>CM061062.1:253531515-254731515 GCA_030762895.1 Sophora flavescens | reverse complement strand
ACCAATTGAAGTTCCTAATGCACATGTCAAGATGATTTAAAAGTTTGATAGGCCATGCATATACTTGAAAGCTGTAAAGCAGCATACTATAGACTACAAACTTTGTTAGCTCTACTCTCCGATTGACAGAAGCATTCCTTTCCATGAAGCAAGCTTGGATAAAATTCTGTCTGCAATAGGCTACAATTGAGCTCTAGAGGATTTTCCTTTAAAAATAGGAACCCCTAGATAGTTGAATGGAAAACTGGCAGGAGAGAAACCAAGAGAGGCTGAGATTTGAGCTCTTCACCTAGGAGTGCAGTGAGAACCCATGTAGAACTTGCATTTGCCTAAGTTGATATGCTGTCCTGAAACTTTTCTATAATCACTTAGCAAACTCATCAATGCTTGCAAATTTCTTTTTGAACCATTACAAAAAACTAACACATCATCAACATACATCACATGACTTGGAGATGAGAAGTTGTTAGGACCAGAGGCTGTCTTAAGTAAACCAGAATTGACCAAGTGGGAAATGGCCCTGCTTAATACATCCTCTGCCAAACAAAAGAGGAGAGGGGAGAGGGGATCTCCTTGTCTCACTTCCCTCTTGCAATTAAAGTAACCAACAACTCTACCATTAACAAGGACATAATTTACTGCAGAAGCCAAAAGATTCTAGCACCTTGATAATAAAGCTCCAATCTAATGTATCAAATGCTTTCATGATGTCTAGTTTCAGAGCAAGATTGCCCCCAAACACTTTGTGATCCAGCATGTTAATAACCTCTGAGGCAGTGCATATGCACTCCTGAATGTGTCTTTCCCTGACAAAACCTCTCTGGTGAATTGAAATGATCCTTGGAGCAATAAGGGCAAGTCTATCTGCTAGGACCTTTGTGATAATTTTGATCTGAAAATTAGTTAGGGCTATAGGCCTGAAATCCTCTATTCTATCTGCCCCTTTGAATTTGGGGATGAGAACCACAGCATTAGCATTCAGGTTTGGCAACATCCAGCCTTGAGCAAAGAACTGAGAGACTGCTTTACAAACATCAAGGCCAATGATCTCCCAAAGGCTTTGGTAGAAGCATCCACCAAAGCCATCAGGGCCTGGAGCCCCTTCACTTTTCATGTCAAAAACTGCATCCTTGATTTCCAAGTCTAAAGGCTTTCTTGTCAAGTTGACATTATCTTCCTGAGAGATGGAGTTTGGAATCACAGAGGAGATCAGATCATTATCTTCACATTCTAGAACAAGTGTTTCTGATATTAAATTGTTAGAGAAACCATAGATTTTCTTGACACATTTTTTCTTGTATCTAGACTTACGTCTATTTATGTGTTGTTATCTCTTGTTGTTGTGCATGATATGGTTGTGGATCAATTGGATGTAAAAACTATTTTTCTAAACGGTGATTTAGAAGAAGAAATTTATATGGATCAACTTGATGGTTTTGTTGTTATTGGTCATGAGAATAAAGTATGCAAATGAATAAATCTTTGTTTGAATTGAAACAAGCACCTAAGCAGTGGCATGAAAAAAATTGATAATTTGGTTATTTCACATGGTTTTAAAATTAACGAAAGTGATAAGTCCATGTATTATAAATCAGATTATAATGTTTGCACTATTATTTGTTTATATGTGGATGACTTGCATATCTTTTGTTCTAATTTTCATGTTGAGAAAAATGTCGAAAATATATTTTTGAAAATTTTGAACGATTACATTATCAAAGGTTTCCCACTGTCCTAGAAGGATACATCGATGCTGATTGGAATACCCTTTCAAATGACTCCAAGGTGACTAGTGCCTATATTTTTAGCCAACTTGGGCTCTAAGAAACATACCATATTAGCTCAATCTACCATGGTGCCGGAGATGATTGCACTGGCGACTGCTAGTGAGGAAAGATGGTTGAGAAACCTGTTGTCAGATATATTTATGTGAGAAACCGATTCTAGTCATATTGATCCATTGCGATAGTACCGCGTCTATTTGACGTGATCTAACATTGATCACCAAAAGTCCTTGGATATTTCTTTGATTTAGATTGTTACAATATCAATCAAAATTGAGCAAGAGAAATAGAATTGGACTTGATTCTCAAGTGAGAATCAAGGAAAAAATAAAAAGGAGTAGAAGAACAAGCATAATTGTATATGAATTGAAATTGCAAAAACTATGAAATTAAACTAAGAACTATGAATTGAAATGGCAAGAATTGAAACTAGAATTGAAATAGAAAATGAAAGAGGTGGAAGATGGGGGAAGGCACCACAATCAACTCTTGAACAAGAGATTGAATGATAAGCCAAGGGAAGATTCACCACTTGAGTATGGAAACTCAAGATAAGAATCAAGGTTCATCTAAAGAACCTCTTGGAGGAGAAGCTCTCTCAACTCTCTAGAATTCTCAAGTATGAGAAACTTAACAAATGATTCCATTCCTTCAAAAATGAGTACAAGACATCTATTTATAGGTGATGAGTATTGGAAGCTCCGTCACCTATGCCTTATGCGCCTACATGGCGTTGTGTGGGCTTAGTTGACCTACTTGGCCCAATGCCTCCTACTCATGTAGTGTGTTGGGCTAATAGACCCAATTGGCCCAACTCCCAAACCCAAAAGCTAAACTATCCTAAAGTGCTTATTATAAATAGCACTTTTAGTACATGAGTCATATTTTACAATTATTACATAGATCCTACAATATACTTTTACAAAGATCCTAAAAACTATGAGGATTCTTGTTGGTCTTGGAGTCTTCTTTGTCATGCTTGGGTCCTTGGTCCTTGAATGCCCTTGTCCATGATCACATCACTATTGCATAAATTTAGAATCGTTATTAGTAACGTTATGAGGCGACAAATACGTCGCAAGCATAGCACAGTTAGAGAGTTTCTCTATACTATGTTGTGAGACTGGATAATGTGAGGTCTAAAGAAAATTTGGCTGATCCTTTGACAAAACGTGTAACACCCCCCTTGGGCATTATCTCATAAACACGTGCGGAAATAAATTAAAGAACTTTGTTGGTTTTTTTGGAAAATATAATTTTCTATTATCCTTAACTTTACTCGAAAATGATTACGAATTGTTTTTTCTTTCTCCATACAAACAAATGTCATATATATACATATATCCATCATTAATTGTTTCATTAGGACCTTTATAATAACAGTTCATTTCCCAAAGTCATAACATAAGAGTATAAAGACATAACTATAACGTAGCGGTAGTCTAGCACCACAACTCAACAAGGATGGCTCTCTGTAGCCAAATCTACATACTAACAAAAAATACCATTACTTTAAAAACCTATTAAAAAAAATTCCTACAACTGGTCAATACTAATAATTACCGTTGGGAAGACCACCATGGTTCTCCCTACCTGTCGGGATATCCGGTGAGGGTATCTCTACTTCCGGAACGATGGAAGTATCAGGATATATAAGTTCCTGATCTACAAGACAAACCGAGAAGTAACCAGAGAGGTGGTAAAGGTATCTCCACACTCAAAATCTGATACGTACGTGATGTAGGTCCTGAATTAGTACCCTCTATGATACAACCTGGTCCAGTGTAACTGGCACTCCGAGCTCCCGTATTGATCACCCAAGCCCCACCATCGTCGGCATTCACAAAGATCAGGGATCTGATTCTTGAGTACGACAGATTCATCTCCTCGGAGTTCATCTGTACTCATATATATATATATATATATATATATATATATATATATATATATATATATATATATATATATATATATATATATATACACACACACACACACAATGTAGAAAAAACAACAAGAAAATATGCAAGGGTGAGATACCAATATATGAGTTTTGATAAGATAACCACATGCGCGACACACAATATATGGGAATTATCCAAACAACATAGTAATTTTGTCAAAGGGATTTATACCCGGCAGTCATTGCGATTTTATAAAAATGCATGACACTTCAATATTCAGGCTCTAATTTGATATCTAATCTCTAGAGATCCCAACTTTCAACTTACCATGTTACATTGTCGGAAAACCCATTTCAACCTCATGTGAGAATTGCTCAAACAGCTATTGCAGCTGTTCACACGACCCCTCTGTGACAACCACTCAAACAGCTATTGCAGTTGTACACAGATACATAACCACTCAAACAACTATTACAGTTATGCAAAAATATTATCCGACCTCGTATGATAGCCACTCAAACAGCTATTGCAGCTAGTCATACGACCCCTTGTGACAACTATCCAACTATTGTTGTAGTTGTACACATGGCAACTCAGGCACGTCTGCCAAATAATGCATGTAAAACATTTATTCTCGTCATTTGTCTTTTTGTTCATTCTTTCCTTGTCGAATCTCAAAGGCTCACGACCATGCTTAATTTAATGTTAAGTCTTTTTCCACTTAAAACAAACACAAGACACACAGTCCAAGTGTTTTAAACTCAACACATGACACACAGTCCAAGTGCTCAATCACAAAGCCCTAAACTGGTGCACCAATTTTAGGCTCGCGGATATGGGATACACAGTCACCATATCAATTATAGGACACACAGTCCACAAAACTTTTATAGGACACACAGTACACTAACACGGATCCATGATCGATGTGTTAACAGAACACTAGAATCCCGACATCTCGGTTGCTAGGTTCACTTTTCTTCTTTAAAAACATTTTCGCTCTGTGAAACAACAAATACAAAACCAAACCTCCGAAAACTTATCCAAGTTTAACGGAACTATTTCCACTGAGTAAAGACTCCTTTACAGAAAATCTTTTACGTTTAAGAAAAATCGTTTATAAAAACGTTAAATCACCAAGAAATTCATTTTTTTCCCAATTAATATATTCTTGAAAATAAAAAAAATGCTTTCTCATGAAATCATCAACTTTTTATAAATCATTCCTAACTCAATTCCTTATAAAGAATAAAATTGTTTTCTCAAAATTTCGTCGTAAAATCCTTTTATAACTCAAAATGATTTTTCTGTTGTAAATAATTTTTCCAACGTCTATATTACATTATTTTCGTAACTTACTCACTTGAAATAAATTTTTATTTTATTATTGAATTTATTTTGGAAAAACTAACGCCTGTGAAAATTTTTCACAGTTCCGCCCTTACTATCACTCATTGACTCATTTTTCACAGAAAATATTATTAAAATAATATTATTTTTTCACTTTTCTTCAATTTTCTACCATTTAATCACCTTGATTAAATATTTAAGCTGATTAAGCTTTTATCCACAAATTAAATTGAACATTGTCAGGTTTCTCAGTCCATCACTCAACAGCAGATAAATTCAATACAACACAGTATAGCATACTTCACAGTTATAGCATGCATCACAATTAAAACTTTAAAATATAATTATAACCACACAATTAAATAAATCACATCCAAACACATAACTAATTAAACAATAAAAAATTGAAAGCCACAGAAAACCACAACAGATAATTTTACAGACAACATTAACATAGCATATGGCTATCTAAAACTCCTCAGGTAAACTCCCCTTACCTCTTGAAGTTTTCAGGTTTCGTTCTCGAAGTGCTTTCCGATTCGATTCCGGTTTCCTCCGCACAGCACATAATAATCAAACACAATTTGATCCTTCACAACAAATCACAAACAAAATTAACAAAATCAAACAAAACTCTTCTAGTTCATATGAATTAGGGTTCTACCTTCATAGAATTTCTAGGCTAGAGATGTTAAAATTTTACAAACTCTTGGATTAATGATCCTTAAGTATGATAAAGATATAATCAATGATCATTTGACAAAGATTTGAATCAAAACTCATCCAACCAACATGGTTAGGGTTTCGGCCCTCTTGAGTAAAATAGGCTAGAATTTGATTTGGTTTCTAATCTCTTGGATACAATAACCATAGGTAGTAAAAAGAAGAAATCAAGTATCATATGACAAAAATTGAAGCAAAACCCATTTACACCAAAACCTGGGATTTCGGCCTTCAATGGAGAAATAAGGAGGAAATTTCTTTTGTGTTCATGCTTCTAGATGATCTATATAGGCATCATGATGAGTTCACAGAAATTGGTTTCAAGTAAAATTGATTTTTCTACAATTTTCTAGGGATTTTTAGAGAAAGCTTCATGAACTTGGATGATGATGATTCATGGCATAAACTCACAAAATTCATGAAGAAGAAGACTTAGTGATGCAAGGAGATGAGGTTTTACCTCTTGAAGTTTGAAGAAATGGCAAGAAAAGACGATGCTCATCACAAATCAACTATGTTTCAACTATGGTGTTCTTGAGTTTGGAGAGAAAAGTATGATGAAATGAGAAGAAAAATGTCTAACTGTGGGGAGGAGGGGTTGACTGCGCACATGAGGAATTAGGGGTAGAAAATATTTTGTTAAATTACTTAAAAAGCAACTATGGTTGAGTTTACTTGACATAGATTAAGTTAGAAAATAATATAATAACTTAACTATGGTCAATGGTAATTATGACTAGAAAAATGTGTGGTGAAGGATGAAGGGGGTGGTGTGAATGAGTTTTGGACCACAAAATAGGAAGAAGAAATCAATTTGTACATGACTTGCCTTAACCATGGTTAACATTTAACTTTAACTAAGATAGGTTAGGTTAAGGGTATTTTGGTCATTTCACTTAAAAACATGATTACTTGCAGTTAATGCTTCATAAATTCTTTGTGAGTCATGGTGGTGACTCACCCCATGACTCAGCTCCATCGGTCTCCGGTTTTGTCTCTGTACATCCATTCTCGACTATGTCGAATACCCGTTTGTCGATAGTACGTCCGAATAAGTATAATAACTTATTTATTTTGAAAATTTTCAAAATAACTAATATCGTTGGAAACGGGATATAAAATCTAACCATTTCGTTCTCGAGTCAAAATTAGGTTTTATGATCAGTAAAATTTTACTGTCAGCGAAAACGCAGACCGGGTTCCGTCTGAATTTTCAACAAAAAATTTAACCGTAACCTTATGCGAATAAGTATAATATGAATATGACTTTGGTTTATCCAAAATCATTTTCTAAGTCTCGGATAAAAATATATACATTTATATATTTATTATCGATATTATAAAGTAGAAAAATCGGGGTGTTACAAAATGATTAGCAAGAGAAAGGGTTTTCAAAACCTCTAAAGGAATGGGACTAGTGCCCTTGGATTAAATTGTCTCTTATAGGGGTAACCCAATCTATAGACTGAATATCCCAAGAAATAGGTTCAAAGGGTAATAACAACTTATAAAGAGATGTGAGAATCATGTTATGATAATTTTTTTTTAAAAGTCTCGTACATATGTTTATGTTGAGATATGCCTCAAAATCAACAATATGAAGTTGAAGTTGCAGAGGCATAATCGATTATGATAATTGTGTAATCAATTATATGTTTGGCAGAAGCATAGTAATCAAATAGGACAATCGATTATGGCTAGTATCAGAAAAGGTGTCTGAGACAGAGATAGCATAATCGATTATGGTCAACCGGATAAACAATTATAGAGCGACTAATTGCAATCAGTTGAGAAGTTGGTTAGTTAGTTGGTGCAGTAACTAACTTGGATCAAGCTTCATAAGGAATGGTAACTTCATATGGATCAAGACTCACATAAGTCCATAAATAGATATCATGTAGTAGGATGAGCTTACAATCAAGTGAGACTCATAGAGGTGTGTGAAAAGAAGAGAGGGGTTGATTGTTAGGCAATTCTATCTTGAGGGAAATCATAGAGTGATGGTGAGTTGGGGATCAAGGGTTGAGAGAATAGAGAGATAAGCTTGGGTTTTGCCATGGTTCATCAAGAGGATGAAAAAGGGCAAGAACACAAGGAGTTTTCTATTGTAACGATGATCCATACTCATTGTTCAAGATAGTGAAGGGGAGATGATTATTTGTTGCTCTCTCTCCTGTGGACATAGGCTACAATGGCCGAACCATTAAAATCTCGGTGTTCATCTTCTTATACCGTTTGTTTGCATGATTGTTCTTGTGTTTGTTTTTCATGGTGCTTGGATATTTCGTGGCCCCAATTACCCAACAATTTAGAGCATGATATCTTGTAGTGTTGAAAGATTGAATAAGTGATTGATTCTTAGTGAGTTCTATACTCTATATTGAGTAGGGTACCTAGCTACATGAGTACTCTTGATAGACTCACCTATGTGAATGTGGAAGTGAGGCCGCTTCCTATGGAATTTTGGGCGAAATTCTCTAGAGCGTTCACTATACTAGGATATACGTGTATGGTCGTAATGCACGGGCTTATTAGACTACACCCTGAAAAATCGAGTGTGTATTGTTGTCAGAGATAGAGTTCAAGACTACGTGTCACTCAAGTATAATCTGAAGCATCATCACTATGTAATGATTCAAGCCTACGGATTGCTTACGCTCAATGTTATGTTTTTGCTTGCTGCTTGATGGAATGTTTTTTCAATAAAACAAGTGGGGGATTGTTGTATGTTTTATGTAAAAAAAAAAAAGAAACATTGATGTACATTTTTTGTACGCATATGTAATTAATTCGGATTTTGAATAAATTGATGTATTTGGTTGTACGTTGATGTAAAAATAATTTTTACACAGATGTATCTTTTATTACACAGATGTGTATTTTAATACATCGATGTACATTTAAAATACATTGATGTACATGTCGCAAAAACGTAGCTTTGCTGAAAATCTTTAAATACATCGATGTACTATTTAAATACATTGATGTACAAGTGCGGACTTTTGGTTTTCTACCCGTTTTTTGAGACGTTTTTGCTCATCAAAGATGTTTTAAACTCATTACTACACTTTTTTAATTACATCTGGTACGTTTTCTATTGTTTTGGCAATAAAACTTGGTTTTGGGAAAGGTTTTGGATATATAGAACATCATATTGAGATAGCTTTCTTCCAAAACTTCTTCGTATCCCTTTTTTTTGAGTTTCCAATCAGTAAAGTGTGTGGAGGTGTTTTTGGTGGTTCTTCTCTGGATCATATTTCTGGTGAGGTTGTTTTATCCCGGGGACGACGGGGCTATACACTGCTGTACAAACTATGCAAAGCCGCGAAACATCTTAAAGAGATCGACCTAGTCCTCGACTCAGCCTTCTGTTTCTTGTTCGTGTTCATCATTTGTAGCAACAAAAACAAAAAAAAACAAATAGGAAAGGATGCACCACCCTCTCTCCTCCCCCTCCAACCCACAAGGCCACAAACACTTCTCCGCCCGCTTCGTTAAAAAAATTTGTGTATAAAAAAAAGCTAACTACTAGGGCGATCCATCAAAAGGCTATAGGCAAATTTAGCTTAGATGGCCTAATACTTTTTTTTAGAAAAATGCTAGCAACATACTCTCTAATACTCTCTTTTCAAAACACTCTCCTATTGGTTGAAATTCATGTGGGTCATACAGAATTCAAGTGGAACCCATTTCCAAAAATAGTAAGACTCATGAATTTTGACCAATAGAAAAAAGTGTTTTAAAAAGAGTGTTAAAGAATGTGTTGATAGAACTCCTTTTTTTTTAAAAGGGGAGACTCATACCGAGCCTTACGAGGGAGAGAGATGGGGAAGGGAAAGACACCGGCAAAACGCATTACGCAAGTTTGAAACCCGCACACTCACAATTCATGTCCCATAGTTTAACCAACTAAACTAACTCAAGAAAACTACATCGCTTAAATATATATTTTTTTTTATATAAACATTGCTTAATATTTTGATTGCGCAATTTGTTAAAGTGATCAAATAATATTAACATAATACACATAAACATTATTTACAGTTAAATCTTTACACTAATATTCATAAAAAAAATTCTTTACACTAACAAAATAAAAATCTAAAAGTACATTTTACACTAAAAGCATATATCAATATTAATATATTATTGTGTTATAATTTTTTTATAAAACTGAAATCAAGAAGTGTAACCTAAAAATATATAAATTTTAAAAGTGACTACATATATAACCTTTTTAATTTGATTTCTATGCACTGTAAGTATAAAAGATTTTTATACTAACATCTAACAATATCGTGACAAATCAATATTATTGTTATTTCTCTCTATTATCAATTGAAATAAAAACACATGTCAAAATCTTAGTAAATGTCCCTATAAAACTTTTTATATCGATAACTTTTATCTGCACATGCTATAGTATGCAGGTAAAGTATCAAATTTAACGTCAAAGCAAAAATGCCAGCTTGTTCCCGTCTAAGAAAAATACAAAATGTCTGGAAGCAGTATGGAATGAAACAACACATATATAACAATGTCAATCACCTAGGTGGGTAATCAAGCCTAAAACTTTAACTTCAGCTTCAAAAATGCAGTTATTGCCCACTATGAAACCATTATCCGAGTCTTTAAATTGAGTCAAAGCCACAAGCTGGGGGTACCGCCATTCCAATGTTAATTTGGAGAAATTACGAAAGCCTGCAAGAGAAAGTAGTCCAAGCAAAAATAGAAAAATTGTCTTCATCATAAGTTTAATGTTATAAAACCAATATATTATAAAACAATTGTCTTCATCATAAGTTTAGTGCTATAGGACTGAGCATATAAAATAAACATTATCTAACATTGTTTTCCTGCATGTTGCCCATTAATTTGATCTGTAGCCCTCAGAGTGAAATCCACAAATAGTTTAGTGTTGGGTGGGAGAGTTGAGTCGTCTATAGCCAAAAATAATGAGATACTGTTGCCATTCCCTATACCATGTCCATTAGGGTATAAAAGGAATTTCCTGGAAAAACAAAGATTGGCCAAAGAAAAAATTAATATTATGCTTCTGCTTTTATATGTATTAAAAAAGAACAAAAAATTACTTATCAGAAGTTGGAAGCATTTGTATATACCACTTGTAGTTTCCAGCGACAAAGGGTTGGGACTCATACCGCTCTAAATTTGCTGAGGAAAAATTGCCAAAATCCCAACTAATAGAACCAGTAACAGGTTTGTGAATCATTGATAAGCGATCTCCTTTAATCATGGTATTGAGAATGAGAATCTCCACTCCAAACACACAAGTATCATCAATCAAATATCCCGTTGATGGGTCGTTAAATGTTTCAAGGTCAATGAATTTTGCAATACCACATCCGATTTTCAGGATATTGAAACGCCTTACACTTCCATCTGTATGCATTTCAATTTGATAATGTACACAATCCATTAAATTTTTTTATGATACAAGAACAATAACAACAATAAAATCCTTTTCTTCTCATCATAATTGCCCAATAAAAGAATGTGGAATAAAATTTTAACACTCTAAATTATAAATAAAAAAACAAAAAATGTACTCGTCGATGAGTAAAACCCGACCACCAAGCTTGGATACCCAATCCAATGAAGGTGGGAAGGATAAGATATTGATATAATCTTTAATAATCCTGATATTATCTCAAATAACCTTATCCGGTTAGAAGACATAAAATCCCTTAAATTAAGGAAATCACATCTCAAAGAAGATTTAAGAGATAAAATGAGATAAATCCAGATCTCTTAAAGATATGGGGATCCTATAATAAAAGTAGAACTCAAAAGAGAGACTCACTTTTTCACTAACCTAGGTGAATCTCCCTTAAGCGTATTAGAGAAACTAGCTCGACCAAGAGACTATTGAAGAGTCCTTTCTCGCTGGTATTCATCAGATACAAGATTAGGGGATTGCGATCACTGTATGACCAAGGGTTGAACCGAGAACTACGTTTGGCTTTGATTCCCATTGGGATACGTAGGACCGGAATACAATATTCTGTCAAGCCATAATCTAAGACAACCCCGGTGTTCACTCTTGGTTAGACGTTCTATGACGAGATTCCGACAAGTCGGATCTCGACAGGAACATTTGGCACGCACCGTGGGGTTGAGGAAAAGCTTTCCCCGGTTCCATAAGAAAGCTTGATGGTGACTACACGGAATGGACCGAGGGGAGGGGCGAACAGCACGAACCATGTAGATCATGAGGCTTCGAACACGAGCCAGAACCGTGACAGTCACCCTCCCCCTCCCATCAAGGAAGATAACCCTCAGCTGGGAGAGGTTATGGCACAGTTAAGGCAGTTGCGTGAGGAGAACGGGGAGATACGTGCTTAGAATCAAAGGCTGTTAAGAGCTCGGAAAAGAGAAAGATCAGTGATGCCTTCCGAGGAAGAGCAATCCTCACCCGAGGGTAGCAAAAAGGATCCATCGTACGTACCTTCTCATCATGATACGAGCCGACCGTCCAAGACCAAACCTCGCCCAAAGGGTTCAGGAGTTAAATCTCGTGCAGAAAGGACTGTCTAGAAAGAAAGGGTAACAGACCGACGGTCGAGGTTGCCGTTCACGGATGACATCGATGAGGTATGCCTAGAAATTTTAAGCCTCTTAACATTGATAAATTCAATTGCACCACTGACCTAACCGAGCATGTAGAATCCTTTATTTCTTCTGTTTACCTAGTGACCGATTCGGAAGCCGTCATGTGCAAAAATTTTCCAACTACTTTGCAAGGCCCTGCTTTAACCTAGCTTACGAATATTCCACCTCAGTCAATTGATTCCTTTGATGTGCTTGTAACTAAGTTCACTGCACAATTCGCAGCGAGCCAAAAGCATAAAAGGCACTCGGTCTCGCTAGTGAATTTTAAACAAGAAAAGAATGAGTCACTTAGAGATTATATGGCTCGTTTTAGTGCCAAACAAATTTTAATTCCCAATATGAGCTCGGAACTCTGTCTACATACCATCATGGGCAGTTTGAAGTCGGGGTCATTCTTTGAGTATTTATCTCGAAAACCACCAAGAGATTTTGAAGAGTTGCAGGAAAAAGCCACAGGTTTCATGAACTCGGAAGAGATGGTAGAATCCAAAAGGAGAGAAGAGGTTTTGAAGACAAAAGCTCGGTTCCGAGCAAAGAAAGAGATAGGGGGGCTAATCCACAAAGGGCCCAAAAGACCAATGAAAGGGGATTCTCGGAGAGGCAACCCAGGTACCAGTCCTATACACCGCTAAACCGATCTCGGGCAACCATTCTCCAGGAGGTGTGCAACGCCGAGTTACTCACCTTACCTCGACCGTCTAAAACTCCGGCCAATGCAGACAGAAGTAAAGAGTGCAAATAGCATCAAAACTATGGTCACTCCACTGAAGACTGTAAAACAGCCCAGGAAAAAATTGAGGACTTGATTCAGGCAGGTCGTCTTGACCGGTTCGTTCGTCGAGATGATAATGGAGGCGGACGAGCTGGTCGATGACGAGGGAGACGCGGTTATGACAATCGTAACCGAGATGCAAACCTGCAAGGGAATAATCAGAACGGAGATCAGGTGAACAATCAGAGGGCTCCTAATGAAGAAACAGAAGGAGTTAGATGGGTCATCAATACAATCGCAGGAGGATTTGCAGGTGGAGGAACAACGAGTTCAGCTCGGCGGTGTCATGTAAAAGCCATCCGATCTGTAAACAAGATGTCTGGAAAACTACAAGGACGAGACCTTCAATAACTTTCTCAGATGATGACTTCCAAGGGCTGGATCCAAATCAAGACGACCCAATGGTGATAACGGTCGAATTAGCCAACTTCTCAGTCAAACGAACGCTAGTTGATCAGGGAAGCTCAGCTGATATTTTATATCTGGCGACCTTCAAGAAACTTGGAATTCTAGAAAAGCTGATAAAAGAGCAGGAAGACAAGCTAGTAGGGTTCACCGGAGAGCAAGTAAAAACCCGAGGTTATATAGACCTCTTAACAACGTTTGGAGAGGGAAAACTCTCCCAGATCGTATCAGTCAGATATGTTATTGTGGATGCCAGCACGTAGTACACCATCCTTATTGGAAGACCGACGTTGAATGAACTCGAAGCGATTGTCTCTACGCCGCACCTCACAATGAAATTCCCAGTCGAGTCTGGAGATATATTCGCTGTCCAAGCTAACCAAAGGATGGCCAAGCAATGCTATGTGGATAGTCTGAAGGTTACCCGAAACCAGAACATCGCAAAGAACGCCGAAGATGATAAAGCGGAACTGGTAAGCTCGGTCAGTTCGGTTACCTCAGCGAGCTCGGTCAGTATGTTTGAACTAGACCCAAGGATGGAGATGTACGAGTCCAGAACTGAACCAACAGAGTCTTTAGAGAAGTTCCAATTGGGAGCCCAAGCTGAACAGTGCACCAAGGTCGGCAGTCAGCTCGACCCCTCGCTCAAACAACAGATTCAAGCGGTTTTAAAAAAGAATGCCGATTTGTTTGCTTGGAAAACATCGGATATGCCTAGCATAGATCCCAATTTTATGTGCCATAAGCTATCTATATATCCCGAAGCCAAGCCTGTAACTCAGAAAAAGAAAACTTGGCGAAGAAAGGCGCCAAGCAGTAGCCGAGGAGACTGCCAAACTGGTCAAAGCAAATTTCATCAGAGAGGTGAAATACACTACTTGGCTAGCCAATGTGGTGTTTGTAACATCCCTGGCTACTCTATGGATTGACAACTATCCCCATAGACCAACACGGGTCTTTTCAGCCTGCTTTGTCCTCACTCACGCTTCCCCGAAAAACTTCCCAGGAGGTCACCCATCCCAGAATTGCTCCAAGTCAAGCATGCTTAACTGTGGAGTTCTTAAGTGATGGGCTACCGAAAAGAAGATGCATCTTGTTAGTATAGGTAGTACCAATCAATTCATATAAGTCTTCCTCAACTATATAGTCCCATACCTACACAGTCTCAAGATCCTTCTCATTCGGGTGTGTAATCGGTTCATTCATGTGTCCCTCCGCCTAGAAGCCCGCCAGGAGCCGCTCCTTGTCCGTGCCTTCTTGCACCGACGACCACTCCCCGCCCTTGTCGGCACCCGGGTGTTACATGCCCACCAGCTTCCGCTTGGTTTGTCCCCGAACCACACCGTACTGGGAGAGGTGCCACTTGGTTCGTTACAGTGTTAGTTAGAAAGACCAGTGGTAAGTGAAGAATGTGCACCGACTACACCAATCTCAACAAAGGGTGTCCAAATGATTCTTATCCTCTTCCCAACATTGACATATTGGTAGACAGAACTTTAGGGTACAAAGTTTTGTCCTTCTTGGATGCATATTCAGGTTATAACTAGATAAGGATGTATCCACCCAATGAAGAAAAAACGGCATTTATGACCGATGGGGCAAACTACTGCTACCGAGTAATGCCTTTCGGTTTAAAAAGTGATGGTGCAACATATCAAAGGCTTATGGACAAAGTCTTTGTCAACCATATCGGAAAGAACCTAGAAGCATATGTTGATGATATGGTGGTAAAGTCCGATGACCTAAAGCAACACTCAGCCGACCTAGAAGAAATTTTCAGTCAACTCAGAAAGTACAACATGAGGTTAAATCCAGAAAAATGCTCTTTTGGTGTACAAGGAGGAAAGTTCTTAGGATATATGCTAACACATAGAGGAATTGAAGCTAATCCTGATAAGTTCAAAGTTGTCTTTGAAATACGAAGCCCTCAGAATGTGAAACCAATTCAGAGGCTAGCTGGCCGATTAGCTTCTCTATCCCGCTTTCTCCCAAAGTCCGCAGAAAAAGCAAGACCCTTCTTCCAGCTTTTGAAAAAACCAAAAGAGTTCACCTGGACCGAGGAGTGTGAGAAAGCCTTTGAAGATCTGAAACTTTTTTTAGCCTCTCCCCCGATCCTCACTCGGCCTCATCTCGGCAAAGATCTGTACTTGTATCTATCTGTCAATGATTATGCAATCAGTGCAGTAAGTAATCATCTAGGAATAAGAAGAACAACAGATGCCGGTGTATTACGTTAGTAGAGTTCTGAAAGATGCAAAAACACAGTATCAAGTAATTGAAAAACTAGCCCTCGCCTTAATCATGGCAGCTCAGAGGTTACGACCTTACTTCCAGTCACACCAAGTTATAGTCAAAATAGATCATCCAATAAAGCAGGTGCTCAGGAAACCCAATCTAGCCGGACGAATGATAGCTTGGTCAGTAGAATTGTCAGAGTTCGGTTTGCAATATGAGACGAGGGGACTGATGAAAGCACAATGTCTCTCCGACTTCATTGTCGTGCTCTCTTCTAAGCCGAGGTCAGGATCCTTCATCTGGCTTCTATATGTTGATGGTTCATCTAACTTAAAGGGAAGCAGAGCTGGAATAATTCTCGAAGGTCCTGATGACCTAATCCTGGAACAATCTTTAAAGTTTGGGTTTACCGCTTCAAACAACCAAGAAAGCTGGCCATCTAAGAACTTTCATTCAGGAGAATCTCCTCGAACCAAGCATAAAAAGTGCCGAGGTGATAATGACCAAGCACTATGATATTGGCTGGATGACACCAATTTGGGAATATTTAGCCTCTGACAAATTGTCCAATGATCCTAAGGAGGCAAGGAGAATTCGTCTAAAATCTTGCCATTACACCATCCGAGATGGAGAGTTGTATAGAAGAGGATTCTCCATGCCGTTACTAAAGTGCATAGCAAAGGAGCAGTCCGAATACGTAATGGACGAGATGCACCGAGGAATCTGTGGAATGCATTCAGGTGGCCGATCTTTAGCAGCTCGGGTCCTGCGAGCGGGGTTTTACTAGTCGACTATGAGATTGGATTGTGCTACCTGGACTAATAGGTGTGAGCCTTGTCAGAAGTTCGTCAATGTAGCACGAGTTCCAGGTGAAGAGCTCCATTCCATGTTCTCGTCGTGGCCCTTTACTATGTGGGGGATGGATATAGTCGGTCATTTCCCAGTTGCTAAAGGTCAAGTCAAGTTCTTGCTGGTAGGAGTAGACTACTTCACTAAGTGGATTGAAGCAGAACCATTAGCTACCATAACAGCTAAAAAGGTTCAGAGTTTTGTATAGAAAAACATCATATGTAGGCATGGCCTCCCTTATTATCAGAATTTGGGAATTGAATTGTATTTCTATTGATCAATGATGCAGAAATATATACAAGTTCCTAGCATCTACATTAGGAAACAACAGATGTTTCCTTAATTTGAAATCCCTTGATTTTAGGGATTGACTAATTACAAAATTAAATAGAGATTCTAATTCTAAAAGGTAAAAGATACAATATAAACATTCCTAAAATATCACACAACACACAGATTCTCACACTCCCCCTCAAGCTAGTGAATAGGTGTTTTCCATTCCCAGCTTGGATATAATTCTCTCAAATGTAGAGTTATTCAACCCTTTGGTGAGGACATCTGCAAGTTGTCCCTGTGTAGGCACATATGGAGTGCAGATTAAACCGTTGTCAAGCTTTTCTTTAATGAAGTGCCTATCCACTTCAATGTGCTTAGTCCGATCATGTTGGACTGGGTTGTGTGCTATGCTTATTGCAGATTTGTTATCGCAGTATAGCTTCATTGGTTCTTCCCACTTAACCTTCAAATCTTCTAATATGATTTTAACCAAAGTAACTCGCATACACCTTGTGCCATTGCACGAAATTCTGCTTCAGCACTAGATCGTGCCACTACACTTTGTTTTTTACTTCTCCATGTCACAAGGTTTCCCCCAAGAAAAGTGCAATACCCGGTAGTTGATCTCCTATCAACAATCGACCCTGCATAGTCAGCATCTGTATAGGCTTCAAGAGACATATTTCCACTCCTTATAAACAAGATTCCTCTTCCCAGAGTCCCCTTGAGGTACTGTAAAATTCTGTGAGCAGCCTGCAAGTGAGTTTCTCTTGGGCTGTGCATAAATTGGTTGATTAAGCTCACTGCATAGGCAATATCCGGTCTGGTATGGGACAAGTAAATGAGTCTGCCCACAAGGCGCTGATACATCTCCTTATCAACAGCAACATCCTCTGCATTTCCCAGTTTTAAGCTCGGGTCCATGGGAGTACTTACAGGTTTACAAGCTGTTTTACCTGTTTCTTTGAGTAAATCAATTATGTATTTCTGTTGTGATATGAAGATGCCTTTCTTGGAGTGTGCCACTTTGATGCCCAAGAAATATTTCAGCTTTCCCAAGGTTTTGATCTCAAATTCTTTGGCTAAAGACTGACTCAAGGCTTGCTATTCCGTACTGTCATCTCCGGTCAAGATAATATCATCTACATACACTAATAGCAGTGTTACTCCCCCTGAGGCAGAATGCTTAATGAACAATGTATGATCCCCTTGACTTTGTTTGTATCCCAAGACAGTCGTAGCTCTAGTAAACCTTCCAAACCAAGCCCGAGGGGATTGTTTTAGCCTATACAGGGCCTTTTTTAACTTGCACACTGTGATGGCAGCCACATTTTTTCCATATCCCGGAGGTACTTCCATATAGATTTCCTCCTCTAGTTCCCCATGTAAGAACGCATTCTTTACATCAAATTGTTGCAAGTCCCAACCCCTATTGGCAGCAAGAGACAATAATACCCTGACCGTATTCATTTTAGCAACCGGAGCAAATGTCTCCAAATAATCAATCCCATAAGTTTGTGTGAACCCTTTGGCAACTAGCCTCACCTTGTACCTCTCGATTGACCCATCAGCTTTATATTTCACTGTATATACCTACTTGCATCCAACTGGCCTTTTTTCTCCGGATAAAGTAACTAACTCCCAGGTTTTATTCTTCTCTAAGGCTTCCATCTCAACATCCAAGGCTTGCTTCCATTTTTCATTGGACAATGCCTCAAACAAGGTGGTGGGTATGGAGGTAGTATTTAGGTTAACTAGGAAGGCTTTGTGAGTGGGTGAAAAATGCTCAAATGAGAGGTAGTTGGAGAGAGGGTATAAGGGCTGTTTAGTGGCTTTTCTGGTTCCTTTTCTAACAGCAATTGGGAGGTCAAGGTCATCTATAATAGTTTGGGATTCAGTTTTATCCTGTAAAGTTTCACAATCAGAAATTGTTACCTCATTTGAAGGACTGGAGTTGGACTCCTGGACTGGCATAGAGTCTGGAATAGCCTTTGACCTCTTCTTCATGAATACCAGATTTTTCTTCCACCGCACATCAGATTCAGCCACAACAAAAGGTTCGGGTTCAGCCACAACAGTTGGCTCGGGTTCAGCCACAACAAAAGGTTGGTTTGTGGGAGTTGGCTCGGGTTCAACCACATTAGAAGTCTCGAGTTCAGCCACAACAGAAGGTTGGTTTGTGGGATCAAAAGTGGGCAAGTCAGGTAACCCAAGAGGTCCAAGAAGATCTAGTTCCTTATCTTCCCTAAAACTCTGCCCCTGAAGATAAGGTTGATTGAAATAGGATCTAGCCTCATGGAAGGTGACATCCCGAGAGACAAAGAACTTCCTAGAAGGAGGGTGATAGCATTTATACCCCTTTTGAGTGGAACAATACCCAATAAACACACATTTAAGAGCTCTAGGATCAAGTTTCCCTCTATCTTGACTATGGACATGGACAACGGAGACACATCCAAAGATCCGAGGTGTAAGGTTATTTATAGTGGAGAGATTTGGGTAAAAGGAAGAAAGCATGTCCATTGGGCTTTTTAAACCTAAGACCTTGGAGGGAAGCCTATTGATTAGATGTGTTGCTGTAAGGACAGCTTCACCCTTCACCCCAAAAGGTTTTAGGGACATTGTGCTGGTACAAAAGAGCCCGAGTTTGATCAAGAAGATGCCCATTCTTCCTCTCAGCTACCCCATTCTGTTGTGGTGTTTTGACACAAGAGGACCCGTGAACAATGCCCTCCTTTTGACAGAAGGGTGTAAGGATGTGGTTGAAGTAATCCTTAGCATTATCAGACCTAAGGCGCTTGATACTTACACCAAATTGGTTTTTTATCATGGAGAAAAAATTCTGGAATACCGTGCTTACTTCAGATTTATTTTTAAGTAAAATGGTCCAAGTAACACGGATACAATCATCAATGAAGGTAACAAACCAGCGATCACCAAGCACATTAGGAACCTTAGAGGGACCCCACACATCAGTATGAACAAGATAAAAAGGAAAAGTGCTTCTTTTGTTGCTTATGGGAAAAGATACACGCTTGTGTTTAGCAAGCTCACACACATCACAATGAAGACTCTCAACCTCTGTTTGGGAGAACAATAAAGGAAAAAGAACTTTAATAATCCTAAAGGAAGGATGTCCCATCCTACAATGTCCCCGCCTACTGCAACATGAACCTGCCCATTTTTCTTGAAATGTCCCCCCTTTTTCCTCACTCACAGCTAGAAGGTTTAGCAAACTCTAAGTGGGAAGGTTTACCATGCAGTTTCCAGCACTTCTCGTGGGTGTGGCGTGGCTTGTTGCAAAATGTGCACCATAGGCCATCATTTTTATTTCCCACATTTGCAGATTCACCATTAACACGTTCAGCAACCATGGCTGAACTGTCCACATTAGGAGTATCCAGCATCAAACTCCTTCTGCTCTCTTCACTTCTTACAATGGCCACCACTTCATTGAAACATGAAAGTGTTTGTTTCCCAAGGATTTGAATTCTGACCTGATCAAATTCAGAATTTAGGACAACCAGGAAATCATAAACCCTGTCTTGCTCAATAAAGTCCTTGAGAATTGTTGCATCCTCTGAACACTTGGGCTTGATCACTCTATAAAGGTCTAGTTCCATCCATAGGGACTTTAGTTGATTGGTATATTCAGTAACAGTCCTATTCCCTTGCTTTGCTGCTATTGTTTTCACCTTTACTTCATATACCTGGGCCGCTTCCTTGGCTTTGGAGTAGGTCTGCTCCACTGCATCCCAAACTTCCTTTGCGGTGCTGAGAAACATGCAGGTATCACTAAGTTCTGAGTTCATTGAATTCCACAGCCAAGCCATGATCATAGCATCTTCCTCATCCCATGCTTCGAACTTGGGATCTCCCTTTTTTGGTCCAGAACCCATGATGTGGCTCAGTTTCCTTTTTCCCTTCAGCACTGTCTGAAGGAGTTGGGACCATTTCAAGTAATTCTTCCCGTTCAGTCGATAGGCAGCATGTATGTTCTGCAGTTCTCCAGGTTGGGCATCCTTTGTTCCTTTCGCTGTGTCCAGAACTTCACCCTCTTCGTTAGACATAATGAGGTATGAAGGCTGTCACTAATGATGGCAATGAAGGTCAAATAGGTAAAGATTAGGCTGGAGATACGTTGGCACTGAAGGCCAACTGTAGTAGTGTTTAGGGTTTTTTGCGTTGGCAATGAAGGCCAACTGCTGCAGGTTTAGGGTTTTTTTTTCTCACGGAAGCAGGCCCCCTTAGATCGAGAGCTTTGATACCATATCAGAATTTGGGAATTGAATTGTATTTCTATTGATCAATGATGCAGAAATATATACAAGTTCCTAGCATCTACATTAGGAAACAACAGATGTTTCCTTAATTTGAAATCCCTTGATTTTAGGGATTGACTAATTACAAAATTAAATAGAGATTCTAATTCTAAAAGGTAAAAGATACAATATAAACATTCCTAAAATATCACACAACACACAGATTCTCACACTTATGCAATTGTCACAGATAATGGAAAACAATTCACCGATAAAGGGCTTAGAGAGTTTTACTCCATCCTCGGAATCAAAAATAAAGTGACCTCGATTGAGCATCCATAAACAAACGGCCAAGCAGAAGCAGTCAACAAAGTCATTTTGAACGAGCTCAAGAGAAGGTTAGGCCAATCAAAAGGGGCATGGGTTGAAGAATTACCAAGCATCCTCTGGGCTTACCATTGCTCACCACAGTCTTCAACTGGTGAAATGTCATTTAAGCTAACCTATGGAACCGATGCAATAAATCCAGTTGAGCTCGGCGAACTCTCTTTCCGAAGACTGCATCATGACCAAAGTAAGAACGAAGTAGAAATCTGAGTTGAGCTTGACATGGTTGAGGAAGTCCGAGATGAGGCAAAAATCAGAGAAGAACTATGCAAGCAGAAAGCAACTCGGAAGTACAACTCGAGGTTACAGTCAAGGGAATTTGTGCAAGGTGACTTAGTGCTGAGATTGCAAAACGATGCGAGAAAAGACTCCAAAGAGGGTAAGCTCGCAGCAAATTGGTCTGGCCCATTCAGAATAGTTGAAAATCTAGGAAATGATGCTTATAGGCTAGAAGAGTTGTCAGGAAAGGTTGTTCTAAGAACATGGAACACTTCCCACCTTAAGTTTAATTTTAGTTAAAGTAATGTAAGTAGGTGATGTACTCTTTTTCCTATCCCGATCTTTTTCCCACAAGGTTTTGGCCAGGAAGGTTTTAATGAGGCACACCAGAAAAAATAAATAAATAGAATCATTTTCAGTTGCGATATTAGGAAAGAATACTGTTATATGGTCAAAAGTTTATTTATGAAAAACTAAAAGCCTAAAAATGTTGACCGAGCTAAAATCGACCGATTTGAGGTCGAAATGTCGAGCCTAAAAAGGTAAATGACATCTAAAGGTAGTTAAAAACCTAAAAAGGTTGATCGAGCTAAAATCGACCGAGTTAAGGTCGAAATGCCGAACCTAAAGAGGTAAAACTAAAGACCTAAAAAGGTTGACCGAGCTAAAATCGACCGAGTTAAGGTCGAAATGCCAAAACTAACGAGGTAAAACTAAAGACCTAAAAAGGTTGACCGACCTAAAATCGACTGAGTTAAGGTCAAAATGCCGAACCTAAAGAGGTAAAACTAAAGACCTAAAAAGGTTGACCGAGCTAAAATCGATCGAGCTAAGGTCGAAATGCCGGACCTAAAGAGGCAACAAATAAGAACCTGAAAAGGTTGACCTAGCTAAAATCGACCGAGCTAAGGTCGAAATGCCGGACCTAAAAAGGCAAAAACTAAGAACCTGAAAAGGTTAACCGAGCTAAAATCGATCGAGTTGAAGTTGAAATGCCGGACCTAAAGAGGTAAACAATGCCTAAAGGTATTTAAAACCTAAATAGGTAATCCAAGCTCCAAAAACTCGAGTAAGCCGGGTAACACGCAAAATATAAAAGCCGAACACTAACTTAGAAAAAAGTTACAAGATTGAGCTCCAAAATCCGACATGAAAAAATGAGGCATGAACATAAAAACTTAGAAAATTTTCTAAGTGAAAAGTAACTGGTAAGCAAGCACGTGATTTCATTAATAAAAAGGGGCAAAGCCCAGAGTACATAGGAGTTCAAAATAAAAGGGCATTACCGTAGGAACATTTTTCCTAGGTTACTCATGGGCATCCCTATGAGCAACGGTTTCAACAAAAATAGAGTTGGGGTCATCCTCGGCACTCGGAGGCATAGCAGAAGATTGGTCAGGTAAGCCCATTTCGCCTTCACTATCAGCTCCCTCCTCGGCCACTTGCCCTTCAACCTCCTCTTCTTGAGCTACCTCTTCCTCATCCTCTAGCTCGGACAACGGAACTAGAATTTCATCTCATTTAAAATCCTTGTCCACGTCAGCAAGGGAGAAGTCAGCATTCGGGTTGAAGCACTGAAGCTGCTTCACTGCTCGAGAGAAGCCATTGACGTGCTCCTTCATAATAGAAGCCTCGGCTTCAGTCAGATCAGATCGGAGCATCAGATTGGGCTCCTTCTCTGCCTCCAGCGACTTCTGCAGCTCCAGATTGGCCTCCTTCTCCGCTTGAAGTTCCTCGGCGACCTTCTGAAGATTGAGCCGCTCGACTTTTTCTAGGTCCAGCTCGGCCTGAAGAGCAGTCTTACCTTTTTCCAGCTCCACCTTTTGGGGCTTCAGCTGACCAACGGCCCGAGCTTGCTCCTCACACTTGGCCACGGCCTAAGCCAGCTCGTCCCTCACCCTCAAGGCACGAACTGCATCGGCCCTCATCACCTCCACTTTCATGACATTATCAACAATCTGGTGACTCCAGAAGCGAGTAATTGAGGTGATCCGGAGAGCATAGGCAAAAGTTGCCTCCATACTCTCGTGAGGCCCATGCTCCAGCAAGAGCCGAGCTGAAGGTTTCAGTACTTGGCCGTCAATGAGGGTAGTAGGGTCGAACTCATTCCCCAAGAGCGAGCGGATGCCCGGGTTGCAGTTTCCATTGTACCATTTGGTGTCCGAAGTAAGATCGGTCACCATGGGAGCATTGCCCAACCTCTTATCAGCAGCAGGAGTTTCTTCAACCATCAGCAGGGGAGAAGAACTTCTTATTGGAACCTCGTACTGAATGTCTTCCCGAGTCCTTTTGGGAAGGCGAGTGTTCAGCTCAGAAGATTCAGCAAACTTCTTTTTCTTCCCTTTGACATTTGAAGCTGGAGCTGATCCACCAGCAGTTTGATTAGCCGACTTCTTCATCAAGGCCTTGTAGTTGAACTTCCCCACTATCACTACAAGAAGGAAATCAGTCAGATACAATAAGCACGCTACAGGATAAATTAACACTTGTCAACAAAAAGCTACTTACATTCAAAGTCGGCTTGCCGAGTGGAAGAGGTAGGAAGCTTTAAAAGCCTTCCACAAGGCAATGGCCGAGGATAAAGTTTCAGGGCCTCAACATCGGCTCGCTCTTGAGCGGTCATAGAGCCGAGGTCATAGCTAGAAAATTTGGAAGGGTGTGGTTTCCAGTAGAAGGGAAATTTAGGATTTCCAGCCGAGTCAAAAAAGAAGGACTCATTACCCCCGGTAGGTCGGACTTTGAAGAAATCCGACTTGAAAACTTATACGAGCTCTTATAGAGCCCGATGATCCCCCTCTGCTCAACCCTACTCAGGGAGATCCAGCCAACTCGGTCCCCGAACCGAACTCGGTAAAAGTAAAGAAACTTAGGAGCAGTAGCCTCTATCCCTATCTGGCGACAAAGAATTTGAAAGGCTTTCAGAAAAGCCCAACTATTTGGGTGTAATTGGGTAGGAGCAACGTTCATAATTTTTAGAACCTCACACTCAAATGGGGTAAAGGGGATGGTGACACCAATCTGCTCAAACAAAGTCTTATATACATAGGTGAAAGCTGGTTCAGAGGGAGACGCTTGAAGAAACACATGTTCATTATCTGAACAGGGAAGGCATTCTATAGCACCATCGAAAGCAGTAACTTTGGCCTTCATGGCTTTAAGGGAATCAAGAGTTCTGAAATTAGAATAAAATGCCCCAGCATCATGTTTTACTCAGAAATACCTGGGAAAGGTAATATCCGGGTAAGGAACCCTGAGCATCCTAGAAGCACACTTGCGGTGCTTAGGGGCAACGGTAGCGTCAGGAGTAGCAGAGCTACTCCCTTCAGAAGAAGAAGAAGAACCCTTGGCACCTCCATCACCACGAGAGGGAGATGGGGAATGATGAGGAGAGCCCCCAATCTAATTGATTTCCGGCTCTATGATCTGAACCCCAGAAGAGGCATTCTAGGATACCTCGAATGAAGTTTTCATGGAAGAAAGAAAGAATGAAGGGAAAGGACGATGACGTACCTGGAACAGAAAAGGAAATGCAGAAGCTTGAAGGAGAAGAGCTTGAAGAGAGGTTTGAGCAAGGAAGAGACAAAATGAGCTCCTAAGCAAACTTCTCCGCAACTTATAGAGACCTCGACGCTTCGAAAGAAAACAAATCTTAACGTTACTTTTGAAAGTAATAATGATGGACACCATGTGAAGAAAGGGAACATCTCTTCAAGTCTGCGCAAATTCGGCTCACTAATAAAGGAGTCACACGTGGCTAAGATATCGGAATAAACACTGTGACAAGCTAACGGCTTCAATCACGCAACCAAAGAGAAAGCCTTGGAAGTAATGCCACAGAGGCCACGCGTCACAAACTTGCCTTATCTTAATAACGAAGGTAACGTCTCTTTTCATCTCGGAAGCTACGAAAATTGGTCACAGCGCATATCTAAAACAACTGCCCACGTTTCGGCTAGGATCGACTCCTTCAAAGAAGCTTCCACGCTTTCTAAAAGCTCAAAGCTTGGGGGGGCTTGTATATGGGCCGAGGTGTAAAGCTCGCCAACTCGAAGCGTGAAGCTCGATTGCCCGAGGTGTTCACCGAAGTAAAAGATATATATATATATATATATATATATATAGACCTAAGTGTGAAGCTCGGTCACTTACCTCACCAACTTGAAAGGCTAAAGAGAGCAAGTTTCTAACCTCAGTCACCGAGGTTGAACGATTGGCAGAGGTACAAGATCGATCATTAAGCCTATTGTAAAAAGGGGAAAAGAACCTACACCATAAACCTTAGATTCTCCAAATAAGGTTTTTAAAGGCCAAGATCGGCTACTGTCATGAAAACTTTTACGCTTCTACTAGCTCAAAGCTTGGGGGGCTTGTGTACTGGCCGAGGAGTAAAACCCGGCCACCAATCTTGGATACCCAATCCAATGAAGGGGGGAAGGATAAGATATTGATATTATCTTTAATAATCCTGATATTATCTCAAATAACCTTATCCGGTTAGAAAAGATAAAATCCATTAAATTAAGGAAATCTCATCTCAAAGAAGATTTAAGAGATAAAAGGAGATAAGTCCAGATCTCTTAAAGATATGGGGATCTTATTATAAAAGGAGGAGAACCCAAAAGAGAGACTCACTTTTTCATTAACATAGGTGAATCTCCCTTAAGCGTATTAGAGAAACTAGCTCGACCAAGAGACTATTGAAGAGTTATTGCTCGCTGGTATTCATCAGATACAGGATTAGGGGATTGAGATCACTGTATGACCAATGGTTGAACCGAGAACTACGTCTGGCTTTGATTCCATTGGGATACGTAGGACCAGAATACAATATTCTGTCAAGCCATAATCTAAAACAATCCCGGTGTTCACTCTTGGTTAGACGTTCTATAACGAGATTCCAACAAGTCGGATCTCGGCAGGAAAAAAAACAAAAGGATAACTCGCCCAAAAAAGTGACCAAAGAAGTTTTACTCTCACAATCTCATCATAACATGTGATTAAATAGAAGATAATAGTTGTTTTCCATAAAAAAATAAAAAGTCAGATACATAACTTGTAAGACACCTAGGTTTGGCTCTACCATGGGCAGTGGCGATTTTGGAAGCACATCAGGAAGGTTGGGGGGAAGAGTGAGAGTGAAAATTGGGGGTGAGGGGTTTTTATTTTGCTTTTTTGGGGAGAGACTATTAAATTATGAGTGAACTACTATAAATGTGTTGCGTGTGTTGTGTCTGTGTCTTTGTCCGTATTCCTGATATGTTTGGATTGTGAGTTCTGTAATTTCAGGCAGCTGCTAGTACAGGGAAGGAAATTTTCACTCCCTCGTAGGAGGATGTATGTAACAAGGGGTTGGATTCTTCTGGACTTCTCTTCATATTATTTGATTCCTGGCTTTCTGTGATTTAGACCATCTACTGGTGCACTTATAATGTCTGCATTCGCTATTGTTTTGGGGTCTACAAAATGGGGAGGGTTGTTCTAGGAGGCTGCACGTCACTGTACTACAAGTAACAGTGAATAATTCTGTATTGGTTATGCTTTGGGGCTTCAACTTTTGTAAAGATATGCTTTGGGGCTTAAACTTTTGTAAAGATAATATTATCCTCCTTTCAAGTCTTTTATTTACATTAGATGATGTCTCTTTGTATATGGATTGGGGTATTCCTAGTACTCCTAATAAAATTTTTTGATTATCAAAAAAAAAAAAAAAAAAAACTTGTAAGACACCAAAATATAAGATTGAAATGCAATGACAAATAAATTAACGAGTCTTACTGGTTGGTTGCCAGTGTACATGTTGATAAGTTTGTAATTTATCTGACTGTACCTTGAGTTGTAACATACTCATCGTCAAGAAAATTGTATGCAGAAAAATTTACAATGGCATTGACCTCCCAACCAACAGGTAGAGAACTAAGGTCCCTAAGCACCAAATAAATAGAAACATGTTGGCCATCTGCTTCTGCTTTTTTCCCAGTTGGGTATATAGATAGAACCCTGCAGACACATTCATTGCGCTTGTGCATCAGATTGAATGCATACAAAATTATTGAAGGAGGAAAATTATACAAAAGGAGAGGGATCAGGTATCAATAATTGAAGGGAAAATAACATGGATACCATTTGTAACCCCCTGCTTCAAACACTTCTGACTCATATTTTTCTACTGAGACCTCCGAAAGCAATGAGAAGGACTCGATTTTGACCGAGTATTGACTTGGCGGAGCTTTTCTTCCTATAAAAAATATCAGCAAAATAAGTTCCAAACCAACAAGGGAATTAAAAACAAAAAGAAATACACCTTCATATGCATCTACCAATGTTGACTGTTACCAACTTTTTTGGGTACATACACATTGATGCCATGACCCAGCTTCCTTTTTTTAAAAAAAAAAAAAAGCAAAGGAAAACAAAAGCAGTATATGTAAAAGGTAATGAAAAAAGAGAGCAAAACCTTTCTTGTCCATGAGTTGAGCCGACATTCTAGTTTCTCTACTTCGATATATGGCTCTTCAGCCTCTCCTGCTTCCACTCTCTACTATTTATATCTTTTCAGTTTTCAATTTTATTTCTCTCTCTTTTAGAAACAAGTAAAAGAATCTGGGGGGCGATCTCCAACATCGAATTTATTTCGTTCATATTGCATGCGCTGGTTCCCAATCCCACAAATTTATGAAATCAACATTAATCTCGCCAACTATTCTTTTTAAGGATAACACTCATGTAAAATTTGATACGTATATTAGGGGTTATTTTTCAATAGTTGGAAAATAGCATCTAATATACTTATGAAATTATATTAAAATGATGCATTTGATTGAGATTTCAGAGGATTTTAATGGATTTTTTTTTATGAAATCTTCTTATATTCAATCAAGACTTTTATGTAATACAAATAAGTCTCGTGATATTCAAACATGATTATTAAGATTTTTTTTTAGGGATTTCAAATCCACTAATATTCAATCAAGACTTTTTATACTAAAAATCTTCTGATATTCAAAAGTTTGTTAATTACAATAGATTCTTTTATGTAATAGATTTTGAGTGACTTTTTAATAAAAGATATAAATAAAAAACCTATTCCAAAATCCTACACAAACCCCTAACTTTTTATTTCCTCATTCATTCTCTCCCATATTTTCTCCTCAGTGTGTTTCACTCTTCTTTGAAGGTGCGTTCAGCCGTACCTGCTTTTCTTTGCATTGATGCTTATGTATCAATATATCATTCAAAAGCTGTGCAAAATTCAAAAACTGTGTAACAATTTTTGCTTTGCTTGCTTTACCCAAAAACTGTACAACTCTTTTATGCTTGTATATTAATATATCATTTAAAAATTTTACTTTTTTTTATAATCAAAATGTATAAAAAATTGAGCACAAAAGATACTCAACCCGTATACATAGTATCAAAGAAGAGTACAAACTAGAAAAACAAGGAGAATTTAAGCTACTTAACAACCAAAAGCATAAACTTTGCTTTGATATAACCTACACGGTATATGTCATGTTATATACTTTGCTTTGCTTTTAAAAAAGGTATTCCTTTGAATGGGTTGAAGGCTGTGCCGCCGCGCGTGTGTATATATATATATATATATATATATATATATATATATATATCTTATTGTGAGAAAGAAGAATTACTAATAAGAGCCGTTAGATTATACTTAACCATCCATATTAAACTTTGTAATTAAAAAGTCGCATGATACATTCATCTTTCTCAATATACGAGAACCAGTTTTAGAGGTTCAAACTTCAGATCATTAAAAAAAATGTCAAATGGGTCAAACAAACTAACAAAGGTTGAACATACAAAATAACAAAACAAACCCAATATGTGAGGGGCTTTTCGCGAAGCAGGGACGGTGGCTGCACAGAGGACGGTGGCAGGTAGCTCACGGGGTTCGTCGGAGAGAGGTGGCAGTGTTAACGGTGACGCGGTGTTGCTGTGGCTTTAGCACGGTGATTGGACAACAAGGAAGACGGCGAAGCACGGCGGAACGAACGATTTCTAAAGGGGATGGCGGTGTTATAGAGGTTCGCGATGGGGATGTTGTGACGCGACTTTGCTACACGTCGCAAAGGATGCGATGGCCGGCGAAGAAGGTGACCGTGATGGTGATGCGGCAGCGCGCGTTCTGGTTTGTGCGACTGGGCGTGAAGACGGCGTTGTTCTCACATACAGTGGAGGTTGAGTTCTGCTTCAAGGCAGATTGGTACGTATCAGGTGGCACGTGACTTTTTAATGTTGTTATAAATCAGATGCATTGATTTCTTTTAATTTGTATTTTTTTTTGGCACATTCGTTCCAATTTACAATTTTGTTGATTGGTATGATATGTATTTTTGGTAAATAACTAATAAGTCTTTTACACATGTAGTAGTAATTCAAAAGTGGATTCACAAAAAGGAAATAATAAAGGAAAGGGCAAAGAAAATTTTTAAGTCAGGGCCTCCATTTCTATTTAAGACACAAGCATAGCTTGTGTTAGCATGTCCATGCAGCACTATATAACTTCCTTAGCAAAGAATGTCGTTCTGATTAATTTCCACTTGAACCAATAGACGAATCTTCATCTTCAGTATTACCAGCTAATGAAGACAATAATGTTGAACCTATTGCTCAAACCCAAGAGCAGGAACGAGAAGATGCTAACGCGTGGAGGGCTAGCATAGTTTTAGATATATGGAGAAATGCTACTTAGGAGGACATGAAGCTATAACGAATTGGCTTTTAAAAGATTAAAAAAAATTATTGGATTTTTTATTTATTTTTAATTAAAAATTATTCATTTCTTTGTTATCTTTTCCATTGACTTTTATAACTTTGAATCTTTGCTAAAAAAATCGTGTATTCCTTTCAAATATTAAAATTCCATTCAAATCTTATAAATCAATAAAATCCATTCAAATCTTATAAAGTCTTATGATAAAATCATTTAAAATCTTAACATTAGAATCTTGATTATAACAATCTTTTAAAAAAAATCTTAAAAGTCATTACATTTCTACAAAGTCTTTTAAAACACATGGGACTTTTTAAAGCCAAAGCAATCCTTTAAAATCCCAATCCAATACACCCCCTAAGTCTTGTCCTTAAGGCCTCGTTTAGTGGTTAGGATATGATAGAGATGAAGGGCTTGGTGGTTAGGATACGAGAGACAAGATAGGATAAGCTATCATATCCTGCCGGAAACTATTGTTTGGTGAGCCAGCAGGATAGGATAAATCAATCATGTCACCAATCATATCCCGTCCATCTAGTTAAAATTCTATCATGAGGGGAGAGTTGGGTTAGAACTCAACATGATAGGATATGATGATTTAAAGTATAATAAAGTATAAAAATATTTTTTATATAAAATAATTAAAGTGTATTAAAATATAATATGATTACCAAAAAATGTATAATAAAACATAAAATAATAAAAATATTAATACTTAATTTTAAAAATTATTTCCATTTTGTCACAAGGCTAATTTTGTTACTTCGTATTATTTTTAAAAACTGAAAAATAAATAAAAATATTCTAATAATTTAACTATATGTAAAGTAAAAACTAAAAATGAATATTTAAAATTATAAAAAAAATTAATTTAAGTTAAACAATATTTAAAAAATTTAAAATATTATATGTAATTTTATCATAAGGACAATTTTGTCTTTTTATATAATCTTAAAAAATAAAAATTATAAAAAAAACTAAAATATAATAAATATGAAAACATTCCGAACAAAAATGAAAACTTTAAAATTCATATTAAAATTACAATGAACTTATTAAAAAGATCCATTAATCCAATATAATACATTAAAAAAAATTTATAATAAAAAAATCCAATGAATCCGTGATCCATATAATAAAAATAATTCAATTCAATTCATTCATTCATTCAATCCCATAATCCCATATCACCCTCTCTCTTAGACATTAACGTCCAAATACGAATTTCATTCCAAATAGGAATTTGGATGTGCAATGTGCCCTGACGTTAACATTAACTTTAACGTCCCGATTATAATTTCAATGTGCCACGTTCTTTCAGTCCGAAGACTTTACACGCACACTGACCACGTCCAAATTCCATCCGGTAGATTTTTTTTTTTTTTTCATGGTGGATTTAGAAGAATGTTGGATCATCACTGACCATCTATAAAATAAAATTGTCCATTTAATTTAATTCATTAATTTTTTGTTGTAATGGATTGATTTGATGGATTTATACCTGGATGGATGGTGAATAAATGATTTATTTTGCCACCCTTACTTTAAATTATTATTTTATTATATTTTACTTATTATATATATATATATATATATATAATATTTTAATATTTTATTATACTTTAAATCACTATATCCTATCATGTTGATTTCTAATTCAACTCTCTCTTTAGGGTAGAATTTTAACTTGATGGACATAATATGATAGATGACATGATTGATTTATGCTATCTGTTGGCTCACCAAACAATAGTTTAAGACATGTGTTATCCCCAAAAAATAATTTTACTGATAGTTGATTGCGGTAATTAGCTTATTTGATTATTTAGCTGAAACCAACGGTTGAACCAAGATCAGCTGGATTAGGATTAGCTGAAAGCAGTTGCTAAGCTGAGATTGGTAGTTGATAGCTAGTAGCTGAGTCAGGTTTAGCTGAGGAAATTTAGCTGATGCAAAATTAGCCGATGCAGAATCAGTTGAACGTGGCTGCTAAGTCTAGATGGACTTGGAGGCTCTTGTTTGGTCTTAATGGGCTCGTATGAATGTTGATTAAGGGCTCAAAAGACTATTATTATATTTAGAAAAAGGAAATAACAAGAAAATGACCAAGTCAAGAGTGCAGTAAGAATTTTTCTAATTTTTAGGGATGATGGATAGAAGCTGGTTGGAGGTTGTTACATGTTCAAAATATCAGATAAAGAAGGCTAGTTTATGACTAGTGGAGCTGTTGCCAAAGGATAAATGGAACGTGCCTGAATTTTAGGGATTTAGGTAGACATGGTTAGTTGGTGGTCAGCTGAGCAAAGTTAGTGATTTTAGTGGGCATTACTATTGGCCATTTTTGTCAGTCATGATATGCTTGTAATTGCCTAAATTTAGGAGTTAGTGGCTAATGGGAATAGCTTTATAGTAGCTGAGTTTTTTGCCTATAAATACTAGTTGTATAGATTGTAAAAAAAAAAAAAAAGAACACCCATCAATCAAACAATTTATTCATGTTGCTCTTTACTTTATTTTTCTTTCCTTTACCGCTTTCTTTTCCTTTATCAGCTTTCCTTTATAGCTTTCTTTTATCAGCTTTCCTTTACCGCTTTCATGCAAACTTACATAAAACTTTCCACCTCACATTCTACAACCAGATGCTTCCTTTGGTTAGTTTGGGAACCAAGGTTGGATTTTGCCCTTGATACTCACAAATAGCTTGATCGCTTCAAAATCCACACTCACATGATTTCCTCTCTCTGCTGAGTCCTCACTCGGCTGGATCGGGGAGAAAATTTTCACACGTGATGCCATGACCCAGCTTCCTTTTTTTTTTTAAAAAAAAAAAGCAAAGGAAAGCAAAAGCAGTATATGTAAAAGGTAATGAAAAAAGAGAGCAAAACCTTTCTTGTCCATGAGTTGAGCCGACATTCTAGTTTCTCTACTTCGATATATGGCTCTTCAGCCTCTCCTGCTCCCACTCTCTACTATTTATATCTTCAGTTTTCAATTTTATTTCTCTCTCTTTTAGAAACAAGTAAAAGAATCTGGGGGGACGATCTCCAAGACCGAATTTATTTCGTTCATATTGCATGCGCTGGTTCCAATCCCACAAAATTATGAAATCAACATTAATAACTATTCTTTTTAAGGATAACACTTATGTAAAATTTCATATGTATATATATTAGGTGTTATTTTTCAATAGTTGGAAAATAGCACCTAATATACTAATAAAATTATACTAAAAGTTTAATAAATATATACAGTGTAAAAAAGTTTTACACAAATATTCAATCATATTTCAACATTATGAAATTATGGGCTCGTTTGGTGGTCAGTATAGGATAGAGACGGATATGATAAGAGAACATGATAGGAGTAGGATAGGATATGAGCAGGATAAGCTGTTATCATATTCGACGTTTGGTGTCTACCGGATAACCAACCAGACAGCATTATAATTTAAGTATGAATTTTAAATTTTTTCATTTTTATTCTAAATGTTTTCATTTTTTATTAGATTTTAGTTTTTTTTTTATAATTTTAATTATTTAAAATTATACAAAAAGACAAAATTATCCTTGTGATAAAATTACATATAACTTTTTAAATATTATCTAACTAAAATTAATTTTTTATATTTTCAAATATTCATTTTTTGTTTTTACTTTACGTACATATAGTTAAATTATTAGAATACTTTTTTATATATTACAGTTTTTTAAAATAATATAAAATAACAAAATTAGCATTGTTATAAAATTAAAATAAATTTTAAAATGAATTATTAATATATTTATTATTTTAAATATTTTATATTTTATTATACCTTTTTTTGGTAACCATGTTAAATTTTATTATACTTTAAATTATTATTTTATTATACTTTAATTAATTTATGTATTATATATTTTTATATTTTATTATACTTTAAATCACCCTATCCTATTTGCTACCAGAAAAAAAAATACCTTATCATATCCTGTTGAGTGCTAACCCAGCCCTCCCCTCGGGATAGAATTTTAACTAGATGGAAAGGATATGATAAGTGACAGGATTGCCTTATCCTATCCTGCTGGCTCACCAAACAACAGTTTCAGACAGGATATGATAGCTTATCCTATCCTGTCTCTCTTATCCTGACCACCAAACGGGCCATATGTTATATTAGTTCCTAAAACATCTCCATAAATATCTATGTGGCGAGATGTGATTGAATAACTGTGTAAAACATTTTACACTGTCAGTACATATACATTAAATCCTTATACTAAAAGGGTGTATTGGATTGGGATTTCAAAGCATTTTAATGGACATTTTATGACAAAAGAATCTTGTGGTATTCAATCAAGACTTTTGTATAATACGAATAAGTCTTGTGGTATTCAATCATGATTATTAAGATTTATTTTGAGTGACTTTTTAATGAAATATATAAATAGAAAAGATATTCCAAAATCCCACCCAAACCCCTAGACTTTTTATTCCCTCATTCATTCTCTCCCAAACTTTCTCCTCACAGTGTTTCACTCTTCTTTGAAGGTGCATTAAGCCGTTCTTGCTTTTCTTTGCATTGATGCTTGTGTATCAATATATCATTCAAAAACTGTGTATCAATTTTTGCTTTGCTCTGCTTTACCCAAAAACTGCACAACTCTTTTATGCTTGTATATTAATATATCATTCAAAAACTTTACCTTTTTTTTTAATGTATAAAAGATTGTGCACAAGAGATACTCGACCTGTATACATTATATCAAAGAAGAACACAAACTAGAAGAACAACGAGAACTTAAGCTACTTAACAACCAAAAGCATAAACTTTGCTTTGATATAACCTACACGGTATATGTCATGTTATATACATTGCTTTGCTTTTAAAAATGGTATTCCTTTGAATGGCTTGAAGGTTGTACTGACGCGCGTGTGTATATATATAATAACAGTAGAATTTAATTTGTATTTTTTTTGGCACATTCATTCCAATTAGTAATTTTGTTGATTGGTATGATAGGTATTCTTGTTAAATAACTAATAAGTCTTTTACACATGTAGTAGTAATTTAAATGGGGATTCAAAAAAGAAATAATAAAGGAAAGGGCAAAGAAAATTTTTAAGTCGTCCCCTCCATTTCACTACCAGAAAAAGGTGATTTACCGACGAACATGTTTTTCATCGATAATTAAGAAATTACCCACGGATATTTTCGTCGGTACACGCGAAGATCAACAATTTCATCAATTTCCAACGGAAATGGCCGTTAGTAACATTACCGACGGCATATCCATCGGTACGTCCGTCAAAAAAGCTGGCGGGAATTAAAAAAAATTGGTGCCAGATTTTACCGACGGACTTTTCCATCTGTAAATAGGACATCACTTACCGACGACTATGCCACCAGAAATCTTGTTAAAGTTACCGACGGCTCTGTCCGTCAGTAATCATTTTTTTGAATTACCGACAGAAAAGCCGTCGGTAATCCATCGAAATTTTTTTAATAATTAGCACCGAAAACCCCTCCTCCCCCCCCGGGCACTTTCCTTTTCCTCTTCTATCTTTATTCTCTCTTCTCCCATTTGCGCAAACCGCCGCCCCCACCACCAGCATCACTGGTCTCTCTCTCTCTTCCCCCCTCTCTTTATCTCTCCATTCCGTGTGTCACCGCGTCTCTGTCCAGAACCACCGCGTGCCGTCGCCACCGTCCATCGCATGCCACCGCCACCGTGCGTGCCACTACCCCTGACAGGTATGCATGGTTATGACCCATTGTTAACTTCCATTACCATACTTGGATTTCTTTTCTATTTGACATTTTATTTGCTACATTTTAAATATTTGATGCTATTTAATCTTTTAATGTGACATAATGTGTGCAGTCATGTTTTGGTAAAGTTTAAGTTTTGTTATTTATTTATTTTTACTTTTTTTTAGAGAATTTATTTTTACTTTTAGAATTAGCATGCTTTGTGATGGAATCTATAAGTAAATGGGTCAGTAACATATGGGTTGATTAGGCAAACAATGAGACTGAAAATCATAAAATTCTGATAGCACTTCAGAATTCTTCACCTGTTTGGTAATGAAAGCAAACAAATGAAGTTGCCAACTCCTGTTATTGTAACATGTACTCAGTTCTCTTTATTTGATTTATTTATTTGGTTGGGAAACTCAAATCATGTAGCTCAACTCTTCTTTTTTTTGTTTCCTTGCAGTACTATCTCGAGTGATTTGGGTGGATCACCCTTTGGGTAAGCATTTCCTATTGTAATTTTATTATTTTATATTTTTAGCCTTCTCCATGTTACAAGTGAATTATAATTCAAGACTGAGATTTATTATTTATTGGAAAAGAATGTCAGTGAATTTGTAGTCTTTTTTTTTGGGAAATCTTTTCTTTGATGTTTATGTAAGTTCTATCCTTCATTTTTAACCCCATTGTTAGCAATAATTTTTATGTGGACTGTGATGATAAATATCCTAGAATTAGAAAAAAATTGGTTCATGGCTGTTTTGTTTTTTAATTTTGTTTTTTCTTTTTGTTATTATGAATCTATACATATAATAAAAGAATGTCCTATTCACTGTTCATTTTACTATTCACCCTCTCACAATACACTATTCATTTACTCCATTCGAGAGATGTGAATGTACTATTGCATGGAAATTTGTGATGATGATTCAGATTTTTAAAAAAACTTGTCAAGGGATATGATAATATTGGTATGTTACTGGGTTGCTAATCTGTTTTGTTTGTCTTTTTCCTATAAGTTAATGATGTCTTTCCTTTTATTTGCCAATATAAAAAACTAATAATAGTTTTTTATTTTTGTTTGTTTTTTGGTTTGCTGATGATATTTGGGGAGTCTTTATTTTGGTGTGTTTTTTGGTACTGTTGTGTTATGACCATAATATTGTACTATTTTTTTTGTAGTCACCAGTGCGAGATTCATCATTTTAGAGGAGCCACACCACTAGGAGCCACCACCACCCAGGTTTTTTGAGTTTTATTTATTTATTTTGGAAAGTGTGTAAATTAAACTGAAATTGTGTAAAGTTTTTAGCTGTGTTATGATTGTTGTGTACTTAATGGCATGGTATGATTTTTGTTGATAACTGGATTTGATTCTTGTATGTAGTAGGTTATCTATTGTATATAAAAAATAAAATGATCCAATTAAATTCTAATAAAAAGAATTCAAATATTGAGATAGTAGAATAATGAATTAAGGAATATTAAGTTGAGTCTTAGTCACTACAAAAAATCAACTGTTTAGCGACCGGCATATTCGGTCGCTAAACTTTCTAATTCGGTCGCTATTTAATTTAGCGACCGAATTAGCGACCGATTCATGGTGGTGGCTGATAACCTGGTCGCTAAGATTTTAGAGACCGAAATATTAATTCGGTCATTAAATGACGATCGTAATTTCAGTCGCTAAATAATAAAAAACGGTCGCTACACGGTTGGTCGCATTGTTTGGGTAACCATTTTTAGTGACCGATAATCGGTCGCTAGTTCGGTCGCTAATGTTGGTTACTGTTAACCTATATTAGCGACCGATATTCGGTCGCTAGACCACAACTTTTTAATGTTAACTAAAGTTTAGCGACCGAATTATTGGTTGCTAATTCGGTCGCTAAAATGGATTTTATTTTTTTTAATTTAATTTTTAAAATAATAATTTTTTTTGTTTTTCTTTAAAGTTTAGCAAAATTACTAATAAAACACACCAAATTACTAATGAAATATACAATCATAAGAAATAATGAATATATATATATATATATATATATATATATATATATAAATAATCCAAAGTGTCATACAAGAATCGTTTAAAATCAAAAAAATGAAGGAAAAAAACCAATCATGATGCACTACTAGAAAATTGGAATTTTCGGACGGAAATGTTTCCGTCTGAAATTTTATGAAAATTTCGGACGGATTTCACACGGATTTGCTATTTTTTTTATTTATCTTACATCCGTCTGAAATCTGTCCGAAAATTTCGGACGTATTTGTTATTTTTTATATTCATCTTACATCTGTGTGAAATCCGTCTGAAAATTTCGGACGGATTTCACACGGATTTGTTATTTATTATATTTTCCTTGATTTATCTTATATCCGTTTGAAATCCGTCCGAAAATTTCGAACGAATTTCACACGGATTTACTATTTTTTATATTTATCTTACGAAAATTTCGGACGGATTTCACACGGATTTACTATTTTTTATATTTATCTTACATCCGTCTGAAATCCGTCCGAAAATTTCGGACGGATTTCACACGGATTTGCTATTTCTTATATTTTCCTTGATTTATCTTACATCCATCTGAAATTCGTCCAAAAATTTCGGACAGATTTCACACGGATTTGCTATTTCTTATATTTTCCTTGAAAAAAGATTAAATAATTTATCTTATAAATATGATTAAAATATTTGATCTTAATAATTTTAAAAGTAAACAAGATTTATGAAAAAATTTAAAAAACATATTTAGACTAATAAAATGAAATCAGTCCCTATTAAAGCAATCCGTACCGGTTTAGTTTGAGTAATTAAATTACTCTCTTCAAATTATTTTATTGGGTGCGTTAGCACTGACTTATTTCAGTGAATGCACGCTTACTAGACAATAATTTACGTTATTGTCACTATTATCACCAGTACAGAAAAATGTTTTAAATAATATGATTAAGAGAAAAACATTTTCATATTTTCATTCTATTTAATTTTAGATTTGAAAATAAACTGGTTTGACATTAATCGGAGATTAAATTTTGGACCGAGTATTTTCTTAGTTGATCAGTTCAATTATTAATCTTTACTCTAATTTGAATTTGGAAATCATATATTTATCGACCTTTATTTTTAGATTCCAAAAAGTAAAAACATGTTTATTTTAGACTTAACATTTATCACTCATTTTATACCCACTAATACAAACAAATCAAATTTATCTCTCCTATTATATCTAAAAACCCGTAACCCCGCTCTCTTTCTTTCTCTTTTCTTTCTCTGCTTCTTCTTCCTTCTCACCCATCTTATTCTTTCTCCCTCACTCCATCTTCTTCCTCCTCCTATACACCAAACCAGCCGCGCCGCCCCTAGGAGCTCCGGTAGTCACCGTCTTGCCGCGTCCAGCAGCGAGCGCGCCGCCCCTGTTAGCACCTTCGGCCTTCGCTCGATGGAGAGGAGACAACCACCGCACCTGGGTCGATCGCTTCCTCTACCGCTGCGATAGCTCCATGGCCGTCCGACCACCGTCACGGTCGCGTCTAGAGTGGGGAAGACGACCCCGCAATGGAACTCTTCATCCAACGCGTCGTGCTCCGTTTGGCTTCTCCGTTTGGACGCCGTCGCTGCCGTGGTAAGCTTCCAGCCGCCAACTATGGCTTCTCCTCCACCATATCTTCATGTTGAACATCTCTCTTCTTCCTCAAAATCTGCCTTCATGTTATGGGTCATGGTTGTTTCAGGACCTTCTTTTGTGCGGTCCGCCTCGTCGTCGTCGCTGCCGCCGTGCCGCCGCCACGCCGGTCATCACAACAGCCACTGCTTCCTCTCTTTCTCAGCTTGGTGAGTAACAATCCACCTATTGTTCTTCAAATTGAAAATCCCCAAATTGATTTTGAAACCCTATCCCTTTGATTTCAGATTTTAATCTTGAAATTAAACATTGTTTTATGAAATTGGGACTGTGAATTAGTGTTTCCCTAAACCAATTTCATTATTCTTTAGTTAAAATGAGTTTTCCCCATATTGTATTTAGGAACCCTAAACCCCAATTTGATTTTATTTGAACTTGGTTCTGTTTTTGTGAAATTAATTATGATTTAGTGCAACTAGGACTCTTAATTGATGATTCCTACGTTCATCTTCATGATCCTTTGATTCGGTAATTTGTTTTTGATGTGGTAGTAAGTCCTCTCTCATCGAAACTATTAAGCTTGAGTTTCACACTCTATAACTCATATGCTTTACATTTATGCCTTGTGCATTTTCCTTGTGATTTTGATGTGAGACGGAAAAAATAGATGGGGGAATTATAGAGTTAAACTTTGATAACTGCATGCTCATATGAAAATTTGTTAAGAGTCTAAAGATAGTGGAAGAGAAAAATTTTGTTTGGTATCCGTGCTCTTTCTTTTCATTTTTTTCCTTTGCTTTTCCAATTTGTTGCACATGCTTTCTGAGATTTACTAAATGCATATGCTTTATTAGTTCATTGCTATCGATTCCTTCTGAGGTGGGCTATGAGCTTTTTAAATTTTGTTAGTTCATTGCTGTCTATATTTCTAATTGTATCTTCCTATACATTTTCTAGTTTGTGCTATGTCGTAGACTTACTTATGTTTATTCCTTTTCGATTTAAATGAAGGCTATCCTTAATTTTCTGGAAGTTTCTGGTCCACTAGAAGGCAGTCCATGTTGTTCACTAAGCCTTGATATTGCTTTGTTCATTTTTATCCCTTTCCCCCTCTTTTCACTAGGAAACTACTACTGAGATAGCATGATTCATTGTTTTTGCGTGAAGATCAAAGTTGGGGCCATGCAGAAAGCAATGTAAGTATCTTTTCTGTCTTCTAATTATATGTATAACTTTTCTAAGAACCCTAAATCCTCTTTCATCCCAATTTTAAGTTGATCGGTGAAGTTGATTACGGTTGATTGATTTTTGGTGAACATACTTGTATCATATAGAGACTTGTGAATAATTATAAGAAGATGCTTGTGATTGTATGTCATACTGATACACTTTTTCTTTTGATTGGTGCAATTAAATATACTTGTTCTTAATATTTTGTACTTTCTAGCAAGAGATGAACAAGGTTTTCTGTCAAAAGAAGCCGTGAGGCGTTGTTTTGATGGGAGCTTATTTGAGTATTGTGCTAAACTGCGCAAGGGTACTGCTGGAAAGATGGCTTGACTGAAGAAAGTAAAGGCTCATCTCCATGTTGGGATGATACTAGGAGAGTGTGTGCATTACTGTTTCTCACTTGGTATTCTTTGCTGTACTTTCTTGTTCACCTTACTTAGCAAAATAATGCATTTCCTTCCAATGGTGTTGTCACCTTTGCAGCATGTTGAATCATGTCTTACAAGTTAATTACTTTCATTAGTTATCCAAAAGATGGTATGCATTCATTGCATTGTACAGTAGGCAATTCATTATTGAATGGATCATCACGTTTATTTAAAAAAAAAAAAATGGTTCAATGTTAGTTTAAGGTTTTCTACTTGAAGTAAACGCTTTTAAAATTGCATCCGTTATGTTTTCTTCAAAGTTCTAAACTTTCTTTTATGTCCTTTGTCAATCTGGTGGTTATCAATGTAGCCTCATATCCTTTTATCCTTTAATCCAATGACCTCTTTAGATTTGCCAGTCATTTGTTTATTTTGTTTATATGCAGTTGGTGTTTGTAGGTTTGCTTTTGTGCAAAGAACTTATTTGTATTGTTGTTATAGTAATGATAGTAATTACAATCATCAAGGTCTTTTATTTTCTGCAACGTTCTTTTGAAGCCTGACTTTTCCTGCTTAGGCTTATGAATGATGATGACAACTTGTGTTTGACATTATTTAGAATTACTTGATCAATTGATTTCATATAACTGTCACATTTATGCAAGTTTATTAAATTGCATGATAATTTGTATAATCCTCCATTTCTTACCTATTAAATGTGACATTATTGTTTGTTTTATCTTATTTACAATTCTGCTGTCTCTTATTTACATTATTGTTTGTTTTATCTTGGCCTGGCAGTAAAAAGCCAACAAGAGCATTAGCTCAATGTTGCAGCTATGAGGATGTTGTGTTGGACATGGGGACATACAAGACAAGATAAAATTAAGAACGAATGCATTAGAGAGAATGTAGGGGTAGCACCTATTATGGTAGAGATGGTAGAATCTTATGTTATGTAGTTTAGCCATGTGAGGAGAAGACCATGAGAAACCGCACTAAAAAGAGTAGAGAGTATATTAATGTGATGGTGTCCATTATGTGAGTACAAGCCAAATGGTTTGAATATCCATATTTTGTATCTTGTTATTTAAATTAGTTATAATGTCTATTATCTTGTTACAGTGTGATGAATGCTTTCTCGGAAGGATTCACTATCTTTTATTTGATTATAGTAACATCCTTCTCGTTTATGATGGTGGCCACGAATTAATCAATGACGACGATGATTAGATGACAACGACGATGATATGATGATGAGGAGATGATGGATGATGTGCTAGATGAAGATGAAGAGTTTAGTGATCAAAGTAACGAGGAATAGATTTATGTCTTTGATGTTTGTAATGATATTTTAATGCTTTGAATCTTAATATATCATTCTTGTATTTCAAGATACTGTGTTTTTGTTTATTTTGAAGCTTGATACTTGTCTAGAGTGGTATCTTAATAATAATTATTTTTTATTATATTATATTAGATTTCAAGTCCAGGTACCTAATTTGGTATGCATAATTATTTAAGTTTGACCCTTTTTTATTAATAAACATGATTTGTTTATCAAAAAATATTATTTAAATATGATTATCTAATCCGTGGGAAATCTGTCCAAAATAATATCATAACATTCGTCTGAAATCCGTCCAGAATTTGCATGAATAGCAATATTGAATCCGTCTGAAATTCGTTCGAAATTAAGCCCAATATAACTAAAATTCAGATTTTTGTGTTCGTCTGTCCGAAATCTGTCTTGAACTAATTTCGGACGGAATTTCGGATAGAATTTTCAATTTGCAACGGGGCTTTTTCGGACGGGGGATGTTCCGTCTGAAATCCGTCTGAAATTAATTGTCCGTCCCAAATCCGTGGGAAAAGTGTCCAAATTTCGTCGAAAATCCGTCAGAAAATAACAATTTTCTAGTAGTGATGAGGGGGAGGTGGAGGAACCCAATCATCCTCAGCATCCGTGCCGCCAACGTCTGCTATCTGATCATCCTCTGCAATAGCAGCATCAGTAGCTGGCGGCGGAACTAGAGGAGTGGCAGCAGGTGGCACAATCGTTAGGGTATCAGCCTGAGCAACTGGAGTCTCGGATTCTCATCTGCTCCAACACCGCCGCAGTCTCGCATCAACTAGGTGTGCTCGAGTCAATCGGGCAATTTGGTTCGCCATCTCCGCTCTCTCTCGCTCTTCTCCCGAAGCTCCCGTTCACCGCGTGATGGTGTCCTCGCATTTGGTTGAACTGCTCCCGAGGAACGGTATCGGCCTAGGAAGGAGCAAAGCGTGTGCGGTTGATGAAGCGATAAACTCGCCTCCCCAGTGTCCGAGGCCATACACGTGCCCCTTCTTGTTCCCGCCCGACGACCTCCAAATAAATGGCATTATCGTCGACAAAGATTGGAGAGCTGGGCCCATCACCAGTCAAGGCCTCATCTTGTGACTGTGAGGCACGTGATATGACATTGTCCTTCTTCTCGTTGAAGCCCACCTGCAAAGTATAGATGAAGATATTTAGTTAAAATTATAATCAATATGAACAAATCAATTATAATAAATTACAAGTAAACACCAAATTGTTTTTTTGCTTACAGCATAGTTACGGGCCTTGTCATTGACCTATGTCCCCAACTTCAACTTCTTCATCCTCTCCACCAACTCCATAGCAGTGGGGGCCCGTTGTTTCTGTGCTTTATGCACAGAAAAATATAATCTTAAATTCATAAGAATATTTAAAAATGAAAACTCATTAAATAGTATACTAAGTCAAAAGTTTTAAGTATTACCACCGCTCGTCGTAGTGGGCGGCAGAATCGATTTAGACCCGCTACGGCCCAAGCACATGCGCCACCATCGAAGTTCGATTACGCTGAGTCGTGGCCTGGATCTCCTGGAACTTCTCGGAGCCCAAGATCGGGTCCAGCTGCCTCTTGATCTCGTGGATCCACCCACTTCCCCTTATTCTTACCCTTCCTCGCCTTGTTCGCCGATTCTTCATGACCAGTGAGCCTTTATGCTCAAATATGTCCCTGACGAGACCCTCTAAAGCTACGCCCCACCTATACTCTTTCTGCAACTTACAGTTGTTAGGAAATTCGTCTGCTATCTTCTTCTAGTACAACACCAACCGATGGTCCAACATGATCCATTATCATCTGCTCGTATGGATTCAATTCTTCCCTCCGGTCACCACTTCCATAGTACGAACCTTCAAACACAACCGGGTTTAAATCAGGCAACGTCTCACCATGGTTACTCCACCAATAGTAATCAAGCATGAAGACCTTCTCATAAAGATCGACTACAACTCCATCCACGCTTTTGAAAGATTGACACTTGCATCTTTTGCAAGGACACCTCAAATGATCATCGCCCAGTCGTATAAATCTCTCCTGGCTAACAACAAACTCTATAATCTCACCCACTCCAACTCTTTACTCTTCCCTAAGACGTTTATTCCGATCCAACCTACGATACATCCATTTCCGATTCTCCGGAATATCCATTGCTGACAGTTAAATAGCCTGACCAACCCTACAATAACACTTATATATTATGGTGCATTCCAATAACTCCATCAATCTCATTCTTATGACAAGGTATGAACCTATCCCATTCGAGAAGAAACCTTCACCACACTCGGCTAATAATAGTTATTCCCTTATTCAAATACCTTATACTTAACAAAATTTCGGCAACATTTCCCATCGGTCTCCAAGTACATGACTCGAGCACGGTGAGAATCACCGCGATCAAGTATGCACCAGGAGAACAAAAGGAAATGCATCAGACCGAGATTTCAACAAGTATATAAGGCATTTGAACATGGAAATGACTATTGTACGAGTGTGAAAAATGTTTTTTTCCCCAAACTGTCTCACTTGGACAATTCAAGATTCAATACAATGAGCATGCGTATCCTGAGAAGGTATGCATGCTCATTAATATTGAATCTCAAATAGGAAACTAAGGCTTTCGTAACTTAATAATTAACTCTAGCAGAAAATATAACCATTGACTTATAAGGATTGCAGCATACTTCAACAAATATATATATTGAAGCATAATTCAATACAAACTTAGATAAAATATAGTAGCAAACATCTTATTGAGCTCCGCTCTCCACTAACAAGTAACACATAATTGTCAAACACATGCATAACTTCTAAATTAGCAACACACAACAAGCATCTCGCCTTTTTGATAGGATCACATCCTATTGAGCTCTGCTCTCCACTAACAAACAACACATAATTGCAAATACATACATAAATATTAAATTATCAGCACACAATCAGTATCTTGCCTTTCAGGCAGGATACCTTCCTATTGAGCTCCGCTTTCCACTAACAAGTAACACATAATTGTCAAACACATGCATAACTTCTAAATAAGCAACACACAACAAGCATCCCGCCTTTTTGACAGGATCACATCCTATTGAGCTATGCTCTCCACTAACAAACAACACATAATTGCAAATACATGTATAAATATTAAATTATCAGCACACAATCAAGATCTCCGCCTTTTCAGTGCAGGATACCTTCCTATTGAGCTCCGCTCTCCACTATCAAGTAACACATAATTGTCAAACACATGCATAACTTCTAAATTAGTAACACACAACAAGCATCCTGCCTTTTTGACAGGATCACATCCTATTGAGCTCCGCTCTCCACTAACAAACAACACATAATTACAAATACATGCATAAATATTAAATTATCAGCACACAATCAGCATCTTGCCTTTCAGGCAGGATACCTTCTTATTGAGCTCAGCTCTCCACTAACAAACAACAAGATATATAATTCACATAACACATTACAAGCACCACACAATCAGAACATTTTAGACAAAGCAGAACCTTAAAAGAGAGTATTAAGAGAACTTACCTATGCGATAAAATGCAAAAACAAGTAAGGATAAGGGGAGGAGCCGCAGACAAGAAGATCAGGAACTGATAAATATAATAAGACGATATGAAAGCAAATTAATATCCTTAGAGCCAACTTAATTGTATTCAAGTTAGTAATATAAAAGTTCAACAAATTGCCATTACGACCAATTGATTACCTGTGGAGATGGAGAGGAGACGAAGGGACTCGGTTTCAACTCACGAGAAATAGAGCAATGACCTATAATGCATAAATAAAATTAATCCTGTCAAATACTAACATTTAAGAAACTAACATTTAAGCTCTCATATATTGTCACTTTTCAACTAATTCGATGTACTCATGAATCTTGAACCACTCAACTCACTCTCTTAATTATCTGTTTTGTTTGCGATGTTTTTCAAAATCATGAATCAACTTTCTCAAAACTTAAACTATATAGGTGAAGGCACATGAGTAACTTCACATAGAATTCATAATGTACAAGTCCATTTTTCAGATATTTGGCGTTGTTTCATTAATTGTTAGATGCTGAATTAAAACCTTAACCAATAAAATACATGTACAAAATGGAAAACATATTAAAGATCAAACACAAGAGATGGTTCAAAAGCATGAGCTTTACATTGCCTATGAGAATCTAGAAAGTTGGCAAATCTATTTTTCAAGTCACCGCACACAAGGGATCAAGTTTGGTTTTCTATTGGTTCTATCCAAGATTCAATGTGATTACTACCCCCTCCAGCTCTTATATAAAAATATCAGTTTCAGCATGCTTTGTGCTAAAGAGAAGTGTGTAACAAAGAAACAATACAAACACAAGTATGACAAGTTTTAACAAGTTCTCTAATTTGTTAGTATCAAGGCCAGGATAATAATACTTGAAAATTTAGCATTTTTAAACAAACAATCATAACAAGTTTTCACAAGTTCTCTTATTTTTTAGTATCAAGACGAGTATAATAATACTTGAAAATTGAGCATTTTTAGTCAATAGTGAATACAGTTATGTTGCATAAAATCAAAAGAATGAAAATAAAAAAATGCACACCAGATACATTCACAGTAGCATCATCATCTCTTTAGTTTCAGTCAAGTACATTTTCAAGCAGCTATATTCACAGTACCAAGCTTCAGTCAAAATGAAATAAAAAATACATTCAAAGAAGGTTTACAATAGCAGTAAAATACCCCCAATTTAAGAGCATTGACCAATCACTAGTGCCCTGAATAGGTAAATCAATCAATATAGTCTAGAAAAGCTATGAAGTGTCATACAATCAATAAATCAATCAATAATCATGTTTCATACTATCAATGGACCAAGTCTTTTGATTAATGGTCTGCTTGTTTAAGATTGGCAAATAGTGTGATTGTTGATTACTTGAGACATAATCATTAATCATTCTCTAAACCCTAACCTGAGACAAAACTGATCAGGGGAGATTGTGGGGGTGGTGGCCGCGTGAACAGAGCCCCTTGAGATGGTGGTGGTGGTGGTCGGAGGAGGAGGTGGCAGCACCTCAGAGAGACATAGAGAGAGAAACTTAGACACATAGAGATAGAACCAAGCAAGAGAGAGAGCGCGAGACAGAGAGAGATAGAGGAAAGAAGAAGAGAGCTTACCTATGGAAGAGGAGGATGGTGGTGGTGGTCGGAGGAGGAGGATGAGAGAGAAGCTGAGAAATGGAGAGAGAGAGAGAGACAGAGTGAGATAGAGAGAGAGGGGGATGGAGAGAGACGAAGAAGATGAGAGCTTACCGGAGGAGAGGGGATGACGGTGGTGGCTGGAGGCGTCCTGTGGTGACCGGAGCTCGCGAGACGAAGAGAGAAACGGTGAGAGAGAAGGAGATTCGGGCGAAAGTGAGGAAGAAAGGGGATTCTGTTGGATTTAGGGATTTTATTTTTAGCGACCGAATTATTCGGTCGCTAAATCAGTCGCTAAATAGGTTAATTTGAAATTTGAATTCATAAATTTAGAGACTGATTTAAAATCGGTCGCTAACACGCTCTATTTTAATTTTTGACGTGCCGTTTAGCGACCGAATAAATATCGGTCGCAAATATAAATAAAATTTAACCATTGCATTTAACTCGGTCGCCATTTGGGTCGCTAAAAAGTCAGTAAGTTTTGACTTTTACTTTCCTTTATTTAGCGACCGAAATAGCGACTGATAACTCTACTATATTCTATTTCGGTCGCAGTATCAACTATAACCAGTGTTTGATGTAGATCCTACAATCGGTCTCCATTTCGGTCGCAAAAAGCAACCAACAAATTCGGTCACTACTTTCGATCGCTAAATAACCTTTTTTCTGTAGTGAGTGATGAGAGGAAGTGACAAAGGAAGAATGGAGAAACAGACGCTCACAATGGCGATACATTTGATGTGATAATATTTCGTGGATCTCGTAATGCTTTGCTGAAGTGCGAATGGAATCAGAATAAATCAATAATTTAAAATCAAGCTTAGGAAAGACTTATGAGAAGTAATATTAATATCTCACTAGTTAAATAAATTATTTAAATAATTAAAATTAATTAATAAATAAACATTTAATTAATTATTAGCAGTAAAAAAAATTTAAATGTTAACATTACAAGACCATAAGCCTTGTAATGCAAATTTTGCTTAACAGTTATGACGTGTTAAGTTTCATAAGACTTGAGACAATATTATAACAATAATTTAATAATCAATAAAATTTTAAAATTTAATAACACTAGTGTATAACATGTTTTTATAATAGTTGCTTATGTGTTTATTTGTCAATTTTTCAGTCTTCTTTACTTAAAGTTTTATCTTATCTTAGAGTTTATATAATTAATACGTAATCGAGAAAAACCTTAGTTTCCGTTCAATATTCAATATTATTGAGCATGTGTACTCGTGATCATGGTATCGCTCATTTTATTAAATCTTGAATTGTCCAATTGGGACAGTTTGGGAAAAAACTTTTTGTCCACTGATATACTCTGAACTTGTTGATTTTCATTTGTTAAATAGTTGATGAAATTTCGGATCGAAGCATTTCCTTTTGTTCTCCGGGTTCATACTTGATTGTGGTATCTTACCGAGATCAAGTCTTGTACTTGGAGACCAATGGAAAATGTGCCGAAATTTCGTTAGCTATAACACATGTGAAGTAATGAGTAACTAGTATAATACAGTGGTGACAACGTTTTTCCTCGAATGGGATAGGGCCACACCTTTTAAGGAAAGGGAGCGATTCGGGGTCATAGTATCATGTTTAAAAATACGTCAATTTATCTGAAAATGCAGAATGATGGAATATTATCCCTTAACCTGCAGTTGGGTGTATGATAGGAACACGTCTGGGGGACGACTTCTGAAACAATCATTTGTAGATGGAGTTGAGGAGTTTATATCGAAAGCCAAGCAATATTGTGATTATGCCAAAGAGGGAGGATTAGATGTCCCTGCACAAAGTACAATTGTATAATGGTTTTGAGTGATGATGACGTGAAGTTACACCTGTACCGACATGAGTTCAAGCCTAATTATTAGATATGGACTGATCATGGCGAGGAGTTGCCGGATATTGATCTAAATGAAGTCGGTGGTGACGATCTTGACATGGATGCTCAGGCAGTGGCTTACACGATGACTATGTCGAACAACTCCAGTCAATGCATATGATGCTGGATGATTGTCTTAGGCAACATCAGAATTTTGAGGCAAATGAGTTTGATGACATGGAAGATCCTCCTAATGAATCGGCTCAGAGATTCTACAACCTATTGTTAAAGACAAATAAGCCATTGTTTGAAGGGGCGTCCGATTCAAAATTATCAATTTGTGTTAGGCTTCTAGCTTGCAAGTCCAATTGGAATGTCCCCGAGCAGTGTTTCGAGTTTTTTTGTAAAATGCTTCAAGATGTGACACCCTTCAAAGAGTTGTTACCAAAAATTTATTATGACACGAAGCGGTTGGTGTCGAAACTGGGGTTGGGGGCTAAGATGATTGATTATTGTCCGAACGGGTGCATGCTATATTATGACAGTGATTTGGTCACAAACGACAGCACGCTGGAAGAAAGTAAATTTTGTCAGACACCCAGGTACCGCGTTCAAAGTAGTGACCGTAGTAAGAACAAACCAGTTCCCGTGAATGCAATGTTTCATTTGCCAATAATTCCAAGGTTGCAGATACTGTTTGTATCAACGCAAACTGCGGGACAGATGAGGTGGCATTACGAAAATAGAGGAACTACGGGCGTTATACGCCACCCTTCTGATGGTGAAGGCTGGAAGCATTTCGATCGGGTACACCCTGATTTTTCAGCAAATCCTCGTAATGTACGACTTGGGCTGTGCTCAGATGGTTTTACCCCGTACATTCAGGCGTCTGCCTCTCCATATTCATTTTGGTCAGTGATTGTTACACTGTACAATCTTCCTCCCGATTTGTGCATGTCAAAACCCTATATGTTTCTGACTTGTCTCATACTGGGACCATCTAATCCAAAGACTGTGATAGATGTATAATTTCAGCCTCTAATCGATGATCTGAAGAAGTTGTGGAATGGTGTGTTGACGTATGACGTTTCCAAGAAGCGAAACTTTATGATGAAGGCGCCACTGATGTGGACTATCAATGATTTTCCTGCATATGGCATGCTTTCTGGTTGGAGGAAACACGGTAAATTGGCGTGCCCGTATTGCATGGAACATGGAAAGGCTTTTACCCTAAGATATGGTGGCAAAAGTTCTTGGTTTGATTCTCATTGTTGGTTCTTAGATTATGACCATCCCTTTCGAAGGAATATCCAAGCATTCAAAAGGAATCATACAGAAGATGAAGGTCCCCCGCCTTTGTTGACTCCTGAACAAATATGAGGTCGGGTTAGGGATCCTCCTAAAGTCACTGAAGTAGGTGTGTCAAAGTTACTCGGGTATGGGGAATGACATAACTGGAAAAAACAAAGTATTTTTTGGGAACTACCGTACTGGAAGGATAATATGTTAAGACATAACCTTGATGTGATGCATATTGAGAAGAATTTCTTTGGCAACATTTTTAACATGGTTATGAATGTGTCTGGCAAGACTAAGGACAATGAGAAGGCAAGGATGGACATAGATCTATACTGTAGATGAAAGGATTTGAAGCTGAAGCCGCAGTCTACTGGAAAAATGGTCAAACCAAAAGGTTGTTACACTCTAATCGCCGATGAAGCGATGTCAATTGGTCGGTGGTTGAAAGACCTTAGCACCCCTGATGGTTATTCCTCCAATTTGGCACGATGTGCTGATGTCATAATGGGGAGGCTTCATGGGTGGAAAAGTCATGATTGTCATGTATTCATTGAGTGTTTGCTTCCTATTGCTTTCGGCTTGCTGCCCCCTCATGTTTCGAACTCGCTTACAGAAATCAGTCATTTCTTCAAAGATCTATGCTCTGCAACTTTAAGAGCGGATGGTTTGACGAAGATGGAAGAAAACATTCCAATAATTCTGTGCAAGATGGAGAGGGTATTTCCACCAAGATTTTTTTGACTCAATGGAACATCTCCCTGTCCATCTTGCATATGAAGCGAGGCTTGGTGGACCAGTGCAATATAGGTGGATGTATCCGTTTGAAAGGTAATTTTATTATATTTTGACATTTAAATAATTAGCTTCCATTGAATAATGCATTGTCATTAAAGTTTATTATTACTTAGATTCATGGGCATCTCTAAACGATGAGTTAAAAACAAGGCTAGGGTGGAAGGATCAATCTGTGCGTCTTACTTACACCGTGAGACAACCTATTTTTGTTCCCACTATTTCAGCAACTATATGTTGGCACCAAGACATGTTAGGAACAAGGTAGATGCTGATAATGCAGAGTATCCTTATATGCTATCCGTATTTAACCTTCCTGGCCGTCATGCTAGCAAGAAGCTTACTTACTGGTTAAGTGATGAGGAGTATGCATCGGCCCATGTTCATGTCTTGATAAATTGCACAGAGGTCAAACCATACCATGAGTAAGTTTTAGCGACCTATTTTTGAAATAGTATCACGTGTTATTATAATTTCTCCTTTCACACATAGTACACATTTTATTTGTCAGTGTGTTCCTGCAAATTAATCAATTAAGTGAACAAGATGCTTCTGCTCGTACACATGCAGATTTTCCTGAATGGTTCAAGCAACAAGTAAGTGTCATATAACTTAGCAAACAATATATTAAACTTAATTTTGCCTCTTGAAAAAGTAACTATTTAATATGACTTACCTATTCGTAGGTGTATCAACAACCATTAAGCGTTACTAATCAACACTTGAGAGATTTAGCGTACGAGCCCTATAGCTGTGTTAGATCATGGCATACATACTTTGTTAATGGGTAAAAATTCCACACAGATGAATGGAACATGGGCAAAAATACAATTAATAGTGGGGTTGTCGTACAGGGTGAAGGTATAGGTGATTTTTATGGGGTCATAAAACACATATACGAGTTACAATACAATACTACTACTTATCCTAAAAAAGTAGTCTTATTTTATTGTAACTTGTTTGATCCATCGAGGACATGCACAAAGGTGAATCCCAAGTATAGAACTGTGGACATTCGCATTGATAGAAGATATCAAAAGTTTGATCCGTTTATAATTGCTCAGATTGCAAAACAAGTTTATTATGTCCCTTATACAGCAATACAAACGGACAAACGAGGTTGGTGTGTTGCTGTCACTACCAAGTCTAGGGATCGCATAGAAATCGATGATGTAGAGGATGAGATGCCCTTCCAAGCAGATGAATCGTCACATGTCTATGAAGTAATTAAGGTCGAGCGTATTACTGGCATGTTAGGATCTGCAAATGAAGGGGAAGAAGTGGTCATTGGTAATCAGTCATCGATGCATGCATCATCAGAGGAAGAAATCCAAAGTGATGACTCAATGCAAGAAGAAGAAGAGTTGTACTTACAATCAGATGACGATACTGAGTCTGAATAGGAAGTTTACTATTAAGTTATTTTTATTGTATTTTAAATATTTTCTTATGCGATTAAATGTAAGACTTGACAAATATTTTTTTATTTTAAATATTTGCTTAGATTAGACTGCTATAAGTCGATTACTTATTGCTTTTACATTGATTTATAATTGCGCTATAAAAATAGATATGTCAACTTCAGGAGGACAGCCCCCCACCTAGCGGTGATAAGGAGAAGGGGAAGGCTAGGCAGCGACGATACACCGTCAAATCCCAGGTGCTTGTTCGCATTCTTGGAGGTCTCTTAGCACCCACCGCACCCACTGTTGAGTCACCGACAAGTGTACCGGGTCGTCGCAAGTAATAAAATAACACGGTAAGAATTTACCAAGGTCGAACACAAGGATTGGGCTACCAATTCAACCAATTCGCGAGAAATCCGATAAGTTGGTCAAGTGAGGAAAGTGGTGGAGAGAGAGAGAGAGATTAATATCACAATTCAATTAACAAATCAAACAAAGCTAAGGTATTAAACTCTGAAATTAAAATATCTAGGGTCTCAAATCCACCTACCCAATCATGCATAGTACCCAAGTGATGATGAATTCCTCCCTAAGTTCAATTACAATGTCAACCGGGACCCCCAAATTCTCCTATATCCACTGTCGTGCTCAATAGGACGTATTCGAAGATTGTATTAATTACTTACTAGGTCTCATAATCCTAATCATCAAACTCTATTAATTCTTGTTCCCTATAAGGTTGCACCGATCTCCTACTCACTCTCGTGCAATATTCGATCGATGATCCCAATTCAAGTTCTAAACGCGAATCGCTGACTAAGCCTCATCAACGTTAACAAGTCAATCACGCATGCATATGATCAACACAATCAAATCAGAATTGGAAAACATTAATTGAGAAAATGGGAGAAAAACATACATCACATGAACACTATACCGCCATGGGTGGCTTCATTGATTCCCTAGACGAGGGGATTAGTTCCTCATGCCCGTGACGACAAACGAACAATCGTCAATAATCTCCATAATAAAATAAGAAAAGAAAAGAGAAAGGAGACGCAGCTCCAGAAACAAGGATTCGTCCTAAAACTGATCTAAAACAAGTGGAGTATCAAAAGTTCTCAAATCTGATCTGAAACAGCAATATATAGGGATTCTGGTCCTCGCCCGCTCGCGGGGAGAGCCTACTTTCGCGAGGCGAACATTAGTTTTGGCGCGCTTTCAATTTGGATTCTCGCGAGGCAAGAGTGTGTTCGCGGGGCGAGTCTTCAAACCTTAATCTGTCACAGCCGTGACCTTCATCACGGCTAGGCCGTGATGGTCTCTGTCTTCCAGGGTCTTCAGTCTCTCGCGAGGCGAGAAGCCTCTCGCGGGGTGAATTTCAGTTTTGGCTCCATCCTGAGTTTGAATGATCGCGAGGCGAACTCTGATTGGCGAGGCGAACCCGAAAGGATGACTTCTCTGGCACAGTCAGGCCTTCAGGTTCGCGAGGCGAGCTGGTGACTCGCGAGGCGAGACAGAATGTATGACTGTTGCTGCTTCAGCTGGTCTTCAGGATCGCGTGGCGAGAATCCACTCGCGGGGCGAGTATCTTCAGAATGAAATTTCCACTGTTTCTTGACTTTCCTTGACTCTTGGAGCTTCACTTCTAACCTGAAACAATAAAAAGAAACAAAAAGCATAATTCTATTCAAAATAGACTAAAAACTACTAAAAATGCCTAGAACGAGTCAAAGTCTACTTAGGAACAAAACAAGGCCAAATTTGGGCGAAAACGAGATTGAACTCGAATAATTTGCACAAAAACCACATTCCATCTAGTTATAAAACTAGATAAGCCAAAGGCTTATCAAAACACCCCAAACTTAAACCTTGCTTGTCCCCAAGCAAGCTAAAACTCAAAAAGGACTCAAGACTTTGGCAAGCTTAAGGGATTCAATCGATTTCGCACAAATTTCATGCAATCAAACAAAACTGTTTTTCTCCAATGATTTCCCCCCTACATCAACGTAATCCCCACATTCATTTACTTTAAACAATTGAGAACTTCATCATTCATGCAATCATGAATCTAAGTTGAGGATCAGAGTCATACACAAAAGGAAGATCACCAATTTCAAACAATTGCCTTCTTCACAAGGGTATGTAAAATTTCACTCATTCGCTCAATTGTGTCTAGGCTATCAACTTTTCACTCAACTTCACATTCCAAGAGCACTTCCCATGAATTTGATTTTCATCTCAAAAATGGTTCCCACGGAAACATGAAAGCAACTTCAAAAGGTCTTTTAAAGGTTGTAATGGGGCCTGGCTAAGGGTAGGATATTTAAGGATGCTAGGCTTAAGTCCCTAGGAACTAAGAGAGCATGAGCATTTAATGCATATTCTACTCAAATTACTTTTTCCATTTTTCTTTCTGCCTCGGGTGACTACAGCCTTTTCCTTGCTAATTTTTTTTTTCTGTTTTGCCCCTTTTCTTTTGGCAATTTTTTTTTTTAATTTTTTATATTGCCTTGGGTTTCAACCTTTATTTTTCTTTTTCTCAACCCAAAATGACACACCACCTTGTAGCCACCCCAAACTTAGTTCCTCACAACCCTTCTCTTGCTAAGCTTCCATGCTCTCCTAATCCTAAGATTGGGTTAACATGGTTTTTCATATTTTTGACTTATAATATAGGGTCATCAAGAAACAATAGGCTAATTAGGCTCAATGTGGCTAACTAGGGAACATGCATTAGGGATGGTTCTTTTTAGGCCAAGTAGCTATTTCAAAGAAAATTGCCTAAATCATTTGATGCAACACATAAACATGCAATCCATGAAGAGATTCAAGCAAATTCGGGAAAGTGCAACTTAAAAGTGATTCACACAATCAAAAACAAAGTTGGAGGCTCAAATCCTCACCTGGACATTTTGCAAATTGTTTGACCGAGATACAATTCCTAGTGTGTGCACCCCCTCACCCCAAACTTATCATAAATCAAGTAATCACAACAAAATTCTCAAAGTTCAGTTTTCAATTTTTCACATGGGGATCAATTTTTTATTTTCAGAACCTAGGGGGAAATCATCAATGGTCAAAATAATGTATGCAATCAATCTATGCTCAATTTAATTAAAATCCAAAAAGCTTGCCGACACAATATTCATACACAGACTCTTGATCTTCTCAAATTATTCAAGAGTGACAAACAAAAACAAAAACAAAAACAAAAACAAGAGTGAGGAAAGGAGAGGGTGCTCCCTGATCGAGTTTCCATGGTTGCCTCCTCATCCAATTGGTCTCACGGGCTCCCTTATGTTGCATAGCATCCTGGAAGAACTCCTGCAAATAAAAACCTTAATTGCAGATTCGCGAGGCGAGATATCACTCGCGAGGCGAATCTGGAAAATTGTTATTTACACTTTCCAGAATAGCGAGGCGAGTAGTATCTCGCGAGGCGAATCTGGAATTCCAACATATGATGATGCCCAGAATCGCGAGGCGAAAGCAGCCCTCGCGATGCGAGATAGAAAAGTGAGCAAGCCTCTGAGATTCAGGGCTTCTGTCTCACGCGGCCACTGTGGATTCACGTGGCCAATCAAGCCCCCCCCGCCCCCCTTTTTTTTAATAATAATATAAATGAAAATGACAGAAACTAAAACCAAAGGATACCTAGCTTGGGTTGCCTCCCAAGTAGCGCTTGTTTAACGTCCCGAGCCTGACTCAAGTCGCCCCAGAGGGTTAACCCGGAGGAAGAAACTGCTTGCAAATTAGGACTGATTCCCCATGGTAATGCCTTATCATTTGCCTATTCACCTTGAAGTTACCAGAGGCCCCTTCTAACTCTACTGTTCCGTGAGGACAAACTTGGAGGACCTTGAATGGTCCCGACCACCTCGATCTTAGCTTTCCCGGAAAGAGTTTCAACCTTGAGTTGTCAAGAAGTACCGCTTGCCCGGGCTCAAGATCCCTAGGCAAGATGTGTGTGTCCTGCCTTTCCTTAGTCCGCTTTTTGTGGTTTGCTTGCTTGCGGATCCCGGACAACTCATTTAAATCCAAAAGCCCTCTATAATCGGCACATACTCTCCACTCCGTGATGGTCCCTTTTGGGATCAACTGGTTGTTTTCCTTGACCACCACGGTTGTGCCACCTTTCAACTTTGGTGCTTTATCCTCTTTTTCATTGCCCTTGTTGTTGCACTCTTCCCTTGCACATTCATCCCTTGGGGAACTCGGTAAGGCTTCCATGTCTTTCAACCACTCGAGATAGACCTCATCCCCCAAAGGGTCTTTTTTCTCACTATCATCATCATGGGATTTTACCAACACTTGAGCAAGTGAAGAACCATGGGCTTCTCTAGTTGCCTTTGCCTTGACAGTTAGATCCACCATATCCACTCGATACACTTCCGACCTCTCTACAGGGTGCTTCATTGCTTCAAAGAGATTGAAGACTATCTCATCATCTTGCACCCTTAGAGTGAGTTTCCCTTGTCGCACATCTATCAAGGCACCCCCAGTGGCCAAGAAGGGCCTACCCAATATGAGAGGGATCTCGGCGTCTTCATCCATATCAAGCACTACAAAGTCCGCCGGAAATATGAGCTTGTCCACCTTTACTAACAAGTCTTCGACCACCCCATAAGGATATTTTATAGAACGATCGACGAGTTGGAGTGACATCCGTGTGTCCTTGACTTCTTTGATCCCCAACCTCTTCATCATAGAGAGGGGCATCAAGTTGATGCTTGCCCCTAGATCACATAATGCCTTCCCTAGAGTCATCCCCCCAATGGTGCATGGTATCGAAAAAGAACCGGGATCCTTCAACTTTGGAGGTAGTTTTCTTTGAAGAATGGCACTACACTCCTCGGTCAAAGAAACCATTTCCTCATCCACTATTCTCCGCTTCTTGGTGAGAAGCTCCTTCATAAACCGGGCATATGATGGCATCTGTTCCAAGGCTTCAGCAAATGGATTGTTAATCTGAAGTTTGCGGAAGACATCAAGGAATTTGTTGAACTGCTTATCCTGTTGAGGTTTCTTCAATCTTTCAGGGTACGGTACCTTCATGTAGGGCGGGAGGTCTTGGGGTTCAACCCACTTCTTCCTTCGGAACTCTTCATCCACAAGCTTCAGCCTTCCTCCTTGCTCTGGTGCCTTGTCACTTACCAACTCTTCTTTCTCAGGTTGCTCTTCCTTAACATGTGGTTGTTCCGGGGCCTTGTCTTCCTCTAAACTGGTTGCACCCTTGTTAGATCCCAACACCTTACCGCTTCTAGTTGTTATGGCATTGCAATGGGCCTTAGGGTTGTTCTCGGTATCACCTGGGAAAGTGCCTGGGAGACGCTCATTTAGTTGTCTTGCGAGCTGAGCAACCTGCGTCTCTAGATTGTGAATTGATGCCCCTGTATGCGTTGTCAACTTATCAATGGCTGTGCCCAACTTCTCAATTGCCGCATTCGTCTTTTCAAAACCCAACTCCCAAGGTTGCCTTCCACCATCTGTTATGTGCAACTGATTGGGCCCCTGAAGAGCCTGCTGAGTATTATGTTGATGGATCCCATAGTTAGGCCTCTGATCCTGTGGAGGTTGTTGTTGCCAATTATGTTGAGGTTGTTGTTGCCCGGATAGACCACCACTAGCATTACTCTAAGCGAAACCCGGATGGTCTCTCCTCATATACCCCCTATTCTGATTCTGACTGTAGTCATTCTGTCTGTTCCTCTGATAGTTGTTCTGGGGCACACTGTCATAAAAATTTTGGCATGAGTCTACATGTTCTCGAGAGAAGTTGAACGGACAGCTCTGAGTGTCATGATTTCCATTACAATTATCACAACCCGGAGGCATTCCCTCGTGTACCGCATTAACCTTCTTGTTCTCTGACAAAGTCGCAACTTGCATCTTCAACGATTTAACTTGCTCTAGAATGGCTTCCATTGTTGCAGAATTGACTCCACTTGAGGTCTCCCTACCACAGTTGTAATCATTGTACGACATCTTCTCTAATAATGTCCATCCATCCTCAGCTGATAAAAAGGAAAAGGAACCGCCAGCTGCGGCATCACAATTCATCTGATAGCGTCCCCTTAACCCGTTAAAGAAATGTTGAACCTTGGAGACCGGGTCAAAGAAAGCTGAAGGACATTTTCTCAAGAGCACATTGTACCTTTCCCAAGCTTCATTAAAAGTTTCATCCTCTGTCTGTCTGAAAGATGTAACGGCTACTCTTGCTTGTGCCGCTTTCTGAGGGGGAAAATACTTAGTTAGGAACTTTTGTGCCATTTTCTCCCAAGTTGTGATACTGTTCCTATCCAAGCTGTCAAACCAATCGCGAGCGACATCCCTAAGAGAGAGAGGGAATAGCCGCAAGCGGAACTCATCTTGAGAAACACCTCTTGTCTTTTGTAAGTCACAAGCTTCAAGGAAGTGGGTGATGTGCCTGTGAGGGTCTTGTCTGCCACTCCCATCAAACTGATTCTCACGGATATAGGCTGTGACACATCCTTCCACTCTGCAGGAGTCTGTATTGAGGTTGCCTCTCATGATGGAAGAATCACAATCACCCAAGTTGGGCAGACTGTACTCGAAGAGAGGCTTGTAACAAGGAGGAGGAGGATTTTCTTCGGCCATTCTCTCAAGATTACTCGCTTCAAGCCTTTTTCTTTCTCTGACTTCCTTCCTTAAGCGCTTCTCGGTCTTGGTGATCTCCGAATCAAATAGCAGGTCCTCTTGTGAAAGGGTACCTCGCATACAAAAACACGGCAAGACCAAGTGGAATCAAAGAAGTAGAGAGAAATAATAAATAAATAAAAATAAAAATAAAAATAAAAATAAAAATAAAAATAACTTAACCAAATAATCAAACTTCCCTAAAATTAGGAAAATTGGTTGTGCCAATCCCCGGCAACGGCGCCAAAAACTTGTTGAGTCACCGGTAAGTGTACCGGGTCGTCGCAAGTAATAAAATAACACGGTAAGAATTTACCGAGGTCGAACACAAGGATTGGGCTACCAATTCAACCAATTCGCGAGAAATCCGATAAGTTGGTCAAGTGAGGAAAGTGGTGGAGAGAGAGAGAGATTAATATCGCAATTCAATTAACAAATCAAACAAAGCTAAGGTATTAAAATCTGAAATTAAAATATCTAGGGTCTCAAATCCACCTACCCAATCATGCATAGTACCCAAGTGATGATGAATTCCTCCCTAAGTTCAATTACAATGTCAACCGGGACCCCCATATTCTCCTATATCCACTGTCGTGCTCAATAGGACGTATTCGAAGATTGGATTAATTACTTACTAGGTCTCATAATCCTAATCATCAAACTCTATTAATTCTTGTTCCCTATAAGGTTGCACCGATCTCCTACTCACTCTCGTGCAATATTCGATCGATGATCCCAATTCAAGTTCTAAACGCGAATCGCTGACTAAGCCTCATCAACGTTAACAAGTCAATCACGCATGCATATGATCAACACAATCAAATCAGAATTGGAAAACATTAATTGAGAAAAGGGGAGAAAAACATACATCACATGAACACTATACCGCCATGGGTGGCTTCATTGATTCCCTAGACGAGGGGATTAGTTCCTCATGCCCGTGACGACAAACGAACAATCGGCAATAATCTCCATAATAAAATAAGAAAAGAAAAGAGAAAGGAGACGCAGCTCCAGAAACAAGGATTCATCCTAAAACTGATCTAAAACAAGTGGAGTATCAAAAGTTCTCAAATCTGATCTGAAACAGCAATATATAGGGATTCTGGTTCTCGCCCGCTCGCGGGGCGAGCTTACTTTCGCGAGGCGAACATTAGTTTTGGCGCGTTTTCAATTTGGATTCTCGCGAGGCGAGAGTTCGTTCGCGGGGCGAGTCTTCAAACCTTAATTTGTCACAGCCGTGACCTTCATCACGGCTAGGCCGTGATGGTCTTTGTCTTCCAGGGTCTTCAGTCTCTCGCGAGGCGAGAAGCCTCTCGCGGGGCGAATTTCAGTTTTGGGTCCATCCTGAGTTTGAATGATCACGAGGCGAACTCTGATTGGCGAGGCGAACCCGAAAGGATGACTTCTCTGGCACAGTCAGGTCTTCAGGTTCGCGAGGCGAGCTGGTGACTCGCGAGGCGAGACATAATGTATGACTGTTGCTGCTTCAGCTGTTCTTCAGGATCGCGTGGCGAGAATCCACTCGCGGGGCGAGTATCTTCAGAATGAAATTTCCACTGTTTCTTGACTTTCCTTGACTCTCGGAGTTTCACTTCTAACCTGAAACAATAAAAAGAAACAAAAAGCATAATTCTATTCAAAATAGACTAAAAACTACTAAAAATGCCTAGAACGAGTCAAAGTCTACTTAGGAACAAAACAAGGCCAAATTTGGGCGAAAACGAGATTGAACTCGAATAATTTGCACAAAAACCACATTCCATCTAGTTATAAAACTAGATAAGCCAAAGGCTTATCACCCACCCCCATCCCTACCGCACCTACCCCATCAACACCTACAGGAGCCTCCCTCACCCATTCTACACCATCCCCCACCCATTCTACACCATCGCCCACCCATTCTACACCCTCACTGACCCATGCTACACCATCCCTTACCCATACTACATTATCCCCGACCTACACTACCCCATCCTCCACCCATGTCTAGACCTCCACTCGCTTTGCGTCACGACGCGCACTAGCCGGCTACTCACCGCCCCCTAGTGGACCCACACCACACCTATACCCAGCACCACCATCATCATTGGTTGCGATCACACAGCCATCAGGATTATCATTTATGCAAACTCCTGGGATGATGTGACAGCCGGAAATGGCCATTCCATCCTGATCATCCAGGCTCGCATACGGTCACGACACGATCATTCTATCATCATCGTCTGTGCAGCAGTCGGCCGCAGCGGAGGACCTGCCTGAGTGGGCTAGGGTTCCCGCACTTGAGGATCGACCATAGATCCGGCCTGTTTCTGGATGGTAAGTTTAATTTAATGTTATTTAAAAATAGTTACTATTCAATAAGTATATATTTGTTGGTTGTCATTTTGTTGAATTAATTAAATTATAAACTTTCCTGCTTCATCCCATCGAAAGTAGGATCGAAGCATGCTACCTATGCCATCAAGGCGCAGTATCGTCGCTTCTGGCCATCATGGGGGGTGATCCCCGGGGACGATCGGGATCGTATTTTCAGACGATTCAGGATAAGATGTTGTTTATTAATTCATGTAATTTTCCCTTTATTTTCATGCATTTTTTATATTTTTTTGTATTATGTTATTAATATTTTTTCTTTGTTAACATGAACTTGTGCGCTGGTTACCTGAGCATGCCTCAGAGATGTGTGCGTACTGGGACACTCCAGCTTACAAGCTGAACTGTCAGCAGGTGAAGAGAAATCGAGCTTCCGAGAAGGGTGGAAGCATGCACACTGGTGGTTCTATTAGCCATATACAGCATGCCATTTACATGGTATGCATATATAAATAATTTTATTTATAAACTGTATATTTTTATTAAAAAATTATTTTATAACTATTTTATTTTATTGGTGTGTCGGTTGCAGGCAGGAGAGCTTGCTTGGTCTGTTAATGTCCATACTGTCTTTGAGCAGACACATATTCGCTCGGACACCGACGAGTATGTTGATGAGAGGTCGAGGCAGATAGCGGTGAGCTAAAGTTTTTTTTATATATATTTAAAGTATAGGTAATTATTATATATATATATATAGTTTAATAAATATTAATTGTAATGTATTGATTGCAGGTGGAGTACAATGCCAGGTTTAGTCAGGTAGCATCTGAGGCTGCCTCCTGCTCTGGTGTCTCGGATCCTTCTCGGATGGACCCCGCCGAGGTTGAACGACTACAGACCCAAGTCTGGATGGATGTGGCGGGTAGGAAGAAGAATGAGAGGATTTACGGTACCGCGACCCTAGCCAAGTCGATCCGTCGGGTGTTGACGCCGAGCTTGACCATTCGGGAGCCTATATCCTCCGACTCACAAGACACGGATGAGGTGCAGCGGTTGAGGCAGGAGGTGTAGTAGCAGAGGGAGGCGAACGAGTGCATGATGCAGCAAATGGAGACATTCTCTACGGTCAAGACCGCTGTGCTCGATTTCCTCCCACCAGATAGGCACAACGCTCTGTAGGGGGTCCACCATGCCACCCAGCCCTCCACTACTACCGATCTACCACTGCAGGCACCGTATGATGCCAGTCTGTCTTCTGAGTCGCAACCGGATGGTCATCTGACACCGGCAGACTCCCCCCGCTAGGACGACAATGACGGATATTCTGGTGATGGGTATTAGGATAGTTATAGATGTAGTAGAGTTTTGTAGCTAGACGGATATTTTATTTATGGATTATATGTTGAGTTTGTTTTTATTTTATATTAATTTTAATTTAATTGCTTTTTAAATTTTATTTGTAATTTCAATTTTGTTTTTTAATTAATAATATAATAATAGTTAATTAAAATAAAATATAATAATAAATAAAATATAAAATATAATAATAATAATAATTAATATTAAAAATATAAATTTTAATAAATTAATATAAAAAAAATCAATTTAAAAAAAACAAAAAAACCTTGTTTTCGACGGACAGTTGCGTCGGTAACTGTTGTTTCGATTTTCCGATGTAAAGTTCCGTCGGTAACTTTCATTGACAATTATCGATAGACAATTCCGTCGGTAATTAGGGGCTCTGTGTGACGTGTTTTTTGACGGACAAAGCCATCAGAAATTTCTAACGGACGACCCAGATCCGTAGGAAAACCTTTCGTACGAGCCTATTACCGACAGAACTGGGTCCGTCGGAAATTCCATCGGTAACGCCGTTTTCCGACTGTTTTCCTTCTTTACCGAAGGTTTTTGTCCATCGGAAATGCCCTTTTTTTGTAGTGTTTCTATTTAAGACACAAGCAGAGCTTGTGTTAGCATGTGTAACACTATATAACTTCCTTAGCAAAGAATGCCGTTCTGATGAATTTCCAATTGAACCAATAATGAATTTTCATCTTCAGTATTACCAGCTAATGAAGACAATAATTTTGAACCTATTGTTCAAACCCAAGAGCAGGAACGAGAAGATGCTAACGTGTTGAGGGCTAGCATAGTTTTAGATATGTGGAGAAATGCTACTTAGGAGGACATGAAGCTATATTGAATTGGCTTTTAAAAGATTAAAAAAAATTGTATTGGATTTTTTTTAATTAAAAATTATTCATTTCTTTGTTATATATATATATATTTATTTTTTTTACATTTCTTTGTTATCTTTTCCATTGACTTTTGTAACTTTGAATCTTTGCTAAAAAATCATGTATTCCTTTTAAATCTTAAAATTCCATTCAAATCTTATAAATCCATAAAGTCCATTCAAATCTTATAAAGTCTTATGATAAAATACTTTAAAATCCAAACATTAGAATCCTGATTATAACAATCCACTAGTGAAAAATATACATTAGACGGGAAAGGTTTACGTCAGTTAACCAAAAGCTAGACGTTAAAAAGGAGGCGGTGGCAGTTTTGTAAATATCAGACTTCATTGATTCAATTTTAACGCCAGTTGTTGTAAGGACTGACGTTAAAAGTTAAGTGACTCACTTTTAACGTCAGTTCAATAAACAACTGACATTAACAATGAACCTTTAACGCCGCTTTTATTGAACCGACGTTAAAAGTGAGTCACTTCACTTTTAACGCCATCATCAACAGACGTTAAAGGTTATTTTAATAATTTTTTTAGCTAGTAAACGTACCCTTCCGCATTGCCTTCCTCAAAGTTTCAGTTTCACTTGCTTTTACGTTTTGTGTTTCTGTTTTGAAAACTAAAATATATGTGCGAAGTATAAGTTGAATCAACTACCCAAACCGGATCTCATTCATGAAGTGTATCAATAATACAATTACAAGATACATTCAAAATTTTCAAATCCTATAAAAAGTTACATTGAAAGGGTTTAAAATCCTAAACATTTGTTGAGGCTTCGTTCCCTTCACGGGTGAGCAAGAGAGGAGAGTCGAGCGACCGAGTTTTCCAAAATTCAATGAGGAGGTTGTGTGGCAAAGCATAAGGCCACTTTTGGAACCCCATATCACACCCGAAACATTAAAGCTACATCCCATCAGAGAGTTTTATGAAATATGCCAAAGGGAAAACTATACTCCGAATGTGACCATGTCTAGCAGCGATGGTGTTATTCATGTTGGAATCGAGGTACATGCTGATAATGTGGTCATTCATAAGTTGAGGTTTTGGAACTGTAGCAGCCGATTCTCCGGAAGGATGATAAGGTGAGCAACTCACATTATGTGATTTACAGAACCTTATCACCCATGTTATGTGATTTACACAACCTCAGAAGTTGTTTGACCATTAAGACAAAGATCTTTGAGTCTAGGAATAGGAAGAAAGAGTGATGAAGTTAATCTCCATGGCAGGGCCATATTGTGAAGCAGAAAAATAAAAGGAAGGAAGGAAGTTATTTATTGGAGCAGAGGATGAAGTTACTAGGCGTGGTAAGTTGCTAAAAAATTAAGTTGAACATTAAGAAGATTAGGTTCCAAGGTAGGGTAAGTAGCACAGTAGTCAAAGGAATGAATGTTTTTGCAGAAACTTATATACCTTTAACGTCAGTTGTTTAATACAACTGACGTTAAAAGTGTTTTTAAAATAAAAAATAGTTATTTTTAACGTCAGTTTTTTATACAACTGACGTTAAAAGTGTGATTTTTACTTCAGTTAAATAAATAGCTGACGTAAATAATCCTATATCCCTATCTGAAATGCCCTGTTGTCACTCTTAACACAGGTCACTCCATATATATAGTGCAGTTTATTTCGAAACTTTTTTTTTAAACAAGTTTATTTTTAATCTTCATTAATTAGCTTGAATTAGTAAACAAATTCTTGTGCAAATTAAAATAAATAAACACTTAACATAAAACAAGTTATATGTATAATCAAATCGTATCTCATTGAAGCGATTCATAAGTTACAATTAAATGATTAAAAGATAAAAAATTTCTGCAACATAGCCCTAAAATATAAAAAAGTTTTGCTTCAACATCATTTTCTTCTCGACCCTGTCCTCAGAAACTCCAATGGATGCATCTCCTCCCTCACTTGAATTCCATGATGCAAAAGTGAATCCACATTGAAATGGATCTTTGCATCTTCTCCTTCACTGGAATTCCTTGATGCATCGTCTTGAATTCACAGTCACTTGCTTCCAAAGCAAAGTGAAAGGGATGACGGGGATGAAATAAAGTGAGGGAATCACATTACGTGATTTACCCAACCTTACCATCCATGTCATGTGATTTACTCAACCTCAAATGTTTTTTTACCATTAAGACAGAGACCTTTAATTCTAGGAATAGGAAGAAATAACAACACCTCAAATATGATAGAGGCATATTGTGAAGGAAAAAGCACGAAATATAGAGGAAAAGAGGGGGGTGTAATACAGATCGACTGATACAGAAGAATATGGTTCTTTATATAGAGAAGAGAGACTACCTGAATTTCTTGAAAACTGATCTAAAAACTTAATGCTCATTAAGAGGATTAGGTTACAAGGTGAATGGGTAAGTAGCACAGTAGTCAAAGGAATGAATGTTTTTGCAGAAACTAATAAACTTTTAACGTCAGTTGTTTAATACAACTGACGTTAAAAGTGTTTTTAAAAAAAAATATTTTTTTAACGTCAGTTTTTTAAACAACTGACGTTAAAAGTGTGATTTTCAGTTAAATAACTAGCTGACGTAAATAATCCTATATCCCTATCTGAAATGCCCTGTTGTCACCCTTAACGCAGGTCACTCCATATATATAGTGCAGTTTATTTCTAAACTTTTTTTTAAACAAGTTTATGTTTAATCTTCATTAATTAGCTTGAATTAGTAAACATATTCTTGTGAAGAGAGACTGATACAGAAGAATGGTACTTTATATAGAGAAGAGAGACTTAATTTCTTTAAAACTGATCTATAAACTTAATGCTCGGGGTAGGTAGCACAAAGAGTCAAAGGAATTAATGTTTTTGCAGAACACTTTTAACGTCACTTGTCATCAACAGCGGACGTTAAAAGTTTTTTTTTAACGTCAGTTTCTTAATACAACTGACGTTAATTAAATGTCCTTTAACGTCAGTTTTTACAAACAACTGACGTAAAATGTTGTTTTATTTTGATTATAACGTTTACACCCGCGCGCCTTCTGCACTTCGCTCTGTACGTCTCTTTTCTCTTTTCATCACGCTCAACCCTCACTCTCAACCCTCACTCTCACTCTCACTCTGCCCTAATCGCGAGCTCATCTCCATCGCAACCACCCCGAGGGCTTCTTCGCCACCACCGTGAGGTACACTCTTAACCCCTAACTCTGTCTTTCCCGCTTATTCTTTGCAATAACTTGACATCTCTCTTTCCCCTTCCCGCGCACTAACTTTCTTTGTCCCTCTCCTCTCAGTAACCACATCGAACGTTGGCCACCACTCGAGCTCCCCTCCCCACCACCACGCGAGCACCTATTTCTGGTGAGTCTTTAGGGCATGTTTTTTTATTTTTGGTTTTGAGTGTATGTTTAAACTGTAGTCTCAGTAGTTGAAACTTGAAACTTGAAACTGTGAGTTTGAGTTGTTTGGAATGTCTCTATTTTTGGTTTTGAGTGTATGTTGAAACTGTAGTCTCAGTAGTTGAAACTTGAAACCGTGAGTTTGAGTTGTTTGGAATGTCTCTACATGTTGCTCTGCTGGTTGATCTGTCACGTCCGTGATGCTCATCACGACTAGGCCGTGATCAGTTCTGCCTGTGAGGGTCTGGTTCAGTTGGGACGTTACGGCCGTGATGGACATCACTGCCAGGCCGTGACCAGTGCTTGGCAATCTTCAAAAACTATAGTTTTCAATCTCCCGTATTGTCCTTATATTGGATATATGTTTTGTATATCTACAGGACCTATCTATTTATTTTTATTTATACTTCTGTATTTATTTTGAGTTATAACCTATGTTAATAAAAATATATTGTTTCTGAACAGGCATACATATGGATCAGTCGGATAGCCCACATGCACGGGAGGACACTGTGGGGGCTACGCAGGACCCGATCACTCCTACGCCTGATTCTAGTGTAAGTTTACATGTTATATACTATCTTTAGTCCTTCTTTTTAATGTAAGTTTATAATGTTACAACCCTCTATTTTATCATTTTTTTTGTCCATACAGACATCACAGGCTCATAGGAAACGGGGTAGAGGAGTCACCTATTTGAAGAAACTAGAGAAGGACAGGCAAAGCGGACAGAAGCTTGAGGTGTCCTTCGATGCTAATCTAAATGCCCAGGGACCCCGTGCTAAAGATTTTAATAAGTGGGTGTTTCTACAAGCAAAGCAGCACGTAAGCATCAACTACAACCACTGGAATGACGATCCACAGAACGTTAAGGATCAGATTTGGGAGGCTATCGTGGTATTTTACCTTTACATTCATTTGATTTACATTATTAGATAATTATCCGAGTTATAATCCATCCAGTTGCTATGTATTTAATGTGTAGGTAGCTTGGACTGTGCCAAATGACGAGGATCATCGTCATAAATGTATGAAAATGGCATCAAAGCGTTGGAATGGGTTCAAGCATGATCTTACCAGGTACTATGTATCTGGGAAGAAGTGGCTTGATAAAATGTTCTCGGATTATCCATGGATTGATCAGGATACTTGGGATATGTTTGCCAGGAGTCGACAGGATGGAGAATTTCAGGTTGGTTGATTAAGTTAATTTTGTATGCTTCTTATAGATCATTTAACTGTATTTAATTATGTGTTTTTGTTTGAATAGGCTAAGGCAAATAAGGGTCGGCAGAATCAGGCGAAGAACGTCCACCGCCACACCATGTCTCAGGGTGGGTACCAGACTCGGATCGAGCAGATGATGGCGGATAGGCTGAGGGCGAAGCAGGAAGCGCACTCTGCTAGGATTGAAAGAGGAGAGGTGCCTGAGGGCACACCATTAAGTCCTCCGTCGGACATCGACCGCGAGGATGTCGGGTTAGCCGGCCGCATGACAAAGACGGGATCTTTTAAAGTTGATGCCACTCGCGAAGTGGCAGATAAGATTGTAAGTAAATAATTAACTTGATTTCAATTGATATTTGTATAGATATTTGCAACACTTTTCACTTGCACGTTTTTTCATTTTTTTCATTGTAGATGGATCTTAAAGCACAATCCTCCCAAGGCTCATTCGTCCCTTCTGGACGGCGGGATGTCTTGATGACTGCTCTAGGCAAGAAAGACCATCCTGGTCGAGTTCTCAGTGTTCCTGGGAACGTGACCATCAAAGAATATTATGGCAAGTCTGCTTCACGAAAGCGGGTGGTCGATGAAGCATCAATTTTGGCTGACTTTACTCAGCACCTCATGTCTAACCCAGCTATTACAACACATCTGATGCAAAGCTTAATATCCAACCCAGAATTCAAGCAGGCGCTTGCAGAGAGCTTTCCTCCGTCGGTACATCCCAGGACACCGCAGGGCATGCCAACCCTTCACATGTGAGCACAAAAGAGAGTTATAGTAGGGCACATGTGGAGGACGATGAGTTGGCAGCTAGGGAGCGGGAGTTCGAAGTCCAATGCCATGAGCATGAGTTGGAAATGAAAAGGCGTGAGCTTGAGTTGGACTTCAAACGACGTGAGCTCGAAATGTTAACAAAGGTATGTATTCATTATTAATGTCCAAATTAGTCAAATAATTACTTGTTTTTTTTTAATTATCAACAACTTATCTATTTTATTTTTCCTAAACTCGAAGGCCAAGTCGACGTCGGTGTCTGCCACCCTATCACTCGCTTGTTCTCACTTGGTGAGGATTATGCATTTGAGATTTTTGAATGTCCATTGGAGCACGATGGATGGGTGGCACGCCCAGATCAACGAAGGATATTTTCCTTCCGTGGTGACGATCTCGAGAACGCTGCAGTAAATAACGTCCTGGATGGCCAAAGACAGTTTTGAGTCTCTGGTGCACGTAAGTTAATTTTAATTTTATAACTTATTTATTTTTGGTATTTTTCCATTTAATAATTTATTTTAATTTCAATATATATATATATATATATTATGTAATTAACATGCACACCTTTTCATATCTTAGTTATCTCCATCGTCTTCAGCTTGATAAGGGCGTTGCATCAGTTTACGGCTTCTTAGATCCGTCAATCCTTCTGCCCGAATTTTTTGCTGGCGATGCATTGAGTAAATACTTAGGGAACTTGTTGGGAGATAATCAGAAAGAATTATATCTGACTCCCTACTGTATGAAAAACCATTGGCAGTTGTTCGTACTTCACCCGTCTAGGCATACTGTCATATTCTTATGCTCTCTCCACCAACAAATAGCCACAGGTGGTGTTGGAAACTGTAAATAAGTAAGTAACTAATCTTAAATTTAATTTAAGTTTTAATATCAGTTGTTTTTAGTTTATTACACACATGATATATGAATTTGTTAATTGATCGACATGATTATTTGTTTATGATAGCGCACTGAAGGCGAGTAGCATAAGTTGCGCCAACGGGAGAAGTAGGATTTCTAAGGCTAAAGCAAATCCTGTATGGAACATCCTCAAGGTTTGGTAGTTTATTTATCAGATAATTAATATTATAATTACTAATTTATATGTATATTCAACTGACATTGAAATTAATTTAGTTGGCAGTCTCGATTTCAAATTGACGGGTGGTCGTGCGGCTATTATGTGATGCTTCATATGCTGAACATAGTCTCCGCATCTATCACGAATGGATGGAATAAGGTAATATTTAAACAACTTGTTAAATTATATATTATAGTTTTGAAGATGACTTGCATTGATGTTATTGTTATTATTTGAACGTGTGTAGGCATTTAACGACCAATCGCCTATTCAAGAAGATGAGTTAAGAGACTTGAGGATGCGCTTCGCTGAATTCTTCTTCAAGTATGCGGCTGAAAAAGGAATTGACAAGATACCTCCGCACTACTTAGATGAATATTTTTTTGTTAGACTTTAGAAACTAATTAATAACATGTATATATATCCTTAGATTGGTAGTTTTGTTTTTAGACATTGGAGACTAAAATTTTTATATATATACTTGTAGATAGTTATGTTTTTCCTATACATGGGTTTTGGTTTTAGGTCCCCCCATTGTTCCATTTTTCCTTTGCAATTCTGTAATGTGTGTGATATTCTGTGTTACTGGGATATTTACTGAATGCAGGGATAGCTGAGGGGAGTAATATTTTAAAACTGAATTTAAAAAAAAAAATCTATTAACGTCAGTTGTATCAAACAACTGACGTTAATAGTATTTTATAAAATATACAGTACACTATTAACGTCAGTTGTAATAAACAACTGACGTTAAAATTAAAACCTTTAACGTCAGTTCTTTATAACAACTGACGTTAGTTTTAACAAAATTAACGTCCGTTGTCTTAAAGAACTGACGTTAATAGTTTTATGTTTAACGTCAGTTGTTTAAACAACTGACGTTAATTTTTACAAAATTAACGTCAGTTGTGTTAAAGAACTGACCTTAATAGTTTTATATTTAACATCAGTTCTCAACTGATGTTAAAATATTAACTATTAACGTCAGCTGTATTTACGTCAGTAAGTATTCTGACGTAAAAATACAATTTTAACTGACGTAAAAAGCACTTATTGCACTAGTGATCTTTTAAAAAAAAGTCTTACAAGTCATTACATTCCTAAAAAATCTTTTAAAATCCACAAGACTTTTTAAAGCTAAAACAATCATTTAAAATCCCAATCCAATACACACCCCTAACTCTTGTCCTTAAGGCATCGTTTAGTGGTTAGGATATGATAGAGATGAAGGGCTTGTTTGGTGGTCAGGATAAGAGAGACATGATAGGATAAACTCTCATATCCTGCCTGAAACTATTGTTTGATGAGCCAGCAGGATAGGATAAACTAATCCTGTCACCTATCATATCATGTCCATCTAGTTAAAATTCTATCCTGAGGGGAGAGCTGGGTTAGAACTCAACTTGATAGGATAGGGTGATAAAAAGTATAATAAAGTATAAAAATATTTTTTTTATATAAAATAATTAAAGTATAATAAAATATAATATGATAACCAAAAAAGGTATAATAAAACATAAAATAATAAAAATATTAATAATTATTTTTAAAAATTATTTTTATTTTGTCACAAAGCTAATTTTGTTACTTTATATTATTTTAAAAAACTGAAAAATATATAAAAATATTCTAATAGTTTAACTATGTTTAAAGTAAAAACTACTAAAAATGAATATTTAAAATTATAAAAAAATTAATTTAAGTTAAACAATATTTTAAAAATTTAAAATATTATATTTAAATTTATCACAAGGATAATTTTGTCTTTTTATATAATCTTAAAAAATGAAAATTATAAAAAAACTAAAATCTAATAAAATATGAAAACATTGAGAACAAAAACGAAAATTTTAAAATTCATATCAAAATTACAATGCTATCCAATTGGTTATCTGGTGGACACCAAACGTCGAATAGAATAACAACTTATCCTACTCATTTCCTATCATGCTCTCTTATCCTATCCGTCCCTATCCTATCTTGACCACCAAACGAGTCCGAATAAGATAAGAGAGCAGGATATGAGTAGGATATGATATGAGAATGATATAAATTGTTATCATATCTGACGTTTAATGTTCACCAGATAACCAACTGAGTAGCATTATAATTTTAAAAATTTTGTTTTTATTCTAAATTTTTTAATATTATTTTATTATATTTTATTTATTTTTATTTTTATTTTTTAAATTACATAAAAAGATAAATTATCCTTTATGATAAAATTACATAAAAATAATTGTTTAATTTTTTTTTAACTTAAATTAAATTTTTTTAGTAGCTTTTTTGGTCTAGGCGTCTCTTCTGAGTAAGAGTTTTCGTTTTTCTCTCTTCCTTGTGAGAGTTCGTGCATGGATTAGGATCGGAGGTTGATCATGGAGGCCTCTCTACAGGTCTTTCACTAGATGGGGATGGAGATATGGGCTTTGAATTTGATGTGGAGCAACAAAGTGAGAACAAAGTGAACTATGAGTTATGTTTGGTGGGAAGGCTCTTGACTGACAAACCTATTTGTTTCACTTCGACGAGGGAGAGAGAGAAAGGGTAGAGAGAGGAACAAAGAGGAGAGCGAGAGTGAGATAGAGATAATATTTTAATTTTTTTTACAAATTATTTTATGATGCTCACAATAATGATGGGGTATGGTGTTCCTATATGCGCATTAGGGTGAATGTCGATGTCAGATTGCCTTTTAAGAAGGAGAAGAAGGTCCGAAAGCCTGGAGGGGAATGGAAGTCAGTGAAGTTCAAGTACGAACGACTTGGTGTCTTCTGTTTCTTGTGTGGAGTGTTTGGGCATACTGATCGCTTCTGCAACAAACTCTTTGAGATGGAGGCCGATGATGGGAGGTGTGGCTGGAGGCCAGAGATGAGGGTGAAGATGTGCAGGGGCGGAGGGTCGGTTGGGTCCAGGTAGTTTCACTACAACAAAATAGACTTTTAATAACGCACCTTTAATAGCATTTCCGTGTGGAAATGCTATTAAAAGTGATGGGGGACTTTTAATAGCGTTTCCCTAAGGGAAACGCTATCTTAGGTATAACCTAAGATAGCGTTTCCGTGTGGAACCGCTATTAAAAGTGTCACTTAGGAAAAGATAGCGGTTCCACACGGAAACGCTTATCTTAGGTCTTCCCAAAGAAAAAGACGCGCGCTCGGCCTTCCTCCCCTCGTTTCCTTCCCTCTCGCATGCCATCTCTTTTTCCTTCCTCATTTCTTAGGTCTCCGCCGCCGCTTCGCCATTGCAGGGTTTCGTTGGGTTAGCTCAAGTTGCAGGTTATTTCTTTGTTGTTGCAGTGTCGCTCTTTTGGTGCAAAGCTCTTGTGGCTCTGTTCTATGGGTTCTTGTTGCCTACAACTCATCTTGTTAACTTTTTTATGCACTTATATTGATCTTTCAGTTTGCCCCTTGTTTGTTTTGTGAGCTATGGGTCTGGGTTTGATTCTTGCACTTATATTGATCTTTCAGTTTGCCCCTTCTTTGGTGCTTTCATTTTGCATTTATATCCTGTTTTGGCTTCATAAGTTTTGAGAAACCATTATATATGTAGATCTAGCTTAAACTCATGTGGATAGAGGCATGGTTACGGCAAAGTTGGGTTCTCACTTGGCCTGGAGAGAGAATGTGAACAATGCTCGGTAGCTTTATACTAAAATTACACTTAAAATCCATGTTAGTTCAACTAGCAAATTCTACTCCATTTGCATTGGAATCCTCCGAGTACTTAACATTACAATCATGGTTGTGGTTTTGATGAGTTGAATATGGATTCAATTCTGAATAGTTGTAGTTTTAGTTTCACACTTTCATAGTGTTCTCGTGGGAGTGGAAGATAACTGAGATGTAATGTTGTTTTGCAGTTTCTGCTCCCTTCATATAAAATCTATTAGTTTCATAGTTCACACTTTCACAATGTCGTTTTGCGCTTTGCTCCCCTCTCGGGCTTCCTTTGCTCCTCTTCGTGGCTGTCTTGCGCCGAGTCATCAAGTCAATCGGGACACTTCTCTTGGCTTTCTTGTTGGGTTCAGGTAACACTCTTTCTAATATCGATCGTGATATTTGAACACAAATTTTGAATGTGAATTTTGGTTATTGTTTCCATTGGACAATTTTTCGATTAAATGTGCTTGTGTCAAGAATGGTCATTTATTTTGTTTTGAGGGATAAAAGGGATTTCATTGGTGCATTGTTTTTATTTTGTTGCTTTTGGATCAGTATTCACCACTCTATTGTGCATCTTGCAATTGGAGACCAAGTCCCTGCAGATGGATTATTTGTTTCAGGATTTTCTGTGTTGATTGATGAGTCAAGTTTAACCGGAGAGTGAGCCGGTGATGGTTACTTCCCAAAATCCATTTCTTCTTTCTGGAACCAAGGTCCAAGATGGATCATGCACCATGTTGATTACCACTGTTGGGATGAGGACTCAATGGGGTAAATTGATGGCAACTCTGAGTGAAGGTGGAGATGATGAAACCCCATTGCAGGTGAAACCCCAATGAGGAATCGTGTGAGATATTCATCATACGATACCGACAGAAATACTTATGAGGGCGATCGTTTTGAAGACATTGCAAATGCTGTTGAAGAGGATCTTCGGGATTGTCCACAAATGTTTGGGAGGTTGGTAAGTGATGCAGAGCAACCATTGTATGATGGATGTACTAAATTCACAAGATTGTCGGCGATGTTAAAGTTGTATAACTTGAAATCGGGCAACGGATGGACTGATAAGAGCTTTACGGACTTACTCACACTATTGAAAGACATGTTGCCAGATGATAATGTGCTTCCTAGTCGGACATACGAGGCTAAACAAATGTTACGCTCTATTGGCATGAGCTACGAGAGGATACATGCTTGTCCTAACGATTGCATTTTATTTCGGAATGAATATGCATCGTTACATATGTGTCCTAAATGTAATGCCTCACGATATAAGAAGAAAGAATCAGATCCAGAGAAGGTTGTGTGGTATTTTCCCATAATACCCAGATTTAGGCGCATGTACCGTAGTTCAGAAGATTCAAAGCACTTGACATGGCATGAGGATGAAAGGATCAAAGATGGCAAGTCATGCGGACCCTAGCAGATTCTCCGCAATGGAAGAAATTTGATCATGATTATCCCGATTTTGGGCAAGATTCAAGAAACCTACGACTTGCATTGGCTCTGACGTGATTTAACCCGCATGGTGTTCAAAGTAGCTCTCACAAAGACATGGCCTGTGATTTTGGTGATTTACAACCTATCCCCATGGCTATGCATGAAGCGCAAATTTATGATGTTATCTATGTTAATTTCTGGGCCCAAACAACCAGGAAATGATATAGACGTCTATTTGACTCCTTTGATTGAAGACTTGAAACAACTGTGGGAGACAGGTGTGGAGGTGTATGATGGGTATAAGGAAGAAAGTTTCAATTTGAGAGCTATGTTGTTTGGGACAATTAATGATTTTCCAGCCTACGGTAATCTGTCAGGATATAGCATCAAGGGTCAGTGTGCATGCCCTATATGTGAAGAGGGTACTGATTGGATGCGGTTAGAACATTGTAAGAAGAATGTCTTTCTTGGGCATCGTAGATTTTTGCATCCAAGTCATCATTACCGGTGGTGGAGAAAGGCGTTCAATGGGAACTCGGAAGAAGGTAGAGCGCCTTCACCTTTGACGGGTGATCAACTTTTTGAAAAGGTAAAGGATTTGAATATCCAATTCGGTAAACCTTTTGCGAGAGATATTGTCACAAGAGGGTGGAAGAAAAGGTTGATTTTCTTTGAGTTGCCATATTGGAAATCATTATATGTAAGACATTTCCTCGATGTGATGCACGTTGAAAAAAATATCTGTGATAGTGTCATTGGTACGTTACTCAATGTGCCAGGGAAGACTAAAGATGGCATCAATGCAAGGTTGGACTTGGTTAGTATGGGAATAAGAAGAGAATTGGGACCGACGAAGAAGGGTAAAAGTACATATCTTCCTCCCACTGCTTACACTCTATCTAGAAAAGAAAAAAACTGTTTTTTGTAAGTTTCTTGAAGGAGTTAAGGTTCCTAAGGGTACTCTTCAAACATTAGGAACCTCGTATCGATGAAAGATCTCAAGTTAAAAGGTCTAAAGTCCCACGATTGTCATGTTCTCATGGAGCAGTTGATACCCATTGGTATACGGTCTATTTTACCTAACAAAGTGCGGGGGGCCTTAACTAAACTCTGTTTCTTCTTCAAGGCAATTTGCAAAGAAAGTGATTGACCCTGGAAGTTGCCATCATTGCAAAGAGAAATTGTTGTGACTTTATGCGAGCTTGAGATGTACTTTCCACCTTCATTCTTTGACATAATGGTTCATCTAACCATTCACCTTGTTAGAGAGACACAACTGTGTGGGCCAGCTTATATGAGATGGATGTACCCGATTGAGCGTTATATGAAGATATTAAAAGGGTATGTGAAAAACCGATCACGACCAGAAGGTTGTATTGTTGAACGGTATATTGTCGAAGAAGCTGTTGAATTCTGTACCGAATACCTATCCAATGCTGAATCTATAGGGCTGCCAAAGTCTCGTCACACATGGAGAATGATGGGGCAAGGAATTACTGGAAATGAAATAGTGACTATAACAAGGACAAAATGGGAGCAAGCACACTTATATGTTCTGCACAATGCCGATGAGGTTGAGCCATATGTTGAAAAACACAAGGACATGCTTAAGAGTTTGTATCCAAATAAGAATCAAAATTGGCTAACTAGAGAACACAATCGTTGTTTTATAACGTGGCTAAGAGATCACATTTATACAGAGTTGACTGAAAATGATACTTCAGTTTCAAATAGATTGAGATGGTTAGCCAAAGGTCCAAGTTTGCATGTGTTCTCTTACCACGGTTATCAAATTAATGGGTACACATTCTATACAAAAGAACAAGATGGTCGGAGTACAATGCAAAACAGTGGTGTGACTCTAGTAGCTCAGTCGATGCATATCTCAAGTGCCAAAGACAAACCCGATATATGCAAATATGTCATACTTCGGCGTCATTGAACGCATATGGGAGTTGGATTACACAAAGTTTAAGGTTGGTGTGTTTGGTTGCAAGTGGGTTGACAATAATAACGGTGTTGAGATTGATGAGTCAGGGTTCATGCAGGTGGATCTTAATAGGGTGGGGTATAAAGATGAGCCTTTTATATTAGCATCTCAAGCTCAACAAGTGTTCTATGTCACTGATCCAGCTGATATGAAAAGGTCCATTGTTCTTTTGACTAACAAAATAATTACTAATGTTGATGATCAAGACCATCGAGATGTTGATATTGAAGATGATCCTTTCGTCGGACATTACAATCACTTGAGATTGATCCAACTAGGGATGATGGTATGTATATGAGAGATGATCATGATGAGGGGCTTTTGGTCAATCCACCATTTCGTACTAATAAAGGACAAACAAATCTCAATCAAATGAAGAAAAGAAAAAGGTTGACTTAAACATGTATGTAGTGTTTGTGTTTAAATGAACTTTCTGATCCTTTTATATTATAGTTAGCATCTTCCTAAATGCTAGTGTTGATTTTGTTATTCATAGTTGTTTTATATTTTGCATCAATTAATGTTATATTAATGTCCATTGATGTTTTACTTGTATCTAATATTTTTGTAGGTAAATGGCATCTTCAAGTAATTCTAGTGATGCCAAAGCGGCGAGACGTGGGCCAACAATTATGAAGGCGGTCATCCGCGCACGGAGTAAAGGACAAAAATTTGATGTAATTTACTTACTAATCTAAGGATTTCATAATGTTGTTTGATATCTAGATTTAATTACTTTATTATTTTTATTAGGTTGAATGGAATTCTTTGGACCAACCTATTCGTGCTAATGGTAAAATATTGAAGAGTTACATTGGGGCCGTTGTTCGGCAAACGGTCCCAATTATTTGTTCTAATTGGAAGGATGAAGCTTTGGATGGTTTCAAAGAGAGCATATGGGCTGATGTACAGGTAATTGTTAAAATTTATAAATTATATTGTAAACTATGTAAACATACTTACTTTGACACGTTGTTTATATTGTTTTGCAGATGTCTTTTAATGTTGATGAATCTCGGACAAATTTGTACTTCGGGAAGTCGGTAACCTACATAGGGCATTCAGAACTAGATTGACCAAAAAATTTCTAAGAGATGCCAACGGAATATCAATGAGGAGCCTCCATCAAAATATCCACACATATCAAGGGATGAGTGGACAGATTTTATAGCAATACGCACAGGAGATGCTCAATTCCTGGTATGTTTAATATCACGTTAGTCCTTATAATTTTATAGCAATACGTACATATGACATTAACCATGTATTAATATTACTTATATGTGTCTGAATAGAAATTAAGCAATGAAAATCGCAATGGCGTTAGATCCTCGCATGCCCTTACAAAGCATCACGTAAGGGGTATGCGATACATTGAGGATGAATTGGTATGTATATATATATATATATATATATATATATATATATATATATATATATATATATATATATATATTAACCGCATTTGTGGTAAATATGACTTTTAAACTGTTTGGTTAATTTATATTATCTCAATATACAGATACAGGAGGCGGGGCGAGTTAAGAAAATTAAACGCCATATTGTGTGGAGGAAAGCCCGCGAGAACAAGGCGGGTGTAATTGACAACAAAAATACGCAGACCGTGTGGAATAAATGTGTTAGTAGACTAACGATTACATTATCAATTGTTATTTTCATATGATAATATATAATAATTTTAACATTTGCATTTCACCAATAACTATGTGTCGAGAGGAACTGTCACGATCTGCAGAGAGGGAGAGATAGAAGACTTTGGTCGCCAGGATATTCTTGCCAAAGCCATAGGTGTGCCGAGAGAACCCTGGGCGTGTTAGGGGTGTGGGTTTTCGGCGTCTCACAAAAAGATTACGTCCCACCCGAAGGTCGTGCAAGAAATAACTCGGAAACGAAAAAGTGGGAGACATTGGTGTCTCAACTCTCCGATAGATTGAACATTTTGGAAGAAAAGCTGAAACAAAAGGATGATGAGGAGAGGCAGGCTAATTTCACAGCCCAAGCAAGCGTCAAAGATAGTTGCACTCTACCATCTCGCCACAAAGAAGCTTCCGGAGGTAATGCATGCCTTTTTTTTTTACTAGTATTGCATTCGCGATTAAATACATTCAATTGGATGCCTTAATTCACAGCTTTATTAATCTATCATTGGATTAGGGCGTCAACTCATGTCAGCTATATTTATCGACCCCAAACTATCGTATGGTTGCTATGGGTAAAGTATACAATGAGCCGGTGTTACACCGCACACCGGACCAGTGCCCTTTAACCATGTGAAAGTTGGAGTTGATGTTGCAACCGAGGGGATGCGCCATTGCCGGTACCTATCGTTGATGCAGATGTGATGACAAGAGGAGATGCAATAGGTACTTATGTGGCATGGCCAATTGATCTCGTGGTTGTAATTAATATGGTATGTAATTGCATTTTTCCACCTTTTCATATACGGCATATATGGATTACATTAGTTGATCACTAACCGGCATATTGAAATGCAAAATTTCCAGGCACCCGCAAAAGCTAAAGGCAAGGGCAGAGTGTCCGGATATACAAAGGAGTCAATTACAACCCCAGAAAAAATAAAGGAGGCAACTCGAGGCCAACCCACCTACAAACTGGTTCAACTACAACTTCTCCGGAATATTTGAATTTCCTTAAAATACATGAACGAAAGAATATGAAAAATGCTGACCAATTGTACGTAGAGATGGAACAAAATATTTTTGGCAACCATTTCATTGAGATGCTCAATACTGAAAATATCAGAGAAGTTGTAAATCATGAATGGGTATCTGCGCTCCGTTATTTCCGCATATATCGGTAATAAATCAGGTTTAAAGTGTACAATATTTTTTAGTCTTTCCATTTAAATATTGATGTATGTCATTGGTGTAATCCATTTTTATATTTTAATTGAAGGTATTTGTATGAAGAATTGTTGCTTCCAAAGGAAATAACGAGGAGGTTTCTGTTCTTGTCCCCACACCAAACAAATACATACGGCTACTTCGGGAGGGATTCACAGACAACGTATCTAGCTGACCGGTTTGCAACTAAAGAAAGAGAATATCAGCCCTTGTTTTTAGCGCCATGCAATGTTGGGTGAGTCGCTTATCCTATAGGACTTAATTCACAATAATGAATTACATAAAAGTTGAGGTGCTTAGGATTTGTTATCTCAACATTTTTGTAGGAATCATTGGGTGCTGTTCGCGATAAATATTGTTGAAGAGATTATTTACTATCTGGATCCCTTGTATGTTGATCCTAGGGATCGCCCAGAATTAAAGAATCTGTTCGATACGTAAGCATGTTTTTATATTTGTTTTTCTATGATTCTGTTCGATACGTGAGCATGCGTGTGTTTGTGATGATTGAAAATATGTTTCTTAATGAAGTCTGTTTGATTTTGTGATTAGTGGTTTGCAAGTTTATCGCGCAAATATCGGAGCTAAGGTGCCGCGTTTAAAGGCAACCAACATTAAATGGATTCAGATACAGGTATATTTGCAAAAACTTAATGCGCAATTAGATAAAAAAAACTATATTGATTTACTATTTTATTTTTTATAGTGCCCAAGACAACCCAACAAAGATGCATTGTGGGTACTATGTCATGCGTTTCATGAAGGAGACTATCTTGCAGAACCAAGTTAAAATACCAATGGCGGTATGTTGTTTACTTAGCTTTTAACTGTGACTGTTCAAATGTTTTAGCAATTGTAACTTAATTTATTTAATTTTTATGTCGCAGTACTTCCCTGACTTCAAATGCTCCACATACTCCACTGCTCAACTATCTGAAGTCAAGGAAGAGTGGTGTCGCTATATTGTTGAAAAGTTCGTTTGATTATGTCAAATTGATCACAGTAGTTGCAGCAATACTCATTGGTATGTGAATAATGCTTTATATTTATCAACCCCAAACTATCTATGTATTTGTTTTTCCTTGGTACATGCCTTCGAGTTGATGTGCCACTGCTAGGAGAAAATAAGTTCAAACTTATTATTTTTGTTACACTTTGTTAATGCTTGATTTGAATTCTGTTTCTTGCTACAGTAGTATTTACCTAATTAGTCTGCTGTATCCCAATGTAACATGTTAGTCTTTGTGGTGGAAATGCAGTATGTATGCTACAGAGTCTTTGGATCACATTTCGACACATTACTTTGGTGTTGTCTTGGTCTCATGAAAAACAAACAGTTTCTGTAAATGTAGATTAATTGTAGATGTATGTTGGTTTTCTGATTTTGGTTTCTTAAGGATTGAGATCTGGTATAGTTGCTGCACTTTGATTTTGTCTTACTCGTGTGAATTTGAATACTTTAGAAACAGAGTGGTGTACTTATATCTGGTTATATATATATATAGTTGCTGTATAGAGTGTTGCACTTTGATTGTATAGTTACTGGTTTGCTGCACAAACACATGCAGTGTTGCATTGAACACTTATATTTTGAACACATTTTGAACAATTGTGTTGACTGCAACAATTGTGGTTTTTTGTGTAAATATGCAGGAATAATTGATGTAAAAGTAAAGAAATAAAATTAAAAAAAAATGTGGCTTTAGATAGCGTTTCCTTGTACAAACGCTATCTAAAGTCTGACTTTAGATAGCGTTTGTATAAGGAAACGCTATCTAAAGTCTGACTTTAGATAGCGTTTGTATAAGGAAACGCTATCTAAAGTCTGACTTTAGATAGCGTTTCCGTGTACAAACGCTATCTAAAGTCAGACTTTAGATAGCGTTTGTACAAGGAAACGCTATCTAAAGTCTGACTTTAGATAGCGTTTCCGTGTACAAACGCTATCTAAAGTCACCTATTAATAGCAGTTCCTAAATGCTATCTTTGCTAACGAGTTTTAATAGCGGTAGAATAGATAGCGGTTACAAACGCTATTAAAAGGCATACGGAAACGCTATCTAAAGTCTAATCTGTTGTAGTGTTTCGAGATAGTCCTGGAAATCAAGGAGGTCATGGGGGCGGTTATGCCTATCATGATGCCACTAACAACAAGGGAGAAAGTAGTGGGGGTGGGACCGCACAAAAAGGGGCAGGTAACAAAGATGTGGCAGTGGTGGGCAATATTTTCAAAACACCGCATGTTTTGGCTTTTAACAACAAGGTGGGTAGTAAATGTGCATGCAAGCCATGCAGAGAAGAAAAGGAGATTGGAGGATAGCGTGGAGGAGCCTTGTACGGTAGGGGTGGGAGTCAATGAGGAGGGTTCTAAATCTCGGTTTCATCAATTTTTATCTGAAAGAAAGGGTTTTCACATCCATTTTTTTTTTGGTTTTTCACATCGGCTTTTCACATTGATTTTCACATCGATTTTTGAAAAAACCGATATGGTAACCCCACTTTCCACATCGGTTATTTTAAAAACCGATATGATAACCCAACAATTCACATCGGTTTTAAAAATAACCGATGTGTAAAGTGGGGTTACCACATCAGTTTTTTAAGAAACCAATATAAAATGTTGGGTTATTATATCGGTTTTTTTAGAAACCTATGTGAAATTTTTTTTTTTTATTTTAAAAACACCCTTTTACAGATAGTAATGACAAGCTTTCCCCTATTTCAAGAATCCAGATCAATACAGAATCTAAATATTCTCAAAACAATGACTTTTGTACAACCAAAACACACTAAATTAAAATATTACAAACAATAAATATGTTCAATTACATTCAGACAACAAAGATAATTAGAAACCAAAAAGCTACATATGATATATTATAGATTTCATGTCAAAACATATATCAGTCAAAAGTACACTATAGCTAGTACATGATGCGTTTATTATAAACTAACTACATACAAACTATGATAATTGGTATACTTCAAGAAAGAAAGTTGCCCAACGCATCCTTATGTTATTGATGTCGGCAACAGAGAGTGGAGTCGGATTGTTGAATATCTGCAAGTTTAATTGGACATAAGATTATATCTTTTACATAATAAACTAAAATAAAACATATAACGAGTCTATAACTGTTACAACTAATTGTGTTACCAATTAGCATTTACCTCCTGCCATCTTTCAGTGATACCGGAGGAGATAATTTTTACCATCCACTTCATCACATAATATCCACATTCACATGATCCATGTTGTCTACGGGACTACGTACAAATGAAACCCAATTAGAATATAAGGAATTAAATAAAAATCAATAATTATACCCACTGCGCTTGAAGCATTTGTAATAAATATCTTACGTTAGGAATAATCCATCTAATAGCCCGACGCCTTTCACCACGCAGCTTGTGGATTGCATCAATAGAACTATCATAAGAAAATAAACATTAATTAAAGTATATCTTATAGATTTCAGATGATTAAAGCAACTTCATTACTGATTATAAGTTATTTTAATACTTACGTTTCCATGATGATCTTCAGTTGCTTCGCTGGCATATTTCCCATCGAGCAGAAGAAGACCACGACATTCAACCGAGGGCACAATATCAACAATTGCCAATGTTTACTGCATTTGCGGAACAATTAGTAACTAAGTCATATATAGTACTTTATAATTAAATAATTGGTACTTACTTATTGAGATAAGGCGCAAGGTAGAACTGACGATCATCTCGGGCAAGTATATCACGTATGGTGGTGATCGGGATCTTCTGATGTTAGGAGAACATCACCCTAAATGAGCATGGGGTCAATGAACCCATAAAGGGTGAGGTTGCCTTGATCAACTAACATGCGATGCAGATACCTAATATATTGATAAAACATGTTAATTATCATAGTATTTAAAATTTAATTACTTAACTTACAAATAAAATGTACTTACGTGCACCATAACGAGATGTGTGCAGCACTAGCCATTTCACGATCGAGCACCATCTCCATAAGTTCCTTCTTTGGGATATACAGATCGTCACCTGGCCTGACATCATGTTCCAACCTTACCAAAGCTGCGTTAGCCTCCATGCTCACAACCTGTATAGCCAGACGTGTAAAAACACCACCAGGATCCCCTTTGTCAATCCCCTAAACAACAAAGATATACATTAGTAATCACAGTTAAGTTATTTCATTCGTAATTAATTGAATGGTCAAATGAATACATTGGCAGGAGCAGACTTCTCCGGTCTCCCTGGATCCGACCTTTTAGGCAGAATATCATTTCCAACATCCTAAAAAAACATTATCTTTAAACAATAATAAATAATTTCAACTATAAATATAGAAAAACACAACTAATTGAATACCTCAGATGCAACAAGAAACCTGACCAGTCTTCTTGGCCAGGGGATGAAGTTACCAGTGGCCTGGCCCACTGTTTGAACCTCCTCAGTGGGCATAGGGACTCGAGCATCAGCATCTCGAATAATCTCAACCACGACCCTCACCTGATCACCAGGTAATAAACGGTGGTGTATGGTATTACCTAAGTTATGTGCCCTCCCCAATGCCACTAAACGGTGATCATGATGATCATCAACATACAGCTCACACCTATCATCATCATCATCATCATCATCATCATCATCATCATCATCATCATTTTCAGGCTGATGAGGAGGATCACACGAACCCTTAGTGCTCACATGGACCGAGGGTTGGACACCTGTGTTTTGCTGGGACATAGCAGCCATTATTGCCAACTGCTGGGAAAACTGTTGGGCCATCTCCTGTCTAAGCTCATCTGCAATCTCCTGTTTTAGTCATTCTCTATCTGCATCAACATCCCTATGGTGTTGGTGTGAAGATGAACCATGGTATTGGCGAATGCCAACGCCCCATCCAACACCAATGACACGGCCCGGGTGGTCTGGTTTACCAATGGCAGCAACTAAGATATCCTCGCGTCCTTTAGGAACAAAGGTTCCTTGAGTGGCCTGCTCGTCCAAGGCATCCTACAACATATAAAATATTAGGTCACATTACAATTCAATAACATTGTTAAAATCACAATTACAATTCAAACTATACTTACAATCTTCTCAACTACTTGACGGTCCTCCTCAGATGTATATTGTCACGTACTTCTTTGTCGGGCCCTCTTCCATTTACGATGGAGTGGGGGTGGAACTGGATCAACAACTTCTGGACGATTATCAGCTGTAGGATCTGCCTGAGATGCTTCTTCCTGAAGTCTTTTCTTTTCCTCTTCCACCAAAGTCAGGTCAAGTTTTTTATATCCCCCACGAGACAGTATATGGGGGTAGACATTCTTGCTTTGGTTTTCCTACCCCTTTTTCCTCTTCTCCTGTTATGAATAGAAGACAATTAAATTACATAAGTAAATTAATAAAATTAATGAAATTACATAAATTTAGAGACAACTCAAATAAGTTAACCTGAAAGCTGTGATCATGTCGGCTCTGAGCAAAGCGATCCCACGTCGCCTATTCAAGAAATAGGTACACCTCAAGTGGGTTCTTTTCACATCTTGGCTTGAATACATAATATCTGCCTAGGTCCACCTTAAAATCCCTCCAACGCTCACCAGCATACTTTATCAAACGCTTCTTCATATCCATCGTATCCAGCAGGTCAAAGGTGAGCTACATTAACACCAAAAGAATCAACGAATTACTGTATGATATTAATAAGATTAAAATAAAGTAGATACAAACACAGGACGTAAAAGTATAGATACCAGAATACTCTCCCAAATCCGATCCTTCACCCCCTGCGGTACATCTTTCCAACGCTCAATAAGTATACTAGGCTTGCTTTAAGCAAGTGATGGGTCACGAATCCGCAAGTGTACGGCTTCGTCAAGTAATAAAAAGATCGAATCCACAGGGACCGTGATCTTAAATGACTATCAATTATTAAATCAATTAAACTGGATTAGAAAAAGATTTGGAAAAGATTTGGTTTTTAAAGGATTAACTAACAATTTAAATATCTAAAACGCAATCAAACAAAATAGGAAAGTAAATCAAATCTGAGATTTTTCAATATCAAAAGAGATTCCTAGGAATTGGGTTACCAACAAGACTGCTCATGTTACTAAATTGACTACCCCTCTTGTTAATTATCGAAATTTGCTTTGAAGGTGAATTTATCCTAAATAAGTTAATGTTCCATATCGGGATACAAGAACCGTGCCTGATTAAACCAACCCCTACTCTCGTGGTAATTGTATTTAAATCGAACCTTTTAAGCTTTGTGACAACTCAGTGAACCCTTGAAGGACCGCTTCTAACTCTCGTGATTTAAGTCCTAAGTTTAATTCCTATAGATCCAATACCTAAGTTCACCTCTAGGTTCCGCCTTAGAGTATCTATGACATGCAAATAAGTGCGCACCAGATTCACAAGTAATTCATGCAATAGGAATCAAATCGAAAGCAAATTGAAATTAACAAGAAGTAAAACGTCAATTCATAACATAAAACAAATCTTGGGCATAGCCCCAATTCCTAGAAATAAAAATAACTACTCAAGCATTGCCATGTTCATAGTAAGCTTGATTAACAAAAACATAAAAGAAAACCTAAGAGAAGAGAAGAAATTGGAGAAGAAGAGAAATCCTAGTTTTTGCATAAGGTAGCAGCCCAAGGGATCCCTATTTTCGAGCCTAATTGCCCTATTTATAGAGTAGGTTAACTTGAATCCCAAGCAATTACAAAATCAGATCAAATCAGGTTTTAAAATTCCAGATATTGCGCGTCACGACTGTGATGCCCGTCACGGCCAGGCCGTGACAGATTTTGTCTTGGAAAACTTGGCGCTGGTGGCCTGGCCGTGACAGGTTCTGACTTTTTTGTTCTTTTCTTTTCAGTCTTGCTCGATCATGGCTGTGATGGCTATCACGGCTAGGCCGTGATGGCCTCTGTTTGGCTCAGTTTTCTGGCTTTTCAAGCTCCATCTTCATGCAAGCTCCATCATGGTTGATCTTGAACATTTTAATCTTCAATTCCTGCACAAAAACACCACAAAATCGCCTTACCAGTTCCAAGGTAAAAACTAACAAAAATCAAATTAAAAATGCCTAAACTACATGAAAATGCATGCAATATGATAAAGAAATATGAGGTGTAATCACACTCATCAAACTACCCGAAGCTTAAGATTTTGCTTGTCCTCAAGCAATAACCAAGGCCAGACAAGATAGACAATCAGAGCATGGACAGTGATCCAAGAACCCGAGCAACAAATCCAAGTAACAGGCATATCCAAATAAGCAACCAAGAGACATTCAATTTCAAGTCCAATTAGAAGCTTAGGTTCTCTAGATTCATGCTTCTCACTAATTCGGGCACTCTTCTCACATCACTCAAGTGTTTAAGGACATATGACAATTCACTCAATTTCCTCAAGGAAGGTACCCTACCATAAGCTTGACTATTAACCAAATCTCTACTTTATTAATGAAAACACATAAGAATCAGGAGGTCTTTTGTTTTGGTTGTAATGAAGCCATGGGATTAATCGTTAGGTGGGGAAACCAAGAAAAGGAACATTCAAGAAGGCTAACAAAATATAAAACAATGCAAAGAGCTGCTGGAAGACGTGTCACGGCCGTGACGTTCATCACGGGCAGGCCGTGACCAGTTCTGGTGTCAAGCAAGTCCCCATCACGGGCGTGATATACATCATAGCTGGGCCGTGATCAATTCGGGTCTATAGGAGCTGGCCTCTCACGGTCGTGACTTCCATCACGGCTAGGCCGTGATACATTCTGATCTTCTGGGTCCTCCTCATCATGCCAGTGAGGGCTATCACGGCTAGGCCATGTTCCTTTATGATCTTCAGCTATTGGCTAATCACGGCCGTGACCCCTGTCACGGCTAGGCCGTGATCTCCTCTGACTTTATTTTTCCATGCCTTTTTGCTCTTCCTGCCTTCATGACCTGAAAATACTTGGCAAAACCATCAATTAGTGATCTTTCTTACAAAATTCAAAAACAAATTGAAAAGGGAAAGAAAACTTGGGTTGCCTCCCAAGAAGCGCATATTTTCGGTCTTAAGCTTGACCATACTCCCTGTAGCGACCAAAAAAGGACAAGTTTTTCCTTTTAGAGAGAAAACATGGAGTCGCCACCAACTTTATTTGATTTCAGGGAAGTTGGAAAACCCCTTTAAGAAAAAGTTTTGGGTTCGGGAGTCGATTATGTCTAGGGAAGGCATGGAGACCTAACCCCATGGCACTCTAGAACATCCATAAAAAGGTTACCCGAAATTAGTTGTGTAAATTATTAATAACTTTGAAAATATTTGTTTTACCCCACAATAAAACGTCTTTTAAGAAGGAAACATCTTTAGTTGTGAAATTTTTGATTGAACCTATGTGAGGTTGAACATGGCACGTAAGTCCACAGAGCAACCTCAAAAGCTGAAGGGTTGAACATGACACTTGTCATAGGGCAACCCAAGAAATAAGATTGTTTTAATCAAGTGATCATTCTCTATTTTTATGTAAAATAAATAATTTTACCTCTTGAAAATGGGACAGAAATGGAACGTAGAAATGAAACTTTTTACTAACTTATTCAGTGAACAGAGGTACAAAAAATAAGATTGTCAAGAGAAACTTATGAATAATATCAACAAAGAGAACAAGGATTACCAAATGAGAGCAGAATAACAATGACTTTGTTTCCTCCCAGTGGTAAGATCTCAAGATCAAGACCTTTACATTTCAATCTCACTGACTCTTTTTAACTCTTCCTTCTTAACCACTCTAATAATAGAGAAGAGAAAAAGCTCAGATTTCTAATCTCTTTTCTTCACCAAGAAAATGTTAGATAAGATCTCTCTCTCTCCCTCTCCCTCTCCCTTTGTATCTTTCCTCTCTATCTCCTCTCTGATTTTTCATTCTCCCTCTAAAGAAAATATTCTCTCTCAAAAATATGTCCTCTCAAAATCCAGAAAAAGCCTCCCCTTATGTTTCTGTTCCCCCCTTTTATAGATGGAGGAGAGGGCTTCATGCTTCTTCTTACCCCGTGGCTTCAAGGTTGGTCTTCACGTAATCCAAGGCTTGGGTGGTTCTGAGCAACAATGGCGTGTTTGATGGGGGCGGCGCGAGCAGCAGAAAGGAGAAAGGAGGTGATTTGATGTGAAGGTTGCGTGTTTGAAGAGAGAAGGAGATTGGGGGGGGGGGGTTTGTCTGATGTGTAAGATGGGTTTTTTAGGGTTAGGAGTGGGGTTGCTAGGTCAAAACGAGGGAGGAGATGAGGAAGAAGAAGGACCAATGGGTAGAGGAGGAAAAGAGGTCTTGTCTGATGTGTAAAATAGGGTTTTTTAGGGTTAGGAGTGGGGTTGCTAGGTCAAAACGAGGGAGGAGATGAGGAAGAAGAAGGACCAATGGGTAGAGGAGGAAAATAGGTCTTGTCTGATGTGTAAAATAAGGTTTTTTAGGGTTAGGAGTGGGGTTGCTAGGTCAAAACGAGGGAGGAGATGAGGAAGAAGAAGGACCAATGGGTAGAGGAGGAAAAGAGGTCTTGTCTGATGTGTAAAATAGGGTTTTTTAAGGTTAGGAGAAGCAACTCAATCTCCTTTCCTTTTTTGTTGATTGTCCTTTTCTCCTCCTTTTCTTCGTCCTTACTTCATTATCTTTTTCTTCTTCTTTCTTTATTCTTTAGCCTCCAGCCTGAAAATAAAATTGTAGTGGACGGAGTCTCTTCGTCCAATCAGAAACTTAGATCTGAAAAGTAGATATACACTGGAGGACCTCCTTGTCCATCAAGAGTTTAAACATGTAATGGATGAATCCTCCTCGCCCAACAGAAAATTAGATGTGCAATGGACGGCTTACTCGTCCAACAGAAACTTAAATATGCAATGGACGGAACCTCTTCGTCCAACAGAGAATTAAATGCAATGGACCGGACACGTTCAACAACAAATGCATTGGAATGGACGGGACCACCCCGTTCAACATCAAGTGAAATGGACTGGACGGGACCACCCCATCCATCAGCAAGTCCAAGGTAATGGACTGGACGCGTTCAATGGCAAATGCATTGGAATGGACGGGACCACCCCGTCCAACAGCAAGTGCAATGTTATGGACCGGACCACCCCGGCCCAACAAGTCCAATGCAATGGGCCGGGACCATCCCGTCCAAGGTAATGGACGGGACCACCCCGTCCAACAGCAAGTGCAATGGACTAGACTGGACCACGTCCAACAGCAAGTCCAAAGCAATGGACTGGACTGCGTCCAACAGCAAGTCCAATGCAATGGACGGGACCACCCTGTCCAACAGCAAGTGCAATGGACTGGACTGCATCCAACAGCAAGTTCAATGCAATGGACGGGACCACCCTGTCCAACAGCAAGTGCAATGGACTGGACTGCACTGGACAGCATCCAACAGCAAGTCCAAAGCAATGGACGGGACCACCCCGGCCCAACAAATGCTAGTGAATGGAATGGATCAGGCGTCCAACAAAGAAGTCAATGCAATGGACGGGACCACCCTGGCCCAACAAAGCAAGTGCAATGGATGGACCACGTCCAACAAAGAAGTCCAATGGACCGGATCGGATCGCGTCCAACAGTAAATGCAATGGAATTTCTTCTTTTTTTCTTTTTTCTCTCTTCACTATTATTATTAGTCTCCTTGAAATATAAAATTAGAATAAAAGACGGACAAAAATGGGTGTTCACACTCCCTTGGATCAACCGGGACCAGCTGGGCTTGGAAGTGCAAGAACGCCTCTCTTCCAAGGAAGTCCATCACAGAGCCTATTTTGTTCATATGGCCACATGTGCTTTCGCTTTGCTCTTTTCACTCTGAGTTTCATGGCCTTACTTCCTTCCGGCGGAAGTTTTAACTCCACATGTTGAGGAACTCCAGTTTCATCATTGTTTGGTGCATCATTTGTCATGCAAAGTTTGGGAGTTTCTTCCATGTTAAGCTCTTCCTTCACCTTTGGAGGCATTATCACAATCCTGCACACATGACTCTCAAAAGGAGGGTTGTTATATGAGTTAGTCAAATCAAAATCCACCCTACCTTCCTCTACCTTCAAAGAGAGCTTACCATTTTTTACATCTATTATTGCTCTAGCTGTGGCCAAGAATGGCCTTCCAAGAATGACAGGGAATTTAGAATTCTCGTTCATGTCCAACACCATGAAATCGGTAGGAATGAAAAATTTCCCTACCTTTATGGGGACATTCTCTAGTATGCCTAGAGGGGTTTTAGTTGATCCATCAACAAATTGTAAAGAGGACTTGGATGGACTCATTTCCTTGGTTCCTAACCTCTCAAAGATAGTAAGCGGCATCAAACTCGCACTAGCCCCCAAGTCACATAAGGCTTGGTCTATTTTTAATTCTCCAATTGAGCAAGCAATAGAGAAACTTCCTGGATCTTTTAGTTTAGGAGGCATATTAGTTTTTACCACGGCATCACGCTCCTCAATTAAGCTCTTAGTTTCTTTTTCTACTTGTATTTTCTTGACCAACCTTTGTGGGAAAGGTATTGGGGGTTGGTAAGGTGGTGGAGGGACATACTTTGGCTCTATCTCTTCATGTTCACTCATGTCCTCCTCACATTCCACATTCTTTTTAACTACCCCAAGCTTATCATCCCTCAAGTATATAGCATTACAGTGCTCATTGGGATTAACTTTGGGTTGTCCTGGGAACGTACTCTTAGTTCTATAATATGTACTAGCTTGTTGGGCAATCTGAGTTTCTAACATCTTATTATGGATGGCTAAGTTATCTACCTTAGATGTTAACTCTTTTATTGCCTCATTGACTTCCCTACCTTGTTTCCTAAACTCTTCATTTTGCTTTGTTTGAGTTTCAACAAAATTTTCCAAAAGAGACTCAAGTTTAGACTTTTGTACATGAGGGTACCCCGATGCGGGTTTCCTATTACCTTGGCCTTCCTGGAATTCGTGGTTCAACGTGTTGTTGTAGTTCCCATAGGAGAGATAAGGATTATTCTTCCTCACTTGGTTGTAAAGATTTGGAGGAGCATAATTTGGCAACTTCGGGTTCGTGTCATAGAGGTTGTGACAAGGGTTCACTTGTTCCCCCGAAGCACCAGATCCAGGAGCAATACCATGTGGGCACTCCATTATGTCATGTCCCTGCATTCCACAAATCTCACAAACAACATTAGTAGCACCTATTGAACTCACATTAGCCTTTTCAAGCTTATCAAAGCGTTTATTCAATGAGTCAAATTTAGACATAATTAGATCAGTGCTATTCATTTCAAACTTACCCCCGAAAGCTTTTTTCAGGTTATTACCTCTTTCCGAACCCCATTGGTGATAGTTGGTGGCTACGTTTTCAATGATATTGAACGCCTTCAGTCAGAGGTCTATTCATAAAGGCTCAACCAGCTGCGGAGTCAAGTGACACCTTCGAAGATTAATCTAATCTGTTGTAGAAGGTATGCACTAACAACCGCCTCTCGAGTCCATGATGTGGGCAAGACTCTAGCAATCCTTTGTAACGATCCCATGCTTCGGATAAGCATTCTCCGTCCTTTTGGAAGAAGCCGGTGGTCTGAGTTTGTAGGTAAGCAGTCTTGGACGGAGGGAAGAATTCATCCAAGAATGCCTGCTCCAGTTGGTCCCAAGTTGACAAAGTATTAGCGGGCACGTGCTTCAACCAAGCTTTTGCCTTTCCAGTCAGAGAGGGGGAATAACCTCAAGCGAATAGCATCAATCGGGGCACCTTGAATTCTTATTGCATCGGTGAACTCCAAGAATGTCTCCACATGATCAGTCGGGTCCTCCGAGGGTAATCCTCCAAATTGATGTTGCCTAATCATGCCAATTAACAAAGGCGGTATAGTGTAGTTCTCCGCCTCAATTTCTGGCCTAGCAATCCCAGTTCACAAACCCCTAGCATTTGGGGCTGCGTAGTCCTTCAGTGGTTTGGTATCCGGTAGATTCGCCATGAGTGGAATGGGAATCAACCTTTCTCTCGCTCTTTGTATTTGTAGTCTCCCACGTCTCTGAAAGGTCCTTTCGATCTCGGGGTCAACTTCAATAAGATTTTCGAGACTTTGGGATCTTCGCATAAGAGAGAAAAATTCCTGCAAAGAGAGAGGTAGATACACTAGAAAAAGAAAAGAGATAAATGAAAAAAAAAGATTTAATATATATATAAAAAAAAGGTCCAGAAAAATCAATTTAAAAATTAAATTGAAATTAAAGAAAGCACAATCCCCTAAAACGGCGCCAAAAACTTGATGGAGCTCGAATCCGCAAGTGTACGGCTTAGTCATCAAGTAATAAAAAGATCGAATCCACAGGACTGTGATCTTAAATGACTATCAATTATTAAATCAATTAAACAGACAAGAAAAAGATTTGGTTTTTAAAGGATTAACTAACAATTCAAATATCTAAAACGCAATCAAACAAAATAGGAAAGTAAATCAAATCTGAGATTTTTCAATATCAAAAGAGATTCCCAGGAGTTAGGTTACCAACAAGACTGCTAATGTTACTAAATTGACTACCCCTCTTGTTAATTATCGAAATTTGCTTTGAAGGTGAATTTGTCCTAAATAAGTTAATGTTCCTTCTCGGGATACAAGAACCGTGCCCGATTAAACCAACCCCTACTCTCGTGGTAATTGAATTTAAATCAAACCCTTTAAGCTTTGTGACAACTCAATAAACCCTCGAAGGACCGCTTCTAACTCTCGTGATTTAAGTCCTAAGTTTAATTCCTATAGATCCAATACCTAAGTTCACCGCTAGGTTCCTCCTTAGAGTATCTATGACATGCAAAAAAGTGCGCACCAGATTCACAAGCAATTCATGCAATAGGAATCAAATCGAAAGCAAATTGAAATTAACAAGAAGTAAAACGTCAATTCATAACATAAAACAAATCTTGGGCATAGCCCCAATTCCTAGAAATAAAAACAACTACTCAAACATTGTCATGTTCATAGCAAGCTTGATTAACAAAAGCATAAAAGAAAACTAAGAGAAGAGAAGAAATCGGAGAAGAAGAGAAATCCTAGTTTTTGCCTAAGGTAGCAGCCCAAAGGATCCCTATTTTCGAGCCTAATTGCCCTATTTATAGAGTAGGTTAACTTGAATCCCAAACAATTGCAAAATCAGATCAAATCAGGTTTTAAAATTCCAGATATTGCGCGTCACTGCCGTGATGCCCGTCACGGCTAGGCAAAGGATGTGTTCCTCTTGGAAAACATGGCACTGATGGTCTGTCATGGCGGTGATGGCCATCACAGCCTGGCCGTGACAGGTTCTGACTTTTTTGTTCTTTTCTTTTCAGCCTTGCTCAATCATGGCCGTGATGGCCTCTGTTTGGCTAAGTTTTCTTGCTTTTCAAGCTCCATCTTCATGCAAGCTCCATCATGGTTGATCTTGAACATTTTAATCTTCAATTCCTGCACAAAAACACCACAAAACCGCCTTACCCGTTCCAAGGTAAAAACTAACAAAAATCAAATTAAAAATGCCTAAACTACATGAAAATGCATATAATATGATAAAGAAATATGAGGTGTAATCACACTCATCAGCAAGGGACCCCACAAAACCGATAAACTGCTCTGCCATTGGCCCAATAGGATTGAGATTAGCATCAAAGTCGGTTCTTATCCTTTGATTTGAATCACGGTTGGCAGTCAAATTCCTCATTCGTGTGGCACGTCTACCCTTTCTACCCGTAGACGGGGTCTCCGACCCGCTGCATGAAGGAGGGATATCCTCAGGATAAGCCATGTATACCTGTTTAGACAAAAAAAAAAATTGTAAGTATGTCTAGATAAATATCAAACATAACTCATAAATATCGATCAATGCAAGCACAACTTATAAATATCAACGTAAACATATAATATGACTTTAAACATAATTCAAACTAAACTTACATTGTGGTCAAGTAGTAAAATTCTCCCATATTATTACGAGTAGCATGTACATCGTCCACTTCGTTTTCCTCATTGAAATTAGGCACCCGTGTTGAGAAAGAAGGAGTATCAGAAATATAAAGAGTTGAATCTTGATTTCCCTCACTACCATTAAACATGGTTTTTCCCTGGAGAACCACTGATCACCTTTTGTTAGAAGGATCACGGATATAAAACACTTGTTTTGCTTGGGATGCCATGATGAAAGGCTCTTCTTTATTACATAATTTATTAAGGTCCACCAATTTTAGTCCTAACTTATCGGTTTGCACACTGTTGTTACTGTCGACCCACTGACATTTAAAAACAGGCACTCTAAACTCCGTGTAACCAACCTCCCAGATCTCTTCGGTGATTCCATAGTATGAAACGGATGCCATAACAGGGTTTTTATCTTTCGAACTAGAGAAATGCATGGACTTAGCGACGACCATAACCCCACTATTTTGCATAATACTTTTGTCATCCTGGGACTTTGTATAGAAGGAAAACTTATTGATATCGTACCCACTCCAGCATATGACATCAAAGTTAGGCCCCTGTACTAGCCATTTTAATGTATCAGAAGCAGTACCATCCTTTACAATTTTTTCTTTAAACCAGTTCAAGAAAGTCTTATTATTCTTGTTCAAACACCATTTTTCATTCATTATAGGGTAAGTTTCATTGATGATGCTTTTGTGCTCACATAAGTATGGTTCAACCTCATCAATGCTATTCAATATATACAAATGTGATTGAAGCACTTCCTCCCGATCCATGCTCTTAATTGTGATACCTCATGTACCTTTACCATCATATCTTCCTTCATGACGAGACTTCGGAAGCCCTACATGTTCCACTTCTGATATGTAGTCTGTACAAAACTCAATAGCTTCTTCTGCAACATATACCTTTCAACAATAGATGCTTCGAGACGGTGTGGATTCTTCATATATCCTTTCGAGATCTTCATGTATCGCTCAACCGGGTACATCCACCTTAAATAAACGGGGCAACACAATCTAATCTCCCTCACTAGATGAACAATCAAATGAACCATGATGCCAAAAAATGAAGGTGGAAAATACATCTCCAATTGGCACAAGATAATGGTTGACTCATTTTCCAAGTCATCCAACTTTTTAGTGTCAATGACCTTGCTACATATAGCATTGAAGAATAAGCATAACTTAGTAATGACATGTCTGACTTTTTTAGGCAAGATGTCACGAATGGCCACTGGTAGTAGTTATTGCATCAAGACATGGCAATTGATGAGTGTCATTTCACCTCATATTTCCATGACATTTTGCATGCATTTTCGTATAGCTTAGGCTTATTTTATTTGATTATTTGTTAATTTTACCTTGGAACGAGTAAGGTGGTTTTGTGGTGCTTGTGTACAGGAATCGAGGACTAAATTGCTCAGGATCAGTCGCGTTGGAGCTGGCACGAAGATGGGAGCTTGGAAGACAAGAAAATGAGGCAAACAGAGCCAATCACGGCCTAGCAGTGATGACCATCACGGCCGTGATCAAGTGAAGCTGAAAAAGAAGAATGAAAAAAGTCACAAGCTGTCACGGCCAGGCCGTGATGCCCATCACGGCCAGGCCGTTATGCCCATCACGGCCGTGACATGTCAACTGAGCCAGACCCCTTCTAGGCAGAATCTGTCACGGCCAGGCCATGATGCCCATCACGGCCGTGACAAACCATTTGGTGAAGCAACGTTCAAGGCAGAAGCTGTCACGGCCAGGTCGTGATGGCCATCACGGCCGTGACGCGCATTCTATGGATCTTCAACAACTGATTTGATCTGGTTTTTGCATTGGTTTAGGATTCAAGATTGCCCAACCTTATAAATAGGACCTAGGGGCTCAAGTCTGGGCACTGAACTTTTGGGGCTGCTTACCTTAGGAAAATTGAGGAATTCTCTTCTTCTCCTTCTCCTCTTCTCTTAGGGATTTTTCTGTTCGTGTTATTTTTAACCAAGCTTGCTACAATCATGGCAAGGCTTGAGTAGTAGTATAGTTTCTAGGAATTGGGGCTATTCCCAAGACTTGTTTATGGTGATGTATTGATTTTGATTTCTTGTTAATTCCGATTTGTTTTCGATTTGATCCCTATTGTTTTAATTACTCGTGAATTCGGTGGCCACTTATTTGCGTGTCGTAGATACACTAAGGACGAACTTAGCAGTGAACTTAGGTATCGGATCTATAGGAATCAAACTTAGGACTTAAATCACGAGAGTTAGAAGCGGTCCTTCGAGGATTCACGAATTGTCACAAAACTTAAGGGGTCCGATTTAAATTCAATTACCACGAGAGTCGGGATTGATTTAATCGGGCACGGTTTTTGTAACCCGAGAGGGAGCATTAGCTAATTTAGGACAAATTCGCCTTCAAAACAAATTTTGGTAATTAACAAGGAGAGGAGTCGATTCAATAACATAAACAGTTTTGTGGTATCCCAATTCCTGGGAATTCCTTTGAATTTGAAGAACCCCCCAATTTGAAATTGCTTTCCTGTTTTGTTGAATTGCGATATTGAATTTGATTGTTACTTGATTCTTATTTCAAAAATCAAAACCTTTTCAAAATCTTTTTTTATACTGTCCAGTTTTATCGATTTAATAATTAGTTGTAGTTTGAGATCACGGTCCCTGTGGGATCGATCTTTTTATTACTTGGCAACGAATCCGGTACACTTGCCGGAATCAACACATCAAGTTTTTGGCGCCGTTGCCGGGGACTGTGTTTTATTGAATTTCAATTTAATTTTTAAATTGATTTTACTGGACATTTATTATTATTATTTATTTATATTAATTTATTACTTATTTCTTTTTCTTTTTCTAGAGTATCTATCTCTCTACCATAGGTATTTTTCTCTTTTATGCAAAGATCCCTAAGTCTTGGAAACCTTATTGAAGCCGACCCCGAGAGCGAAAGGACCTTTCATAGACGTAGGAGACTACAAAGAGAGAGAGAGAGGTTGATTCCCATTCTACTCATGGCGAATCTACCGGATACCAAACCACCGAAGGACTACGCAGTCCCAAATGCTAGGGGTCTGCGAACTGGGATCGTAAGGCCTGAAATTGAGGTGGAAAACTACACTATACCACCTCAGTTAATTAGCATGATTAGGCAACATCAGTTTGGAGGATCACCCTCGGAGGACCCGACTGATCATGTAGAGAAATTCTTGGAATTCACCGATGCGATAAGGATTCAAGGTGCCCCAATCGATGTTATACGCCTGAGGTTATTCCCCTCCTCTCTGACTGGAAAAGCAAAAGCTTGGTTGAAGCAAGTGCCAGCTAACACGTCAACTTGGGACCAACTGGAGCAAGCATTCTGGGAGAAATTCTTCCCTCCATCCAAGACTGCTTACCTACGGACTCAGATCACCGGCTTCTTCCAAAAGGACGGAGAATGCTTATCCGAAGCTTGGGATCGCTACAAGGGATTGTTGGAGTCTTGCCCACATCATGGACTCGAATGGTGGTTGTTAGTGCATACCTTCTACAACGGATTGGATTATTCATCAAAGGTGTCACTCGACTCCGCAGCCGGTGGAGCCTTCATGAACAGACCCCTGACTGAAGCATTCAACATCATTGAAAACGTGGCCACCAACTATCACCAATGGGGGTCAGAAAGAGGTAATAACCAGAAAAAGATTTCGGGGGGTAAGTTCGAAATGAATAGTACCGATCTGATTATGTCTAAATTCGACACACTAAACAAACGCTTTGATAAGCTTGAAAAGGCTTATGTGAGTTCAATCGGTGCTACTAATGTTGTATGTGAGATTTGTGGAATGCAGGGACATGACATAATGGAGTGCCCACATGGTATCGCTTCTGAGTCCGGTGCTTCGGGGGAACAAGTGAACTCTTGTCACAATTTCTATGACACAAACCCGATGCTACCAAATTATGCTCCCCCAAATCCCTACAACCAGAGGAGGAATAGTCCTTACCTTTCCTACGGAAACTACAACAACACGTTGAACCACGAACTCCAAGAAGGACAAGGTAATAGAAAACCCGCATCGGGGTATCCTCAGGTACAAAAATCTAAACTCGAGTCTCTCATGGAAAACATTGTTGCTACTCAAACTAAGCAGAACGAGGAATTTAGGCAACAAGGTAGGGCAGTTAATGAGGCGATAAAAGAACTAACATCTAAGGTAGATAACTTGGCCATCCATAACAAGATGTTAGAAACTCAAATTGCCCAACAAGATGGAAATTCAATGAGGCAACCGGGCAAGTTTCCTCGGACAACCCGAGGTGAACCCAAATAATGAACAGTGTAAAGCCGTGAGTCTAAGGAGTGGCAAGAAACTTGAGAACCCGGAGGCTAAAGGGGAGAGTGATAACAAGAGTGTAGCTGAGGAAGAGGAACCTACTGAGACACAACCCTTAGGAGAGGAAGATGCTAGTGAAAAAGTGCCTAAGTATGTCCCTCCACCACCTTACCAACCCCCGATACCTTTTCCTCAAAGGTTGGCTAAGGCCAAGTTAGATAAGCAATTTGGGAAATTTCTAGAGGTCCTTAAGAAATTTTACATTAATGTACCCTTCACTGAGGCATTACAACAAATGCCGACATATGCTAAATTTCTTAAGGATATCTTGTCAAATAAGAGAAAGCTAGAGGACTATGAAACAATGGCTTTAATCGAGGAGTGCAGTGCTCTAATTCAAAATAAATTGCCTCCTAAATTGAAAGATCCAGGTAGTTTCTCTATTTCATGCTTAATTGGTAACACTAGTTTTGATAAAGCTCTTTGTGATTTAGGGGCTAGTGTTAGTCTTATGCCACTCTCTGTTTGCAAGAAGTTGGAGATGGGTGAACTAAAACCCACAACAATCTCCCTTCAATTTGGCGGATCGGTCCGTCAAATTCCCTGTAGGCATCTTGGAGGATGTTCCTATTAGAGTGGGTAAATTTTTCATTCCTATGGATTTTGTGGTACTTGAAATGGAAGAGGATTCCCAAATCCCCATTATTCTTGGTAGGCCTTTCTTGGCTACCGCAGGAGCCGTTATTGATGTTAAAAATGGGAAATTGACTTTAACCGTGGGTGATGATAGAGTTGAATTTGATTTAGCTAAATCTATTAAACACCCTTCTTTTGAAGATTCTTGTTGCAGGATTGACCTAATGCACCAAGTGGGGAAAGAAGAATCCACACAAGCTTGTGTTGATGACCCGTTGGAAATGTGTTTGATTGGTGGAGACTTAAACGCTCATGGAGGAGAAGTAAGGAATTATGCCCGCTTTCTGGAGGCTAGTCCAGAAATTCCTCCGAACAAAACAAAGAAAGAGAAACTTGAGTTGACACCAAAGAGTAAAGATCTGAAAGATGAAGAAGCCCCTAAGGTAGAACTAAAACCTCTTCCCTCCACATTGAGGTATGAATTTCTCGGTCCTAACTCTTCCTATCCGGTAATTGTGAATGCTAGCTTGAATGAGTTGGAAACTGAGAAATTACTTAGGGAGCTTAGAACACATAGAAAAGTGATAGGATATACAATTGATGATATTAAAGGCATAAATCCTTCATTTTGTATGCATCGCATTTTAATGGAAGATGAGCATAAACCATCCATTGAGCATCAACGTAGGTTGAACCCTAATATGAAAGAGGTGGTTAAGAAAGAAGTCCTTAAGCTGTTAGATGCGGGGGTTATTTATCCGATCTCCGATAGTGAATGGGTTAGTCCGGTGCATGTGGTTCCTAAGAAAGGGGGGATGACTGTTATTCAAAATGAAAATAATGAACTAATTCCTACTAGGACAGTAACCGGTTGGAGAATGTGCATCGATTATAGGAAGCTAAATAAGGCAACAAGGAAAGATCACTTCCCTCTCCTATTTATTGATCAAATGCTTGAAAGGCTAGCCAGGCATTCATACTTTTGTTACTTGGATGGGTATTCCGGTTTTCATCAAATTCCTATACATCCTAGTGATCAAGAAAATACCACGTTTACTTGTCCCTATGACACTTTTGCCTATAGAAGAATGTCTTTTGGTCTATGTAATGCACCGGCTACTTTTCAAAGATGCATGACTGCAATTTTTTTCTGAATTTATTGAAAACATCATGGAGGTTTTTGGTGTGGCGTAAGTCGACGAGCGACGTTGCGCGTGCGATTCCGGCAAGTGTACCGGACTGCCGTCAAGTAATAAAAGATATCGAACCCACAGAGACTGTGTTCTCAAATCGCAATCGGTTTTCGAATCGATTAAATCTGGACAGTTTTAAAAGGATTTTTATATTTTGAAAAGGTTTGAATTTGAAATTAAGAGATAGATGAGCAGAAAACAAATGTTTTTGGGGTTTTAGATTTAGACGGATTCCTAGGGATTTGGGTTACCTTTGAGGCTGTTTATGTTGCTAATCTGATTTACCTTTGTTGATTACCGAAATTGCCTTGAAGGCGAGTTTATCCTCTGATAGCTTAAGCTCCCTCTCGGGTTACAAAAGCCGTGCCCAATTGACCCGACCCCTACTCTCGTGGTAGTCGATCCCAGATTGGACCCTTTGCGTTCCGTGACAACTCGTTGCTCCACGAGGGACGGCTTCTAACTCTCGTGATTTCAGTCCCAAGTCTGACTTCTATAGGTCCGAAACCCAAGTTCACCGCTAGGTTCCTCCTTGGAATGTCTAAGTCATGCAAATAACCTAAGTTCACCGCTAGGTTCCTCCTTAGATCATCCACATCTCACAAACCAGTGGCCGCCGGGCTTTACGAGTGAAATACCCTAGAAATCCTAAGTTCACCGCTAGGTTCCTCCTTAGAACGTCTACGTCACGCAAATAAGCGGTTGCCGAAATTTACGAGTGATTAACACACTAGAAATCTGATCTAAAACAATAACGAAATCAACAACGATTTTACATCAAATCAACAACATTTACAAAACTCGGGCAGAGCCCCAATCCCTAGAAACTAAGCTACTACTCCAGTCTTGCCATGGAGATGACAAGCTGGGTTGACAACATAATAGAAAATACAAAAATCAGAGAAGAGAAGAGAAGAGGAGAAGAGAGATCTATGCCTAGAGTCCTAGTTGTTATGGATGTGATCCTTGATCAATGTATATGTATCTGATGTGATCTGCCTGGTCCTTATTTATAGATGTGGGAAGTTAGAGTCCTAATCTAACCCAAATTCTGATCCAAATTCGGTTTCTTCAGGTCCAAGTAATGCGCGTCACGGCCGTGATGGCCATCACGGGCTGGCCGTGACGGTCTCTGCTTCTGGCACTTTTGCAAAATTCCAGTCTCTCGCGTGGCGAGCCTGTACTCGCGTCGCGAGCCCTCTGTTATGGCCGTGTTCTGAATCACGTCTGGGCCGTGATGTGCTCTGACTTGTAGTGGTTTTGGGTCACGGCCGTGATGGCTATCACGGCCAGGCCGTGACAGACTCTGACTTCAGCCTTTGTTCTTTTTCAGTTTTGCTCGATCATGGCCGTGATGGGCATCACGGCTAGGCCGTGATGGGCTCTGTTTGGCTCATTTTCTTCAGTTTTAAAGCTCCATCTTCATCCAAACTTCATCATGGTTGATCTTGAGCATTTTACCCTTGATATCTGTAAAACAACACATGAAAACCGCCTTACCCGTTCCAAAGGAAAATTAACCTAAAATCTAATAAAAATATGCCTAAACTACATGAAAATCCATGCAAAATGATGGACAAAGATGATGTGGAATCACACTCATCAGTTTTTATGGATGATTTTTCTATATATGGAACTACCTTTGATGATTGTTTAACAAATTTGTCTAAGATTTTGTAGCGATGTGAAGAAACCAATCTGGTATTGAATTGGGAGAAATGTCATTTTATGGTAAAAGAAGGTATAGTGCTTGGGCACTTGATCTCTGGTAGTGGTATTGAGGTGGACAGGGCCAAAATAGATGTTATTGAAAATTTTCCCCCACCGATAAATGTGAAAGGAGTTAGAAGTTTCTTGGGACACGCCGGATTTTATCGGTGTTTCATCAAAGATTTTTCGAAAATTTCTAAACCCTTATCTAACCTATTAATGAAAGATGTTCCATTTGATTTTAATGAGGAGTGTTTGAGTGCATTTTGTAGGTTGAAGGAAGCTTTGACCACCGCTCCCATTTTTCAAACACCAAATTGGAATGAGCCATTCGAATTAATGTACGATGCTAGGGACTACGCCGTGGGAGCAGTGTTGGGTCAGAGGAGAGACAAGAAGGTCCATGCAATATACTATTCAAGCAAAACTCTAGACGGAGCTCAAGCGAATTATGCCACAACTGAGAAAGAGCTGCTTGCGGTTGTCTTTGCAGTCGAGAAATTCAGATCATACCTCGTGGGGTCTAAAGTCATAGTGTACACTGACCACTCCGTACTAAGGCACCTCATGACTAAGAAGGAAGCAAAGCCGAGACTCATTCGATGGATTCTACTTCTGCAAGAATTCGATTTGCAGATTCGGGACCAGAAAGGGATGGAGAACTTAGTTGTGGACCACTTATCCAGACTTGAACCATTGGAACATGAGAAGGACAACTTGCCGATATATGATTCTTTCCCCGATGAGCAACTTTTCGCCATCTTGGGTGAGAATGCTCCATGGTATGCGGACTTTGTGAATTACTTTGTATGCGGGATTCTACCACCGAAGCTCAACTATCAACAAAAGAAGAAGTTCTTTTCCGATCTCAAGAACTACGTGTGGGATGAGCCTTACATTCTCCGCAAGTGTGCGAATAACATTTACAAAAGGTGTATTTCAGAAGCCAAGGTTCCAAGAATCTTGAGTTGTTGTCATTCCTCATCTTACGAGGGACATGCTAGTGCCTCGAAGCCAGCAACAAAGGTGCTTCGGGCTGGTTTCTATTGGCCTCATATTTTCATAGATGCCCGGATGTTTGTGCTTGCTTGTGATCCATGTCAAAGAACGGGAAACATCTCTAAGAAGCATGAAATGCCACTCAACACCATGCTAGAAGTGGAGATATTTGATGTTTGGGGAATCGACTACATGGTACCCTTTCCTTCATCTTGCAATAATAAGTTCATTCTTGTAGCTGTTGATTACGTCTCTAAATGGGTGGAGGCCATTCATTCCCCACCAAGTGATGCAAAAACCGTAATCAAACTATTCAAGAAGGTGATTTTTCCAAGGTTTGGGATTCCAAGGGCAGTCATTAGTGATGGAGGATCGCACTTCATTGAAAAACAATTTGAGAAACTCCTACTCAAATATGGAGTCACTCATAGGATCGCTACACCTTATCACCCTCAGACGAGTGGGCAAGTCGAAGTTTCCAATCGAGAGATAAAGATCATTCTGGAAAAGATTGTTTTGGGTTCGAGAAAGGATTGGTCCTTAAGGCTTGATGATGCTCTTTGGGCCTACCGTACGGCTTACAAGACTCCTATAGGGATGACACCCTTTAGACTTATTTACGGTAAGCCATGTCACTTACCAGTCGAGCTTGAGCATAAAGCTTTGTGGGCTATTAAGATGCTAAACTTTGATATAAAAGCCGCTGGGGAAAAGATAATCCTTCAACTTCAGGAACTTGATGAGCTAAGATTGGATGCCTATGAGTCCGTATGATCTTACAAAGGGAGAACAAAGAAGTGGCATGATAAGCATATCCTTTGTAGAGAATTCCATGAAGGAGAACTAGTGCTACTTTATAACTCGAGGTTGCGGTTATTCCCAGGGAAGCTCAAGTCTAGATGGTCCGGACCATTTAAAGTAATGAAAGTATTCTCGTATGGTGCCGTCGAGGTCTGGAGCCAGGAACGTGGAACATTCAAGGTCAATGGACAGAGGCTGAAACACTACCTTGGAAAACATCCACTTGAGCAGGAGGTTGCGATTTCCCTCCTAGATCCAACAACGAAGGACTGAAAGGACTATGGTCAAGCTTAAGACCGTAAATAAGCGCTTCTTGGGAGGCAACCCAAGTTTTCTTTCTCTTCTTAGTTTGTTTTTGATTTTTTTTTTATATAATTGAGGAGAATTAGAAAAGAAAGATCTTCAATTAATGGATTTGTCAAGTGTTTTCTGGTCAGGAAGTGAGGGAGAGTGAAGAGGGGATGGAAAAGAAAAGTCAGAACCCATCACGGCCCAGCCGTGATGTACATCACGGGCGTGACAAGTAATCCCCAGAAGATCAGAGTCCATCACAGCCAGGTCGTGATACCCATCACGACCGTGATGTGAAGACCAAGAAGGGTCAGAAAGGATCACGGCTAGGACGTGATAATGGTCACGGCCGTGATAAGGTAGTTGGAGCAGGACAGATCCCATCACGGGCAAGTTGTTATACTAATCACGGCTGTGATTCATGATTTACTAGAAACAGAACGTGTCACGGCCAGACCGTGATGGCCATCACGGCCGTGATGTGCATTTAACCCAGGTTTTAAAACGCATTTCTGCTACAAACCCCTTCATTCCCTTCATCTTCTCCATCTTCTCCCAGCCAATACCACAGCCACCAAACCCTACTTCCTTCCTCCCAACTCCTCTTTTCCCTCATATCGTTCATCACGCACCTCCCCCATTAACCCAACACCATCATCCTCCTCTTCATCCTAATCTCCTTCTTCTTCTTCCTCTCACACCCACCTCCATAACCACTTCACCAAAAAGCTCGAAAATCACTCCCCTTGACACCCACAAGCAACCAACCCCACTCCTTTCCTCCCTAGACCTAACCCAACAAGACCCACAAGGCAAATCCCTCAATTTTGGGCAAACTCAAAAAATCCCAATTTTGAAACCCTAACCTAACCAAATTTCAGAAACAGTGAAGGGGATTGTGGATTTTGTACTCTCTGATCATGGCAACCAAACGCCAAAGGGCAACCGAAACCTCACGCACTCGCACCAGAGGAAGAAGGAACCCATGTAACTACTCTGACTCTGACTCCTCTAACTGAGACTGATGGATATGGTATGGGATTATTTTTAAGGATATTGCTCAGCAAGATAGATTTAATGCTTTAAAAAATAGGAAGATAGTCCAAACCAAATATCTTGATGATGCATGCTTAGATATCCTAGGCTTGACTGTTGACATCAATTGGATGTTGCAAAACATAGGGTGGAGCGAGTTTGCTCGCACTAGATACCCTGCATATACTGGCCCTACTCTAGAGTTCCTAAGCTCCCTGAATGCGGAAATTCTCCTAGGGCCGCATTGCCAATAGGGACGGATCACATTCTGGCTCTTCAACCAGGACTTCGTACTAACCCTAGCTGAATTTAATGAGATTTTTGGATTACCAGTAGGGGGACCGAAGATACCCCTTAGGGTTTAGTGGGCATAGTTTCTGGTCAATAATTGACCATGAGGGCGGGGGTTTTGACCCTCGGACATCCAAGTCCACAACCTTTGCTAACCCTAGCATCAGGTATATGCATAGGGTCATAGCCAATACCCTGTTTGGCCGTGGAGAGAGTGACGGATCCGTCTGCCAGGACGGGGTCTTTATACTATGGGTCATGCTCCACCCTGAGAGCAACGTGGACATAGGGTCATTCTTTGCTAGGCACCTCTTAAATGTGGCCAAGAGTTCAAGTGGCACTATTGTCATTGGTGGCCTGATCACCACCATATGCCATCACTTCAACTTTGATCTAGATGGTTTTGAGGCCGCCCCTGGACGGACCCGTATCTCCTTGCAGGCTTGTGAGGTCATGGGGATGATCATCCAGGAGGATGACACATACTGCCTGAAACACCCAAGGCGCAGGCACCCAATTCCTCTCCCTAACCCCACATTGTTAGATGTAACAAATCCAGCAAATTGGAAAGTGCCGGTGGGAGAGGAGCCTCAGCCTATTAGAGTACAAAGGTCGTTATGCCCGCCACCGCAGGCTAGGCCATATGGGCACCCATCTTCTTCCTTTGCAGGTTCGTCATCCGATGATCCCTATGCACGGTTCGCATCCACTTTTGACACCATCTTATGGAGGAGCAGCGAGAGCAGAGAGCTATGCTCCAGTAGCTCTACGACTGGCATCTGAGCCAGTACCCACCACCTCAGTGAGTTATTTTGTTCCTTTTCTTTTTTTAATTTATCCTCCCTACGACTTAATTATTTACATTGGGGACAATGTAAGTTTTTAAGCTTGGGGTAGGGGTATCAATTTTGCATTCTTGCATGTTGCATTCATTTAGGACTAGTTTTGTATATATATCACATGATTAGACTGCCCCTTGCTTAGGATATGCCCCCAATAGTGAAAAACTTTGTGCCAATTGAATTAGGACAACCAATTGAATTATGACAGTGGATTTTTGAACCCAATTTTTGATTTCTTGTGATAGGCTAAAAATGAAAAATGCTTGAGATGATCTTTTGAAAGTTAATAATTAGCATATGGTTCTTTAGATTTAGGTTTCTCATCGATTCTAAACCACTAAATGAGAGATTTTGAGCCAAAAAGGGGTACTCACTAAATCTACCCCATTCCTTGTGATCGAGTGTTTTATTCCTCTTGGATTGTGCATTCTAGAACTTGACATGAAACCGTTTCGAAACTTAAAAATTTTTGAAAACACATTTGAAAATGATTGAGGCACTAGGTATTTTTCTGGCCTCCTGAACTAAAACCCAAAAAGGAATTTTAGGAGGTGTCATGCTTTGCACTGCTTGATTTTGCTTAGCCTTCTAGAATTTTCCTCTTCTTGATTTCCCCACGTAACAATTAATCCCATGACCCCGTTACAACCAAAATAAAAGACCTCTTGATTCTTATGTGCTTTCATTAATAAAGTAGAGATTTGGTTAATAGTCAAGCTTATGGTAGGGCACCTTCCTTAAGGAAATTGAACGAATTGTCACATACCCTCAAACACATGAGTGAGGTGAGAAGAGTGCCCGAATAGGTGAAAGATGTGAGTCTGGGGAACCTAAGCTCCTAATTGGACTTAAAATCGATTGTCTCTTGGTTTCTTATTGAATATGCCTGTTACTTGAATTCACTACTCGGGTTCTAGATTCACTGTCCATGCTTCGATTGATTATCTTTTCTAGCCTTAGTTATTGCTTGAGGACAAGCAAAATCTTAAGCTTGGGGTAGTTTGATGAGTGTGATTTCACCTCATATTTCCATCACATTTTGCATGCATTTTCGTATAGCTTAGGTTTATTTTATTTGATTATTTGTTAATTTTACCTTGGAACGAGTAAGGTGGTTTTGTGGTGCTTGTGTGCAGGAATCGAGGACTAAATTGCTCAGGATCAGTCGCGTTGGAGCTGGCACGAAGATGGGAGCTTGAAAGACAAGAAAATGAGGCAAACAGAGCTGATCACGGCCTAGCCGTGATGACCATCATGGCCGTGATCAAGTGAAGCTGAAAAAGAAGAATGAAAAAAGTCAGAAGCTGTCACGGCCAGGCCGTGATGCCCATCACGACCGTGACATGTCAACTGAGCCAGACCCTTCTAGCGGGAATCTGCCACGCGGCATCACGGCCGGATGCACCATTTGGTGAAGCAACGTTCAAGGCAGAAGCTATCACGGCCAGGCCGTGATGTCCATCACGGCCGTGACGCGCATTCTATGGATCTTCAACAACTAATTTGATCTGGTTTTTGCATTGGTTTAGGATTCAAGATTGCCCAACCTTATAAATAGGACCTAGGGGCTCAAGTCTGGGCACTGAACTTTTGGGGCTGCTTACCTTAGTAAAATTGAGGAATTCTCTTCTTCTCCTTCTCCTATTCTCTTAGGGATTTTTCTATTCATGTTATTTTTAACCAAGCTTGCTACAATCATGGCAAGGCTTGAGTAGTAGTATAGTTTCTAGGAATTGGGGCTATGCCCAAGACATGTTTATGGTGATGTATTGATTTTGATTTCTTGTTAATTCCGATTTGTTTTCGATTTGATCCCTATTGTTTTAATTACTCGTGAATTCGGTGGCCACTTATTTGCGTGTCGTAGATACACTAAGGACGAACTTAGCGGTGAACTTAGATATTGGATCTATAGGAATTGAACTTAGGACTTAAATCACGAGAGTTAGAAGCGGTCCTTCGAGGATTCACGAATTGGCACAAAACTCAAGGGGTCCGATTTAAATTCAATTACCACGAGAGTAGGGATTGATTTAATCGGGCACGGTTTTTGTAACCTGAGAGGGAGCATTAGCTAATTTAGGAAAAATTCTCCTTCAAAACAAATTTTGGTAATTAACAAGGAGAGGAGTCGATTCAGTAACATAAACAGTTTTGTGGTATCCCAATTCCTGGGAATCCCTTTGAATTTGAAAAAACCCCAATTTGAAATTGCTTTCCTGTTTTTTTTAATTGCGATATTGAATTTGATTCTTACTTGATTCTTATTTCAAAAATCAAAACCTTTTCAAAATCTTTTTTTATACAGTCCAGTTTTATCGATTTAATAATTAGTTGTGGTTTGAGATCACGGTCCCTGGGGGATCGATCTTTTTATTACTTGGCAACGACTCCGGTACACTTGCCGGAATCAACACATCAGCAATCATGAGACTTTAAGCCAACTAATTTGAGATCATTCATTGAGACAAGTCTCTTGATATTTGAATAGTAACCCTGTGGTACTTTGACTCCACGTAGACATTCACATAAACTTCTTTTCTCTTTTTTTGATAAAGTATGACATGCTGGGGCAAATAAGTCTTCTTATCCCCCACTTTATGTGGAGCTAACTGCTTTCGTATACCCATCGCAACTAGATCCAGACGAGCATTCGCACCATCCTTTATCTTACCTTGAATGTTGAGAAGCGTTCCAATTAAACTATCACACACATTCTTCTCCACATGCATCATATCAATACAATGTCTTACATCAAGCTTGCACCAGTATGGAAGATCAAAGAAGATTGACCTCTTCTTCCATATACTCTTCTCAGTAGCCTTCTTCTGGGTCTTCCCATAGATGACATTAGTGTTCTTCACCCGTTCATAAACTTGGTCTCCAGTCAAGGCCACCGGAGCAATTTCATTCTCCTGAAGTCCTTTGAAAGCTTTCCTCAATCTATGATAAGGATGATTACACTGGAGAAATCTCTGATGTCCAAGGTAAACTGTCTTCCTTCCATGTTGCAGTTGATGGTGACATGTGCCTTTTTCACATATTGGACTTGCTTTATGCTCCTTAACACTATACCCGCACAGGTTCCAGTATACTGGAAAGTCATTGATGGTGCAAAATAACATGGCACGCAATCTGAAAGTCTCACGGCAATACCCGTCGATCACATCAACACCTTCATCCCACAACATTATCAAGTCTTCAATCAAGGGACTCAGATAAGCATCAATATCATTTCCTGGCTGTTTTGGACCCGAAATCATCATACTTAACATAATGTATTTACGCTTCATGCACAACCAAGGAGATAGGTTGTAAATTATCAGGCGAACATGGCATGAACTACGAATACAACTTAAGTTTCCATATGGATTCATTCCATCGGTAGCAAGTCCAAGCCTGAGGTTTCTGGGCTCATTGCCAAACTTTGGAAACAAACTATCAATTCCCTTCCATTGCAAAGAATCAGCCGGATGACGAAGCTGTCCATCACATTTCCTCTCATCTGCATGCCATCTAATATTCTTTGCATCCTTTTCATTAGCAAACAATCGCTTGAACCGCGGAATTATTGGAAGATACCATAACACCTTCGCAGGAGGACCCTTGGTGACCACATCACAACTATAATCACCATCCTTCACTTTGTAGCGTGATACCCCACACCTAGGGCACTCGTGCGTCTCTTCAAACTCTTTCCTGTACAATATGCAATCATTGGGGCAAGCATGTATTTTCTTATACTCCATACCCATCAGACACAATATCTTCTTCGCCTCATAGTTTCGGGACGGTAATGTGTTACCTTCTGGAAGCATGTCTTTCAACAACTCAAGCAATCCGGTAAAGCTTTTATCGCTTCACCCATTTCTCGCCTTCACATTGAACAATCTTAACACTGCTGACAACTGTGTGAAATTAGTGCACCCCTGATACAAAGCCACTTCCTCATCACTGCACAAAGTATCGCCGAAAAGACCGTTGCCCAACATCACGGATCATGTCCTCTAGTCCATCATCCATATCCACGTCATCAACTTCCTCTCTATTGACACCCTCGGCCTGTCTAACGATTCACCATGACATATCCATATTGTATAACTCTTGCAAATCCCCTCACAAATAAGATGCTCCCGTATCTCCTTAGCTTCTAGTCGTCTGTCATTCAAACAGTTAACACAAGGACAATAAAACCTTCCGTTACCACTATCAGGAGCATTTGCTTTTGCAAATTGTAGAAAATCTTCCACTCCATTCTCATACTCATCACTTGTCCGTCTAGCATTCATTCAACAACGATCCATGACTAAAACCAATAACTTCGTACTTAGTCCAAGATCTTCATCAACTACTTCTTATGACAGGGTATGGCCCTATCCCATTCGAGAAGAAACTTTTTCAAAATTCGGTTAACAGTTAGTCCTTAATTCCCATGCTCATACTCGACAAAATTTCAGCAACATTTCTCTTCGGTCTCCGACGTACACGACTTGAACGCGATGACATCCACCACGATAAAGAATGCACCCGGAGAACGAAAGGAAATCTATCAATCCGAACTTTCATGAAGTATATAACATGAGAATCAATGAATAACTATGTTAACTGAATGAAGAAAAAAATTTCCCAAACTGCCCAACTTTGGACAATTCAAGATCCAATACAATGAGCGGTACCTTAAGGACGTACACGTGTGCTCATTAGTATTGCATCTCAAACGGGAAACTAAGGCGCTTTACTAATTAATTAACATTAAGAAAAATAATAGAACACTCCAATCCCCAAGTACAATGCAAACAAAAACCAAACGAGAAAAATGGAGAGGAGAAAGCTTACCGGGTGTGGGAAGAACACTCAGCCGGAAACCGTAATGAATAATGAATATTCTGCTTAATATTCTTCTCGGAACTTGTACCGTAATAGTTTCAATAACAGTAAGTGTACCTATACAAAAAGAGACGCACTTTGTGAATATTTTCATAACAAGACCAGAATAACAAGTTCACAAAAACAATTATGTAGCTTGATCAGTATAGAAGCATAAATACAGAAGAACTATGATGACAGAGATAAAGCACACACATATATATAAGAAATAGCTGAGCTTATAGTAGAAAATCCAAGTTGATGAACACATATAAGGCTACACATATAAATGATTTAGCAGGTAGAATGATAAGTCACGGCACCAAAAAAGAAAGGTAAAGAATCAGAGCACCAAAAAAGAAAGGGTAAAGAATTATGGCCTATATGTGCATTGCAAAAATTTATGCATGTTATTTTTTCTTGGCATGATACAAGTGAATAATAAGCCATGCAGATGTCATGCTCTAAATGTAAAAACATCTTTCGATGAAAATAGGCATTTTCCTATGCACTCGATTATTCAATCACATATCTCACTCACTCACTCTCAACAAGTAGTCTCATGTTAACACGTGTAAGATAAGAGCACTATAACCACATAATAAACTAAGTCAAATTTGCTGGAAAAAAATCATTCTAATTTTTTCAACACTTGTTCTTCAATCACATTAAAAAAAAAAGAGAGACATATAATAAACTTAACGTGAAAGGTAAAACAAAAGAAGCAGTACCTTACAAGCGAGAGCAAGCATTACAGTTTCCATATCTTTTTGAGCTTTTGATAAACCAAATTAGTATTTGCTAAGTAATCCACAAATGAAAAGATAGCAAATAAAATCTCGAATTACCATTCAAGTTAAAGAGAGGGGTTGTTAGAAATAATAAAAAAAACCATTCATGAACCTTTACTTTAACAGCTTAAGCTTTAAGAAAAGTTAGCTATAATATGGTATCAGAACCTCTATGACTTATTAGCTTAATGCCCCATCCTTCTCAATAAATTAATGTTGAGTTCAATGTACATGAATTACATTTTTCCATGTTTCAAGCCCACTCAACAACTTCAGCTTAATCTAAAAATGGAATGATAGTAAATAAAACTTCAAATTACCATTTAAGTGCAAGAGAGGGGTCAATGCCAACCAAGCTATGCACATAGTTTGATTAAGCGTGGAACCCTTGATGTTTCAAGCCCTTGACTAAACAAGTACTTCAGCTTAATCTAAAAATAAAATGGTAGCAAATAAAACTTTAAATTACCATTCAAGTGCAAGAGAGGGGTCAATGTGCCAACCAAGCTATGCTCAAAGTTTGATTCAACGTCGAACCCTTGAGGAGAAGTAAACCCAAACCCACTGCCTCACAAGGAACAAGCGGAGGCTACTGGGTCATGACACGAAGCGGCGGAGCAAGCGGAGGGGTGACAGTGGAGGACGCGGCGGAGCGAGCAAGAATAATGGAGGTGTGAGGGTTACGGAGCGCGCTGCAACATAGAATAAGGTTAAATGAAGAAAATGAAATTGGAGGGTCGTAGGGCGTAATAGAGATGAATTGGAGGGATGAATAAATATTGAAACAAAATGAAAATACACATCGGTTATATCCAAAACCGATGTGTTATATTGATTTTCCACATCGGTTAACAACAAAAACTATGTTAAAAATGTCGCTACTTAAAAAAAATCAATTTTTTTTGTTCAATCTTCCACATCGGTTATAATAAAACCAATGTGTAATCTTATGGCTGATTATTTTTTTTCCCTTTTCCACATTGGTTATCATAAAATCGATGTCTAAAATTAATATTCCACATCGGTTATACTAAAACCGATGTCTAATATTATGTCTGATAAAAAAAAATTGGTTTCACTTTTCCACATCGGCTATACTAAAACCGATGTCTAATCTTATGTCTGATAAAAAAAATATTTTTGGTTTCACTTTTTCACATCAGTTTTTTTAAAAACCGATGTTAAATATTTTTATCACATCGGTTTTTATTATAAGCGATGTTAAAATATTTCAGTTTAATTTCAAAAATGCCACCGCCTCCTTTTTCACATCGGTTTTGTTAAAACCGATGTTAAAACTCCGATGTTAAATACATATTTTGTACTAGTGATCGGCAGGTCCTGGTCCCCAAGCCCACCGGGAACAATGAGTATCCTATGCTGGAACTGTCGTGGCCTGTGAAACCTAATGACAGTTCCAAATATTAAAGACCTTGTTAGGTCTTCCCAAGCTGAGATTATTTTTCTTAGTGAAACGTTAGTGCATGTTAACAAAATAAAGGAGTTAAAGAGGAAGATTAATTTTCATGAGTGTTTTGAAGTGGATAGGGAAGGGAGAGGGGGTGGTTTAGCTGTGTTGTGGAAGGAAGATTATAATTGCCGTGTAACCTCGTTCTCATCAAACTACATTGATATGGAGGTTAATGATCCGAACAAGGGGATGTGGAGATTAACAGGTTTCTATGGCATACTAGATAGAGCTAAAAGAAGGGAGTCATGGAATTTGCTTCGTCACTTGGCTTCCTTATCTTCTCCTCCGTGGTGTATCATTGGAGATTTTAATGATCTCCTTTCCATGGAGGAAAAGAGGGGAAGGGTTGAGCACCTCGGTGGTTGTTTGATGGCTTTCGGGCAGCTGTTAGTGATTGTCACCTAGTGGACCTTCATCTTGAAGGATACCCCTTTACTTGGACTCGAAAGAGGGGTTCGAAGGTGATAGTAGAGGAGAAGTTGGATAGAGTAATGAGTACTTCCAGTTGGGTGAATTTATTTCCCAAAGCTATCCTCTCCAATTTGATGGCTTCCGTATCTGACCATTCACCCATTTCATTAAATCTTCATGTCCGTGATTCTGGTCCTTTAGGCGTAGGTTCTGTTTTGAGGATGACTGGATTTTGGAGAGTGAATTGGATGATGTGGTTCAGGAAGGTTGGTCAAAAGAAAGCAGTGGGGAGTTACTGGAAAAATTACAGGTTTGCAGTGAGGACTTGGATCATTGGGGCCGAAAACTGAGGTACAAATTTACACGCGATATTATTAAATGTAAGCAGGAAATTAGTACACTGCTATTTCATCATGATTCGGACTCTCAAGCAATGTTGAGCGTTGTGAAGACAAAGCTTGGTAATTTTCTATTGCAAGAGGATCAATTTTGAAGACAAAGGGCGAAGATTCATTGGTTGCAAGAAGGAGACAAGAACACAAAGTTCTTTCATGCCATGGCCTCTTTCAGGAGGAGAAAAAATGCAATCAAGAAGCTCACTAATGCAATGGGAAGTGATGTGGTTGAACAAGCAGAATTATGTGCAGTGGCTAAGGATTACTTCCAAAATCTTTTTACTGGGGACGCTTGTAATTATAGCTTGGTTATCGATGTGGTTAGCCCGCGCGCGGGTGACTATGGAGGACGATATGCACTTGACCAAGCCTTTTAATATGGAGGAGTTTAGAATTGCTTTGATTCAAATGCACCCTGATAAATCTTCGGGTCCTGATGGTTTGAATGTGGCTTTTTATCAAAGATTTTGGAATTCTTATATGGTGTGTTTGGATGAGGGTTAGAATCCATCAATGTAAAAATACAATACATTTTACATTGATGGATTCTAATTACCCTCTAAAAGTACATTACCCTCTTGAATTCCCCCATCCAAACACACCAATAGAGATGAAATTTTTTCAGCTTACACCTCTTGGCTATATGATGGTATTTTCCCTCCTCACCTTAATGATACTAATGTAGTCTTAATTCCAAAGGTTGATAATCCTATGAATATGAAGGATTATAGGCCAATTTCTCTCTGCATTGTTATTTATAAATTAGTATCTAAGGTGCTTGCTAATAGATTGAAAATGGTTGTTCATATTGGTGTAATTCAGTTAGTTTGTTAGAGGAAAATAGCTGAAGTAGTTAGAGTCTATCCCAGCCAATGTGGGACTTACAGTTTGTGTATAAATACGAAAAAATGAATGAAATTTTATATGATGCATATTCACACATCAAGTCTTACACTCTGTTTTTAGCCTTTTTCCTTCGAGTGTGTGAGCAAGAATCCAAGAGTGATATACAAAGTGTGTGTGAGAGATAGTTTTGAATCAACAGTGGTATCTAGAGCTGTGTTTTTGATCCCGTTTCCTGAAAGAAGAGCATGGCATCTAATGGAAATCTTCCGTTGAATCTCCCAACCTTGACCTCGAAGAACTATGACAGATGGAAAGCGCAAATGAGAGTTCTTTTTCGATTTCAAGAAGTTCTTGAAATTGTGAATGATGGATACAGGGAACTGCCCAGGAATCCCATGGATGAACAAAGATCTGCCCATCAAGCAAGCCTGAAGAAGGATGCTAAAGCCCTCTTCTTGATTCAACAATGCATGGATTCTGATAACCGGGAGAAGATCTCATCAGCTGAAACTGCAAAGCAAGCATGGGATAACTTGGCTCGGTACTATGAGGGTGCTGATAATCTCAAAAAGGTGAAGCTGCAGGCCCTGAGAAGGCAGTATGAATTGCTGCAGGTGACTTATCAAGACAGTTTAAGTGACTACTTCACTAAATTGTTAGCAATCACCAATCAAATGAAATCTTGTGGTGAAACACTTACAACTATAATGATAATTGAAAAAGTAATGAGAACCTTAACTCCACGTTATGATCATGTGGTGGTTACATTGGAGGAGGCCAAGGTTCTTGATGGGATGAAGATTGAAGAGCTTCAGGCAAATCTTGAAGCCCGAGAGCTGAGGTTCAGTGAGAGAAATCCTGTGAAGGCTGAGCAAGCTCTTCAGGCTCAGTCCAAACAGAAAGGAGGAGATGGGGGAAAGAATTACAAGGGCAAAGGAAAGTGGAAAAACAATAAATGGAAGAATCAAGAAAAAGGCCAAGGCAGTAATACTGAGCAGAATCACAATGATGAAAGCTCCAAGAAATATGAGGGGAGCAGAAACAATGATAAAAGAAGAGTTCCAAGAAAGGATGTGCAGTGCTACAACTGTCAGAAATATGGTCATTATGCAAATGAGTGCAGAGGCAAGAAGGTGCCAAGAAAGCGTGAAGAGGCACAAATGGCTCATGAGGAAGATTCTGACTCAGATGAAGTCCTCTTGATGGCTACCACTAGCTCAGAAAATGCAAAATCTGAGTTATGGTATCTTGATACACTACAACATATTAGACTTTAGATAGCGTTTCCGTATGCCTTTTAATAGCGTTTGTAACCGCTATCTATGCTACCGCTATTAAAACTCGTTATCAAAGATAGCATTTAGGAAGTGCTATTAATAGGTGACTTTAGATAGTGTTTGTACACGGAAACGCTATCTAAAGGCAGACTTTAGATACCGTTTCCGTGTACAAACGCTATCTAAAGTCAGACTTTAGATAGCGTTTGTATTAACAAACGCTATCTAAAGTCTGACTTTAGATAGCGTTTGTATTAACAAACGCTATCTATTCCCCCTTTTTTTTTAATTTTACATATTTCTTAACTTTTACATCCATTCCTGCATATTGAACTACACAAAAAAAAACCACAATTGTTGCAGTCAATACAAATGTTCCCTTGCTTCCACTCGTATACTAAGTAAATATGTATATGCAAAAAGATGCATAAAATTAGGGAGAAAAAATTAAGGAACCAAGTATATAAGGGAATCCGCAAACTTCATATATTTCAGCCATGCACACTGATCATATACAGATTATAGAAGCAACTGATTCATAATATTAAAGCTTCCCAGTTTCAACATCATCCAAAACCTCAAGTCAACAATGAAACTTCATTAAATTTGTTTCAGAAACTGCTAACTAACAATGCTTAATTACAAGACAGCAAGTTCTTGCATGAGACCGATCATAGACGGAATATGCCCAGAGAGTTTATTGCCTTGCAATGACCTACAAAAATCAAACAAATCCATCAAGAAATTCCCATAGAAGGGAAGTGGAAGACCAAATATCCTTATTATTAAAAATTGAAATAGGTTATAAAGGATCATGCAACACATACAAGGTTGCTACTTGCAAAAATCCAATATTGTATGGTATCTCTCCGAGTTAGTCGGTTGTAGGATAAATCCACGAAATCAAGGGAGGACATTAAAGAGGTTACAAATAATACAAGACAAGGTACAGAAAAAGTCCGACATTCGGTTGGATTACATACAGGACTCGGAAGGCGATCTGATTGCCTATGTTTTCAGGAATACTTCCAATCAAGCTATTGTTTTTCACATCACTTGCAACCACAAAAAAAACAGCAGGGGGCAATAATCAAATACCCTTAGGAAATACACTTGTAACATGCATTACTTTGTTGATGAAGAAGAACAACAGAAATAATAAGTAAGATTTGAACTTTTATCAATCTGAGGATATAGATAAAGAGAAACTACTGTTGATGTGGATCTCTAGTTAGAAATCTAAAGCATTATTCACATACCAATGAGTATTGCTGCAACTACTGTGATCAATTTGACATAATCAAACGAACTTTTCAACAATATAGCAACACCAATCTTCCTTGACTTCAGATAGTTGAGCAGTGGAGTATGTGGAGCATTTGAAGTCAGGGAAGTACTGCGACATAAAAATTAAATAAATTAAGTTACAATTGCTAAAACATTTGAACAGTCACAGTTAAAAGCTAAGTAAACAACATACCGCCATTGGTATTTTAACTTGGTTATGCAAGATAGTTTCCTTCATGAAACACATGACATAGTACCCACAATCTGTACTGTTGGGTTGTCTTGGGCACTATAAAAAATAAAATAGTAAATCAATATAGTTTTTTTATCTAATTGCGCATTAAGTTTTTGCAAATATACCTCTATCTGAATCCATTTAATGTTGGTTGCCTTTAAACGCGGCACCTTAGCTCCGACATTTGCGCGATAAACTTGCAAAGCACTAATCACAAAATCAAGCAGACTTCATTAAGAAACATATTTTCAATCATCACAAACACACGCATGCTTTTTTTTATTTTGAACCACAACAGCCACAACCCAGTATATGTCAATTCAACACAGTTATTCTAATGTCAAAAATCAAAAGCACATTAGGACCATGACAACTTGCAACATGTATCTACCATGGAAGCCATTCGACAGAATCATAGAAAATCAGAAATATAAAAGCATGCTTACTTATCGAACGGATTCTTTAAATCTGGCGATTCCTAGGATCAACATTCAAGGGATCCAGATAGTAAATAATCTCTTCAACAATATTTATCGTGCACAGCACCCAATGATTCCTACAAAAATGTTGAGATAACAAATCCTAAGCACCTCAACTTTTATGTAATTCATTATTGTGAATTAAGTCCTATAGGATAAGCGACTCACCCAACATTGCACGGCGCTAAAAACAAGGGCTGATATTCTCTTTCTTTAGTTGCAAACCGGTCAGCTATATACGTTGTCTGTGGATCCCTCCCGAAGTAGCCGTATGTATTTGTTTGGTGTGGGGACAAGAACAGAAACCTCCTCGTTCTTTCCTTTGGAAGCAACAATTCTTCATACAAATACCTTCAATTACAATATAAAAATGGATTACACCAATGACATCAATACTTAAATGGAAAGACTAAAAAAATATTGTACACTTTAAGCCTGATTTAGTACCTGATATATACGGAAATAAAGGAGGCAGATACCCATTCATGATTTACAATTTCTCTGATATTTTCAGTATTGATCATCTCAATGATATGCTAACCAAAAATATTTTGTTCCATCTCTATGTCCAATTGGTCATCATTTTTCATATTCTTTCGTTCATGTATTTTAAGAAAATTCAAATATTTCAGAGAAATTGTAGTTGAACCAGCTGTAGGAGGGTTGGCCTCAGAGTTGCCTCCTTTATTTTCTGGGGTTGTAATTGACTCCTTTGTATATCCAGACACTCTGCCCTTGCCTTTAGATTTTGCAGGTGCCTGGAAATTTTGCATTTCAATATGCCGCTTAGTGATCAACTAATGTAATAAATATATGCCGTATATGAAAAGGTGGAAAAATGCAATTACATACCATATTAATTACAACCACGAGATCAATTGGCCATGCCACATAAGTACCTATTGCATCTCTTATCACATTACATCTGCACCATCGATAGGTACCGGCAATGGCGCATCCCCTCGGTTGCAACATCAACTCCAACTTTCACATGGTTAAGGGGTACTGGTCCAAAGTGTGCGTAGCAACACCCGGCTCATTGTATACTTTACCCATACCAACCATACGATAGTTTGGGGTTGATAAATATAGCTGACATGAGTTGACGCCCTAATCCAATGATAGATGAATAAGCTGTGAATTAAGGCATCCAATTGAATGTATTTAACTGCGAATGCAATACTAATAAAAAAAAAAAGGCATGCATTACCTCTGGAAGCCTGATGGCAGATGGTAGAGTGCAACTATCTTTGACGCTTGCTGGGGCTGTGAAATTAGCCTGCCTCTCCTCATCCTCCTTTTTTTTCAGCTTTTCTTCCAAAATGTTCAATCTTTCTGAGATTTGAGACACCAATGTCTCCCACCTTTTCGTTTCAGAGTTATGTTTTGCACGACCTTCAGGTGGGAAGTAGTCTTTTTGAGAGACGCCAAAACCCACACCCTTAACACGACCAGGGTTCTCTGGCACACCTAGGGCTTTAGCAAGAATATCCTGGCGACCAAAATCTTGTATCTCTCCCTATACTGCAGACTGTGACAGTTCCTCCTGACACATAGTTATTGGTGAAATGCAAATGTTAAAATTATTATATATTATCATAAGAAAATAACAAATGAAAATGTAAACGTTAGTCTACTAACACATTTATTCCACACAGTCTGCGTATTTTTGTTGTCAATTACACCCGCCTTGTTCTCGCGGGCTTTCCTCCACACAATATGGCGTTTAATTTTCTTAACTTTTGGCCCCGCCTCCTGCATCTGTATATTGAGATAATGTATATTAACCAAACAGTTTAAAAGTCATATTTACCACACATGCAGTTAAATATATATATACATACCAATTCATCCTCAATGTCAGCATACCCCTTACGTGATGCTTTGTAAGGGCATACAGGATCTAACGCTCTGTTGCGATTTTCATTGCTTAATTTCTATTCAGACACATATAAGTAATATTAATACTTGGTTAATGTCATATGTACGTATACATATAATTATAAGGACTAACATGATATTAAACATACCAGGAATCGAGCATCTCTTGTGCGTATTGCTATAAAATCTATCCACTCATCCCTTGATATGTGTGGATATTGTGATGGAGGTTCCTCTATGATACTCCCGTTGGCATCTCTTAGAAATTTTTTGGTCAATCTAGTTCTGAATGCCCTATGTAGGTTACCAGCTTCCCGAAGTACAAATTTTTTTCGAGATTCATCAACATTAAAAGACATCTGCAAAACAATATAAACAACGTGTCAAAGTAAGTATGTTTACATAGTTTACAATATAATTCATAAATTTTAACAATTACCTGTACATCAGCCCATATGCTCTCTTTGAAAGCATCCAAAGCTTCATCCTTCCAATTAGAACAAATAATTGGGACTGTTTGCCGAACAACGGCCCCAATGTAACTCTTCAATATTTTACCATTAGCATGAATTGGTTGGTCCAAATAATTCCATTCAACCTAATAAAAATAATAAAGTAATTAAATCTAGATATCAAACAACATTATGAAATCCTTAGATTAGTAAGTAAATTACATCAAATTTTTGTCCTTTACTCCTAGCGCGGATGACCGCCTTCATAACTGTTGGCCCACGTCTCGTCACTTTGGCAGCACTAGAATTACTTGAAGATGCCATTTACCTACAAAAATATTAGACACAAGTAAAACATCGATGGACATTAATATAATATTAATTGATGCAAAATATAAAACAACAATTGATAACAAAATCAACACTAGCATTACCGGAAGATGCTAACTATAATATAAAAGGATCAGAAAGTTCATTTAAACACAAACACTACATACATGTTTAAGTCAACCTTTTTCTTTTCTTCATTGGATTGAGATTTGTTTGTCCTTTATTAGTACGAAATGGTGGATTGACCAAAAGCCCCTCATCATGATCATCTCTCATATACATACCATCATCCCTAGTTGGATCAATCTCAAGTGATTGTAATGTCCCGACCAAAGGATCATCTTCAATATCAACATCTCCATGGTCTTGATCATCAATCTTAGTAATTATTTTGTTAGTCAAAAGAACAATGGACCTTTTCATATCAGCTGGATCAGTGACATAGAACACTTGTTGAGCTTGAGATGCTAATATAAAAGGCTCATCTTTATACCCCACCCTATTAAGATCCACCTGCATGAACCCTGACTCATCAATCTGAACACCGTTATTATTGTCAACCCACTTACAACCAAACACACCAACCTTAAACTTTGTGTAATCCAACTCCCATATGCGTTCAATGACGCTGAAGTATGACATATTTGCATATATCGGGTTTCTGTCTTTGGCACTTGAGATATGCATCGACTGAGCTACAAGAGTCACACCACTGTTTTGCATTGTACTCCGACCATCTTGTTCTTTTGTATAGAATGTGTACCCATTAATTTGATAACCGTGGTAAGAGAAGACATGCAAACTTGGACCTTTGGCTAACCATCTCAATCTATTTGAAACTGAAGTAGCATTTTCAGTCAACTCTGCATAAATGTGATCTCTTAGCCACGTTATAAAACAACGATTGTGTTCTCTAGTTAGCCAATTTTGATTCTTATTTGGATACAAACTCTTAAGCATGTCCTTGTGTTTTTCAACATATGGCTCAACCTCATCGGCATTGTGCAGAACATATAAGTGTGCTTGCTCCCATTCTGTCCTTGATATAGTCACTATTTCAGTTCCAGTAATTCCTTGCCCCATCATTCTCCATGTGTGACGAGACTTTGGCAGTCCTATAGAATCAGCATTGGATAGGTATTCGGTACAGAATTCAACAGCTTCTTCAACAATATACCGTTCAACAATACAACCTTCTGGTCGTGATCGGTTTTTCACATACCCTTTTAATATCTTCATATAACGCTCAATCGGGTACATCCATCTCATATAAGCTGGCCCACACAGTTGTGTCTCTCTAACAAGGTGAATGGTTAGATGAACCATTATGTCAAAGAATGAAGGTGGAAAGTACATCTCAAGCTCGCATAAAGTCACAACAATTTCTCTTTGCAATGATGGCAACTTCCTAGGGTCAATCACTTTGCTGCAAATTGCCTTGAAGAAGAAATAGAGTTTAGTTAAGGCCCCCCGCACTTTGTTAGGTAAAATAGACCGTATACCAATGGGTATCAACTGCTCCATGAGAACATGACAATCGTGGGACTTTAGACCTTTTAACTTGAGATCTTTCATCGATACGAGGTTCCTAATGTTTGAAGAGTACCCTTCCGGAACCTTAACTCCTTCAAGAAACTTACAAAAAACAGTTTTTTCTTTTCTAGATAGAGTGTAAGCAGCCGGAGGAAGATATGTACTTTTACCCTTCTTCGTCGGTCCCAATTCTCTTCTTATTCCCATACTAACCAAGTCCAACCTTGCATTGATGCCATCTTTAGTCTTCCCTGGCACATTGAGTAACGTACCAATGACACTATCACAGATATTTTTTTCAACGTGCATCACATCGAGGAAATGTCTTACATATAATGATTTCCAATATTGAAAATCAAAGAAAATCGACCTTTTCTTCCACCCTCTTGTGACAATATCTCTCGCAAAAGGTTTACCGAATTGGATATTCAAATCCTTTACCTTTTCAAAAAGTTGATCACCCGTCAATGGTGAAGGAGCTCTACCTTCTTCCGAGTTCCCGTTGAACGCCTTTCTCCACCACCGGTAATGATGACTTGGATGCAAAAATCTACAATGCCCAAGAAAGACATTCTTCTTACAATGTTCTAACCGCATCCAATCCGTACCCTCTTCACATATAGGGCATGCACACTGACCCTTGATGCTATATCTTGACAGATTACCGTAGGCTGGAAAATCATTAATTGTGCCAAACAACATAGCTCTCAAATTGAAACTTTATTCCTTATACCCATCATACACCTCCACACCTGTCTCCCACAGTTGTTTCAAGTCTTCAATCAAAGGAGTCAAATAGACGTCTATATCATTTCCTGGTTGTTTGGGCCCAGAAATTAACATAGATAACATCATAAATTTGCGCTTCATGCATAGCCATGGGGATAGGTTATAAATCACCAAAATCACAGGCCATGTACTGTGAGAGCTACTTTGAACACCATGCGGGTTAAATCCGTCAGTAGCCAATGCAAGTCGTAGGTTTCTTGATTCTTGCCCAAAATCAGGATAATCATGATCAAATTTCTTCCATTGAGGAGAATCTGCCGGGTGCCGCAGCTTGCCATCTTTGATCCTTTCATCCTCATGCCATGTCAAGTGCTTTGAATCTTCCGAACTATGGTACATGCGCCTAAATCTGGGTATTATGGGAAAATACCACACAACCTTCTCTGGATCTGATTCTTTCTTCTTATATCGTGAGGCATTACATTTAGGACACATCTTTAACGATGCATATTCATTCCGAAATAAAATGCAATCGTTAGGACAAGCATGTATCCTCTCGTAGCTCATGCCAATAGAGCGTAACATTTGTTTAGCCTCATATGTCCGACTAGGAAGCACATTATCCTCCGGCAACATGTCTTTCAATAGTGTGAGTAAGTCCGTAAAGCTCTTATCAGTCCATCCGTTGCCCGATTTCAAGTTATACAACTTTAACATCGCCGACAATCTTGTGAATTTAGTACAACCATCATACAATGGTTGCTCTGCATCACTTACCAACCTCTCAAACATTTGAGGACAATCCCGAAGATCCTCTTCAACAGCATTTGCACTGTCTTCAAAACGATCGCCCTCATAAGTATTTGTGTCGGTATCGTATGATGAATATCTCACACGATTCCTCATTTCACTAGACTCAGCTCTTGTCTCGCCATGTTTTGTCCAACATGTATAACTTTGATCGATTCCATTACACACTAAATGTTCTTCCAAATCGGCTGCACTAACTCGCCTTGCATAACAACAATCTAAACAAGGACATATGATTGTACTAGGGTTTTCCGCATGCCGAACTGCAAACCTAATGAACTCTTGCACCCCATCCTCATACTCCTTCGTTAAACGATTGGCAGACATCCATTTCCGATCCATGCTTTCCCGATCTACAAAAATATTTATTAAACATATTTACTTTGAGTTTAGAGTGGTTGATGTCTACATGCAATGTGAACCAACAACAGTCTGTGATAGCTATCCAACAACAAAATGCTTGTGAATCTAGAGATAATCAGAAATAGTCACACTGCCGAAGATCAGTCAAGCATACAATCGAAACATACATTCAAACCATTGAACCGCTGAAGATCTAATCCATTAAAGGAAGTTTTTCTTTTTTCCAGAGACACCCTTATCTATGCCCTTCTCATCAAGAGTCCCATGTCAAAAGGATTTATTTCAATATGAAAAATAGATGGTAATACATCATGAAAATGACAAAAAAATGGTATTGGAGGGGTATAAAAAGAAAACATAACTGACGAACTGACCAAAAAGCATCCATTTTCCCATAAGAAATTCTTTTTCATATCATACTAGCAGGATTCACCTAGGTACTAAGTTGCAGAAATTTATTTGCCCTGCATACAAGTCTTCTATGTAATTTACTTGCATTAAATCAAAGATTGCAATAGCTAATAAGGGTTGTTTCTAATCATCTGACAACAAACAGCATTCATTTTCGTTCGCAATAGGGGAGAGGGACATAAAGACCTTTCCTCATTATCCAACAAAAGACTATAGAAGCCATATATCTATACAAACCCTGCAGGAACACAATATTTTCACCAAAACAGAACAGAACACTCCTTATACTTTGAGAACAACACACTAGACAGCAGCTAGCAATCAAGAGATCTCAGTTATACACACCCTGCTGGACTGATATTGTTCATTTGTTTTCCAAAACTATGAAAGTTTAGCCTAAAAAAATCAAGTTCCAGAATCCAAATAAGAAAATATAGGGTTTTACACACTCACCTATTCCCCTTAATCTTGAACCAGGCCTCTGCACAGTTATTGTGAGCAGCAGAATGCACCTTTAGCCAAATGCACAATCCCTCTCTACTTTAGCCAAATGCATCTTAATTTCAGGAAACCCCACTTTCAGTCTCCACCAATTCCACTGAACAATTAGTAGCATAAGAAGCTCTCTCAAAATCAGCTATCAAATCCATTGAATCCAGAATGATAAGTTTAAGTTTCAATAATAAAATAAAACCAGAAATTAATAACTGGATAAGGCTAGATGTCAAAGATTGTTAGGACTATCTGTATCCAGATTAGTAAGAAGTGCAGAATTTGCATCGAGGAAGGATCATGTAAAATTAATAACTTCAATACAAGCCTAGTGTGGGGCTTTAATTGCTATCAAGGTTTCATGGTGCCAAAAGAAAAGTCTTTGGTGGACAGACAACAACAACAACAAAAAATATTGTGAGATGAAAAGTATACATAGAATACCATAAATAAATTATTAGCCTGTAAGCAGGGTAAGCTCTCTATAACTTCCTCAGTAACAAAAAGATACCTATGATGGAGGAAATAGGTTATACAGAGAAGCGCATCGAATAGGCTATGAACATTATTAGAATGTCGCAAAATGACCTAAATCTAACAAAAGAAAACTTAAGGTTAGTCGACAGATAGCATACAAGCAAGGGAATTATTCAATAAATTTACTTGACAGAGGGAGGAGCCTTTGTGTCTGAATCGAATGAAGGGTGGAAGGACCAAGTGTGGCTCGCGCTGTTGTGGAAGAGGGTTAGGGCACGAGAAAAATAAATGGAAGAGAAATGTAAACTCACCTTTGAATGGATAGAGGGTGCGCGGCGGTGGCCGTTAGAGGGTTTAGCGGCGGCTAATCGAGATCTCAGCAGCGGAGGACAGCGGCATTTGAGGCTGGATGGCAACCCTAGATAATAAAGGCGTGAGGTCAGTGATGAACTGAGGATATTACGCATAAACTAAGAATGGAAGGCGCGCGCGGGTAATTAGCAAAGGACCTAAGATAGCGTTTCTAACATTAAACGCTATCTAAAGGTTACCTTTTCATAGCATTTCATTTTACAAATGCTATTAAAAGTTGATTTTATTTTATTTATTTATTGCAAATTAAAAAAGATAGCGTTTCCGTGTGGAACCGCTATCTTAGGTTGTTAGTTAAGATAGCGCTTCCTGTTGGAAGCGCTATCTTTTCCTGCAGCTTGACTTTTAATAGCGGTTCCTTAAGGAAACGCTATCTTAGGTGATACCTAAGATAGTATTTCCTTAAGGAACCGCTATTAAAAGTCCCCCCATCACTTTTAATAGCATTTCCGCACGGAAATGCTATAAAAGGTGCATTATTAAAAGTGTAATCTGTGGTAGTGATACAGGATGTTCTAATCATATGTCTGGCCATAAGGAATGGTTCACAAACCTTGATGAGAATGTGAAGAGCAAGGTTAGATTTACTGACAATAGCACTGTAACTGCTGAAGGAATGGGGAGAGTAATGATCCAGCAGAAGAATGGACAGCATGCTGCCATTGCTGATGTACTGTATGTTCCCAATATGAAGAATAATATACTAAGCCTTAGTCAGTTACTTGAAGGAGGCTACTCAATGAAAATGGATCATAGTCAATTGAAGGTGTTTGATAACAAAGGAAGACTAGTCCTGAAAGCTCCTTTGTCAAAAAATAGGAATTTCAAGATTGGTGTTCAAGTGATGCAGCATCAGTGTCTAGCCAGTGAATGCAGCAGTGAAACATGGCTGTGGCATCACAGGTTTGGACATCTGAATTTCATAAGTCTTGGCCTGTTAAAGAGCAAGAATATGGTTAAAGGCCTTCCCACCATTGTACAGCCAAAGGAAGTGTGTGCTGATTGCTGTGAATCCAAGCAGACAAGGAAATCTTACAAATCTGAAATTCCAAACAGGGCAAATGAGAAGCTTGCTGTCATTTCCTCAGATGTGTGTGGTCCCTTTGAGGTGACTTTTCTTGGTGGCAACAGTTATTTTGTTTCCTTTATTGATGAGTTTACAAGGAAAATGTGGTTGTATCTCATTAAAAGGAAGAATGATGTGTTAAGTGTTTTTCAAAAGTTCAAATTAATGGTTGAAAAGCAAAGTGGGAAGGCAATCAAGGTGTTGAGGACTGATGGAGGAGGTGAGTATGTCTCACATGAATTTCATAAATTTTGTGACCAAGAGGGAATCATACATGAGGTGATAGCTCCATATACACCTCAACATAATGGAACTGCAGAAAGGAGAAACAGAACACTTCTTGATATGACAAGAAGCATGCTGAAAGCAAAGAAAATGCCTGCCTATTTTTGGGGTGAAGCAGTGGCAACTTCAGCTTATATCTTGGATAGAAGTCCAACCAAGAGGCTGCAAGGCATGACACCTGAGGAAGCATGGTCGGGTAACATGCCTAATGTAAGTCATTTTCGAATTTTTGGCTCATTATGCTATAGGCATGTAGCTGAACAACTTAGAAAGAAACTTGATGATAGAGCTGAGCAGATGATCCTTCTAGGTTATCATTCAACTGGATCTTATAAGTTGTTTGACCCTAAGAAGAAGAAAATTGTGATCAGTAGTGATGTTGTGATTGATGAAAAGAAAAATTGGAATTGGGAAGCAGGCAAGACTGACAACAATGCTAACATCATATTGATGCAGTATGAAGATGATCAGGAAAATGTGGAAGCTGCTGCAGAAACTCAGATCAGAAGGTCACAAAGAGAAAGACATGCACCACCAAGATTCAATGAGTATGAGCTGTTTCCAGATTCTTCAATTACAACAGAAGGTGAGCTAGTGCACTTTGCACTGTTAGCTGAAGCTGAGCCTGTCAGTGCAGGCTATGGAAAGTCCAAATTGGAGAAATGCCATGCTGGAGGAAATCAGATCAATTGAAAAGAATGAGACCTGGGAATTGGTGACCTTGCCAAAATAGAAGAAACCTATTGGTGTAAAATGGGTTTACAAAACAAAAGTGAAGCCTAATGGTGATATTGCCAAGCATAAGGCCAGGTTAGTTGCTAAAGGTTTCCTACAGAAACCTGGTCTGGATTTCTATGAAGTTTTTGCACCTGTTGTGCAAATTGAAACAATAAGACTTGTGGTTGCATTGGCAAGCTTCAAAGGATGGTCATTGTACCAACTGGATGTGAAATCAGCCTTTTTAAATGGTCCACTAGAGGAGGAAGTCTACGTCTCTCAGCCCCCTGGCTACATTGTAAAAGGGCATGAAAACAAAGTTTACAAGTTGATGAAGGCCCTATATGGCCTAAAACAGGCTCCAAGAGCCTGGAATATGAGAATTGATGGCTTTCTAAAGCAACTGAAATTTGTAAAATGCACCACAGAACATGGTGTGTATGTCAGGCATGCATCTACAACAAACACACTTATAGTATGCTTATATGTTGATGATCTGCTGGTAACAGGAAGCAGTGAAGTTGAAATTGCTGAGTTCAAAAACAGAATCATGAAGGAATTTGAAATGAGTGATTTGGGGGTGCTATCCTATTTCCTTGGCATTGAATTTACTCATACAAGCAAGGGTATCTTCATGAGCCAAAGGAAATATGCTGAAGATGTACTAAAGAGGTTTAGTATGCTTGACTGTAATCCTGCAAGCACACCTACAGAGACAGGAAACAAGCTGCAAAAGGATGGTTCTGATGAAGCAGTGGATCCTACTCACTACAAGCAAATGGTAGGTTCCTTAAGATACCTGTGCAACACTAGGCCTGACTTAGCCTATAGTGTTGGTATGATTAGTAGATACATGGAGCATCCAAAGGTGTCTCATCTCACTGCAGCCAAGAGGATTCTTAGATATGTCAAAGGAACTCTTGGATTTGGCATTCTCTATCCTAACAGCTTAAGTGGAAGTGCAGCCGAATTGTTTGGCTACTGTGACTCTGATTGGTGTGGTGACAAAGATGATAGGAAAAGCACCACAGGCTATGTGTTTATGATTGGAGACAAGCCAGTAAGTTGGTGTTCAAAGAAGCAAACTGTTGTTGCCTTATCATCCTGTGAGGCTGAATATGTTGCAGCCTCAATAGGCGCTTGTCAAGCTCTATGGCTGGAAACCTTACTAGAAGAACTGAAGTTGAGAGAAGCTAATCCTGTGAAGCTCCTGATTGACAACAAGTCATCTATTGACTTGGCAAAACATCCAATTGCTCATGGCATGAGCAAACACATAGAAACCAAGTATCACTTCCTTCGTGATCAGGTCAGCAAGGGTAAACTGGTGATGCAGCACTGCAGTACTGATGTACAAGCTGCTGACATACTGACTAAGCCTCTGAAGAATGCAAGGTTTGCAAAATTGAGAAGTATGCTAGGAGTGCAGCCTATGACTAATCTGAATTAGGGGGTGTATTGGTGTAATTCAGTTAGTTAGAATGGTAGTTATGTTTGTTAATTCAGTTAGTTTGTTAGAGGAAAATAGCTGAAGTAGTTAGAGTCTATCCCAGCCAATGTGGGACTTACATTTTGTGTATAAATACAAAAAAATGAATGAAATTTTATATGATGCATATTCACACATCAAGTCTTACACTCTGTTTTTAGCCTTTTTCCTTCGAGTGTGTGAGCAAGAATCCAAGAGTGATATACAAAGTGTGTGTGAGAGATAGTTTTGCATCAACAGTTCATGATTATATTGCGGAGGAGCAATCTGCTTTCATAACAGGTCGTTCTATTATGGATAATGTGTTGATGGCCTCGGAAATTATTCATCATTTGAAAAATAAAATAAGGGGAAAATGTGGAGACATGGCTTTGAAGGTGGATATTAGTAAGGCGTATGATAGATTGGAATGGGGGTATCTTAGGGCCATCATGAATAAAATGGGTTTTCATGACCAATGGATTTCTTGGACCATGCTTTGTGTCGAAACAGTTAACTATTCAATTTTAGTTAATTCTGAGCGGGTGAGACCCATTGTCCCTGGTAGAGGTATTAGACAAGAAGACCCTCTATCTCCTTATCTTTTTCTTCTATTTTCAGAGGGATTGAGTGCTTTGCTTCATAAAGCTCAAAATGATGAGATGATACATGGTATTAAGATTTGTAGGGAAGCTCCTTTTGTCACACACCTCCTTTTTGCAGATGATTGTTTCATGTTTTTCAGGGCTACTAGAGAGGAGGTGGAGCATTTATGATATTCTAGGAGTCTATGAGATGGCATCTGGACAAGCTATTAATCTACAAAAATATGAAGAATTTTTTAGTGGGAATGTCCAGGATCATTTGCAAAATGAATTGATGGAGCTTTTGGGTATCCAAGCTCAATTAGGGGCTGGAAAATATTTAGGAGTTCCATCCATTATTGGTAGAAGCAAGACAGCCACCTTCAAGTACATTAAAGAGAGGGTGTGGAAAAAATTTAATTCTTTGAGTGGGAAGTTTCTCTCATGTGCTGGAAGAGAAGTAATGATAAAGGCAGTGCTCCAAGCAATTCACACCTACTGTATGAGTGCTTTCCTTATTCCTAAGACTCCTTGTGAGGAGATTGAAATAATGATGAACTCATATTGGTGGGAAACGAAAGGGCATGGTATTAGATGGATGTCTTGGCAAAGGCTTTCTTGTAGGAAGGGGGAGTGAGGTTTGGGTTGTAGGGATCTTCATGATTTTAATCTAGCTATGCTTGGAAAACAAGGATGGAAGTTTATCTCCCAACCAAATGCTATGGTCACCAAATTCTTCAAATTAAAGGTAAATATTTTCCTATGGGTGAGTTCTTGGATACTAAGAGGGGTTCCAATCCAAGTTATGTGTGGCATAGTATTTGAAGTGCTAGAAGCTTGTTGAAAGAGGGGTGTAGGTGGAGTCTAGGAGATGGCTCAAGGATCAGGGTTTTTGATGATGCATGGCTGCGTGGACTCATTGGTTCTCGACAGAATGATATTGTTACTCATTTGGTGGTGCGTGACTTATGGATCCATGGCAAGAAGGATTGGGATGCTATTTTATCTTGGGTGCAGGCAAAACAGGTGCTCAGTACACATTTATTAGAGTCTATGAGAACAGATTCTTGCTTGTGGCACTATAGTAAAAATGGCGATTATTCTGTCAAGACGGCGTATCATCTCTTCATGTCCAAGATGAATGAAGATCGGCCTATCAAGGATGCATCAGGCAGGTTTGTTATAGCTAAATCTCATTGGAAGGATATGGATCTGCCGGTGAAGGAAGGGGAAGGCCATACAGTGGATAAAGATGTTGGATCTTCAACATGTTATATTTGAGGTGGATTAATGCAAAATGGTGGTTCATGTCTTATACTCCAACTCAAGGGACATTTCAGAATTTGGTTATCTTATTAAGCACTGTCAACAGCTGCTAGATGATAGAAGAAGTGTGAATGCCCAGGCGCATCACCTTCCTAGCAGTTTTATTTTCCATGCTTTTCCAGGTTGTAATGACTTTATTGTTTCTTCTTCAATGAATTAAGTCCCTTTGTTTCAAAAAAAAAAAACTTAAATTATTTTTTTATAATTTTAAATTTCATTTTTAGTTTTTACTTTAAATATAATTAAATTATTATAATATCTTTTTATATTTTTCAGATTTTAAAATAATATATAATAAAAAAAATAGCTTGTCATAAAATAAAAATAAAATAAAATAAAAATTATTTATTAATATTTTTATTAATTTAAATTAATTTTATGTTCTTTAAATTAATATTTTATTTTTAGTTTTATTTTATATACTTTTATATTTTATTATATTTTCTTTTTTTATTTTTACATTATTTTTATGTTTTAATTTATTTATATTATATAAAATGACAACTTTATCCTTTTTGTCACAAAATTACGTATAATTTTAAAAAAAATTAATTTTTTTAGATATTTATATTAATTGAAATTTGTTTTTATATTTTATAATTTTGAATATTAACTTTTTTATGTTTTTAATCTTTTATTTTAAATATTTTTTATATTTTATTATACTTTAAATTAAGGGTGACAAATTGATGGATTGGATAAATTTTTATTCGTATTACAATGGACTGATTAAAAAGATTCATTAATCCATCATGATCCATTAAAAATTTATAATAAAAAAAATCTGATCAATCCATGATCCAACTAATAAAATTCATTCAATCCATTCATTAAACTTTTTTTTTACTTATGGATATCCAATTCCATATCCATCCATGAAAGTCATTAACGTCCCAACTCACTCTCTCTCTTTGTACGTTGACATTAACGTCCAATTACGAATTTCATTCCAAATAGGAATTTCACTCACTCTTTATCTTTCCGTTCGAGTTTCTGATGGACAATTCACCCCGTAAGCTCTTTATCTTTATGTTCGAGCTTCTGACGGGTAATCCACCCGGTAAGCTCCTTTATCTTTCTGTTCGAGCTTCTGACGGACAATCCACACCGTAAGCTCTTTTATCTTTCTTTTCGAGCTTCTGACGGGCAATCCACCCCGTAAGCTCTTTATCTTTGTTTTTTAAGCTCAGTGGGCAATCCAACCTGCGGGTTCTTTACAGGAAATCGTGTTGTATTCACAGGTCCTTTTGCTTATCAATGTACCCCGAACAAAATAGGAGTTCACGTCTTTACTCGTTTCTTATAAGAATAATAGGTTAACTACGGTTACATCTACTATCTAATAAGAAACAAGTAAAAAGGGGCAGCTGTGAACACCTAATTTTGTCCGGGTATTTTCCTTTTTCAATTAATATTTTGAAAATAAAAAATACAAAAAATGCATAAAATTTTTTTAATAAAAATTGGTTATGTTATTGGCCCAATTTGTTTTTGTTACAAGTTGTTTTGAGTCCAAGCCCAAGTGAAAAGATATTTAATAAAAAAAAACACAAAAAAAGAAATGTTTTTCTGGGAGTTAAATGTTTTGTCCACTGTGTTTTCTCCATCTCCACCGTAACTCTCACAAGGCTTAAGGCCTCAAGCAGGTAGCCTCACATTTATGGGTAATGTTCAGAACTTGGGAAGAGTATTTTGCCTCGATCAGAGAAAAGAACATAAAAATGGAAGTTGAGAGGGACAGAAGCAGATTTTACCCTCTTCAACACTCTAATTTACATGGTCCCAAGGTGAAAGCAGAGACTGGAAATTTTCTCTGCAAATATCAATCAACAAACACAGCAAAATGGGGGAGGCATGAAAAGAAGAAGAGGAGCATCATAATAAAATTTACTAAACCTCTCCCTAACCTCCATCAATAACAGTAGCAACATATTCCACTCATCCATAACCATCATCTCCATCTCCATCTTCTATCTCAAATACCATCTCATTCTCTTCTACCTATCATGAGCCATTACCACAATAAAAACCATAAAATAAAATAAAAAAGAAGAAACAGAAACATAAAAAAAGAGTACTCTGCCACCGCCATCTCTGTTACTCCCCTGTTCTCTGCCACCTCCGCCATCTCTACAGCAGACTCCTCCTCGGACCACCGACCTTCATTTTCTCAGTCGTTGAAGCACAGCCACGGACGGCCAAACGCAGATCCATCCACTGCCGTCCGAGTCTCACACCGACCGCCGCCACCCATTCCCTGTACGGCTCAATTACAACGTCGTCGCCTTGTCCAGAGCACGATCCACTTCCAGATCCCAGTGCTCCCCCAGCGAGACCGCCGATCCTGGTGCGCCTCCGCCGCATCGTTCACCCAAGTCCATCGTCCGGCCACCTCCGTCAAACGCGCGGCCCTCTGCTCTGCTACCATGTTTCATGTTTTTGCAGAGGTGTGAAGGAAAGGAACACCAAAGGTTTAGTCTTTATCAGTTTTGTTTTCCTGATACAGTGCATCTTCCTGATACAATGTATCTATTTTAATGATTAATCTTTTTATTTTATTCATTTTCTTCTAGAAATTAAATTTAACTAATCAGGGTATTTATGAGTTAGTTACTTATGCCAAACCAAATGGGTTTCAACAAATATCATAAGTTAAAATAAATAAAATATATAATAACTACTCATAACTAATTTTAGGATTGTTTGGTGAAATGTATCACACTCAATTCCTTAGATCTGGGATCGCTCTATGGATGCATTGCCATGTTCTATCTCGCTTAGAAGTTTTTGATATTTAGAATTTAGCCAATAAAAATGAAAAATTCAAATCAAAATAAAAAAAATCTTTTCATAAAATCAAATCTTTTCTCAAAAAAATTAAAATCAACCAATCAATCGAACTCTTTCCTAAAGAACTATGTGGCTTTGAGTTTCTCATCGCACCCGGGAATACGTAGGAGCATAATCAATCATTCTGCCAAGCCAAAACTTTTTCTTCTTCTTTAGTGTCTCTTTTTATTTTCAAATTGTTAATCAAAATAATTAAACTTGTGATATTTAGGGATGCTCTATGGACACGGTGTCATGTTCAATCCCTTAGATTTGAGGTTGCCTTGTGGACTTATGTGCCATGTTCAACTTCATTTAGGTTTTATCAATAATAAATTTAAAATTGCAAAATCATAAAATACAAAATAAAAAATATCAAAAATAAAAATAATTCTTTGTTGTAAATAATTTTTGGGGTAAAATAAATATTTAAAAACGTTATTAAAATCATTTTTCACAATTAACTTGAGGTATCGTTTTTTAAACTGGTGATGTAGGGTGCTAACACCTTCCCTACTCGTAACCGACTCCCGGACTCAAATCGCTCTTTTTTTTAATAGACCAATCTACCTTAAAATAAATGGTTTGTCCAATGTTTTTTCCCAAATAAAATATTGGCGGCGACTCCTCTTTTTATGTCTCCTTTTAGCGGCGCCTGGACGGGACGATCGCGACAGCTGATGACTCCGCTAGGGATTTTTGAGAGTCAGGCCTATCATAGTTGGTTGTGCAATTTTTTTAATAACTTTGAAACTATTAGTTTTACCCCTCTTTGTTTTATTTGTTTCATAAATAGTTTTATATGCTCTCATAAATGTCTTTGTATATATTTTGGTCACCTTTGGGTAGAGAACTATTGCGTTGTTTGTTCTTTTTGCTAGTTTGGGTAGTTTTGTTTAATAGGCTTTGTAAAGGTTTGCATGCCTCCAACACACACATCACTTACACTTATTTCACGTACTCTTAGCTCTACACCTGAGCTTGTGGAAGCTTAAGGATTAGGCGGTGCCTCAACATTGTCATTGATGGCCTAGTGCCACACTGATATTTGTTGATTCACCACTTAGATTGTTACTAGCTTCATGGACTAGTTATCCTGAAGGGTTTATCCCTACTTGTGACTAGATTCATGAGTCAGATCCTTGTGCTTTTAAATAAAATAAAATAAAAAAGAACAAAATAAAAAATAAAAAAAATAATTTTCATATTTTGTAACTCATGCATTTCTGTAAATAAAAAAAATGGGCTTGTGTAAATCTTTTTTTTTTTTTTGTAACTCATCCACATTTTTGTAACTCATTCATATTCTTTGTAGAAGAATAAAATAAAAAAAGATGATCCATGCATCTCATGCATTAATTAATTTTTTGAGTCAATATGAAGAAATAAAAAATTCATTTTTCATGCATTGCATGCATCAATTACTTTCTATGCCAACCACATGAAAAAATTAAAAGAAAAAATTCATGTCATGCAAATGGTGGGAAAAAAAAACTCAATCTTCTTCATGCATCTTATGCATCAATTTCATTGACCTCTTGGATAAAAAAGAAATAAAAAATGAAAATTCAGTCATCTCATTTTTTTTATGCATCTCTCAAGAAAATTTGATAAATGATAATCTATAACATGCATTTCATACCTCTTTGGGTCAATATAAAAATAAACCATTCATCTCATATATCCAAAAATAAAAATAAAAAAACGCATGCATTGGCATTGTTATAAAAAAAATAAACACTTTTTTTTCATACAATTCTCTAGTTAAAAAAATAAAATAACATAAAGAATTCATTTCATGGATCTCACGCATTAGTACTTGTCTAAAAAAAAAGTCAAAAAATCTTTTTTTATGTATCTCATATACTCATTTCTTTCTAAGTTGAACATTTATTAAAAATAATTCATTCTATGCATTTCATGCATTGTGCTCCTTTCCTGGAGAAAAGTGAACCACTTCACTTTCAATAAAAAAAATGTCAACTAAACCTTCGATCATGAGGTGGAACTGGAGACAATATTTGCTCAAGTGGCCGAAAAATATAGGCGCAACCTTTTGCCTAATCATGGATGTTTGGATGTCAATGTGAAGGATTTCATAACGTCCTACTGGAGTCAGGTAGCGCATATTCAGGCTCTTATGGAGTGATCTTTGGAAAATCATGCAAATTCAGGATAATAAGGCCCTGACTGAGGAAGAAAGAAATCATGATAAGGACAGTCCCAATCGACTATAGAGAGTTAAAGATGAAGGCTATGCTAACATCACCAAAGATTCACATCCTAGTGATTTAGAAGAGGCAATACTTTGTGATCCTCGTCTTGAGAATTTCTAGGCAACCAAGGCTAGATTTGTTTACCATGGATTTACCATGACACAATGGTTATGTTGTATTCTATCATGAGATAATTGAACCATGTTCACTTTCTTGAAGCATTAATGTAATGGATTTGCATGCGTACCTTGTCTCATCCATTCTTTACATCTCCATCCCCACCATAATGTTTCTCTCGTCATACTCATATCTCACCTTCCTTTTTTTTTTTCTCTTCCCTAAGTACCTTTTTTGGTTTGGTTAATAAGGCCCACTTTCTTGAAAGTTCTTTGTGGGCAACAATGAAGCCCACATGTGCCCATACCTTTTCAAAAAAGAAAGAAAGAAAGAAAGGAAATAAAGAAAATAATAAAAATAAAAGAGGAGCAAATAAATAAACACTTGGTGAGCACCATCCTTTTGTCTCTCAAATAAAGTTTTCAAAATTAGCATTCATGATTTGAAATGAAGATTGACCAACTTTCTTTATCCTTAACAAAATACCATGATTACCCCTAGTTACCCCCTTTTGAGCCTGAAAATTGTCTTCAAATAACCTTGGACAAGGATCACCCATAAACAAGGGGCAAACAAGAAGGAAATGGTGATCATGAAGCATAAAATGAAAAAAAAAAAACAAAACAAAAAAAAAGCAAAGAAGAGGAGGAGGAGGAGGAGAAGAAATAAAGATGGAGAAAGAAAGAGGACGAAAAACTTCATGCAAAAAAAAAGAAAGAAAATAAAAGGGAAAAATTAGAGGAAAATAAATGTTCTTATAAATCGAAAAAGATCATGGATCCTTGGTCCTATTCAACCTTAACACATTTGTTTGAGCCTTATATCCTTCCTTTCATGACCCCCAACCGTTGGCTACATTACAAGCCTGGAAAGTCCATTCTGATCAATGAATGTTTGTTACTTTTTCATCAAATTTAATTTTGAGACAAAAAGTTTGTGCTCTTCTAGTTTTTAATTGATTGCTCCTCTTAAAAAAAAAGAATGAAAAAAGAAAAGAAAAAAGAAAGCTCGTTAGACTGAAAACCCTCATGGGCAGTCTAAGAAAAAGCTATGGCAATATCTACATGGGGCAAAACTTTGCTTTCAAGGGCCTTATTCCAGAGCATTTCCATTATTGGATGCCCTACACTGGGGCAGCACTATTCTCAAGTTTCCTATATAAAGTGCAATACACTGGAGCCGTTTCATTCCGGGAACCTTATATTAGGGCACTCCATCCTCAATGAAACTACTCTGAGGCAATTTTGTTCTTATGAATATCGAGACAATCGTCATGATCAAATCAATCCAAACTGGGGCAATGCCCTTCTGATCTTCATATCACCTCTTGTGCATCTTGCTTCATTTCTGTTCTTTTGAATACCATTTGAGTTGTCAAACTTCCAACACAAATCGAGAAGTTGTTCAGGCCATATTGTCCTTTCCTGTCATAATTTTGAATCCATTCAAGTTTGTTACATGATGCTTCAGGTAAGGTAAACATGAGTTCAACAGTACAATTTAACCATCCAATGGTAAATTTTTGATCAACAACTCTGGTCAAAAGAATTCTGAATACCAAGAAGAAAATGACGTCACCAATTGGCAATTCAAGCAAGAATATTGATCATCACAAATAAGGGTGGCAAAATTGTCAACACCCCAAAAAAGAAAGGAAAATAAATAAAAATCAAAATCAAAAAAAGAAAAAGAAAAAAAAAGCAAACAAAAAAGGATTGCTAAACTGAAAATCTGAAAAGGTGGTCTGGGCAAAAGTTAGAGCAACCCGGTAGGTTGAAAACTCACAAAGAGCGACCTATGCAAAAATTAGGGTTAAATACAAGTAAAGTACAATAAGTCTCATCAAACTGGGGCAGTCTAAGAAGTCATGAAAGGCTCCCAATACATGAGGACTGGGGCAAGTCACATCCTTGAAGGTTGATCAGATAATTTCATCCATTGGGTAATCATTACAAAGAAGCATATCTCAGCCAAGAAGCAAAACTTCATTTGAGCAAACAAAGCAGTCTTACTCTACCTCATCCTTAAGCTTGACAGCGATCAACACTTCGAGGAGTCAGGGATCACACAATAATCTTGTAAATAAAAAAATCAATCACAGTTTTCATCAAAGCATATCATGCATCATGCATAAAAAATAACCAAGGTTTTTATCAATCATAAAAAGCATCTCATGCATCATACATTAAAAAAATATTATCATAGTTTTCATCAGTCATAAAAGAACATCTCCTACATCATGCATTGTCTCATCTTGTCATGCATCAACAAGTCAATATCTTTGTAGTGAATTTGTTCGGATTTCGTGGGCACAGGGCCCCAAAAGTCATGTATCGCTAGCTTTAGCAGACATAGGGCCTCATAAGCTTCTTGTGTGTTTTCGTTTAGCTTTAACGGGCATAGAGCCCATAAGCTATTGTCTTTGGTTAGCTTTAACAGGCACATGGCCTCATAAGCTTCATTATGTTTTTGTTCAGCTTTGACGGGCATATGGCCCATAAGCTACGTCTTTGTTAGCTTTAGCAGGCATAGGACCTCATAAGTTTTATTTTCTTTTAAGCTTTAACGGGCACAGGGCCCATAAGCTCTTTTATCCTTTCGTCAAGCTTCGCCGGGTACCATACCCCGTAAGCTCTTATCCGTTTTGTCAAGTTTTAGCTGGTACCAGACCCCGTAAGCTCTTTTTGTTGTCAAGCTTCGGTTGGTACCAGACCCCTAAGCTCTTTGTGTTTTCAAGCTTCAGCGGGTACCAAACCATGTAAGCTTTATTTCGTTGTCAAGCTACGGCGGGTACCATACCCCGTAAGCTCCTTTATCTCTCTGTTCGAGCTTTTGACGGTCAATCCACCCCATAAGCTCCTTTTATCTTTCTGTTCGAGCTTTTGACGGGCAATCCACCCATAAGCTCTTTATCTTTTCGAGCTTCTGATGAGCAATCCACCCCGTAAGCTCTTTTACCTTTCCGTTCGAGCTTCTGACGGGAAATCCACCCCATAAGCTCTTTATTTTTTCCGTTTGAGCTTTTGACGGGCAATCCACCCCGTAAGCTCTTTATCTTTTCAAGCTTCTGACGGGCAATCCACCTTGTAAGCTCTCTATCTTTCTGTTCGAGCTTCTGACACGTAATCCACCCCGTAAGCTCTTTTACCTTTCCGTTTGAGCTTCTGACGGGCAATCCACCCATTAAGTTCTTTTATCTTTCTGATCGAGCTTCTGATGGGTAATCCACCCTGTAGCTTTTTTATTTTTCTATTTGAGCTTCTGACGGGCAATCCACCCCGTAAGTTCCTTTATCTTTTTGTTCGAGCTTCTGACGAGTAATCCACCCCGTAAGCTCTTTGTCTTTTCGAGCTTCTGACGGGCAATCCACCCCGTAAGTTCTTTTGTCTTTCTGTTCGAGCTTATGACGGGAAATCCACCCCATAAGTTCCTTTATCTTTCTGTTCGAGCTTCTGACGGGTAATCCACCTCGTAAGTTCTTTTATCTTTCTATTCGAGCTTCTGACGGGTAATCCACCTTGTAAGCTCTATTATCTTTCTATTTGAGCTTCTGATGGGCAGTCCACCCTGTAAGCTCCTTTATCTTTCTGTTCGAGCTTCTGACGGGAAATCCACCCCGTAAGCTCTTTATCTTTTCGAGCTTCTGATGGGCAATCCACCTCGTAAGCTCTTTATCTTTATGTTCGAGCTTCTGACGTGTAATCCACCCCGTAATCTCTTTATCTTTCCGTTCGAGCTCCTGACGGGTAATCCACCCCGTAAGCTCCTTTATCTTTCTGTTCGAGCTTCTGACGGGTAATCCACCCCGTAAGATCTTTTACCTTTTCGTTCGAGCTTCTGACGGGCAATCCACCCCGTAAGCTCTTTATTTTTTTCCGTTCGAGCTTCTGACGCGCAATCCACCCCGTAAGCTCCTTTATATTTTTGTTCGAGCTTCTGACTGGCAATCCACCTCGTAAGCTCTTTATTTTTTTCCGTTCGAGCTTCTGATGGGTAATCCACCCTGTAAGATCCTTTATCTTTCTGTTCGAGCTTCTGACGGGCAATCCACCCCGTAAGCTTTTTTACCTTTTCGTTCGAACTTTTGACGGGCAATCCACCCCGTAAGCTCTTTATTTTTTTTCGTTCGAGCTTAAGACTGGCAATCTATCCCATAAGATCCTTTATCTTTATGTTCGAACTTCTGATGGACAATCCACCCCGTAAGCTCTTTTACCTTTCCGTTCGAGCTTCTGACGGGCAATCCACCCCGTAAGCTCCTTATTTTTTTTCCGTTCGAGCTTCTGGCGGGCAATCCACCCCGTAAGTTCCTTTATCTTTCTGTTCGAGCTTCTGACTGGTAATCAACCCCGGCCGTAAGCTCTTTCATCTTTCCGTTCGAGCTTCTGTCGGGCAATTCACCCCGTAAGCTCATTTATCTTTCTTTTCAATCTTCTGACGGGCAATCCACCCCGTAAGCTCTTTATCTTTCTGTTCGAGTTTCTGACGGACAATCCACCCCGTAAGCTCTTTATCTTTACGTTCGAGCTTCTAACGGGTAATCCACCCCGTAAGCTCTTTTATCTTTCTGTTCGAGCTTCTGACGGGCAATCCACACCGTAAGCTCTTTTATCTTTCTTTTCGAGCTTCTGACGGGCAATCCACCCCGTAAGCTCTTTATCTTTGTTTTTTATGCTCAGTGGGCAATCCAACCTACGGGTTCTTTACAGGAAATCGTGTTGTATTCACAGGTCCTTTTGCTTGTCAATGTACCCCTAACAAAATGGGAGTTCATGTCTTTACTCGTTTCTTATAAGAATAATAGGTTAACTACGGTTACATCTACTATCTAATAAGAAACAAGCAAAAAGGGGCAGCTGTGAACACCTAATTTTGTCCGGGTATTTTCCTTTTTTAATTAATATTTTGAAAATAAAAAAATAAAAAGTGCATAATTTTTTTTTAAAAAAAATTGGTTATGTTATTGGCCCAATTTGTTTTTGTTACAAGTTGTTTTGAGTCCAAGCCCAAGTGAAAAGATATTTAATAAAAAAAACACAAAAAAACAAAAAGAAACGTTTTTCTGGAAGTTAAATGTTTTGTCCACTGTGTTTTCTCCATCTCCATCGTAGCTCTCACAAGGCTCGAGGCCTCAAGCAGCTAGCCTCCCATTTACGGGTAATGTTCAGAACTTGGGAAGGTTCTTTTGCCTCGATCAGAGAAAAGATCATAAAAATGGAAGTTGAGAGGGATAGAAGCAGATTTTACCCTCTTCAACACACCAATTTACATGGTCCCAAGGTGAAAGCAGAGACTGGAAATTTTCTCTGCAAATATCAATCAACAAACACCGCAAAAGGGGGGATGCATGAAAAAAAGAAGAGGAGCATCAGAATAAAATTTACTAAACCTCTCCCTAACCTCCATCAATAACAGTAGCAACATATTCCACTCATCCATAACCATCATCTCCATCTCCATCTTCTATCTCAAATACCATCTCATTCTCTTCTACCTATCATGAGCCATTACCATAATAAAAACCATAAAATAAAATAAAAAAGAAGAAACAGAAACACAAAAAAACAGAGTGCTCTGCCACCGCCATCTCTGTTACTCCTCTATTCTCTGTCACCTCCGTCACGTCAACACCACCGAACCGCCGCCATCTTTACAACGGACTCCTCCTCGGACCACCGGCCTTCGTTTTCTCAGTCGCTGAAGCACGGCCATGGACAGCCAAAAGCAGATCCGTCCACTGTCGTCCGAGTCTCGAACCTATTGCCGCCACCCATTCCCTGCACGACTAAGTTACAACGTCGTCGCCCCGTCCAGAGTACGATCCACTTCCAGATCCCAACGCTCCCCTCGCGAGACAGTCGATCCTGGTGCACCGCCTCCGCCTCCACCACGTCGTTCACCCAAGTCCATCGTCCGGCCACCTCCGTCAAATGCATGGCCCTCTGCTCCGTCACCATGTTTCACGTTTTTGCAAAGGTCTGAAGGAAAGGAACAACAAAGGTTTTGTCTTTATCAGTTTTGTTTTCCTGATACAATGTATCTTCCTGATACAATGTATCTATTTTAATGATTAATATTTTTATTTTATTCATTTTCTTCTAGAAATTAAATTTAAATAATCAGGGTATTTATAGCTTAGTTACTTGGGCCAAACCATATGGGTTTCAACAAAGTTCATAATTTAAAATAAATAAAATATATAATAACTACTCATAAATAATTTTAGTATTGTTTTGTGAAATGTATCACACTCAATTCCTTAGATCCGGGATCACTCTATGGACACATTGCCATGTGCTATCTCGCTTAGAAGCTTTTGATATTTAGAATTTAGCCAATAAAAAATGAAAAAATAAAATCAAAATAAAAAAAAACTTTTCATAAAATCAAATATTTTCTCAAAAAAATTAAAATCAACCAATCAATCGAACTCTTTCCTATAGAACTACGTGGGTTTGAGTTTCTCATCGCACCCGGGAATACGTAGGAGCATAATCAATCATTCTGTCAAGCCAAAACTTTTTTTTCCCTTCTTTAGTGTCTCTTTTTATTTTCAAATTAATCAAAATAATTAAACTTGTGATATTTAGGGATGCTCTATGGACACGGTGTCATGTTCAATCCCTTAGATTTGAGGTTGCCCTGTGGACTTATGTGCCGTGTTCAACTTCATTTAAGTTTTATCAATAATAAATTTAAAATTGCAAAATCATAAAATACAAAATACAAAATATCAAAAATAAAAATAATTCTTTGTTGTAAATAATTTTTGGGGTAAAATAAATATTTAAAAAGGTTATTAAAATCATTTTGAACAATTAACTTGAGGTACCATTTTTTAAACGGGTGATGTAGGGTGCTAACACCTTCCCTACTCGTAACCGACTCCCGGACTCAAATATCTTTTTTTTTTTATTAAAAGACCAGTCTACCTTAAAATAAATGGTTTTTCCAATGTTTTTTCCCAAATAAAATATTGTTGGCGACTCCTCTGTTATATCTCCTTTTCGTGGCTCCTGGATGGGAAGGTCGCGACAATTATTAAAAGCAGTCTTGCTTTCGTTGACAGCGTTGGAATACACCGAGTTTAGACAAAAAAAAACAGTCTTGCTAACTTGTGTCTAATTTTTTAAGGAATCCAAAATGGAAAACCTAAACATACAATTCCATAAAATAATAAATACATCACTTCTTCATACAAACTGACTTTTCTGGATTTATTAATGTTGGTAGTGGCTACGATCTCAAGGGGGGGGGGGGGGGTGAATTGAGATATTGAAAACTTTTTCAATATTTAAAGCAAATTAGAGTTTTCTTAAAGAAAATTGGTTTTCACTCAATTTTAATTCCCAAGAATCAGGTTATATAACAAGTAATGATGTTAAGAATAATTATAAGAAGTAACAACAAGTTTAACACAGATTGTAGATCAAAGATTCAAGTTAACAAGCATTCTTATAACTCATTCATAACACACAAGTGCATATAACAAGTATATGGAGTTTAGAGATGAGAAGAACACACAAACCGATTTATCCTGGTTCGGCTACCTCCTCTGGTAAGCCTACATCTAGTCCCACACCTCTGTGGTTTTCTCCACTATAATCATAAATTACAAAATTCCAATTACAGCAACACAAGGATAACCTCCTTGCTCAAGAATTCACCAGAAAGCACACTTGCTTTTCTATACCCAAGGATCCCTTCTATCCTTGTTCAATCCTAAGAGATACCCTTTCTTAATCACACTAATTCACAGAAAGAATTTGAGTAGAAGAAAGACTCTAAAAGTCTGATTATACAAATTGAAGTTCTAAGTAATATCACACTTTTCTCTCAACGACGAAGCACTTTTGGAAGTTTTTGAATCTTTCGTATATCACTTTTCAGAATCAGTAAAGTTATCTGTTTCAAGTGTTCCTTTGATCCCTCTTTATATAGAAAACAAATTATAGTCGTTGGGATCAATTAAAACAGATTTGGATCTGATTTAACAATAATCTGTTTTCTTGATTCTTGTTTTTGAAATAAGATTGGGTTGGTTCTTGTAGAGTTTACATCCTTCTTGAAAATAACTGTTTCTAACTGAAAGAATAGCCGAGTCTATTTGAAGAGAAAAAAATAGTCGAGTCTATTTGAAGAGAAAAAAATAGCCGAGTCCATTTGCCACGTCAGCAGACGGGAGTACTAACACAAGGCAATTGGACGTGCTCCAACTGGTAGACGAGCTTTATATGCCTTGTTAGTGGACGAGCGCTTTTTGTTACTTCAGTAGACGCGCACTTCTGTTACTTTCAGTAGACGAGCTCCATGTGGTACTTCAGTAGACGAGCTTTATATGCCACATCAGGAGACGAGCTCCATTTGGTAGATGAGCTCCATATGGTATTTCAGCAAACGAGCTATATGTGCCACATCAGCAGACGAGCTCCATTTGGTAGATGAGCTCCATATGGTAGTTCAGTAGACGAGCTCTTCTTGTTACTTTAGTGGACGCGAGCTTCATTGGACGTCTGCTTATTTCTCTTTGTTGGACGTCTGCTTGTTTTACTTTGTTGGACGTCTGCTTGTTCTCTTTGTTGGACGTCTGTGTAACACCCTAATTTTTCCGCTTTCTAAGATCGGTACAAATATAAATAAATGTTTATATTTTTATCTGAAACTTAGAAAATGATTTTGGGAAAACCAAAGTCATATTCATATCATACTTATATTTATAAGTATATGGTGAAATTTTTGGTTGAAAATTCAGACGGAACCCGGTCTGCATTTTCGTTGACAGTAAGATTTTACTGCTCGAATGACCAAATTTTGACCCGAGAACGAAATGAATTTATTTTATATCTCATTTCCAACAATAAAGGTTAATTTAAAAATTTTCAAAATAAATAAGTTATTATACTCGATTTGGGCGTAAAACCCTAAATCACGTAATCAACGGAGTCGAGAACGGACGTGCTGAGACAAAACCCGACGTCGGATGCTAAGATCTCTTGCCACCTACGGTGGTGAGTCATATGGATGACTCACTCATGTCATGATTGCTTTTAAATAAATCTAGATATTTCTTTAAAATAGTATAAAGACTATTTCACCCTTGGACGATTTTACCCTTGAACTTTCATTGAAATGCCAAGTTTGTCCCCACAAATTGTGGACACAAATCAGCCACATCACCAACCACTCCTCACCACATGTTTGTCATGATGGTTTTTTTTGGAAATTACCATTTTGTCCTTAATGTTGGATTTTATCACAAAAGTGCCATTTTGTAAGATTACTCCTTTGTCCCTAAAAACTTATGTTTGGACCCTTATGCCCTTGAAAACCACGACCAAACCCTCCCAAGTGAGCCCACTTCACTTCTATAAAATACCATCTTCATCTTCTTTGAGACACCCCGTTGTGCCCCATTGTATTATTACATTAAAACCTTATTATTCATTTACTTAATCGCTTGCTTATCGTTGAAAATACGTAAAAATTAAAACTTAATTGATAATTATATAAATTATGCAGATATAAAACACACCAAAACTATATTATATAAATACACACCTGTTTATTTATTACATTCCAAAAGCACTGTTAAGGGTGCCCTCTCAGTAGGATCCCTCACAGGCATAAACTTCACTACAGACATACTTGGCAGAAATATAAATACTCCTTAGACACACTGGCCATAATGTCTATACTCTAATCACAATGAATCACAGCTCGACCTCCAGCATCTGGTTCGTAAGGAGTTCCATCTAACTCCTCAACAATTGGTTCCTCCATCGGGTCTTCTCGTACGATCACATCAGAAATAAAATACGACACGCAGAAAGATATAGGGAATAAGAAATAGTTCTATCATCAAAAACCGGAAAAGAGTAATAGTAAACTATACAATAAGTGTCACGGACAATCAACATACATAACTAACAAATCATCCTCAAAATAATGTATCATCCTCTACCCCAATCTAATATAACTAAACTTTTATACTGACGTGGCCATCTCTATTCCTATCACGTTAGTCAGTAGTCCAGAACGGTCCAGTACCAATAACTTTCGAATGCATCTGACCGCGCTGTCGCCACGCGCCAAAAAGAACGAGCGTTTACAAAAATAATGCAGATAGGGAGCGACAACTCGAGTATCGTCTCTCAAGGACTCTTTAGTTGTTGTTGTTATTAACAGAGAATTAGTAAAAGTCAGAATTTGGGGGGTTTTGGATTGAGACAAAATAAAGAAAACAAAGCAATAAATACAGGCAGTTTAAGAGACTAACAAATAAGCTAAAGAACGATTAACCTACTGTTCTTGGTTTACCACTATCATTGGTTCAAATAAATCCAAGCCCTAAGCGGATTCTAATCCCCTTTCAGTTGTAGCAACAATTAACAAACGAAATCGCTACTACGGATACATGTTCCTATTCCCGAATTAAACAAACGGGGTTAAACCCTCATGAACTAAACGAACATGAATGAACACACGCGAATTAAACAAACGCGATTAAGTATAGGAACATAGCATCACTGAAATGAATCAACACAACACTACACACTCCTGAATTAAACAAACAGAAATGTATAACATCGCATTGAAAAGAAAAAAGCAATTAAAACAGGAAATACAGAACCTCAAGTGTAATTGAAACCAATCACAGTAGATTAATCTAGGAGACTAGTTCTCCATTACAAAGGAAAAACAAAAGACAAGAATTAAACTACTGAAAGCTACTACCACTGTCTAAGACTAGCCAAAACTGGCTAACCCCGACCAGCCTAACTATGACTAACTCCTCTCTCAATATCTGAATGCTCCTTTTATTAACTTCAACCTCTGCCTCTTAGCTTTCCAAAGCCACTTAATTTGCTTAACTATGAATTAAGATGAGGGAGTTATGTCCACATTCAACTCATAGGGCAGCTGAAACGCCTCTGACTTCACATGGATTAAAGCCCTTCAAAACGGCTCTGTTTGGAATAATGGTATTCATGAGAGTTAAAGATCTTTGTTTGATCTTTCATTTGCCGCCGGTTTCAGTTCCAACCGACATCTACAGCCCAAGTTATGGCCCAATCTTCATGACCAGTTCAGGTTCCAGTGACAGCAATTATGTTCTGACTTCAAGGCCCAATGTGACCCACTATACATCCAATTCAACATCTGAGTTCTTCATGAAAGTTGTTGGGCTTCCTTTTAGCTTTCCTGTTCTGACTCCTGCGTTTCTGTTTTTATAAGAGGGCCGCACGTCACGGCCTAGGCGTGATGGCCTCTGCTTCAGGTGTACTTCCCTTCTTGCTCTTCTTATTGCCCTGAAAAACAGAAAATAACATAAGTACTTTATTTAACTCTAAATCAACTAAATTAACCTAAAAACACTTTATAGACTCAAAATCTTACTTAAGGACAATCAAGTCTAATTTGGGTGAAAATGATATAAAATTAGCACAAAGCCAAGGTCTTTACTAGTTATAAAACCAGTCAAACAGAGGCTCATCAGCATCAAAGACTAAACAAGTATTAGTCTAAAATGGTCCAGTGCCAATAACATACGAACGCGTCAAGGAGTATCAATCCAGAACGGTCCAGTGCCAAGAACATTCGAACGCATCAAGAACTAAAGAGTATTACGGTAGTCTACCTCGGCATCCACATCCGTAGGGCACTCACCCGCAATATCCGATATCCCAAAATAGGATATCCTGACCTCGTGTGTTCCACTCACACGGCTATGAATAACAATACATTTATAAATGAATTTCCCTAAATTATATCAATAACAACCTAGTGCCTCAACCTTCCATCAAAGTATCAACACCTTTTTCCTCATAGATAAAACCACTTAATTAGGCTAGGCACCTCTAAATCACCTTTATTCTCTCACCCAAACAATTATCTCCCGAACAACACATATCCTTACTTAAAATCAGCTAAGCACAATATTAAACCCAGGTAGATCATGCATAACACATTAATCAACAGAATATTCAAATATCTCAATATCATATAAGGCAATTTATCACAACCAACTCATAATAGTCCAACCAAATAAATAACAAAGTCAGACTCTGTCACGGCCTGGCCGTGATAGCCATCACGGCCGTGACAGACAACAAACATCCTCAATATCATAAATATTCAAACACCGCAATAATACGTCACATGCAGATGGAATACCTCAACCAGTGTATCACAGTAAATTTGATAACATAAAATCAAACATCCTCAAATACTTAAAATCAACTTAATGTCGATAAACCTACAATCCCCGAATCACCATTGGTTTTACAGAAAAGGTTTCTAATGGGATTTTGGTCTTGTCGATTACTCGACTACTAGTAGGGTTTAGGTCACCCTACACAATTATCATATAATCTACTACTTATCGATTCCTACGATAGGTTGATTCTTTTCCCCACCTGAGCTAGCACCGGAAATACGTACACGGCGATCCTCGTTATCCCGCCACGAGTTAACACAACCACCTTCAACTAAACAACATAACTATAATTAATCAACTAACAACCATCTATGACACTTTAGGGCTAGGTTCGGCCAAGACTTAGAAAATAGGTTTAGGGATATCTTCTTAATGCCATCTTTTGGATCCTATTTACTAGAGTCTTAACTAACATAGATTACTTATTACAAGAATAAAATTTGAAACAAAATCCTCCAACCTTTAGGGTTAGGGTTTCGGCCAACATAGATATTTTGAGTAAGGCCTTTCATTTTAATAAACTAACATGGATTAGAGTGTGTAGACATACATGTCATATGAAATACATGATCATACATGACAACACATGAACAAAATCCTACCAAACCTATTCTTCGAGGTTCGGCCCAGTCCAGAAATTAGAGAAAGAAATTTCTCATGATCATATGCTTCTAGATGATGAAAATAGAGATGACTATTAGATCATAGCAATTGGTTTCATGTCAAAAGGATTTTTCTAGAATTAGTTATGAATTTTTGAAGAAAGCTTCAAGAACTTTGACTCATTTGAAGAACATGATGAACACAAGCATAAATCCATAAAAGTTGTGAATAGAAAAGCTTAAAATATCAAGATTAAGAGAGAGATTCCTCACCTTGGAATAAAAAGATTTATTCAAGAACTTGAAGAACAAAGATGATCTTAGCAAGAACACTAAGGAGTTCTTTGTGTTTTGTGGGGAAAAACTTGAGATGTGAAATAGAAATTGTTTAGACCATCTAGATAAGTGAAAATATGATCTTAGAAGATCAAAACAAGGTTTGGATGGTTATATATGGGTATGGGACGAATTTGAAGGAGAGAAAGGATGAACTTGAAAGTTCATGTATTCAAGAACAAAATGGATTAAGTGATGGTTATTGATCTAAGGAACAAGTTTCATGAATGAAGAATCATGAGATTATGTTTCTAAGTTAGAGAAAAATGATGAATAAGTGAAGAACAAATGAAGAACAAGTGAAGAACTTGTGGGAGAAAATGAAGAACATGAAGTTTTGAGAGAGACAAAATGATGAAGTTGGAAAATGAAACAAAATGGTTCAATTGTGGATGATGGGCACGGTTTAGAGGTGGGTGTAAGGAGAAAATATGTGGTTCAGTGAGATAAAAGAACCATGGTTGAGTTTATTTGATCAAGGTTAAGTTAGAAAATAATATAATAACTTAACTATAGTTAATAGTAACCTAACTAGGGTTTATTTGTAATCATGGTTAATAAAATATGTGGTCATAAATTTTGAAGAGATGTGACTGCCTCCTACACCACATATTAGGGAGAAAATATTTTGGGTTGCAAATCATGGTTAATTAACCTTGGTTTTTCTAAGTATTCTTGAGAAGTTTAGAGAGAAAGATAAAGATGATGAAGATTTAGAGCAGTTTTGGTAATTTAGACATATCTCTCAATATACTTGTCCGTTTTTTATGATCTTTATGTCGTTGGAAAGAAGAGAGAAATATGAACAACTTTCATGTAGAAAGTTTTCCGAGATTCAGAACAGATAAGAGTCAGAATTTCGTGGCAGTTTCGGGAGAATGATGAGAATGTGACTTTGCCTATGACTCATCCACTTAACATCAATGCTCATTTTTGGATAGGAAAAAGTGATGTCCAAATGCTTGGAATGGAGGAGGAAACCGTGTGGATTGGGGGTAATTTGGTCCAAATTCTCAATGGCATGGCTTGAAATATTCATGAAGAGCCAAGGGTAAAATCGTCATTTCCAGGCAAAAGATTCCTCTGTCATAAATGGGCCATTATGGCCATTATGACACGGATAAGCTCGTCATAAATGCCCGTCAAGTCGGTCAAATCCATCACCTCAGCCCCGTTGCCGACTCCTTGGTTCATCTGGCGCAGGCTTTTCCTAGAGATAATCTCGACGTATACGCTCGCAACAAATATAATATTTTAATTTTTTTACCAAAATTTTCAAAACTTCCAGTATCGTAGCAAATACGATAAAAACATTTTTCATCTCGTTCACGAATTAAAATTAGGTTTTCTGAGCAGTATAAATATACTGTCAGTGAAAATAGCGGGCCGGGATTCGCCCGTCGTTTCAACCTAAATTTTAATCGTAGCTTCCTACATTCAAGTAGGATTGAGTGCTGAACTCCGTTTATTTAAAATAATTTTCTAATACTCATATAAATATATACAAATAATCGTTCGCAATTCAATTATTTTGAAACAGTGAAAATCGGGGTGTTACATTCTTCATCAACTTTGCCATTTTCCATTAAAACTCCTAAGTTACATAGCTTGATTTTGTGAAGAAAGTCCTTGGATCTTCACTTGTTTTTGATCTTCAAGAGGTGAATCATATTCTCCTTCCCTTATCGTGTCTATGTTCTTCAATAAGTTTCATGATTCAAAGTCTATTTCATCTATGTTCATCACTTTTAAGTTTCTAGATCTAGAACTTTGAAAAATCACCATAAATCATAGAAAAATCCTAAAAATATGAAACCAATTTCTATAATCCTATTATTACCTCTATATTCTAGATCTAGAAGCTTGCATCAGACAAAATTTTCGAACCTATTTAACCTAAGGAGGCAGAACCTAGGTTTTTTTTTTGGGGGGGGGGGGGGGGGGGATTTTTTTAATTTTCTTTACAAGATTCAATCTTATAAGCTATATAGGTATCAGATCTATGTTGTTTGAGTTAAATTAGGGTCTCTAAACCATTTTAATGGTCATGGCCGAAAATCATTTGTTGAAGGATTGGAAGATTTAATTTCAATCTTTATGCCATGATCATTCCTAGTTTTAAGTGATTATAAATCACTAATCTAAGTGTTTAGAAATTTTGAGGATTTTGAACCCCAAAGTCAGCCCTTGGCCGAAACCAACATGTAGGATTTTAGGTTTGATTTAGTTGTTTGTTTGTTAATTGAGTGTTATTTTTGATGAAGGACAAGCTAGATTATCTTGTACGTGCGTTGACGGTTTCCGGATTCACGACAAAGTTTTAAATCGGAAGCTAAGTTCTTCGAGAGGTAAGGGGAGCTTACCTGAGGGATTTTTCCTAATAACTATTTGTGATTGGCGTGTGGTCTGTATGATTTATCTGTGGTTGTGGTGTTTGGTTGTGATTGTGGTATTTGATTAGAGTTGTGTTAATTGTTTGTGTTTGGTTATCTGTATTTAATTATTTATTCACAGTTATATATTATGATATTGTGATGCATGATCTGCCTGGGAATATTGTTATGATGTTGTTGATTGTTGTTTGAGAAGCCTGACAGTGGTCAGTGCCCAATCAATTAATCAGATAAAAGCTTTAAGAAGACTTTACGAGGAATATTCAATAGTTAATTGAGAAATATTGGAAGATATTATGATTTAAATAATTATTTGATAAAATAAGGAATTATTTGAAAATATTATTATTTTAATGATTTATTAGTGTAAAAGCAATTTATGAGTCACAGTGAGGGCGTAACCGTGAAATTGTTTTTGTACTGCTAATTTTTATGTAAGAAATTCCGTAATATTACAAAATTATATTTTATGAAATTAATATGTGAAAATAACTTAATTATGATATTATAAAAATTATTTAAGTGGAAAAAGCTAAGATTTGGCTTAAATGACTTTAAAAATGCTTAACGACAGTAATTTGGAAAAGTATCGACGGCAAGTGTTACTAAAATGGCAGTACATATTTTAAACTAAAATTGAGCCTCAATTGTCTCCTTTTTTGAAACATCAAGTTTTTAGAAAAGATTTTAGTAACTGATGATTTTACGAAAGAATTTTCCCTTTGAGATGATTTTCCAGAAACAAATTTTATGCAAACAGTATAGACAGTGAGTTTGAACTTAGTAATCGAGATGTAGGGGAAATAGTGTTTTGTGACGTTTTGGGATTTGAGTCTTAATTTCAGTGTAGTTTTGGACTGCGTGTCCTATGGACTGTGTGTCCTAATTTTCGATGTAGTTTTGGACTGCGTGTCCTAATTTCGGTGTAGTTTTGGACTGCGTGTCCTAATTTTCGGTGTGGTTTTGGACTGCGTGTCATAAGTTTGGGATAAATAATATTGTTCAAAGTGAATACTATTTTCTATTACCACGAACCTAAGCCCGAGGCATCGGTCTAGGGGTTTCGTGATTGAGCACTCGGACTTGATGTCCCGTGTTATTAATAAAAGTGTTAAGATGTCTAAAACTATGGTTGGTCGAAAGCTTTTAAGCTCCGGCAAGAAAATATTGAACACAAAGAAAAGCGTCAAGAACAAAACGTTTTACATGCATTTTAGGCAGACCTGCCTATTTGTAAATCATAATATCATGGTGATATTCATGAATCGATGTATCATTGTGCCCTGGTTGGACAATGAAAATCCATATTCGCATATCACTGCTCCTTAAATTAGACAGTGTGCTATGGTAACCATATTCGGTGATCACTATGCCTCGTGTTGGACAGTGTGCTATGGTTTTGGCTTCGTGTCTTTTTGCCTGCATGGCTATTGAGTTTGATCAACTCGCCTCGAGGTTGGGATATCTCATGAGATTAGGTATGAATTTATATTACGAATATGAAGTGTTCATGTATAGTTTTCAAATGATGATGTCTGGGGTATAAAACCCAGTGATAAATTATTTGCCTTATTATGAATGCTTATGTTATTATGAAAATGTATATGTGTATGTTTTCTTTTATGTCTCGCATCTAGTTATTGTGTTAAATCCATATATTGGCGTCTCACCCTTACAAATATATCAGAGCCGCACAAGGGGTATGATCTCTACAAGAAGAAGAAGGTTGTCTAGTTTGGGGCATGTTGTTGTTGCTTATATCGGTTGTAGCGTCTGTTAGTACGACCAGCTTAGGAGTCTTGGTTGGGTTGTAAGTTTGAAAAGGCCGATAACTGTGGGGTTGTAATTAGTCTTTGGTTTAATTTTATAATTTTTGAAATTTGAAACTTTGTGAGAAAAATTGTATGCCGTAGTGACCTCGTTAAGAATATGATTTTACTGTTTTAGTGTATGTATCATGGTGTTCCAAAGTGTTCCGCAGAAGAAAATTTTTACACCTGAGTTTTCTTGCTTAGAATAAATAAGTTTTCCGAAAGCAACCAGTAAATTAAGTTTTATTTCCGCAAACGGGTAACCATGTGATGACCGGAGTTAGGGTGTCACAGTCTGCTTGTTTCACTTTGTTGGACGTCTGTTTGTTTTTCTTTGTTGGACGTCTGCTTGTTTTACTTTGTTGGACGTCTGATTGTTTCTCTTTGTTGGACGTCTACTTGTTTTTCTTTGTTGGACATCTGCTTGTTTCACTTTGTTGGACGTCTGCTTGTTTCACTTTGTTGGACGTCTGCTTGTTTCTCTTTGTTGGACGTCTGCTTGTTTTACTTTGTTGGACGTCTGCTTGTTTCACTTTGTTGGACGTCTGCTTGTTTTTTTTCTTTTTCATGAGTGATCTTGCATGCAACTTAACACGTAATAAGCACATAGTCAAAATAAAAAATCTTATGTAAAATACACTTTGTTTGTCATACATCAAAACATGAATGAGGACTTAGTCTTACAAACTCCCCCTTTTTGATTATGACAAACCTTACCATACTTAACCTTAGTTATTAAGAATCAGAGTGCAGTTGTTCAATAAGCATGGTTCTTGAGTCATTTTCATCCTCCCCTGTGTCATTGATATCTCTATACTTGGATACATCTATAGATTTACCATGTTCATCTTTGTCCAAGTAGCAGGCTGGACTCATTGGTGTTGCCATTATTTAGCACAAAACATTTGTAGCCTTTATCACATAATTGGCTTATACTTAGTAGATTGTGTTTGAGCCCTTCCACATAGAGAACACCCTCAATCTTGATTGCTAGACTTTTTCCTATTGATCCAACGCCAAGAATTCTTCCTTTGTTGTTGTCTCCATAGGTGACGTTTCCACCGTCTTTGGGAGTGAAAGATGTAAATTTTGTGATGTCTCTGGTCATGTGTTTGGAGCAGCCACTATCTAAAAACCAACTTGAGCTTTTGGCCTTCAAACACACCTACAAAACAAATTTTTTTTTATACTTTTTCTTTAGGTACCCAAATCTGGTTGGGTCCTTTGGTGTTAGTAGCAACATAAGTTCCTTTTGGAACCCAAATTTGTTTAATGCCAACATGAATGTTCTTTCTAAGTCTACAAGTAGAAGCTGTATGACCTTTCTTTAGACAACAATAGCATTTAACAAAAGGACTAGTTGAGGAAATAGGTGCAACAAAAAGCTTCTTAAAAGATTTTTCATGTACCATTGGCTTATATCCAATTCCAGCTTTGTCATACACACCCTTTTGCTGTCCTAATATGGCATTCAAGTTATCTCTACCCAAAGTAAACTTAGATAGAGCTGTATTCAGTTTTTCAACTTCCTTTTCTAGTGTAGTGCATTTGGTGCAGATTGAACTAGATGCAAGTAATTGTGATTTTTTAGCTTCTAGTTCTTTAACCTTTATTTGTAAAGATGCATAGTCACTACATTGTTTTGCGATGATCTTCCTAGAAGATATAAGTTGTTTACCAATTTTAACATATTCTTCATGTAATTCATCAAAAGCATCTTGTAACTCATCATAGATAGGAGAAGAATCATTTACCTCGGTTTCACTATCACTTTGTTGATTTGCCATGAGACATAGGTTGGCTTCTTCATTTTCAGATTCACTACTAGTGGAATCCATATCATTTCCTTCCCAAGCTATGTATGCTCTCCTAGGCTTTCTTCCTTTCTTTTCTTTGCTGTCATTCTTCTCATACTTTTCTTTCTTTTGTAGCTTTGGACATTCATTTTTGTAGTGTCCAAGCTTTCCACATTCAAAGCATTTGATTGTTGAGGAAGAGCTTTCACCTTTGTTCGTGTTCTTTTTGGTAGGAAAATTGAATTGCTTCTTGTTTCTATTCTTTTTGATGAATCTTCTAAATTTCCTCACAAGCAATCCCATGTCTTCTTCTTTGGATTCTTCACTTTCATCAAGGTGTTCATCTTCATCACTTTCTATTGATTCTTTGGAGATATGAGCCATATGTGAGAGTCCTTTCTTCTTTTTCTCCTTATCTTCATGACTTTTCAATCTATTGAGTTCCAATTCGTGTTCTTTCAACTTGGCAAATAAAGTAGCAATCTGCATGGAGTCTAGATCCTTTGCTTCAGCAATTGCAGTGATTTTTGGTTGCCATTCACGACTCAAACATCTCATTATCTTGTTAATCTTTTTCTTATCTGTGATTGTATGTCCGAGTCCTTCTAGCTGGTTCACAATGTGTGTAAACCTCTTTTGCATTTCATCTATCTCCTCACCATTCTTCATGTGAAAGAGTTCATATTCATGGACTAGTGCATTCATTCTTGCTCTTTTCACATCGTTGGTTCCTTCATGAGTGAGTTGAAGAGTATCCCACATTTGCTTTGCCGTTTTGCAATTGGAGACCCTGAAAAACTCATCATAATTCAAAGCAGTTGTTATAATATTTTTTGCCTTAGCATCATAACCAACTCTTATTTTATCATCATCATTCCAGTCATATTTTGGTTTTGTTTGTTTATTTCCCTTAGCATCAAGAATAAATGGAACATAGGGACCATTTTCAACAGCATCTAATGCATCTAAACCTGCAGCCTCAAGAAAGATAAGCATTCTCTCTTTCCAATACATGTATTGGGAGCCATTAAAGACAGGGGGTCTAGTCAGTGAAGCCCTATCACCCAGGATATCATTTGTAGCCATCTCTTGAAGCTGTTAAGCTTTGTAACAAGAGTTTTAGCCCTGATGCCAATTGTTGGTAGTGGCTACAATCTCAAGAGGGGGGTGAATTGAGATATTGTAAACTTTTTCAATATTTAAAGCAAATTAGAGTTTTCTTAAAGAAAATTGGTTTTCACTCAATTTAAATTCCCAAGAATCAGGTTATATAACAAGTAATGATGTTAAGAAGAATTATAAGAAGTAACAACAAGTTTAACACAGATTGTAGATCAAAGATTCAAGTTAACAAGCATTCTTAAAACTCATTCACAACACACAAGTGCATATAACAAGTATATGGAGATTAGAGATGAGAAGAACACGCAAACCGATTTATCATGGTTCGGTTACCTCCTCTGGTAAGCCTACATCCAGTCCCACACCTGTGGTTTTCTCCACTATAATCAGCAATTACAAAATTCTAATTACAGCAACACAAGGATAACCTCCTTACTCAAGAATTCACCAGAAAGCACACTTGCTTTTCTATACCCAAGGATCCCTTCTTTCCTTGTTCAATCCTAAGAGATACCCTCTCTTAATCACACTAATTCACAGAAAGAATTTGAGTAGAAGAAAGACTCTAAAAGTCTAATTATACAAATTGAAGTTCTAAGTAATATCACACTTTTCTCTCAACGACGAAGCACTTTTGGAAGCTTTTGAATCTTTCGTATATCACTTTTCAGAATCAGTAAAGTTATCTATTTTAAGTGTTCCTTTGATCCCTCTTTATATAGAAAACAAATTATAGTTGTTGGGATCAATTAAAATAGATTTGGATCTAATTTAACAATAATCTGTTTTCTTGATTCTTGTTCTTGAAATAAGATTCTATTGGTTCTTGTAGAGTTTGCGTCCTTCTTGAAAATAACTGTTTCCATCTGAAAGAATAGCCGAGTCTATTTGAAGAGAAAAAAATAGCCGAGTCCATTTGCCACGTCAGCAGACGGGAGTACTAACACAAGGTAATTGGACGTGCTCCAACTGGTAGATGAGCTTTATATGCCATGTTAGTGGACGAGCGCTTTTTGTTACTTCAGTAGACGCGTGCTTCTGTTACTTTCAGTAGACAAGCTCCATGTGGTACTTAAGTAGACGAGCTTTATATGCCACATCAGCAGACGAGCTCCATTTGGTAGATGAGCTCCATATGGTAGTTCAGTAGACGAGCTCTTCTTGTTACTTTAGTGGACGCGAGCTTCATTGGACGTCTGCTTATTTTGCTTTGTTGGACGTCTGCTTGTTTTACTTTGTTGGACGTCTGCTTGTTCTCTTTGTTGGACGTCTGCTTGTTTCACTTTGTTGGACGTCTGCTTGTTTTTCTTTGTTGGACATCTGCTTGTTTTACTTTGTTGGACGTCTGCTTGTTTCTCTTTGTTGGACGTCTGCTTGTTTTTTTTCTTTTTCATGAGTGATCTTGCATGCAACTTAACACGTAATAAGCACATAGTCAAAATCAAAAATCTTATGCAAAATACACTTTGTTTGTCATACATCAAAACATGAATGAGGACTTAGTCTTACAATTAACAAGTGTCTTTAGCAAATTTAATTTAAAAATGCAATCATAATTTAGAGAATAAAAAAATTAAAAATTATGGAATTAGAATACATTTAAATGAGAAAGTCATTTTAGGAGCATAAAAATTGAAAATAAGCAGCCAACGAAGGTTGGTCCAGTTGGTAAGGATCCGCCTCATAACCCACAAGGTCGTGAGTTCAAATCCCACTGCTGTTGTGAGGACCTCGTTAGTGGGTAATCTGTAAGTACCTCTGTAAGCACTTAATGAGCCGTCAGGCCAGGCCTGTCTTGTCCTTGGTGAGCCCCCGGGACCCAACTCACATAAACTTTTTGTAACCAAAAAATTTTGAAAATAAGCATTTAGGGAAAAAATGAGACATTATTAAAAAAAATCTAAGATTAAACTCTAAATCAAAACTATATAGACAAAATTTTATACACAGGGGAGAAAGGAATAAACATTGTAGAGGTTTGAACTCGCACACTTAAAATTCATGTACTACATCTTAACCGACTAAGCTATCTTTTATTATAAATAGTTTTTCTTTTTGAAGAATATTATAAATAGTTTTAATTATATATAATATTGATAAGTTGTAACTAAGTTAAGAAACTATAAAAAAGAACAACTCTCTATTAACTCATAGGTCTATGAGACCTTATAATTAACCAAGCAATATGTTTTAACATTTAAAATAGACAACAATGCGGGGTACCGTACTTTTTTGTCTATTAGAGTTATCGAGCCCTTAATCATGTTTTGGGTGTGCCGTATAAACATACCATGTTGGGACAACATTTGGTTGTCCAAAAAATGTTTCCGTAATTAACCCAAATGGTACGGAATAACTGTATATCGTGGTTATGTTAATATTCTTGACTAATGGCAGAATTATATATTTGAATTAGCAATGAAAAAAATTACTGTATCTATAATAATAGTTATTTTAATTCATTATTATAAAATCAGTGTCATATGTATATTAACTAAGTTAATTTAAAATAACCAGTGTTCAGTGATAATACGGGCTCATGGATAATTGGCTTTGTCAGGAACATTGGGTACGCTTCTGTTATTGGTTCTGAACTCTGGGGTATCTACTTGTTTATGAAAGAATTAGCTAAAATGCGACATCTTATTGACCCTTATGACGGGTGAATTAGGGATGTAGTGGAATTTAGTATTTATGAAAGAATTAATTGAAATGTGACATCTTATGACAGGTGTATTAGGGGTATAGTGGAATTTAGTTTTCTCCATTTCTTATGCATAACCGACTCTCGAACCTAACCTGTTTTCATAGACAATCTTTTCCTTTAAAAGGATTTCTCAAAAAAAATTCTATCTAATAAATTTACCCCCACTGACTCAGGATCCTAGATCCGTCACTGATCGGCACCTCTGTACGCGAAACTAGAATGCCTGCTCAACTCACGGACAAGAAAGGTTTGCATCTCTTTACTCATTCCATTTACACCTATTGGTTGTGTTTTTTTCTTTATATAAAAAAGGAAGCTAGGGCATTAATCAATGTGTATGCACCAAAATATATATATACTAGTGTTTTTATCAGTGTATCACACGGGCGATGTTTAATATGTTATTTAATAGGAATTTGATTCATTAAGCAAGAAAAAGAAAAAACTTTAATAATTTAAAATCATTATAGAAAGGTCCATTTATAAAGGTCATTGTACAAATGCATTAGGTGATGCCACCTTTAAAAAGTTTTCTTGGAAGTAGCCTTGATTTATATTATATATAGATTCTCCCCCTTTCTTGTGTAAGTTAATCATTTTTAGAAGATATACATATATCATATTGTTAACATTTGATATTTAGAAGATATACCTATATCATATTGTACAAATGCATTAGGTGATGCCACTGTAAAAAGTTTCCTTGGAAGTAGCTTTGATTTATATTATGTATAGATTCTCCCCCTTTCTTGTACAAGTTAATCATTTTTAGAATATATATATATATATATATATATATATATATATATATATATATATATATATATCATATTATTCGTAACATTTGATATTTCTCCCAATAACTTGATATTCTGCTTTTCTCATCATTCAATTTCGCCTGCTTTCAATTTTTTGTCCGAAGCTAAGTTGTAAATTAGTGAATTAGGAGTATGTTTTAAAAGCAACAACTTTATTTCATTTTTCAATATAATTTATTTAATCATTAATGTTAAACACTTCCCGTGATCTTCATTATCATATGAAATTTTTTCTTCTTTTATGAAAATTTATTTTATTATTTATCCTCATTTGCCATATAGTTAACAATTTTTAGAAAATATATTTATGTATCATATTAATTTTAACATTTGATATTTATAGAAATACCTTGTTATTCTACTTCTTTCAATATTTAAATTTATATTGAAATTGATTTTTTGTTTCAAAAGCAATATTATACTTCTCCCGTTATTATTCCATTTTATTCCCTGTTATTAATTTTGAGGATTCCACATGATTAAGAAAAAAAATTTAAATATAATTTGTAAACATTTTTAAAAAAAATGTATCCATGTTCAAGGAGAGACCAACCTACAGTGTATCCGAGTGGTTGAAGGTAACGATTAGAACATGACGGTAAATGATGACCTTGTTAAATCTAATTAAGCAACATGTTTTTCCAGCATTCAAAAGCTATAAAAAGAAATTTAATGTCAAAGAAAAAAACCACCTTTGGGCGAATAGCGTTTGGTACCTAAGTTTGGGGTGGTCAGGAATTTTGCTCCAGTTTTGACTCCTAGCGTCAGGTTGGAGTGCAATTTTCTATTATTATTGTAGTACTTTCAATCAATATACTTCTTTGCTTATTAAAAAAAAAGCCTCAAAATATGTATATATTAAAAGCTGGTCATCAACCATTATAAACCTTTTGGAAATAACATCACGTTTTAAGTAAGCAAATAATCAAAGCATTTAACATCATTAAAGCTATCGATTGCATATTGTTTTCTTTACATTATTATGATTCAAGTTGGTAAGGACTATAACACAAGTCAAGTAAAATATAATGATCAAGTAAAAAAAAAAAACAAATTAGCCAGACCATAGAAATTAGAAATGATAAAATTAATACGTCCAAAAAATATTTTTTATGTGAATGAATTAGAATGATAAAATTTAGGAATCAGTGCCAAAATCATTATTAAAACAAAAGAATGATAATAATTTAAACAAAAATAGAAAAGAAAATGACTTGGTGGAAGGATGTTAATCCCATAATTGTAAACGTTACAAAAAGATTTTGCTAATTCAATGTAACTTTGCTAATTCTATCGAAGCACATAGTCATGGCAGTCAAAACACAGATCAAACTCAAACAAGGCAAAAGCATAAACCCAACCAACATGGTGTGACACAGTTGGTAAATAACTGAGTCTCTTAAACATGTGGTCAGGGGTTCGATTCATGGCTCATGCGTATGAAAAAGCATCTGTTGGGAGGTCAACCCCTTAAATGGATCTCAATACCTCGAGGGATTAGTCTTTGACTCTTGGCCGGAGGATACCCGGTTCAAAAAAAATGATAAACCCAAGAATGTAATCACTATAATTGAGATAGTAGATCAAGTCAAAGCTCATCTTGAAAGTCTCTGAGGCCTCCGCTGGGGTACTAAAGAAGTCTAACATGATCTGTTCTCTCTTATACTATTAGTTACAACACCATTGAAGAAATAAAAATGAAGAGTTTACATGCAAAACTGAGGCCAAGGTCATAGACTAAAATAAAAATATTCATCATTTCGATCCTTCACTAAGTACTGGCAGCATTCCTGAGATTTCCAAAGCTCTGTGCATGATCATTCATCCTTTCTTTCATGGCCTACAAACATAAGCAACATAACATGTTTTTCAACTCAATTACCAAATCAAAATAAACTTTTATTCTTCCTAAATAGAGATCCTTCCACAGATGTTTGTTTTATAAAAATTATAAACTATCTGCCCCAACTCATTATACATGAAGCCATATCTATTGCTCATAGTAATGTTCATAACTTAGTGATCTAGGCAAGTTACTGTTAATTGAGACAAATAGAAAAGCCAAGTTAACCTTTTGTTAAAGTGTACCCTCCTTGTTAATCAAAATTCCAAATTCTTGTTTCTCAATCTTTGAAATTTTTAAGATCATAGTAGATATTGGGCATTGGTTAGAGCACTTACTGGAGCCAGAAACAATGCCCTTAACAAAAAAATGTCCCAAATATCAATTAAAAAACCGATTACCCAGGCTTTGTTTAAAGCATATATAAGCTTTCATGACCTGCACACAAATAGGAAAGTAGAATTGATCAAAGGAAAGAATCAAATAGGCGATAGTGCCAACATAAACCTTTGATCAATATGGCAATTTGATAATCACAAAAGTAAAAATAATTACTTAAGAATAAAGATTCACTTTCTTTGGTGTATTGCCCGTGAATACAAAATTTTCACATGTCACCATTTCCCTTACTCTTTGCAAATGTATGGCATACTCTTTTACTTAAAAACCAATCTTAGCTTAATGCAAGATACATGAAATGAAAGGCATGCCAAAAAGAACTTAAGAGGGCGGTAAAAATTAGTTCAACTATACACTTCACTTATTTTTATAAAAATTAAATGATCACACAAATTTACAAATTTCAGCTACATTCAGGATGACAAAGGCAAAGCAGTTACCTCACATGAAAATTTAAACTGTAGGTTTAAAGGGCCTGTAGTTTTAGGAGCTTCCCTTTCAACTTCACATGGAAAAGAAGATGTCTTGGTAGATAGATTAAAAAGAAAGATAAAACATTCAAACAATCAACTTAAATCTCAATAAATAACCTGCATTGAATGCAACCAAGTGCTAAAGCAATGGATTCTGAATAGTTGAAATTAGTTGCTCCATCTAGGTCGCCATGCCTCATGTTGTTGCTCACTCACGCCCGCCTTTTCAAGTGTCAGGTTTGAATATCATGACAATAAATAAGTGACTTGTAACGCTCGGTTGTTTATTGAAACCGCTGTTAAAAGCTAACTTATAACATCGGTTCTCCTAAGAACCACCGATACAAGGGTTTTTTTTTTATAAATTGTTTTGTTTCAGTTTCAATGCACCAAAGAATATTTCATAGATACACACACAGAGAAGCATCCAGATCGTTAAGATCATCCAAAATTCATTATCTATCACATACACAAATAATATAAGTTCTAAGTACCAAAAACATAAATCTATGCATTGTGCTCAAAATCTATATCCGCGCTCCATTAACTTTGTTCCGCCAAAGCCTCGCACAAGTTCGGATAGAGATTCAACATTAGTTAAATTAAGACATCAACATAAACAAAAAAAAAATTTAACATTATTTAAATAATCATTAATTACACTATGATGCAAAATAAAAATAAACATTAATAAATTACACTATATTCAGATCAATATCACTTCATCATGATCATAAAGAGTGGCAAGTACATTGTCCAAAACATTTTCCTTAATGAAATTAGGCATCCGTGATGAGAAAGAAGGAGTCTCAGGCATATCAAGAGTTGAATCTTGCTTTTTCATCACTACCATTATGCATGCTTTTTCTTTGGAGAACCACTAACCACTTTTTGTTAGAAGGATCATTGATATAAATACTTGTTTTGCTTCGGAAGCCAAGATGAAAGGCTTTTCAGTATGACCAACCTTGTTAAGGTCTAACAATGTAAATCATAATTCATCGGTTTTTACACCACTTTTACTGTCAACCCACTTACATTTAAAATCTGCCACTATGAATTTAGTGTGTCGACTTCCAAAATTTCTTCAATGACACCAAAGTAAGAGACGGGTGCCATAATGGGATTTGTATCTTTTGAACTAGAGAAGTGTATGGACTTAGCCACGATCGTAACCCCACTATTTTGCATGGTACTCTTGTCATCCAGAGACTTTGTATAAAATGAAAACTTATTGATGTCGTAACTGCTCCAACATATGACATTAAAGTTAGGCCCACGTGCTAGCCATTTTAATGTATCAGAAGCAGTACTACCACCCTTCATAATTTCATTTTTAAACCATTGTAGGAAAGTCCTATTATGCTTGTTCAACAACCACTTTTCGTTCATTCAAGAATTTTCTTCCTTGACTTTCCTTTTGTGCTCAGCTAAGTAAAGATGAACTACATCAATGTTATTCAATATATACAAATGTGCTTGAAGAACTTCCTCCCGACCTTTGCTTATAACAGTTTCACCACGTGTACCCTTACCTTCACATCTTCCATCATGAGGAAGCTTAGGAATCCCTATAGGTTCCGTTTCATAAAGGTAGTCTGAACAAAACTCAATTGCTTCTTCTGCAACGTACCTTTGAACAATAGATGCTTCTGGACGATGTTGATTCTTCACATAGCCTTTCAAGATCTTCATGCATCGCTCAATTGGGTACATCCACCTTAAATAAACAGGGCCACACAATCTAATCTCCCTCACAAGATGAACAATTAAGTGAACCTATGATGTCAAAAAATGAAGGAGGAAAATACATCTCCAATTGGCACAAGATAATGGCAGCTTCTTTTTCCAACTCATCCAACTTCCTGGGATCAATGACTTTGCTTCATATAGCATTGAAGAATAAGCACAACCTAGTTATGGCATGTCTAACATTTTTAGGAGCACAATCACGAATACCCACAGGTAGTAGTTGTTGCATCAAGATGTGGCAATCATGAGACTTTAAGCCAACTAATTTCAGATCACTCATTGAGACAAGCCTCTTGACATTAGAACAATAACCACGTGGCACTTTGACGTTTCGTAGACATTCACAAAAACTCATTCTCTCCTTTTTTGACAAAGTATGACATGCTGGAGGCAAATATGTCCACTCACAATCCTTTGATTGTGGAGCTAACTGCGATCTTATACCCATTGTAACCAAATCTAGACGAGAATTCACACCATCCTTTGTCTTTCCCTGAATGTTGAGAAGCGTCCCGATTACACTATCACAAACATTTTTCTCCACATGCATCACATCAATACAATGTCTAACATCAAGTTTGCACCAATATGGAAGATCAAAGAAGATAGACCTCTTCTTCCATATGTTTTTCCCAGTAGCCTTCTTTTGATTCTTTCCAAAGATAAAATTGATGTCCTTCACTTGTTGATAAACTTGTTCTCCATTTAAGGCCAGCGGAGCAGGTTCATTGTCCTGACTTCCATTAACAGCTTTTTTCAATCTACGATGTGGGTGATCACGGCTTAGAAATCTCCGATGCCCAAGGTAAACTGTCTTCTTCCCATGCTTCAATTGAGTGAAACATGTGCCCTCTTCACATATAGGGCATGCTTTATGCCCCTTGATACTATACCAAAACAAGTTATCATATGCTGGAAAGTCATTGATGGCACGCATCTGGAAAGTCTCATTAGAATACCCATCAAATACATCAACACCTTCCACCCATAGCTTTTTCAAGTCTTCAATCAAGGGACTTAGATAAACATCTAAGTCATTTCCCGGTTGTTTTGGGCCCGAAATCATCATAGATACCATCATGTACGTATTTGCGCTTCATGCACAACCAAGGAGGTAGATTGTAAATTACGAGGAGAACGTGCCATGAACTATGAATACTACTTAAGGTACCATATAGATTCATTCCATACGTAGCAAGTCCAAGACTAAGGTTCCTTGGATCATTTCAGAAATCAGGAAACAGACTATCAATTCGCTCCCATTGCACCAAATCAGCCGGATGATGAAGCACTCCATCTCGTTTTCTATCATTTACATGCCATCTAATGTTCTTTGCGTCATCTACATTAGCGAGCAATCGTTTGAACCTTGGAATTATTGGAAGATACCACAACACCTTCGCAGGAGGACCTTTTGTGTTCAAATCATAACTAGAATCATCATCCTTCACTTTGAACCGTGATGACCCACACTTGGGGCAATTGTGCAACTCTTCATTCACACCCCTATATAATATGCAATAATTAGGGAATGCGTGTATCTTCTTATACTCCATTCCCATCGGACACAATACCTTCTTCGCCTCATATATAGTTATGATCTGGCAATGTGTTGCCTTCTGGAAGCATGTTCTTCAACAACTCAAGTAATTCAGTGAAGATTTTATCACTCCACCCATTTCTCGCCTTCACGCTGAACAATTTCAACACTGCCGACAACCGTGTATAAGTAGTGCACCCCGGATACAAAGGCTTCTCCGCATCACTACACAAAGTATCATATAGATTTGCCCGCTGAAAAGACTCTTGACCAATCTCACGGATCATGTCCTCTAGTCAATCGTCCTCCATATCTATATCAACTTCCTCGGTTTGGGACACACTTGACTGCTTTAACAAGACATCACCATGCCATATCCATCTTGTATAATTCTTGCAAATCCCTTCACAAATAAGATGAGTACGTATTTCCTTAACTTCACATTTTCTCATATTCACACATTTGACACAAGGACAACAAAACTTTCCATTACTATCAGGAAGATTTCTTTGATCAAATTCTAAAAACTCTTCCACTCCCTTTCGATACTCATCACTTGTGCATCTACTAACCATCCAACTGCGATCCATAACTACGTTCTGTAAATAAGATGGACTCTAATGATATTTCCTTGCATCAATGATCAGTACATTTCATAGAAGCATCTAAACCCCAACAAACTATATTATCGTCACCTTGGCAAATAAACAATCATGACCATGAGCATGATCCATAAGCAAAAGTTAGAAATGTGGGGTTTTGGATTGAAACTAAAATAAAGAAAACAAAACAGAACAAAGAAAGAAAACAGAGCAGTAAAACAGATTAACAAATAAACTAAAGCGATTAACCTACTGCTTTTGGTTTCCCAAACTATCATCGGTTCATGCAAATTCCTAGCCCTAAGCAGATTCTAATCCCCTCCCGGTTGTAGCAATAATTCACAAGCGGAACCACTACTACAGATATATGTCCCTATTCCCGAATTAAGCAAACGGGGTTAAGCACTTCGTGAACTAAGCGAACACGAAACGTACACACGCGAATTAAGCAAACGCGATTATATATAGGAACATGATATCACCGAGATAAACCAATACAACACAATATACTCCTGAATTAAGCAAACAGAAATATAAAGCATGGCATTGAAAAGAGAAAAGGAAATGAAAACAGGAAATACAAGAACCTCAAGTATGGATAGAAACCAATTACAGTAGATTAATCTAGGAGACTAGTTCTCCATAACAAACATTTAACAAACATAAGCAGAAAAGGAAACAAAACAAACTACAACTACTGACTAGCTAAGACTAGCCAAAACTGACTAGCCCCTCTTTTCATTCTGCCATAGAGCAGTTTATATACAATTTCTGGAATCCAAGGCCTCGCGAGGCGAAGCACTTCTCGCGAGGCGAATAACACGAAAGGTCTGCAACTCTTGGTCTTCTCGTGAGGCGAGAATATCTTCGCGAGGCGAACTCTTAAAATTCCCAACTGTAACGCCCGTGACCTTCAACATGCCCAAACCGTGATGGCTTCTGGTCTTCCAAGACTCGCGAGGCGAAGGTATGCTCGCGAGGCGAACGCTTCAACTTCAAAACTGCCACGACCGTGATCTTCAACACGGGTAAACCATGATCGTCTCTGACTTTTCAGGCTTGCGTGACTCGCGGGGCGAGATATCCTTCGCGGGGCGAGTGGCTCCAGATTTATTTTATTTTATTTTATTTAACCTGAAAAACAGAAAATAACATAAGTACTTTGTTTAACTCTAAATCAACTAAATTAACCAAAAAACACTTTACAGACTCAAAATACTACTTAGAGACAATCAAGTCTAATTTGGGTGAAAATGATATAAAATAAGCACAAAGCCATGGTCTTTACTAGTTATAAAACCAGTCAAACAGAGGCTCATCAAAATACCCCAAACTTAAACTTTGCTTGTCCCCAAGCAAACTACAACTCAAAAACTTAAAAAGACTCAAGACCTGGCAAGCTCAAAAGATTCAATCAACTTTCGCACAGATTTCAAGTAATTTATCAAAATATTTTTCAATGTTCCCCCCTTTGCAAACAAAGCAACCCCCACATGCATTTATTCTAAACAGTTGAGAATTTCATCATTCGAACACTTATTAATCTAAGCAGGGGATCCAAGTCACACACAAAAGAGAGATCACCATATTCAAACAACTGCCTTCCTCACAAGGGAAATTTGTGTTTCACTCAATCGCTCAGTTTGTGTCAGGCTATTAACATTTCACTCAATTTTCACTTTTAAGAGCACTTCCCATAAATTTGATTTTCATCTCTAAATGATTCCCACAGAAAACATGCAAGCAACATCAGAAGGTCTTTTATGGGTTGTAATGGGGCCTGGCTAAGGGTTGGATATACAAAGGAACTAGGCTGAAGACCCTAGGAACTAAGAGAGCATGAACTTTTTACACTTTGAAATTCACTCAAGTTCCTTTCTTAATTTTTTTCTTTATGCTTCTGGGTGGCTACAGCCTTTTATTTTCTAATACTTTTTATTATTATTATTATTATTATTATTATTATTATTATTATTTATTTATTTATTTTTTTTTTACACTTTTCTTTTCTTTTTTTTTATTTTTCCCAATCCCAAACAACACATTGCACCGGGTAGCCACCCCAAACTTTGGTTTCTTGCACCCATTCTAAGATTACATGCTCTCCTAATCCTAAGATCGGGTTAACATGGTTTTCCAGATTTTTGGGCTTATAACAATAGGTTATCAAGAATTAACAGGCTAATAGGCTCAATGGGGCTAACTAAGGAACATGCATTAGGAATTGGTTATTTTAGGCTAAGTAGTTATTTACAAAGAAAATGCCTAAATCATTTGAAGCAAACATATAATCATGCAAACCATAAAGAGATTCAAGCAAATTCAGGAAAGTGCAATCAAAAGTGATTTTCACACAGTTTAAAACATGTTGGAGGCTCAAAACCTCACCTGGACATTTTTGCAAATTATTTGAAAGAGATTCTATCCCTAGTGTGTGCTTCCTATCACCCCAAACTTATCATAAATCATGCCATCATAATAAAATCTCAAAGTTCAGTTTTCAATCATATGGGGATCATTTTTATTTTCAAAATTTTTTTTCAAATCCTAGGGGGGAAACAGTCAACTCATAACATGCAATCCATCTATGCAATTTCAATCAAACCAATAAACTTGCCGACAAAAGACTCAAACACAACTCCTGAGCTTCTCAAATTATTCAGGAGCTTTATTCAAAACAAAACAGAATTAAAGTAAGGAAAAGAAAATTAAAAAGGAGAAAGGGTTAAGAAAACTCATTAAGGCCGGTTCCACCAGGATCCCATTGCTTGTAGCATAAGGCCCACGTGATGGACAAAGAGTGGGAGTTCATTCCATGCTTCCATGACTTGCAGCCTTGATGTGGGGGTGAGCACTTGACAATTATGATGACTTCGCCGAGTGCGGCGGACTTCTCACTCCCCTTCGGGTCACAGCTGACTTCTTTATCTACAAAGTCTCCCCAATAGAAGTGGGGCTCAACCTCTTGGACTGGCCATGGTGCAAAATCCAAGGGTGCAAAATCCAGAGCTTTTGGTTCCACATGGGGAGGTGGCAAACAGTTAGCTGGGGTTACTGGTGCTGCTTCCTTTTCTGCCTTTTCTTCATTTACTGCACGAACAAATTCATCACCTGCTATACATGCAGAAATTTCAGCACACACCACACAAAGGTTAGAGTTAGTAGAGTCAGTACATATATTACAATAAAATGAATCAGGAAAATCTACAATGTCTGGAAATTCAGCAATTAGTTCATCCACCCCATTACTCTCAACACATGCATCTAAGACCACAGATTCTTCTTTATCCTCAAGCACGGTGGAGCAAATGTTCTCCTGATCCTCCTGATGCTCATTTCCTATATGAACATGGCCCTCAACCTCATCTGTCTCCTGTTCCATATGGATGCTTTGCTTAACATACCTTTCAAAATAACATTCTACACACAAAGCAGTGCCAGAACAATAACAATCATCAGGGGATTCAACACACAAATCATCATCAACAGAAATATTATCACAATCATCATCAGAATTATCTTCAAGGGGTTGTGGAGTTAGTATTGCAGCCGAGTTGGCGGTAACTTGATCAATTAGAGCAGACAACTTTTGAGATTCAGCTTGGCTCCTCTGGTATTCAGCCTCCATCTTTTGTTGAAATTCGAGAAAGTTTGCTTCCATTTGTGCACTTATCTGTTCAGTCATCTGTTTGCACAGGTCCTCTAGGGAAGGTTCGGAAGGTGCAGCTCTGAAGGCAGGATAGTATCTAAACAGGAAGGCTTCTTGCAAATCAAACCAGCTTGAGATGGAATTCTCATCAAGACAATACAACCAATCTCTTGCAGCACCTTCAAGTGAGAACTGGAAAGCTTCCATCTTGACGTGGTCTTCTGTTATTCCTGCAGGTCTCAGCATTATAGAACAAGCAATCTGGAATTCCCTCAGATGCTCCTGCGGATTTTCACCTGCAAAACCACTAAACTTTGGCAACCAGTGTGATAAACGAAGAAAATCAGGAAAATATATGCATGGTGGTTCATAATTAACATTAGGCATGTAACCATATATGTGATTATCCATGGGGGGTGCTAAAATTCACAACCAGACAAAGCAGACAAAACTAATTCAGCAAAGAGAAATTTTTTTTTTTTAAAATTTATTTTCTGCTAATAACAACAAACCAGAGTCCCCGGTAACGGCGCCAATTTTTGACCGTGCTATCGCACACGCGCCAAAAAGAACGAGCGGTTATAAAACTGTAGTTTAGAGCGACAACTCGGATCGTCTCTCAAGGACACTTAGGTGTTGTTATTATTAACAGAAAAAGTTAGAAATGGGGGGTTTTGGATTGAAACTAAAATAAAGAAAACAAAACAGAACAAAGAAAGAAAATAGAGCAGTAAAACAGATTAACAAATAAACTAAAGCGATTAACCTACTGCTTTTGGTTTCCCAGCTATCATCGGTTCATGCAAATTCCTAGCCCTAAGCAGATTCTAATCCCCTCCCGGTTGTAGCAATAATTCACAAGCGGAACCACTACTACAGATATATGTCCCTATTCCCGAATTAAGCAAACGGGGTTAAGCACTTCGTGAACTAAGCGAACACGAAACGTACACACGCGAATTAAGCAAACGCGATTATATATAGGAACATGATATCACCGAGATAAACCAACACAACACAATATACTCCTGAATTAAGCAAACAGAAATATAAAGCATGGCATTGAAAAGAGAAAAGGAAATGAAAACAGGAAATACAAGAACCTCAAGTATGGATAGAAACCAATTACAGTAGATTAATCTAGGAGACTAGTTCTCCATAACAAACATTTAACAAACATAAGCAGAAAAGGAAACAAAACAAACTACAACTACTGACTAGCTAAGACTAGCCAAAACTGACTAGCCCCCCTTTTCATTTTGCCATAGAGCAGTTTATATACAATTTCTGGAATCCAAGGCCTCGCGAGGCGAAGCACTTCTCGCGAGGCGAATAACACGAAAGGTCTGCAACTCTTGGTCTTCTCGTGAGGCGAGAATATCTTCGCGAGGCGAACTCTTCAAATTCCCAACTGTAACGCCCGTGACCTTCAACATGCCCAAACCGTGATGGCTTCTGGTCTTCCAAGACTCGCGAGGCGAAGGTATGCTCGCGAGGCGAACGCTTCAACTTCAAAACTGCCACGGCCGTGATCTTCAACACGGGTAAACCGTGATCGTCTCTGACTTTTCAGGCTTGCGTGACTCGCGGGGCGAGATATCCTTCGCGGGGCGAGTGGCTCCAGATTTATTTTATTTTATTTTATTTAACCTGAAAAACAGAAAATAACATAAGTACTTTGTTTAACTCTAAATCAACTAAATTAACCAAAAAACACTTTACAGACTCAAAATACTACTTAGAGACAATCAAGTCTAATTTGGGTGAAAATGATATAAAATAAGCACAAAGCCATGGTCTTTACTAGTTATAAAACCAGTCAAACAGAGGCTCATCAACAAGATAAAACAGAAACACATAGAATCACAAACATGTTCTTCAATGAAACCCAAAAACAGAAACAAAGACACATAAAAAGAAAAATAAATCGCAACAAAAGGAAAGGGAGAGAAAACTTACGAGAAAGCGACCGGAGTGAGAGGACGATGATGGAGGACGAAGGGAAGCGAACGAAGGAAATACGGTGGTCACGGAGGCGTCACAGAGATGAGGACGAGGAATAGGGGTTGAAGAAATGTACGTGTGTTAGGGCGCGGAAGTGAATAAGGAACCTGCCGAGTTCATACGTAAAAAACTTAAAGACATGTAACGGCGGTTTCATTAAAAACCTTTGTTATATGTCATTTTTAACGGCAGTTTCATTTCCAACCGCTGTTAAAAGTCTTTTCCTCAAAAAAAATTCTGGAAATATCTAACTTATAACAACGTTTATGTAAAACTGCTGTTAAGAGTCAATTTTAACGGTGGTTATTGTACAACCGCTGTTAAAAGTGATTTAATGATCCAGATAATTATGGAACTACCACCGCCTATTTTATAACGTCAGGTTTTGTCTAACCGCTTTTAAAACTAGTCGTTAAAGACGTCGTTTCCACTAGTGATGAATTAAAATAATTATTATTATAGATACAATACTTTTTTTCACTCCTATTTCAAATATATAATTCTGCCATTAGTCATGAATATTAACATAACCACGATATACAGTTATTCTGTACCATGTGGGTTAATTACGGAAACATTTTTTGGAGAACCAAATGTTGTCCCGACATGGTATGTTTATACGGCACACCCAAAACATGATTAAGGGCTCGATAACTCTGAGAGACAAAAAAGTATGGTACCCCATATTGTTGTCGATTTTAAATGTTAAAATATAGCGCTCGGTTAATTATTAGGTCTCATAGACCTATGAGTTAATAGAGAGCTGTTCTTTTTTATAGTTTCTTGACTTAATTACAACTTATCAATATTATATATAATTAAAACTATTTATAATAATCTTAAAAAAAACTATTTATAATAGAAGATATATAGCTTAGTCGGTTAAGATGTAGGACATGAATTTTAAGTGTGCAAGTTCAAACCTCTACAATGTTTATTCCTTTCTCCCCTCTCTCCCTTTCCAATGTAGGGTAGCCTCTCCTTAAACCAAATTTTTTTATATGTTTGAGCTTGCTATATTAAAGTTAACTTTGCTAATTAGAAATTTATTTTGATTTAGCTTTATTAAAATTCATAATATATAAAATTTTGTCTATATAGTTTTGATATATATTTTAATCTTAGATATTTTTTTAATAATGTCTTATTTTTTCCCTAAATGCTTATTTTAAATTTTTTTTTGTTACAGAAAGTTTAGGTGAGTTGGGTCCCGGAGGCTCACTAGGGTTAGGGCAGGCCTCACAGCTCATTGAATGCTTACAAAGGTACTTACAGATTACCCATCAACGAGATCCTCACATCGGCAGTGAGATTTGAACTCACGATCTCGTGAGTTATGAGTTGAATCCTTACCAACTGGACCAACCTTCGTTGGCTGCTTATTTTCAATTTTTATGCTCCTAAAATGACTTTCTCATTTAAATGTATTCTATTTTCATAATTTTAATTTTTTTATTCTCTAAATTATGATTGCATTTTAAAATTAAATTTGCTAAAGACACTTGTTAATAAATCCAGAAAAGTCAGTATGTATGAAGAAGTGATGTATTTATTATTTTAAGGAATTGTATGTTTAGTTTTTCCATTTTGGATTCCTTAAAAAAATTAGACACTAGTTGGCAAGACTGCTTTTAATAATTAGATAAAATTTTCATTACTCATAGTCACTATATAAAATATATTTTTACCTCAATTTAGAAAAAAAATGTTAATTTCCATATATATGTGTGTGTTTTTTTTTGTTTGTATGAAAACCTTTCATGCCATGTATGGGACGGAACATACTAATTCACTATAGAAACCTTCCGGAGCACTACTACAAAAAAATGTTTTAATAGCACATCTTAAATAGCGTTTCTGACTGAAACGCTATTAAAAGAGAGGCGGAAGACGTTTAATAGCGCTTCCTTAAGGAAGTGTTATCTTAGATATAACCTAACACAGCGTTTCCCCAAGGAAGCACTACTAAAAGTTGTTTGGTAGGAATAGATAACGCTTCCTTAAGGAAGCGCTATCTTTTTGTGATTAATAGATAGCGCTTGTTCGAGGAAGCGCTATCTATTCATTACCTAAGATAGCGCTTCTACAAGGAAGCGCTATATATTCCTTACCCTAAAAATAATTGTTCCTCCCACACCTCACTCTCGAAAATTTCACGCGACCATCTCCCTCTCGCTCCTGCGACTCTCACAACCTTTCCTTGCGACCAGAACAACCTCTCCTTGCGACCCCCATAACCACCGTCGAACCACCACCGTTGTACGGCCACCACACACCACCGTCGCACAGCCCGCGGGTTTCACTGGTGCGTTTACTGGGTCGCCACACCACCGCCGTCTCTCACTGTTGGTGCGTTTCACTCAGGATCTCTGCCAACAGAGAGAACATAGAAGCTCCACCACGAACGACCCTTCTCCATGTAATCCCTAATTCTTTCGAACCCCTTCACTCACTTGGAGCCTGGTTCTGACCTTCTTCAACACCCTCTGCGTTAACACCTCTGCTTATTTTATTTTAATTTTACACAATGGAATAATATACTATGATTGAAATTGTTGAATTTTTAGTTGGTTGCGTTTGTTTTCATGTTTTTGGTTCTACTGCTCTATGCTTTCTCTGTTTTTATGAGGACTGTCTTTCTTGTATTTAGACACTATATTATGGTTTTGTGATTATCTCAAAATTGACAAAATTGTGTTTCACTCCATGAGAGGAGTGTTGGCAGTTGAGACGTCTTGAATAAAAAGTTGATTCTGTTCAAACTTTCATTGGGATTCTAGCTAAAAATTTCTTTCCAAGTAGTTGACAAGATATCTAACACAATATGTAAGTTTATGGAAGAGGAGTTATAGCCCCAGATTAATAGCTTCAGTTTGTGTATATCATACATAGCTCAGGTTATTTATGTTGCACAAAGGAGCTTATGTTTCATACTGAATTTTTACAGAAATAAATTAAAAATGGAGAATTTAGATACTATAATAATGATAGGGTGAATTAGTAATGGAAATTGTACAAACTAATGTTCCATTATTGTTATATGTATGCAAGCACTTTCGAAAATCTGTATATATCTTCAGTTTTCTATGATTACATGAAGATGCGATCATTCCACTGTAATGGATTAATTGAACTCATGCTTGCTTCCTATATTTTGTGATTATTAGCCGAACCAAGAGTCCATATATCTTCACTTTAAGCTCTCTTGACATTGCACATGTTTGTGTTTGACATTTTAAGTGACTGTCCCAATGCCAAGGCTTCCTACATTGTAATCTCAGTCTGTAGAGTCATTATTTTATTTTTTAATGGCAGATCTTATTTGACAAGTTATCAAGAACAGATCTTATTAATGTATGAAGACCACTTGTGCCAATTGTTGTTGGTCTGAGAAAAACAGTTTGATTACCTAATCTAATCCTCCTCTGGAGTAAAAATCTATGTATATTATAACTACTAGACTTCTTTCTTTGTATGTGATGCTATGATATATCATATATGCCTTGACATTTAAGTTATGTTTAATAATTGCCCTAAATTTTGTTTAACGAAAATAGGAAGAAACATCATTTTTAACTTTATCATCCCTAAAACTGAGAAATAACAAGGCCAAGTCCCCTGCTTTGTTATAAAACTGAACCATGCTTAGAATCATGTGGCACCAAATATTATTCCATTTATGTGTGTAGAACAAAGATTCATCAGTTTCATATTCTTCTAGCTGCTTTTCTCTAACTTCATGTGCACTCTCTTCCTTCTTTGCAGTATCAGCTATGCTTCTTCCATAGTCCAGAGCCCAACACAGCACCTAGCTTTGGTCTTCTTGCAAACTTTTGCAAGAAGGTAAGTGCATATGCTCCTCTTAAAACTTTGCAACCTTAGCATATCATCTTTGTCTTTGTGGTACCTTTTTTAGTTCATTCTTTCCTGTTTCTTTCTATGGGGTATCATTTGCTGTTTCTATGCTTTTCTCTTTTTTCTACCTTGTTATATGCTTTTCGCTTTGAGCTCTGATGGGTTGACTCTTTTGTCCCTCTTGAGGCACTGGACTGATGTGCCTAGTGACATAAACTCCACATGGAAGGCCTCTGATTCCACTCCATGTTCATGGGCAGGAGTGCAATGCAATCATGGCCACAATGTTGTTTCCCTTAACGTCAGTGAATATTCCATTTATGGTCAACTGGGACCTGAAATTGGACATTAGAGTCACTTGCAAAGCATAGACTTGTATGGTAGTGGTTTCTCCGGAGAAGTTCCCCAAGAATTAAGTAATTGTAGCCTACTTGAGTACTTGGAGCTTTCTACAAACAACTTTAGTGGAAGGATACCTGAGAGCTTCAAACACTTTCAAAATTTGAAGTATATGGACCTCAGCAATAACAGTTTAAGTGGTTCCATTCCCACAAATATTGGGAATATGACTGAGCTTCTGGAGCTGGATCTTAGTGCTAATCAGTTGTCAGGGTCAATTCCCATATCCATTGGAAATTGTAGTAAATTGACATATCTTGATTTGGATTCCAATAACCTAGAGGGAGTTCTTCCTGCTAGTCTAAACAATCTCAAAAATCGAGAAACTCTATCTTAATTTAGATTTTGAAACAAATTCAGGTATGTACCTTTCATATTTAGATTCGTTTTTTAAACCCATTTAGGATCCTTTTTTGAAGCTTCCAGGGGTATCATGCACTCATGTTTTGACATGAAGACCCTGTTACAAAATTGCTATTTAACAGGGATAATATCCAATTGTCTGCAAATTTCATCCTTTTCCAGAAGCATGCTATTTCATTTAGGAATAAAGAAAGAAACTAATAATTTTGGATTCTCTCAGGTACGTCTGTCAATCAACTCTCTCCGTTGTTCAAGCTGCTCGACTTCACTCTGGTATGGTTTACCACTTGTTATTACCTCGTGTTTTATTTAAACCTTTAGTTGTATTATTAGACATGTTTATTTTTATCGGTATAAATATGCATTAACCTTCGTTTCCTGTTCAAACTCAAAATAATTATGGTAGATCGTAAAAATATGGATCGGAAGTGGATGTCTGCCAATCGTTTGTCGAAGGAATATAAGGACGGAGTGCAAGATTTTATTAGGTTTGCAGTTGAGCATGCAGAAAACCCTAGTAGAATCATATGTCCTTGTTTAAGTTGTTGTTATACAAGACGAGTTAGTGTAGCTGAGTTGGAAGGACATTTAGTGTGCAATGGAATTGATCAAAGTTATACCTATTGGACAAAGCATGGTGAGACTAGAGGTGAATCTAGTGATATGGGGAATAGTGGAAGAAATACGTCAGATGACACCAATATAAATACATATGATGCTTACCGTTTTGAAGAGATGGTAAACACGGTTGAAGAAGATCTTCGTGATTGTCCTCGAATGTTTGAGAAGTTGGTAAGTGATGCTGAGAAACCGTTGTATGAGGGTTGTACTAAATTCACAAGATTGTCGGTGATGCTAAAGTTGTATAACTTGAAATCGGGGAATGGATGGACTGATAAGAGCTTTACGGACTTACTCACACTATTGAAAGATATGATGCCGGAGGATAACGTACTTCCGAGTCGGACATATGAGGCTAAACAAATGTTACGCTCTATTGGCATGAGCTATGAGAGGATACACGCTTGTCCTAACAATTGCATTTTATTTCGGAATGAATATGCATCGTTAAAGACGTGTCCTAAATGTAATGCTTCACGGTATAAGAAGAAAGAATCGGCTCCAGAGAAGGTTCTATGGTATTTCCCCATAATTCCCAGATTTAGGCGCATGTACCGTAGTTCAAAAGATGCAAGAAACTTGACATGGCATGAGGATGAAAGGATTAAAGATGGCAAGCTACGACACCCGACATATTCTCCTCAATGGAAAAGAATTGATCATGATTATTCGAATTCGGGCAAGAACCAAGAAATCTACGACTTGAATTGTCTACCGATGGATTTAATCCGCATGGTGTTCAGAGTAGCTCTCACAGTACATCGCCTGTGATTTTGGTGATTTATAACCTACCTCCATGACTATGCATGAAGCGCAAATACATGATGTTGTCTATGTTAATTTCTGGGCCCAAAAAACCAGGAAATGATATCGACATATACTTGGCTCCTTTAATTGAAGACTTGAAACAAATGTGGGAGACCGGTGTAGAGGTGTATGATGGGTATAGAGAAGAAAGTTTCACCCTAAAGACCATAATCTTCGGCACAATTAATGATTTTTCGGCATATGGTAATTTATCAGGATACAGTACCAAAGGTCAGTGTGCATACCCTATATGTGAAGATAATACGAATTAGATGCGGTTGGAACATGGCAAGAAGAATGTCTTCCTTGGGCATCGTAGATTTTTGCATTCAAGTCATCATTATCTGTCGTGGAGAAAGGCATTCAATGGGAATACAGAAGAACGTGTAGCTCCTTTGCCGTTTACGGGTACGCAACTGTTTGAAAAGGTACAAGATTTGAGTATTGAATTTGGGAAACCTTTTGCGAGAGAGCTTGTCACACGAGGGTGGAAAAAAAGGTCAATTTTCTTTGAGCTGCCATATTGGAAGTCATTATACGTAAGACACTTCATTGACGTAATGCATGTTGAAAAAAATGTATTTGATAGTGTAATTGGTACCTTACTCAATGTGCCAGGGAAGACCAAAGATGGCATTAATGCAAGGCTGGATTTGGTTAGTATGGGATTGAGACAAGAATTGGGCCCGGTAAAGAAGGGGAAAAATACATATTTACCTCCGGCTGCTCATACTCTATCTAGAAAAGAGAAAATTGTTTTTTGTAAGTTTCTTCATGGATTTAAGGTTCCAGAGGGGTACTCTTCAAACATTATGAACCTCGTATCAATGAAAGACCTTAAGTTAAAGGGTCTAAAGTCCCATGACTGTCATGTTCTCATGGAGAATTTGCTACCCATCGGTATACGGTCCATTTTTCCGAACAAAGTACGGCATACATTAACTAAACTTTCTTTCTTCTTCAAGGCAATTTACAGTAGAGTGATTGACCCTGGAAAGTTGCCAGCGTTGCAAAGAGAAATTGTTGTGACTTTGTGTGAGCTAGAGATGTATTTCCCACCTTCATTCTTTGACATCATGGTCCATCTGACTGTACATCTGGTTAGAGAGACACAATTGTGTGGTCCAGCTTATATGAGATGGATGTACCCGTTTGAGCGTTTTATGAATATATTAAAAGGTTATGTTAAAAACCGATCACGACTAGAGGGTTGTATTGTTGAACGGTACATAGTCGAAGAAGCTGTTGAATTTTGTACCAACTACCTATCCAATGTTGAATATTCTGTAGGGCTGCCAAAGTCTCGTCATGCAGGAAGAAGCGCAGGGCAAGGGATTTATGGAACTGAAATATTGACTATACCAAGGAAAGAATGGGAGCAAGCACACTTGTATGTTCTACAGAATGCCGATGAGGTTGAGTCATATGTTGTAAAACACAAGGACATACTTAAGAGTTCATACCCAAATAAGAGTCAAAATTGGTTAACAAGAGAGCATAGTCGATGTTTTATAACTTGGCTAAAAGATCAGATTTCTGAAGAGTTTGATGTAAATCCTGCCTCGATTTCAGAAAGATTGAGATGGTTAGCGAAAGGTCCAACTATACATGTTTTCTCTTACACCGGTTATTTGATGAACGGGTACACATTCTATACAAAAGAACAAGATGATCGGAGTACAATGCAAAATAGCAGGGTGACTCTTGTAGCAGAATCCTTGCATATCTCAAGTGCGAAAGACAAAAACCCTATATACGCAAATATGTCATACTTCGGGGTCATTGAACGCATATGGGAGTTGGATTACACAATGTTTCGTGTGCCTGTGTTCCAATGTAAGTGGGTTGACAATAATAACGGTGTACAAATGGATGAGTTGGGGTTCGTGCGGGTGGATTTCAATAAGGTGGGTTATAAAGATGAGCCTTTTATTTTAGCATCGCAAGCTCAACAAGTGTTCTATGTCACCGATCCAACTGACACGAATTGGTCCATTGTTCTATTGACTAACAAAAAAATTGTTAATGTGATTTATGATGAACCACATGAAGATGCTAATATTGAGGATGACCCTTTCTTCGGAGTGTCACAATCACGTGAGGCTAATCCAACTAGAGAGGATGATATGTATATTAGAAATGATCATGACGAGGGGAATTGGTTCCTTCCAATATTTCGTACCAATAAGGGACGCACAAGTCTCAATCCAACAAGGAAAAGGAGAAGATTGACTTAAAACATGTATGTAAGGATTGTGTTTTTTTAATATCTTGGACATTTAAATTTATATTCATGAATTTCTCTAAGTAAACTTGTATGATTATGAACTGACGTTTTTTACTTGTGTTTAATTTGTTGGAGGTAAATGGCATCTCCCAGTGATCATGATAGTGCTAAGGATCATGATAGTGCTGAGGAGGCCACACGAAAGGTGAGGCATCGTGGGCCAACCTTAAAGAAGAAGATTATCTGCCAGAGGAGTAAAGGAGGACCTAAAATTGTGGTAAAATACTTACTAATTAATCTAATTAATTGTTTCATTCTATTAATTGTTTGTTATCTAAATTGATACACTTAATCAAATTTTTTTTAGGTTAAATGGAATGTTAAGGGTCAGCCCATTGGTAGAAATGGTAGAGACTTGATTAGTTACATTGGGTCCAAAGTGAGGCAAACGGTCCCTATTACTTGCAATAGTTGGAGGAGTCGAGCTTTGAACAATCTCAAAGATGAGATCTGGCGTGATGTACAGGTAAATTAATTAACAAGAGTTATTTATATTGTTTCTTAATTATGTAGAAATACTTATACTCTGAGATTTTATTTATATTGTCGGTGAAGATGACTTTTGTGGTTGATGAGACCCGACGGAGTACTCTAATTCAGCGTGCCTAAAAAATGCACCGGACATTTCGAACTAACTTGACGAGAGAGTAACTTAGAGACGACAACGGGAATGTCAGACGTGGGCCTCCACCAGAATATAAAGATTTTATAAGAATGGAAGATTGGATAGCTTTTGTAGCAAAACGCACGGAAGATGAGGAATTTCTGGTATGTATCCTTAGAACTTGTATACATAAATCTCAACATGCTAGTCTGTTTGGCTTCCAAGAAAAGGAAAATTAATTAAGAAAAGCATTATCATTATTAACTTGTACAACTTGCATGAAGAAAGTGCTAGGCAACGAACCCACTGTACATGTGCAATGTGAATATTCAACACTCAGTCTTTGTGTTATTAATTATATGCCTTTCTGATTATACACATCTACTAGCACTGCATGCAACTATTCAAAGTTCAGACCTTTTGAGTGTGACAAAGGTCAAATTGATATATTTTTGTGTCTATATAGAGAATAAGCGAAGAAAATCGGTAGAGAGCGTTAGATCCTGACTACCCTTTCAAAGGAGGGGTTAAGGGGTATGCTGGCATTGAGGAAGATATGGTATTTATAATATCCTTAATTATAACTTAGGTTATTTAACACGTTTTGGTTTTTTCTTAGCAAGATGATGAATTTTGATTTGTTTGTTTAAATGTACAGCTGTTGGAGGCGGGTGGAGATCCAGAAGTTGATTCAATTGAACGTCATATTTTGTGGATGGAATACCGTAAAAACGAGGAGGGTGTGATTGACCATCCCCCACTAGGGAAGTGGCTGAAAGAATTGTAAGTATGATAGAATTGATTAACATTTTCATTTGTAATTTTCTTATGATAATTATGTCTAACATCTTTGTCAATAATATTTATGTTTCGGGAGACCCTAACACAGGCTGTATCACAGGGGGAGATAACAGATTGTGGTGGTCGTGAAGATATCCTAGCCCAAGCCTTACCTGCCAGAGAGTATTCTGGTCGCTATAGGGGTGTGGGTTTTGGTGTCACTCAGAAAACTATCTTCGGATCACGAAAATGCGTAAAACAAGAAGAAACAACATAATTGAGGAGGATGGTCACCCAACTGTTTAAAGAAGTCCAGGAATTGAAAAACAACAAGCAGGACAAGGAACCAGTGGAGATTTTATAACCTTTCTTAGAGTCCATGTGTTAACAAGGATGGCGGATGGAGGGAACATTGCCATACCAATGGAGCCAGAAATTATGGGTTATGAGCATACATTAGAGCTCGGTGGTGAAGGTTCTGAGATTGGAGAAATTCTTAATCATGAGTGGTTATCACAAACTGTTATTAGCGTATATCTCAGGTACTACATCAAACTTTGAAGTATACAACGTATACAACTTTGAAGTATATCACATACTGTTTTTAGCGTATATCTCAAGTGTTTTAAATATTGATACTGATCTCTGGTGGTTATCTTTTTTGAATGCTAAGAATTGAGTTTCATGAAAAGTGTTGTCCTGCTCTTTCATTTTCAGTTTTTCTCTTTTTCATTTCTTTGTATACATGTTTTAATTTAAGGAACTTGTATCGTGAGATACTGATCCCAGAAGAACGGGTTCGGAGGTTTGTGTTTCTATGCCCACAATGAACACATATGCACTTTGAGTTTGTGGAAATTAAAGAGTATATAGCTGAACGCTTGGCATTGGCAAAGCCAGAGGATGAGACCTTGTTTTTGTCACCTTGCAATGTAGTGTGAGTCATTTAATTTAATTAACGATAGTAACTTTTACGAAATGTGATTAGATGCTTAAGATTTCCTAATTGACCATATTTTTGTAGGGGTCATTGGGTATTGCTAGTGATCAATCCCAAAGAGGACACGGTGTACTATTTAGATCCCTTGCATATGCATTTTAACAATCACAAAAAATGAGGGATACGTACAATCACTAAGTATATATATGCATTTATTGTTATCTTCATATATGATGGTTTGAAACATTTACTTCAATGAAATTGTTTGATTTTGCACTCAAGGCTTCGCTAATTCATCGAGGATTAAATGGAGGCAAGTTTCGAATTTCTAAATCATCTAGGATGACTAAATGGATATCTATAATGGTATTTAAGAAAATCCTTATGCAATTTTTTAATTTAAGTTAAAAAAATTAAAATAATTAATTTATTTTTTTGGTTTTATAGTGCCCCCATCAACCAAATGACAACGACTGTGGCTACTACGTTCTGAAATTTATCAAGGATATCATCATTCAGAACCAAATGCAAATCCCAACCACGGTATTTAATTTCAGTTCTAGCTTATATAATTTAATTACTCAGATTTAGTCATTCTAATTAGATTTAATTTTTATTTTGAAGTATTTTCCTGAATGTAAATGCATCACATACTCCGGTGATCAACTTACTCAACTTAAAGACGAGTGGTGTCGTTATGTGGTTATGAAATTTATCAACAATTAAAAGGTACGACATACTCTGATATTATGCTAGATAGTGTCTCTCCTATATTATTAGACTTGTGTGTATGTGCAAGTGATTTGTATGGGTATATTATGCAGGCCGACAACAAGGACTTTGTACGATTAAGCAGGAGATGGAAGCAGCATGCACAAATTGTTTATAATTACTAGTGTGTTGATTAGCTTTTATATATTGTTAGTATGCATGGTTATTATCCAGTGTAGGTTAGTGACCTTTTGGTTTATGGACTTAAATAGTATAATTGGTTATGTGTAAGCATTACAGTGAATTGTGTTAAAGTATATTACTTAATTGGTTATATGCATGATTTTGATATTTGGTTTGGTTTATATATATGCTTACCAATATTGTATGTAAGCTTTGTACATTATATATGTGTATGTGTGTGATGTACCTAAATGCAGTGTTACTGTGAATTGATGAGGGATGGTGAATTGTGTAGGTGGGAAATGTAGAAAAACAGCGAATAATAAAAGGGGGGAGGGGGAATAGGTAGCGCTTTCTTGAAAAAACGTTGCCTAAAGTTAAAAATAGATACCGGTTCCTCGAGAAAGCGCTATCTATTGCAAACTTGTGATAGCCCTTCCTTGAGAAAGCGCTGTCTAAAGTATGTAATAGATTGTCGTATTACCAACTTTAGACAGTGCTTTCTCAAGGAAGCGCTACCTATTCCCACTTTCAGTAGCGCTTTTTTATGCGCTATTGAATAGATAGCGGATGAATAGATAGCGCTTGGAAGCGCTACTAAAGGCAAAAAAAAAGCGCTATTAAAGCCCTTTTCTGTAGTAGTGGAGCAATATCTATTATCTAACAAATGGCATTAGTTTCAGAGTTCAGTGTACTTCTTATACATCATCATGTCTATTTTTACATTGATAGAAGGCCATAACAAACGAATGCTATAAGTTAAATTTATGAAATCAACATTATTAATCTTGCCCAACTATTCTTTTAGGGCTTGTTTGGTGGTCAAATAAGAGAGTTAGGATAGGATAAGTTATCATATCATGATGTTCACGTGTGAAAATTTTCTCCCATATCCAGTCGAGTGAGGACTCACTCGAGAGAGGAAATCACGTGAGTGTGGATTTTGAAGCGATCAAGTGATTTGTGAGTACCGAGGGCAAAATCCAACCCTCGGCATGAGTTCCCAGACTAACTAAAGGAAGCGTCTGGTTGTAGAAGGTGAGGTGGGAAGTTTTATCTAAGTTTGCATGAAAGCGGTAAAGGAAAGCTGATAGAGGAAAGCTATAAAGGAAAGCTAATGAAGGAAAAGAAAGCGGTAAAGGAAAGAAAAATAAAGTAAAGAGCAATATGAATAAATTGTTTGATTGATGGGTGTTTTTTTTTTTTACAATCTATACAACTGGTATTTATAGGCAAAAAACTCAGCTACTCTAAAGCTATTCCCATTAGTCACTAACTCCTAAATTTAAGCAATTACAAGCACATCATGGCTGACAAAAATGGCCAAGAGTAATGCCCACTAAAACCACTAACTTTGCTCAGTTGACCACCAACTAACCATGTCTACCCAAATCCCTAAAATTTAGGTACGTTCCATTTATCTCTGTATAAATACTCTCCTGCTAGTCATAAACTAGCCTTCCTTATCTGATATTTTACACATGTAACAACCTCCAACCAGCTTCTATCCACCATCCCTAAAAATTAGGAAAATTGTTACTACACTCTTGACTTGGTCATTTTCTTGTTATTTCCTTTTTCTAAAAATAATAATAGTCTTTTGGGCCCTTAATCAACATTCACACGAGCCCATTAAGACCAAACAACAGCCTCCAAGTCCATCTAGACTTAGCAGTCACGTTCAACTGATTCTACATCGACTAATTCTGCATCGGCTAATTCTGCATCAACTAATTCTCCATCAGCTAAATTTCCTCAGCTAAACCTGACTCAGCTACTGGTTATCAGCTACTAATCTCATCTTAGCAACTGCTTTCAGCTAATCCTAATCCAGCTGATCTTGGTTCAGCCGTTGGTTTCAGCTAAATAATCAAATAAGCTAATTACCGCAATCGGCTATCAGTAGAATTATTTTTTGGGGATAACAAATTCCCCCCTGCATCTTTTAGTTGACGATGATAAAAGGAAGGTGAAAGATGCATTAAGTCAGTCGAATCCAATTGTCGATTTTGATACCGAACCTTCATCCTATTAGCTATTCTAGTTCTCAACTGACATAATTCATTGACTTGAATGATCTTCTTTTTACTGCCCTTGCTCTCGACTAACATGACTCTGCTGCATGTAGAAACTTGAATCTCCTGGAACTACTAGGTTTGCAGATAGTAGACATGACGTCTAAATGCCCCCCAACTTTAGCTGATTCAACTAATCCAAGAATCTCCAACCTTCCAAAGAGACTGGGTTTATAGATAGTAGCCTCATCTTGCCTAGTTTTAACATGGCTAAATGTCCCCCACTCTGCTACGTGTAGAAACTTGAATCTCCTGGAACTACTAGGTTTGCAAATAGTAGACATCATGTCTAAATGCCCCCCCCCCACTTTAATCGATCCAGTTTGTTCCAAGAAACTCCAACCTTCCAAAGAGAATGGGTTTACAGATAGTAGCCTCATCTTGCCTAGTTGACACGACTAAATGTCTCCCCATTCTATCTTATTCGATTGATCCAGGGCATTCCAACCTCTTGAAAACATTGTGTTGGCAGTTAGTAGACTTATGTTGTCGATTTGACACATAGCTAAATGTCCTTTCACTTTGTCTTGTTCAGTTGGTATGCACTTATGTTCCCACTGCTTGCTTATGCCTCAACTATTTCCATTTACCCTTTGACATAGGAAATGGTAATCCGTACACTATGCATCGACTATTTCCACCCACCCTTTGATGTAGGTGGTAAGCCTGAAACCATGTTAGTGAACGCAGTTGAGAATACATCTTTAACAGTTATCATCTTAGCTACATCCTTGTAAGCTAATTTGGACTTTCCATCATTCAAAATCTTTTGGATATCATTCCCTCGGGATCTCGACTGCCATGACATTAGCTTCTTAATCACCGTAATAATCGATCGCTTCTTGGACTCATCACAATATTCAATGGAGATTATGTGCTGCATATCTAGAATGAATCGTTCGATTCTTTGAAGCTCTTGTTGCCATCTGACTCAAGTTTGAAAATTCCTTGGCGAGCAACTTTTCTCTCAACTGAGGCTGCATGTTACCTACAGCTATGGCAGTATACTCTGCTTATGGAAGCTGCACTGTACAACTTCTACTCAGCTTCCTGAATCTTTCTATGAAGTCAACAACCATCTCATTCTCTTGTTGTTTCAAATTCATCAAGTCACTCTGTAACTTCAGGTTGAGGTTTATGGAACCTATCATGGAAGCATCTTTCCATGTCTACCCAATTTCGCATAGAATTAGAAGGCAAAGAAGAATACGAAGTGAATGCTATTCCTGTCAATGATAAAGGGAATAGCTGCAGCTTATAGTACTCATTCTGGCTTGCCTCTTCACACCGGGCGATAAATCGCCAATATGCTCAATGGTAGACTTGCCATCTCCTCCTGAGAAAGTTGAGAATTTTGGGGTCTCCAACTCTTTCGGTAATGGCATCACTCTGTTCACCCATTCAGGATATGGCTTTTGATACTCGGGCCTATTTAACGGCCTTAGCTGCATGCCAAAGTATATTTTTATACTGTCAATTATCATGTTGGGATCGATAAGCTGAGAGACGGTCGGTCTGTAAGACTCAATGACTTAGAGATTTTGATATATGACAAATACAATTTAATGTGTGTGCAAGTGTTTTAGTGTCAAATTGCAAAGACGAGTATCAAGCAGTGATCAACAAGTTCATTAAGCAAATTCAAGGAAAATATTCAAGGAAGAACTTGAAGGAATCAAGGAGCTACATGTAGAAATCAAAAGAGCAAAGTCAAAGATCAAAGGATCATCAAGACCAAGCTTAAAGGATAATTTTAGATTTAAGTCTTAGATGATTTGTAAGAGAAAGAAATCTCTTAGTCACAAGGTAGATCAACTAAAAAGATGCATGAAGAAAATCAAATTTCATAACCTGCATTAAAAGGAATAAGTTTTTTTTAATGAAAATGATTTTTGGAAATAAGAAAATTATTTGTCAGGTATAGCCATGTAATCAATGGATGTATGTCTGCTACTGTAACTGACAAATGAATTTAAGGTTCTTGATTCAATACGTAGATGTATTGAATGGATGTACTGATGGATTAACCAAGTTCAAGATTTTGAGAAACTATGAGAACTATCAGTATAAATTGGTTAATACAGCCCTGTACTCAATCTCTGTTCAAGAAACAGAATCAAGAAAACAGATTCTGTTAGCAGACCCCAAATCTATTTTAATTGATCCCAACGACTATAACTTGTTTACTATATATAGAGGGATCAAAGGAACACTTTTAACATATCATAAATTTTACAAAATCAATTTGAGAGATCAATTGTGAAAATCATTCATCTTCTTGCTTGAGCTTCATTGTGAAAAAGAGTGATTCAATTCTCATAAGAACTTCAATTTGTATATCTGGCTATTGAGAGTTAGGAATCAATCTTTCTGTACTTTCGATTGTAAAGAGAGAGGGTGTCTCTCTGTGTGATTAGGGTGAGGAATCCTATGGAAGAACATTGATTGAGGCTCTTCACAAGAGTGTGGTATCTCGAGGTGAAGGAGTGCTCTGTGGTGTAATGGTTTTTCGAGCTACGTGGCTAAATCTTGTTGCGTTAGTGTGTGAATACCCACAAGTGGAGTGGGGACTGGATGTAATGTTGGAACCAAAGTGGTTATGGTTTATTTAATCTCTAAAGTTTTGATGCTAACAAAAGGATTAAATTTGCTTGGCAAAGTGTTAGTTGAGATCTAACAAGTGAGTTCAGTTTATGCAGGAATATTTAAAATAATATAAGGTATACAATGCTTGGACTCATACAAAGAATTACTCGTCCAAAGGTTATTTAAACTGTTTATATTTTAAATGACAAGTAGACTGGTTTTCCTTAGTAGACGAGGCTATAAATGAATACCTAAATAACTTGGTAGGTATAGCAAGTCCAAAGACATGGAAGTAGACGTCCACAGAGCCACGTCAGCAGACGAGGGCTATCCTTGTAACTCAAGTATACATCCATAGTTTCTAAACTAAAATTCAGTAGACTTCCATTCAGTAGACGTCCATAGTGTCTAAACTAAAATTCAGTAGACGTCCACAGAGCCACGTCAGCAGACGAGGGCTATCCTTGTAACTCAAGTATACGTCCATAGTGTCTAAACAAAAATTCAGTAGACGTCCATAGTGTCTAAACTAAAATTCAGTAGATGTCCACAGAGCCACGTCAGCAGACGAGGGCTATCCTTATAACTCAAGTATACGTCCATAGTGCCTAAACTAAAATTCAGTAGACGTCCATAGTGCCACGTCACTGGACGGAGGTTCTCTAAGGACTTAGCAAGTCCAAAGACTTGGGCAGACAAAGGCTTCTGTCACTTTAGTGGACGCAAGTTTCTATCTCTAGTGTTTTGGACGTGCGCTTCAATCTCTACAGTGCTGGACATTCGCTTCAAACACTACAGTGCTGGACGTTTGCTTCAAACACTACAGTGTTGGACGTTTGTTTCAATCACTTGTGTGTTGGACGTGCGCTTCTACCACATTAGTAGACATGCGCTTCTACCATATTAGGAGACGAGCGCTTCTACCTTATTAGTAGACGAGCGCTTCTACCACATTAGTAAACGAGCGCTTCTATCACATTAGTAGACGAGCGTTTCTACCACTTTAGTGGACGAGCGTTTCTGCCACATTAGTGGACGAGGAGAATTAACACCTTGTATAGATACGTTCTTAAAACTAAGTAGACGGCTATATATGTTCTATATGTTTGCTACCTTGAATATATGATTTAATGCAATCTGGACCACGATGAATTTATTTCAAATGATTGCTTATTTTATTCAAAGAATATATGTCTTTTACCTTGATGCTTCTTTTGTATAAAATCTTTATCTCTTGTACTCTATCAAAATACTTTGTTGTAAAGATCAAGTCACGTACAAAGATGGTAAGTCAGAAGACATATCAAATTATCAGTCTCAACATATCCAAGCATTTAATGCTACAGTCTAAATGGATACAATTTGAAGACTGTTGAAGAAGATCTAGAAACAAAAGCACTTCTCAGTGAAGCATATCAAATTATCAGTCTCAACGGATCCAAGCATTTAATGCTAAAGTCTAAACAAATACAAATTCAAAGTAACCGTTGAAGAATTACAAGAGAAGAAGAAGGTCACTATATAAGTAGAAGACCTCAGGTACTGAAGAAAATAACTCTTGCCTGAAATAACTTTTTCGAGCCTAACTTCTGCCAATACAATTCTTAAGTAGACAAGCTCTTATTCTTTCATTCTTTCAAAATCAAAAATTTGTAATTTATTAGTTTGAATATTGTTGTAATATTCAAGTGATCTTAAACTGTCATACTCTCACACTTAGTGAGTTCAGAAGATCAATCTTTAAATCTATGATAGAGTTAGAGCCTGAAGAGGCTTGGTAGAGAAAGACTACTTGTAGCCTGAAGAGATGTTGAATACTTGTAAAGTTATTGGATTATAGTGGAGAAAAACCTTTAGGTAAAAAGGACTGGACGTAACTCTTGGTTGGAAGAGAGTGAAACAGGATAAAACACTTACGTGAATCTTCTAAACCCTTATCTTTTATAATTTTTGTTTATACTAACTGTGGGGTTCTTAATCTGAGTTTATTATCTCTTCAAAAACGTTTTTCTATTTGTGTGTTGTTCTTATTGTTTTGCTTGTAAAAGGTCTAAGAAAAGACGTTTTCGAAAATCTGTTAAGAAACACAATTCAACCCCCCCCCCTTCTTGTGTTTCCCTGTGTCAACTTCAGTTGGTATCAGAGCTCAGCCTCGAAAGGGTTGAGCATCTAGCAAGTGTTGAGGGAGTACGATCCAACAAGCATGGAAACAGAAGGACATGCAATCAACAGACCTCCTCTCTTTGATGGTAGTGATTATGACTATTGGAAAAAGAGAACAATGGCTTTTCTTGATGCACAAAACATGGACATCTGGGAGATGATTGAAACTGGCTACACTGAACCAAGAGGTGATGCTGGAGCTGCTATTCCTAGAGTTCAATGGACTCAAGAGCAGAAAAATCAACATCAACTCAATCTCAAAGCTAAGCACTATTTGATGTGTGCTATCACCAGATCCGAGCATGATAAAGTCCACAGCTGTAACACTGCTAAGGAAATGTGGGATACTCTTGCCCTAGCTCATGAAGGGTCATCCCAAGTTAAGGAGTCAAAGATAAGCATGCTGGTTCACCAGTATGAGCTATTCAAGATGGCTGATCATGAAACCATAGACCAGATGTTTGGAAGATTCCAAACTATCACCAACAGTCTCAGGTCTCTTGGAAAGGTCTATGAAAATAGAGATCATGTGAGAAAAATTTTGAGAAGTCTCTCAAAACAGTGGAGACCTAAGGTAACTGCTATCCAGGAAGCAAATATTCTGAATACTCTTTCTCTGGAAGAGCTTCTGGGGTCATTAAAAGTTCATGAACTTGAACTTAATGAAGAGGAAAGCTCCAGAAAAGGAAAGTCCATTTCCTTAAAGGCCAAGAAATCTAGTTCCTCAAAAATGCTTAAAGTTGTTGAGTCTTCAGATGAAGCTGATTAATCAAATAATGAAGATGACTCAGATGAGGATGAACTATCTTTCATCTACAGAAAAATATAACACATGTGGAGAAATAAAGGTGGATTCAGAAGGAAGAAACTCAACAAAAAATTCTCCAAGGAGAAGTCAGATTCCAAGGAGAAAGGTCCACCCCTATGCTTTGAATGTAAGAAACCTGGGCACTTCAAAGCTGACTGCCCAGAGCTGAAGGAGAAAAAGAAATTCTTCAAAAAGAAGAAAGGCTTGATGGCTACTTGGGAGGATCTTGACATGTCTTCTTCAGATGAAGAAGATGAAGCAGGAGAAGAAGCAAACATTTGCTTCATGGCTGACACTGGATCAGATAGTGAATTCACTGATGCGGAGGTAATAGAATCTGATCCATCCACTCTTCAAACTGATTTTGATGAATTGTCGCGTGAATCATGCTTACTGTCTAAAGAGTATAAGAGTCTCAAAAAGAAGTTTATTAAACTTTCTAGAGACTATGATAACGTCTGCACAGTAAATCAAAACCTTAGGGATGAGAACGAAACATTAAAGTCAAAAAATGCTAGTCTGGCTGACAAGACTAAGTGTAAGTCTAATAGCTCTTGTGAAGTTGGAAACCTGAAATAAGATGTGACATACTTGACAGACTCTCTGTCAAAAATAGTAGGTAGCTCAGATAAATTAAATCTTATATTAAGATATTCTAGATCACCACATGACAAATCTAGCATTGGTTATGATAAAGAGAAACAAGATGCATCTCTGAATAAACCAAAAGTGCATACACAATATAAGGCTTTTAAAGCCCGTCCACAACATACTAAGTCAAAACCAAGCCCTTCCAATACTTACTGTAAAGTGTGTTGAAAAAGTGGTCACATAACATCTAGATGCATACATTATATGCATATTAAACATGCTAGTCCAGTGACTACTAACAAGAAAGGACCCAAGTAAATTTGGGTACCTAAAGATAAGATAATCCCTGTTACAGATCTGCTTAACAACAGGAAGGAAATAGAAGTCCTGGTACTTGGACAGCGGATGCTCACGACATATGACATGAGAAAGGTATATGTTCCAAGACCTTAGATCCAAAGATGGTGGCTGGGTCACTTTTGGAGGAAATCAAAAAGGAAAGATCATTGGTATCGGTAAAATTGGTAAACATCCTTTTCCCTCCATTGATAATCTTTTGTTAGTAAATGGTCTCGAACACAATCTGCTTCGCATTAGTCAATTATGTGATAGTGGGTTTGCTGTTTCATTTAATAAGGATATGTGTTTTGTCAAGAAAGCTGATGGATCACTCTTATTCACTGTATAAGATTGACTTAGAGGACCTCTCAAATCAAAGTGTGTCATGTCTAGTGTCCATTGAGGATGAACGATGGATTTGGCACAAAAGGTTGGGTCATGCAAGTTTGAGATTAATCTCAAAACTGAAAAAGCATAACCTTGTAAGAGGACTACCAAACCTTAGTTTCAAATCTGATGCTCTATGTGATGCATGTCAGAAGGGAAAACAAGTCAAAGGTTCCTTTGAATCTAAGAATGTTGTCAGTACCAACAGACCACTAGAGTTGCTACACCTTGATCTCTTTGGTCCAACAAGGACTGCCTCTGTCAGTGGAAAGAAATATGGTCTTGTCATAGTAGACGACTACACTAGATGGACATGGGTTATGTTCCTTGCTCACAAGGATGAGTCATTCAAGGTCTTTTCTGTATTCTGCAAACGTGTACAGAATGAAAAAGGCATGTGTATAGCTTCTATTAGAAGTGACCATGGGGGGCAATTTGTCAATGAGCTATTCCATGAGTTTTGTGAAGAAAGTGGTATTCAACACAACTTCTCAATACCAAGAACACCACAGCAAAATGGTGTGGTAGAGAGAAAGAACAGGTCTCTTCAAGAGATGGCTAGGACTATGCTCAATGACAATTATGTCCCTAAGCACTTCTAGGCTGAAGCTGTGAACACTGCTTGATACATTCAGAACAGAATATACATTAGACCTATTCTGAATAAGACTCCTTATGAATTGTGGAAAGGCAGAAAACCCAACATTTCATACTTTCACCCCTTCGGATGTAAATATTATATTTTGAATACAAAAGATCAACTTGGTAAATTTGATGCTAAAGTAGATAATGGAATCCTTCTAGAATTTTCTGAAACTTCAAAAGGCTTTAGAGTTTATAATTCTAGAACTTTAGTTGTAGAATAATGTATTCATGTAAAATTTGATGACAAACAGCCTGATAAGAGACTATCAGAGCTTGATGAAGTTTTTGCAGATCTTGATCTAAATATCTCAGGAGAGAAACCAGAAATCAAGTCTGATATCCAAGTAGATGACACTTCTCAACAACAACCACAAACTTCCACCTCTCAATAGGAAAACGCTCAGAAATCTTGGTACTTCAAAAACTACCAACCTCAAGATCAAATCATTGGTGACCCCAATGACAAGCTAAGAACTAGGTCAAACTTCAGAGAACAAAGTGTTTCTGCTCTTGTCTCTGAATGTGAACCAAAAATAGTGGATGAAGCTCTACTGGACGAAGGATGGATTCTTGCTAGGCAAGAAGAGCTAAATCAGTTTGAGAGAAGTGAAGTCTGGACGCTTGTACCCCTTCCTGAAGACAAGTCAGTCATTGGAACAAAGTGGGTCTACAGAAACAAGCTTGATGAAGATGGTAAGGTTGTGAGAAACAAGGCAAGACTTGTTTCTCAAGGCTACTCTCAAGAAGAAGGTATAGACTACACTGAAAATTTTGCACCAGTTGCTAGACTAGAAGCTATAAGAATTTTAATATCATTTGTTACACATCGTAGCTTTATGCTTTTTCAAATGGATGTTAAAAGTACCTTCTTAAATGGGTTTATTAATGAAGAAGTATATGTTATACAACCTCCTAGCTTTGAAAATACAAATCACCCTGAACATGTTTATAAGCTTAAGAAAGCATTGTATGGACATAAACAAGCTCCTAGAGCTTGGTATGATAGGTTAAGTTCGTTTCTAATGGAAAATGGTTTTAACAGAGGAAAAGTAGACACAACTCTATTTAGAAAGTCTATTAAGTCTGATTTCATTATAGTACATATTTATGTTGATGATATCATTTTCGGTGCTACTAATGAATCTTTGTGCAAGGAATTCTCTAAGCTTATGCAGAAAGAGTTTGAAATGAGTATGATGGGAGAACTCAAGTTCTTTCTTGGACTTCAAGTCAAGCAAACAGTGGACGAGGTGTACATCCATCAAACTAAATATACAAAGGAACTTCTAAAGAGGTTTAAGATGGATGATTGCAAACCAATGAATACCCTTAGGCATCCGACGTCCATACTGAACAAAGATGACAAAGAGAAAAAGGTAGACCAGAAGGTATATAGAGGTATGATAGGATCTCTTTTATATCTGACTGTGTCTAGGCCTGATATAATGCTCAGTGTTTGCTTATGTGCTCGTTTTCAATCTGATCCAAGAGAGTCTCATCTCTCAGCAGTTAAAAGAATATTTAGATATTTAAAAGGTACTACTAATCTAGGTTTGTGCTTTAAAAAAATGATGATTATAGATTAGTTGGTTTTGTGATGTTGATTATGCTGGAGATAGAATTGAAAGAAAAAGCATCAGTGGAGGATGTCACTTCATTTAAGCTAACCTAGTATCATGGTCAAGAAAAAGGCAAAGTACCATTGCTCTATAAACTGTTGAAGCAGAATACATACTAGCTGCAAGCTGCTGCTCACAACTTCTATGGATCCAACACCAATTGGAGGACTACAATATATTTATAAGTAGTATTCCACTTATGTGTGATAATACTGCTGCAATCAATTTATTAAAGAACCCAATACTGCATTCTGGAGCTAAGCACATAGAAATTAAATATCATTTTATTAGAGATTATGTGCAAAAAGGTGTGTTTGATGTTCAATTTGTAGATACTGACCACCAATGGGCAGATATCTTTACTAAACCTCTTGCTGAGGACAGATTTATCTTTATAAGAAAACATTTGAATATGTTGTATGTGGATTGAGCTAGTATAATTATTGTTAAATTGATCGTCCATTGCATGTTTTCTCTGCACGTCCACTAGTCATGACGTCCAGAGCAAGTGGATTCTACGCGTCCACTACCTATGACTTTGCACGTCCACTCTTAGTCTCGTGTAGACTCGTTTATGCACACATTTATTGCTGATATTATTTTGTTCTTGAACACGTTTATTTAAAATGCTTCTCTTTCCTTACTGAGTCAACAACTCTCATCAATCCCATCAAGACCTTTTTATGGTCTCAAGTTACCAATGCCGTTTTATCATGTCATATCAAAAGTTTTTTTAAAAACCTTTTGATATTCAAGATTCTTTTAAAAGAAATCTCTTCCCTCTGAGAAAGACTTTATGCTTTCACAATCTCTCGAGCTATCTCTCTTTTTATCTCTCTCTGCTCTCCAAAGCCTATCTCAGATGACCTTGATGCTGAAGCAAGTGGACAAATAATCATTGCTGATATTTTGGAAGACACTGCGGAATCATGTAATTAACAGAGCTCATCTAAAAGACAATCTTCTGAACCTATGGCATTAGTTGTAGTGCACCCTGGAGATCAGACAAGAACTATGGACACTATTCAAGAATCTGCAGAAAACTCAAAGACTCTGCCATCAAATATTGAAGAAGTTCTTGGAAAGCTGGTTAATGAAAGGGTTAGCAAATTAGTTGAAGAAAAGGCTGACAAGATAGCCGAGAAGATCAAGGAGGATGTTCATCAGCAGGTTCAAACCTCAATGGCTCCAACCTTAGAGGTTGTAAATAAAATGCTTGAATTTCCTATAGATTTCAAGAATAGTCAAACTCAGAGTCCTCCTCCACCACCTCCATCTGCTTAATCTTCACTTTTGTTCTCTTTTTCTTCTTCTTGTTCTGACAATGATGGTCCACTCCCTGTTTACCTTTTTGGCTGATGACAAAAAGGGGGAGAAAGGAAAAGAAAGACAATTATAGGAAAAGAAAGACAGTTATATATATTATACTTAATTTAAAAAGCTCTTATGTGTTTTGCTTGTGCATATTCATTTCTACTTGATATATGGCTCTGATATACTTGTGTTTATAAAGAAGGATAGGTGCTTGTATTTATCTGTTAGTCTGCTTAAACTTTTTTATTGAATACTTTGTCTTAGGGGGAGCCTTGCAAGCTCTCTTAGACTTTGCTTTTCAAATTTAATTAATTTTGTCATCATCAAAAAGGGGGAGATTGTTGGAACCAAAGTGGTTACGGTTTATTTAATCTCTAAAGTTTTGATGCTAACAAAAGGATTAAATTTGCTTGACAAAGTGTTAGTTGAGATCTAACAAGTGAGTTCAGTTTATGCAGGAATATTCAAAATAATATAAGGTATACAATGCTTGGACTCGTGCAAAGAATTACCAGTCCAAAGGTTATTTAAACTGTTTACATTTTAAATGACAAGTAGACTGGTTTTCCTTAGTAGACGAGGCTATAAATGAATACCTAAATAACTTGTTAGGTATAGCAAGTCCAAAGACTTGGAAGCAGACGTCCACAGAGCCACGTCAGCAGACGAGGGCTATCCTTGTAACTCAAGTATACGTCCATAGTGTCTAAACTAAAATTCAGTAGACTTCCATTCAGTAGACGTCCATAGTGTCTAAACTAAAATTCAGTAGACGTCCATAGTGTCTAAACTAAAATTCAGTAGATGTCCACAAAGCCTCGTCAACAGACGAGGGCTATCCTTGCAACTCAAGTATACGTCCATAGTGTCTAAACTAATATTCAGTAGACATCCACAGAGCCACGTCAGTAGACGAGGGCTATCCTTGTAACTCAAGTATACGTCCATAGTGCCTAAACTAAAATTCAGTAGAAGTCCACAGTGCCACGTCACTAGACGGAGTTTCTCTAAGGACTTAGCAAGTCCAAAGACTTGGTCAGACGAGGACTTCTGTCACTTTAGTGGATGCAAGTTTCTATCTCTTGCGCTTTGGACGTGCGCTTCAATCTCTACAGTGCTGGACGTTCGCTTCAAACACTACAGTGCTGGACGTTTGCTTCAAACACCATAGTGCTGGACGTTTGTTTCAAACACTATAGTGCTGGACGTTTGTTTCAATCACTTGTGTGTTGGACGTGCGCTTCTACCACATTAGTAGACGTGCGCTTCTACCATATTAGTAGACGAGCGCTTCTACCTTATTAGTAGACGAGCGCTTCTACCACATGAGTAGACGAGCGCTTCTATCACATTAGTAGACGAGGGTATCTACCACTTTAGTGGACAAGCGCTTCTGCCAAATTAGTGGACAAGCAGAATTTAAATCTTGTATAGATGCGTTCTTAAAACTAAGTAGACGGCTATATATGTTCTATATGTTTGCTACCTTGAATATATGATTTAATGCAACATGGACCATGATGAATTTATTTCAAATGATTGCTTATTTTATTCAAAGAATATATGTCTTTTACCTTGATGCTTCTTTTGTATAAAATCTTTATCTCTTGTACTCTGTCAAAATACTTTGTTGTAAATATCAAGTCAAGTACAATGATGGTAAGTCAGAATACATATCAAATTATCAGTCTCAACGGATCCAAGCATTTAATGCTAAAGTCTAAACAGATACAAATTCAAAGTAACCGTTGAAGAATTACAAGAGAAGAAGAAGGTCACTATATAAGTAGAAGACCTCAGATAGTGAAGAAAATAACTCTTGCCTGAAATAACTTTTGCGAGCCTAACTTCTGCCAATACAATTCTTAAGTAGACAAGCTCTTATTCTTTCATTCTTTCAAAAGCAAAAGTCTGTAATTTATTAGTTTGAATATTGTTGTAATATTCAAGTTATCTTAAATTGTCATACTCTCACACTTAGTGAGTTAAGAAGATCAATCTTTAAATCTCTGTGATAGAGTTAGAGCCTGAAGAGGCTTGGTAGAGAAAGAATACTTGTAGCCTGAAGAGGTGTTGAATACTTGTAAAGCTATTGGAATATAGTGGAGAAAAACCTTCAGGTAGAAGGGACTGGACGTAACTCTTGGTTGGAAGGGAGTGAACCAGGATAAAACACTTGCGTGAATCTTCTAAACCCTTATCTTTTACAGTTTTTGTTTATACTAACTGTGGGGTTCTGAATCTGAGCTTATTATCTCTTCAAAAGCATTTTCCTATTTGTGTGTTGTTCTTATTGTTTTGCTTGTAAAAGGTTTGAGAAAAGACTTTTTCGAAAATCTATTAAGAAACACAATTCAGCCCCCTTCTTGTGTTTTCCTTTGTAAACTTCATGTAAGTCACGGTGGTGATGGCTGAACTAGTATAAAACTGATTGTGTGGTATCTCTAAACTCAAACTCTTTAATTTATGTCTTGCGCATATAACTGTGACCTTGATGTTCTATGTTTTCAATTGATATCAGTTATTGATTTGTTTAATATGAATTAAAACCATAGTATTACAGCTATCAATCTTGAGTTATTAATTGTTCAAAACTGAGTTGATTAAGATTGTTCTTGATCACTGAAACTGATATATTGTAACTTCAGTTCTTGACTGATTAAGGCCTGTATCTAATACCTGTACGACCCTGAACTGAACTTCTTCCTGTTTGATTCAATCACTGTTTAATTGATAGCTGTGAGCTGTGAACTTGAATCTTATTACTGATTTATCTTTCTGAATTAATCTTTCTTTTCTCACCACCTTTTATTTAAGATTTCATAAAAAGCCCTTCACTGTTTTTGTAATAGATCCTGAGGCAATTTTGAATTGAAAATTAAAGTTTTGGAAAAGCTTTTTGAAAGCTCAATTCACCCCCCCCCCCCCCCCCCCCCTCTTGAGTCTTTGAAGCCAAAACAACACGGTCCACTGTCAGCCGTTGTCGGCTGGACAAAGATTGGTACTTGGGATGGAGAAAGACCTGATTGTCTGACATGCATTTGGTACGTCGGCTCTGACATGTTTGGAATCACTGTTTGATTAGCCGCAGTAGGTGGAATTGACATCCATGGCTGCTCTGCTGCATAATCATCAAGATTCATACATTGAGCCCTGTTGACAGCTAATTGATTCGCCGAGGTAGGGGAAATTGGATTCCATTGATGCTCCCCAACATAATCATCAGGTGCTCTATACAAAATCTCTCGAGTAGGAATTGAACCCGCTTGATCATAAAGTGGTTGTTCCGGGGCTAGCTGATAGTTTGGCATATTAGCCGAGGTAGCTGGAATCATGTTCCATGGCTGCTCCCCAACATAATTCCATGTAACTATGTTTGAATTGCCCCATGATAGTCTGGCATATTAGCCGAGGTAGGTGGAATCCTACTCCATGGCTGCTCCCCATCATAATTTCCAGGTAACTTTTTTTGAATTGTCGCATAGCCCATGGCAGGATACATCATATCCCCAAGCATAGCCACCTGTGAGTCTTAACCAATAGCCGTAGCATTTGATACAAAACACGGCATACCAGGATGACCTGACATATTTGATGGCTTTCTATCCGAGTGAACCTGTCCATACTGTAATACTGGTTGAGATACAATATCATTTACAACCACTTGCCCCCAAGGCTAGCAAAGATGGCGCTTGTGACGTGAAACTTGGTTGAGGGGTCTATCAAGCATGTTCGACCGCCCAACCGAGATGGTCTGCTCGATCATATTGATTTGGACTTGGCTGCATTTGTTGTGCATCACCATATGATATTTGTTGCATAGGATTCGACCGTCTTGATTGCCCAATAATAGTAGAATTCGCCAAGTTTTCTCCAAAATTCAATTCTTGTAGTTCTTGTTCCCTCACGTGAAGTACTTCATTATGCACCATTGGTTTAACAATGTCTCGCCGATTGCTTAGACACATTGTACATAATGTCATGTACTCTCATATCTATATGATGGTGATAGACGAAGTGGTCATCACACTTGGATGATTTTGATAAGCCATATAAGTCGTTATTGTTGAATGTCCACCGGCAATTGTCACCGATGCAGTGAGACATTGATGGTTGAGAAGATGGCATGCCTAAGGCAATTGAAGGTTCAATCTGCTATATGGCTGCCAATTTTCTTAACAATGCTCGTGAGACGGTTCCAAGCTAAAACAACGTAATTGTGACCCGAAGAGGTAAGAGTTCACCTTCTAGCTTGGTCCCACCGGGCGTGCCAATTTGTTGCTCACGTGTGAAAATTTTCACCCCGATCCAGCCGAGTGAGGACTCAGCCGAGAGAGGAAATCACGTGAGTGTGGATTTTGAAGCGATCAAGCGATTTGTGAGTACCAAGGGCAAAATCCAACCCTCGGCATGGGTTCCCAGACTAACTAAAGGAAGCGTCTGGTTGTAGAAGGTGAGGTGGAAAGTTTTATCTAAGTTTTCATGAAAACGGTAAAGGAAAGCTGATAAAGGAAAAGAAAGCGGTAAAGGAAAGAAAAATTAAGTAAAGAGCAACATGAATAAATTGTTTGATTGATGGGTGTTCTTTTTTTTTTTTTTTTACAATCTATACAACTAGTATTTATAGATGGTCAATGATCTATCCAACATTCTTCTAAATTCACTATGAAACCAAAAAAAAAAAAATTCCACCAGATGGAATTTGGACGTGGTCAGTGTGCGTGTAAAGTCTTCGGACTGAAAGAATGTGGCACATTGAAATTATAATCGGGACGTTGATGTTTACATCAGGGCACATTGCACATTGAAATTCCTATTTGGAGTGAAATTCGTATTTGGACGTTAATGTCTACGTAAGAGAGAGAGTCAGTCAGGACATCAATGACTCGTTTATTGGTCAGGATAGGATAGGGGCGGATAGGATAATTGAGCAGGATAGGAGTATGATATGATATGAGCTAGATAAGTTGTTATCCTATCCGACATTTGGTGTCTACCAGATAACCAATTGGATAGCATTGTAATTTTAGTATCAATTTTAAAATTTTCGTTCTTGTTCTCAATGTTTTCATATTTTATTAGATTTTAGTTTTTTTTATAATTTTCATTTTTTAAGATTATATAAAAAGACAAAATTGTTCTTGTGATAAAATTACACATAATATTTAAAAAATTTAAAATATTGTTTAACTTAAATTAAATTTTTTATAATTTTAAATATTCATTTTTAGTTTTTACTTTACATATAGTTAAATTGTTAGAATATTTTTATTTATTTTTCAGTTTTTAAAAATAATATAAAGTAACAAAATTAGCCATGTGAGAAGAAATAAAATTTTTTAAAATTAATTATTAACATTTTTATTATTTTATGTTTTATTATAGCTTTTTCGGTAATCATATTATAATTTATTATACTTTAATTACTTTATGTATACATTTTTTTTATACTTTAAATCACCTTATCCTGTCCTGTTGAGTTCTAACCCAACTCCCCTATCAGGATAGAATATTAACTAGATGGTCAGGATATGATATGAGACATGATTGGTTTATCCTATCCTACTGGCTCACCAAACAATAGTTTCAGATAGGATATGATAGCTTATCCTATCTCGTCTCTCTTATCCTGACCACCAAACGAGCCCTAATGACTTTCATGGATGGATATGGGATTGGATCCATCCGGAAAAAAAAAAGTTAATGAATGAATTGAACTATTTTTTATTAGATGGATTACGGATTTATTGGATTTTTTTATTATAAATTTTTAATGTATTATATTGGATTAATGGATCTTTTTAATCAGTCCATTGTAATTTTAATATGAATTTTAAAGTTTTTGTTTTTGTTTGGATATTTATTATATTTTAGTTTTTTATAATTATTATTTTTTAAGATTATATAAAAAGACAAAATTATCCTTATGATAAAACTACATTTAATATTTTAAATTTTTTAAATATTGTTTAACTTAAATTAATTTTTTTTATAATTTTAATCATTTTTAGTTTTTACTTTACATATATGTAAATTATTAGAATATTTTTATTTATTTTTCAATTTTTTAAAATAATATGAAGTAACAAAATTAGCCTTGTGACAAAATGAAAATAATTTTTAAAATTAAGTATTAATATTTTTATTATTTTATGTTTTATTATACCTTGTTTGGTAATCATATTATATTTTAATATACTTTAATTATTTTATATAAAAAATATTTTTATACTTTATTATACTTTAAATCAACATATTCTATCATGTTGAGTTCTAACCCAACTCTCCCCTCAAGATAAAATTTTAACTAGATGGACGGGATATGATTGGTGACATGATTGGTTTACCCTATCCTGCTGACTCACCAAACAATAGTTTCCAGCAGGATATGATATTTTATCATATCTTGTCTCTCTTATGCTGACCACCAAGCCCTTCATCTCTGTCATTTCCTAACCACTAAACGAGGCCTTAAGGAGAAGACTTAGGGGGTGTATTGGATTGGGATTTTAAAGAATTGTTTTGGCTTTAAAAAGTCTAGTGGGTTTTAAAAGACTTTGTAGAAATGTAATGACTTTTAAGATTTATTTTAAAAGATTGCTATAATCAGGATTCTAATGTTTGGATTTTAAATGATTTTATCATAAGACTTTATAAGATTTGAATGGACTTTATGGATTTATAAGATTTGAATGGAATTTTAAGATTTGAAAGGAATACACGATTTTTTTAGCAAAGATTCAAAGTTATAAAAGTCAATGGAAAAGATAACAAAGAAATGTAACAAAAAAATAATATATATAACAAAGAAATGGATAATTTTTAATTAAAAATAAATTAAAAAATCCAATAATTTTGTTTTAATCTTTTAAAAGCCAATTCGATATAGCTTCATGTCCTCCTAAGTAGCATTTCTCCATATATCTAAAACTATGCTAGCCCTCAACGCGTTAGCATCTTCTCGTTCCTGCTCTTGGGTTTGAACAATAGGTTCAACATTATTGTCTTCATTAGCTGGTAATATTGAAGATGAAGATTCGTCTATTGGTTCAATTGGAAATTCATCAGAACGGCATTCTTTGCTAAGGAAGTTATATAGTGTTGCACATGCTAACACAAGCTATGCTTGTGTCTTAAATAGAAATGGAGGCGCTGACTTAAAAATTTTCTTTGCACTTTCCTTTATTATTTCCTTTTTATGAATCCACATTTGAATTACCACTACATGTGTAAAAGACTTGTTAGTTATTTACCGAGAATACATATCATACCAATCAACAAAATTGCAAATTGGAACGAATGTGCCAAAAAAAATACAAATTAAAAGAAATCAATGCATCGGATTTATAACAACATTAAAAAGTTATGCCACCTGATACTTACCGATCTGCCTTGAATCAGAACTCAACCTCCACTGTATGTGAGAACAACGCCGCCTTCACGCCCAGTACCGCCGCACAAACCAGAACCCGTGCTGCCGCATCACCATCACGGTCACCTTCTTCTCCGGCCACCGCATCCTTTGCGACATGCAGCAAAGTCACGTCACAGCATCCCATCGCGAACCTCTGCAGCATCGCCATCCCCTTTAGAAATCGTTCGTTTCCCCGTGCTTCGCCTTCTTCCTTGTTGTCCAACCACCGTGCTCAAGCCACAACAACACCACGTCACCATTAACACCGCCACCTCTCTCCAACGAACCCCGTGAGCTACCTGCCACCGTCCTCTGTGCAGCCATCGTCCCTGCTTCGCGAAAAGCCCCTCACATATTGGGTTTGTTTTGTTATTTTGTATGTTCAACCTTTGTTAGTTTGTTTGACCCATTTGACAATTTTTTTTAATGATATGAAGTTTGAACCTCCAAAACTGGTTCTGGTATATTGAGAAAGATGAATGTATCATATCACTTTTTAATTACAAAGTTTAATATGGATGGTTAAGTATAATCTAACGGCTCTTATTAGTAATTCTTCTTTCTCATAATAAGAAATATATATATATATATATATATATATATATATATATATATATATATATATATATATATGTATATATGTATGTCTTGTGCCACAAGATCACCTTCAACCCATTCAAAGGAATACCTTTTTTAAAAGCACAACAAAGTATATAACATGACATATACCGTGTAGGTTATATCAAAGCAAAGTTTATGCTTTTGGTTGCTAAGTAGCTTAAATTCTCCTTGTTTTTCTAGTTTGTACTCTTCTTTGATATTATGTATACGGGTTGAGTATCTCTTGTGCTCAATCTTTTATACATTTTGATTATAAAAAAAAGCAAATTTTTTAAATGATATATTAATATACAAGCATAAAAGAGTTGCACAGTTTTTGGGTAAAGCAAGCAAAGCAAAAATTGATACACAGTTTTTGAATGATATATATATTGATACATAAGCATCAATATTGCAAAGAAAAGCAGGTACGGCCACCTTCAAAGAAGAGTGAAACACAATGAGGAGAAAATATGGGAGAGAATGAATGAGGAAATAAAAAGTTAGGGGTTTGTGTGGGATTTTGGAATAGGTTTTTTATTTATATCTTTTATTAAAAAGTCACTCAAAATCTATTACATAAAAGAATCTATTGTAATTAACAAACTTTTGAATATCAGAAGATTTTTAGTATAAAAAGTCTTGATTGAATATCAGTGGATTTGAAATCCCTAAAAAAAATCTTAATAATCATGTTTGAATATCACGAGACTTATTTGTATTATATAAAAGTCTTGATTGAATATCAGAAGATTTCATAAAAAAAATCCATTAATATCCTCTAAAATCTCAATCAAATGCATCATTTTAATATAATTTCATAAGTATATTAGGTGCTATTTTCCAACTAATGAAAAATAACACCTAATATACATATCAAATTTTTACATGAGTGTTATCCTTAAAAAGAATAGTTGGCGAGATTAATGTTGATTTCATAAATTTGTGGGATTGGGAACCAGCGCATGCAATATGAACGAAATAAATTCGGTGTTGGAGATCGTCCCCCCAGATTCTTTTACTTGTTTCTAAAAGAGAGAGAAATAAAATTGAAAACTGAAAAGATATAAATAGTAGAGAGTGGAAGCAGGAGAGGCTGAAGAGCCATATATCGAAGTAGAGAAACTAGAATGTCGGCTCAACTCATGGACAAGAAAGGTTTTGCTCTCTTTTTTCATTACCTTTTACATATACTGCTTTTGTTTTCCTTTGCTTTTTTTTTTTTAAAAAGGAAGCTGGATATTGGCATCAATGTGTACGTACCCAAAAAAGTTGGTAACAGTCAACATTGTTACATTGGTAGATGCATATGAAGGTGTATTTCTTTTTGTTTTTAATTCCCTTGTTGGTTTGGAACTTATTTTGCTGATATTTTTTTTAGGAAGAAAAGCTCCGCCAAGTCAATACTCGGTCAAAATCGAGTCCTTCTCATTGCTTTCGGAGGCCTCAGTAGAAAAATATGAGTCAGAAGTGTTTGAAGCAGGGGGTTACAAATGGAATCCATGTTATTTTCCCTTCAATTATTGATACCTGATCCCTCTCCTTTTGTATAATTTTCCTCCTTCAATAATTTTGTATGCATTCAATCTGATGCACAAGCACAATGAATGTGTGACACGGACTCGGCAAGTGTACCGGTTCGTTGCAAGTAATAAAACGGAAAGACCGGATATCGTTCTCAGGGATCGTGGACAATTACCACTTCGTAAATTTGACTACTATCTAGGCGATCGAATTTTGGAGTGAAGGTTGTTCTAACATCTAACAAGCAAACAAGAAGAAAATGTTTTTGTTCTTTTTGGATTTTTTTCAAACAGTTAATTGTGAAAACAGAAAGATGAATAACAATGAGATAGAATTGCTAGTGTTAAACTAAGCTAATCCTCCCTTGATTGTTATGAAATGATAACTAACACAGTTCCTACTTCACTTATGACAATCGAATCTTTTCTAATATACTCAAGCCTAATGTCTTAGGTGCATTGAGCCTAAAATCCCAAATTAAACCCTAATGTCTTAGGTGGATTAATAAGAGAAATTGCATTAAGAATAAAGATTCATAAGATTGCAAGCAGCCAACACCTATGTCTAGATTCTTGGACTACTTGGCATATAATTCATGAGCATGCTTTAACATCAACCTTTCAATTGTCTATTAAAGCAACTAATCATTCCTAAGATGATCAAGCCTAGGAAAGCATTAAGCATAGAATTATACACTCATAAAGAAGAAGGAAACTGTATTAAAATCAAGCCATTTTACAACCAAGTTCAGATAGCAATAGTCTAACCCCAACAAAGGGGAGTTTAGCTACACATAATTGAAAACAAAACAAAAGAGAGAATTACAGAGAGATGAACAAAGGAGAGAGCTCCATGGAATGATGCACACCAGCCACAGCAGCAGAGGATTTCTCTTTAGGGTTTTCTGCATGCCCTTTTCTTCTGTTCTGCTCAGGTTCTTTTATTACTCGTGGCCGGTCACGGCCGTGATAGCCATCACGGCCAGGCCGTGACGGGTTCTGTCTCTTCCAGTTCTGGCCAAACTACTCTTTCGCGAGGCGAGCACTTATTTCGTGACGCGAGCCGACTTTTGATGCCCGTGATCCCCATCACGGCCAGGCCGTGATCGTCTCTGACTTTGGAGGTTTCTGGGTCACGGCCGTGATATACATCACGGCTAGGCCGTGATCGTCTCTGACTTTTGGTGGTTTTGGCACAATCACTCTCTCGCGAGGCGAGCTATAATTCGCGTCGCGAACCAACTTTTCACGCCCTTGATCTCTATCACGGCCAAGCCGTGATCGTCTCTGACTTTTGCTGGTTTTGGGTCACGGCCGTGATAGCCATCACGGCCAGGCCGTGACAGATTCTGACTTTTGGCCCCCTTCTTCTTCAGTTTTCAGGCCTTCTCTTCATCTCAGCTTCCTCATGACTAAAACTTGGGCATTTAATCAAAAATCCCTACAAAACAACACACAATACCACCTTATCCGTTCCAAATGAAAAACTAAACAAAATCCAACTAAAATGGCCTAACTAAATGCAAATGCATGCAGAAATGTACATGGAAAATGAGGTGAAATCACACTCATCAAATAACCCCAAGCTTAAGATGTTGCTTGTCCTCAAGCAAAAACCAAGGCCATAAGATGAAAACAACCAGGACAATGATAGTGAACTAAGAACCCGAGTAAAATGATCCAAGCAACAGGCAGTCAATTATTTCAGCAAGAGACAATCAATTCAAGTCCAATTAGGGGCTTAGTTTCCCTAGACTCACATTCTCACTAATTCGGGCATTCTATCTCACTTGCAGCTCACCCCAAGCTTGTTCATTTGCTTGGCTCTCTTTCTTGCCTCACTCACTCAAGTGTTAAGGAAATATGACATTTCACTCCATTTTCCTCAAAGAATGATTCCTACCATAAGCTTGACTATCAACCAAATCTTCACTTTATTAATGAAAACATCTAAGAATCAAGAGGTCTTATTCTTTGGTTGTAATGGGGCCATGGGATCAATTTTCAGGTGGGAATTTCAAGAACAGGAAATTTCAAAAGGCTATACAAACAATCAAGCATTGCAAGGCACGACCTTCTAAAATACCTTTCTTTGGGTTTCAGTTTACTCTTCCACCATTCTTTCATTTTTTTACTTCTCATTCCTTTTTGTCATCCCCTTCCCCATTTTTATTTCTTTTTCTCTTCTTTTTTTTTTTTTTTTTTTGGAGAAGTGGAGATTTTGCAATTCAAGAGAAGTAAAAAATTTTTTTCAGATTCATTTTTTTCTTTTCATCATCCCAAACTTTCAACTACATTTTCCAACCCATTTTTTGCACAGTACTTTAGAATGTCCCTCATAAGCATATTTAACACAACATTTCAGGGTACCAAGAAAAGCATGCTATTCATTCAGGCTCAAAATAGGGCAACTAAGGGTAGCATTTACACATTCAAAGCTCAGAAGGCCGGAAAATGCATTTACACATTCAATTTCGAAATGGTTTCAAGTCAAGTTCTAGAGAAAAACAATCCAAGAGGAAAACACTCTACACAAAGAACGGGGGTAGATTTAGTGAGTGCCCCCTAAAGGCTCAAAAGCTCACATTTATCAGTTCAAGAACCAGTGAGAACACAAATCCATAGAAACACATGCTAATCATCAACTATCCAAGAACATCTCAAGCATATTTAATGAAGCCATATCACAAGAATATAAAATCAGGGTCCAAAATTCACTATCACAGAAAAATTGGCACTTAGCTCTCACAATCAGATGCTCAATCTAAGCAGGGGGCAATTAATTCATGTGATCATGCAAGACTAGAGCCTATATGAATGCAATATTTACAATGCAAGCAAAAAGATTACCCCTACCCCAAGCTTAAAGACTTACATTGTCCTCAATGTAAATAATTAAGTTTAGAGAGGGGAGAAAATTGGAACAACTCACCAAAGTGGTAGTGGTGCTGAATCACATGGTTTTTGGTTTTGTTTCCTTCTGCCCTTCTTCTCCTCCTTCCTTCAAAATCTGGAATCACTCAACAAACTATTAACAAACCTCTTGAGCTTCTCAAATTATTCAAGAGGGAAAATCAAAAACAAAAGAGAAGATGAAAATAAAATAATAAAAAAATTAAAAATAAAAATTGGGTTGCCTCCCAATAAGCGCTTCTTTAACGTCACTAGCTTGACGGATGATTTTTTTTTTTTAAGAAGATGGTGCCTGAAGAGTGACGGAGACCGCCTGACGATCAAAGTTGCCTCCAAGGTAGTGCTTTAGTCTTTGTCCATTAACAGTGAAGGTATCACCGGATGATGGATCTTCTAATTTAACTGAACCAAATGGAGAGACAGACTTGACATAGAATGGACCTGACCATCTTGATCTCAATTTGCCTGGAAAGAGCTTGAGTCTTGAGTTAAACAGCAGAACTGACTGGCCTTCTTCAAATTTCTTGGGAAGAATGTACTTGTCATGCCAGAACTTTGCCCTTTCCTTGTATATCCTAGCACTCTCATAAGCCAAGAGTCGGAACTCATTCAATTGAAGCATCCTCTTGTCCATGGCCAGCCTTGTATCAAAGTTCAGGGCCTTCATTGCCTAAAAAGCACGGTGTTGTAGCTCTACCGGAAGGTGACATGATTTCCCGAACACTAATTGGTACGGTGACATACCAATAGGTGTCTTATAAGCAGTCCGATAGGCCCAAAGTGCATCATCCAACTTCTTCGCCCAATCCTTCCGTGCATTGTTCACAGTTTTTTCCAAAATTCTCTTCAACTCCCGGTTGGACAATTCCACTTGCCCACTGGTTTGGGGATGGTATGGTGTGGTAACTTTGTGGTTCACCCCAAACTTGGCAAGCACTGCATTGAACTCATTATTGCAAAAGTGGGTACCCCATCACTAATGATAGCCCTAGGGGTCCCAAACCGGGTAAAAATATTCTTCCTCACAAAACTGATCACAGTTCTTGCATCATCTTTCAAAGTTGGCACGGCTTCCACCCACTTGCTCACATAATCAACCGCCACCAGGATGTACTTGTTGTTGTAAGATGACGGGAAAGGACCCATGAAGTCAATCCCCCACACATCGAAGAGCTCCACCTCAAGTATACCCTTTAAGGGCATCTCATTTCTCTTGGAAATACTACCGGTCCTCTGACATTTATCACAATTCATCACCCAAGCTCTGGAGTCCTTGAAAATAGTGGGCCAAAATAGCCCGCTTTGCAAAATCTTCATGGCGGTCCTCTCACCACCAAAGTGTCCTCCATAGGGTGAGTTGTGGCAGTGGGTCAACACCCCATTAATTTCTTCTTCGGGTATGCACCTCCTCAGAATTCCATCTGAACCTCTTTTGAAAAGATACGGCTCATCCCAAATATAGAACTTGGCATCATGAATGAGCTTCTTCCTCTCATTGCGCATTGAAGTCCTTAGGAATCTTATTGGCCACCTTGTAATTTGCAATATCCACGAACCAAGGTGCCACTTGCACCACAAACAACTGTTCATCCGGGAATTCCTCTTGAATTGGCAACTTTGCTTCGCTTGGACATCTCGCTTGTGGAAGCCTGGACAAATGGTCGGCTACCACATTCTCCACTCCTTTCTTGTCCTTTATTTCCAAATCAAACTCTTGGAGTAGTAGTATCCACCTAATAAGCCTTGGCTTAGCATCCTGTTTAGTCATAAGATATCTCAAAGCGAGAATGATCGGTGTAGACTGTAGTTTTACAACCAATCAAGTAGGATCTAAATTTATCAAAAGCAAATACCACAAAGAAGCAATTCTTTTTCAGTCGTAGTGTAATTCAATTGGGCATCATTAAGCACACGACTGGCATAGTAAATGACATGCAACACTTTGTTTTTCTTTGGCCCAAAATGGCTCCCACCGCATAGTCACCGGCATCACACATTAGCTCAAAAGGTAAACTCCAATCTGGAGGTGCAATGACTGGTGCGGTGGTGAGTTTTTCTTTCAAAATTTTGAAGGCATGCATGCAATCATCATCAAATATAAAAGGAGTATCAGCTACCAAAAGCTTGCATAAGGGTTTCACAATTTTTGAAAAATCTTTTATGAACCTTCTATAAAAACCCGCATGCCCTAGGAAGCTTCTAACACCTTTCACATTTAAGGGAGGAGGAAGTTTTTCAATCACTTCAATTTTGGCTCTATCAACCTCCATCCCCGTGATGAAATTTTATGCCCAAGAACTATACCCTCCCTAACCATGAAATGGCATTTTTCCCAATTTAAAATGAGGTTAGTTTCTTGGCATCTTTTTAGGACACAGGCAAGATTATTCAAACAGTTATCAAAAGAATCACCAAATACAGAAAAATCGTCCATAAATACCTCAATAAATTTCTCATTCATATCGAAAAATATGGATAGCATGCACCTTTGAAAAGTGGCGGGTGCATTGCACAACCCGAAAGGCATTCTCCTGTATGCATAGACTCCATAAGGGCAGGTGAAAGCGGTCTTCTCTTGGTCCTCTGGGGTCAACCACAATCTGGTTATACCCGAGTATCCATCAAGGAAACAATAGAAAGCATGGCCCGCCAACCTCTCTAGCATCTCGATCAATGAAGGGTAATGGAAAGTGGTCTTTTCTGGTGGCCTCATTCAGTCTTCTGTAATCAATGCATACCCTCCATCCAGACACGGTCCTAGAGGGAATAAGTTCATTCTTTTCATTAGCTACCACTGTCATCCCCCCTTTCTTCGGCACAACTTGGACCGGACTCACCCATGGACTATCGGAGATGGGATAGATAATGCCCGCATCCAACAACTTCACAATCTCCTTCCTCACAACTTCCTTCATATTCGGGTTGAGTCTTCTTTGCGGTTGCCTAACCGGCTTGAATTTTTCCTCCACACGGATTTTGTGCATGCAAAAGGAGGGGCTTATCCCTTTTAAATCGGACATAGACCATCCGATTGCAGATTTGTGCTCCCTAAGAACTCTCAACAGCTTCTCTTCTTCCAAGGAATTCAACCCACTACTGATGATAACTGGGAATGAAGAGTTCATCCCAAGGAAAGCATAACGGAGATGGAATGGCAATTCTTTCAACTCTAGCACTGGTGGGTCACCCTTGTCTTCAATTCTCACATCTTCCACCACTTTGTCTTCATCAGTATTCACAACCAGACAAGCCTCCAGAGATTTAATCATGAGATCAACTTCTTCTGCACATACTTCTTCTTCTACATCCTCTACCATTAGAGCTGCTTCTAACGAATCCTCAAACTTATGGTGCAAACTCTTGTCAGATAATGAATCAATGAGGTCTACTATCATGCATGTGTCCTTGTCGCTTGGGTGTTTCATCGCTTCAAACACATTAAAAGTGACCTTTTCGTCTTGTACCCGAAGCACCAATTCCCCTTGATTGACATCGATCAAGGCTCTACCTGTTGCGAGGAATGGTCTCCCAAGAATCAGAGGAGTATCACCATCTTCAGCCATATCTAACACCACAAAATCTGCTGGAAAAATGAACTTATCTACCTTCACCAACAAATCCTCCACAACACCATAGGGATATGTAATTGAGCGGTCTGCCAGTTGAAGAGAAATCCCTGTTGGTTTTACCTCACCAATCCCCAGCTTATTAAAAATGGAGAGCGACATCAGATTAATACTTGCCCCTAAATCGTACAATGCTCTCCCTATGTTCAGATGGCCAATCGTGCATGGGATAGTGAAACTGCCGGGTCCTTCATTTTACTTGGCAGCTTCCTTTGAAGTATAGCACTGCACTCTTGATAAGCATCACTGTCTCCTCCTTCCACCTTCTCTTGTTTGTAAGGATCTCTTTCATGAATTTTGCGTAGGAAGGCATCTCTTTGTAGAGCTTGAAAGAAAGCGGGATGTTGATTTGTAGCTTTTTGAATACATCCAGGAACTTAGAAAATTGCTGGTCTTTTGCTTCTTTCTTCAACCGTTGGGGGTACGGAATTATGAAATATGGGGGTAGCTCTTTGGGATTATCAACCTCTTCCAGAATCTGTCTTCTAGTCTTCTTCTTCGCAAATTCTTCATCAACCAATTTCTCCCTCTGCGGTTCTTCAGCTTCTACATCAATAGGGATAGAGGTAGTATCTTGGGAAATTCCGGGTTCTTCATTGTTTACCTCTTCAAACTGCACCTTATCAAGTCCAGCATCACTTGTCTTCTCTTCCTTTTCTTTTTCTTGTGGGTTCAACACTCTCCCACTTCTTGTAACAATGGCCTTACAGTCTTCCCTTGGGTTCTTCTCAGTATCCCCAGGCAATTGTCCTTGAGGTCTCTCTGCCATCTGCCTTGCTAGTTGGCCCATTTGATGCTCCAAGTTCTTGATTGAGGCATTCTGATTCTTTATAGTCTCTTGAGTAGCTTGCATGAACTGACCTAGAAGGTTCTCCAATTTGCTTGAACTCTCTTGAGGAGGCTTTGCTTGAGTATTTGAACTTTGCCCTTGTCTCCAACTAAAGTTGGGATGATTGCGCCACCCCGGATTGTAGGTGTTGGAGTAGGGATCATTTCTAGGCCCTTGGTTGCCCATATAATTTACCTCTTCTTGTCCCGAGCTTCCAACCACATTGATCTCACAGTTTCCATTTGCATGGTTGCCTCCACAGAAATCACACACTGAGGCACCTTGAACTTGAACAGCTTGCAGTTGAGAATTCTGCAGTTGAACCGACCCCAATTGCTTGGTAAGAATAGCCATTTGTGCCTTGAGAGCGCCAATTTCGTCCAGCTCTAGAACACCTCTATTGACCATTGACCGAGAACTAGGCATTTGATAGTCATTGTTAGCCATGTTCTCAATCAAGTCCTTTGCTTCTTCCGGTGTCTTTTGACTCAATGTCCCTCCTGCAGCCGCTTCAATCATACTTCTTGAATTCCTGTTGAGCCCATTAACAAATGTTGCAACCTGCTGCCATGTCTCTAGTTCATGATTGGGACAAGCTGTGAGTAAGGACTTGAACCTCTCCCAGGCTTCATATAGTGACTCACCATCCCTCTGTGCAAAGGCATTGATCTCTGACCTCAGCTTAATCATTCTTGACGGAGGGAAGAATCGAGATAAAAACTTGCTGACCAAGTCGTTCCAGGTGATGATGCTTCCATGAGGATGAGATTGAAGCCATGCCTTAGCTCTATCCCTCAAAGAGAAAGGGAAAAGCCTTAACCGAATGGCCTCATCTGAAGCTCCATTTAACTTGATGGTGTCACACAGCTCAATGAAGGTACCAATGTGAGCATGAGGATCTTCACTCTCCAACCCTCCAAATTGGTTTTGCTGCACAAGGTGGAGAAGTGATGCCTTGATTTCGAAATTATTGCAGGCCACTGCAGGTCTCACAATCGGAGTTCCACATCTATCAACTCTAGGGGAAGTGTAGTCCCCCATTGTTCTCCTTGGTGCATTCTCTTCTGCCATGGTGACAGCTGCTACTTCAATTTGTGGTTCTTGCACACTAGGTAACTCAACTTGTTGCTCTTGTCTACTAGAAGATGCTCTTTCTCTGTTCTGTCTTGCCTTGGTTTTCTTTCTATTCCTTCTGCAGAGTCTCTCGATCTCAGGTTCGAATTGGAGTTCACCTGGGTCGATTGTACCTCGCATACACTGAACAAACGGAGTAGCACAGAACAAACAGAAAAACAGCACTTGCAGAAATTTACAGCAGAGAAACAGAAAAATAAGAACGAAAGACACAGTAGGAAAACAGAAAAAAATTTGCCTAAATTAGGAGTCCCCTTTGGTACTCGTGATATTGGCACTTCGATCCCCGGCAACGGCGCCAAAAACTTGACACGGACTCGGCAAGTGTACCGGTTCGTTGCAAGTAATAAAACGGTAAGACCGGATATCGTTCTCAGGGATCGTGGACAATTACCACTTCGCAAATTTGACTACTATCTAGGCGATCGAATTTTGGAGTGAAGGTTGTTCTAACATCTAACAAGCAAACAAGAAGAAAATGTTTTTGTTCTTTTTGGATTTTTTTCAAACAGTTAATTGTGAAAACAGAAAGATGAATAACAATGAGATAGAATTGCTAGGGTTAAACTAAGCTAATCCTCCCTTGATTGTTATGAAATGATAACTAACACAGTTCCTACTTCACTTATGACAATCGAATCTTTTCTAATATACTCAAGCCTAATGTCTTAGGTGCATTGAGCCTAAAATCCCAAATTAAACCCTAATGTCTTAGGTGGATTAATAAGAGAAATTGCATTAAGAATAAAGATTCATAAGATTGCAAGCAGCCAACACCTATGTCTAGATTCTTGGACTACTTGGCATATAATTCATGAGCATGCTTTAACATCAACCTTTCAATTGTCTATTAAAGCAACTAATCATTCCTAAGATGATCAAGCCTAGGAAAGCATTAAGCATAGAATTATACACTCATAAAGAAGAAGGAAACTGTATTAAAATCAAGCCATTTTACAACCAAGTTCAGATAGCAATAGTCTAACCCCAACAAAGGGGAGTTTAGCTACACATAATTGAAAACAAAACAAAAGAGAGAATTACAGAGATGAACAAAGGAGAGAGCTCCATGGAATGATGCACACCAGCCACAGCAGCAGAGGATTTCTCTTTAGGGTTTTCTGCATGCCCTTTTCTTCTGTTCTGCTCAGTTCTTTTATTACTCGTGGCCGGTCACGGCCGTGATAGCCATCACGGCCAGGCCGTGACGGGTTCTGTCTCTTCCAGTTCTGGCCAAACTACTCTTTCGCGAGGCGAGCACTTATTTCGCGACGCGAGCCGACTTTTGATGCCCGTGATCCCCATCACGGCCAGGCCGTGATCGTCTCTGACTTTGGAGGTTTCTGGGTCACGGCCGTGATATACATCACGGCTAGGCCGTGATCGTCTCTGACTTTTGGTGGTTTTGGCACAATCACTCTCTCGCGAGGCGAGCTATAATTCGCGTCGCGAACCAACTTTTCACGCCCTTGATCTCTATCATGGCCAAGCCGTGATCGTCTCTGACTTTTGCTGGTTTTGGGTCACGGCCGTGATAGCCATCACGGCCAGGCCGTGACAGATTCTGACTTTTGGCCCCCTTCTTCTTCAGTTTTCAGGCCTTCTCTTCATCTCAGCTTCCTCATGACTAAAACTTGGGCATTTAATCAAAAATCCCTACAAAACAACACACAATACCACCTTATCCGTTCCAAATGAAAAACTAAACAAAATCCAACTAAAATGGCCTAACTAAATGCAAATGCATGCAGAAATGTACATGGAAAATGAGGTGAAATCACACTCATCAAATAACCCCAAGCTTAAGATGTTGCTTGTCCTCAAGCAAAAACCAAGGCCATAAGATGAAAACAACCAGGACAATGATAGTGAACTAAGAACCCGAGTAAAATGATCCAAGCAACAGTGCAGCAATTATTTCAGCAAGAGACAATCAATTCAAGTCCAATTAGGGGCTTAGTTTCCCTAGACTCACATTCTCACTAATTCGGGCATTCTATCTCACTTGCAGCTCACCCCAAGCTTGTTCATTTGCTTGGCTCTCTTTCTTGCCTCACTCACTCAAGTGTTAAGGAAATATGACATTTCACTCCATTTTCCTCAAAGAATGATTCCTACCATAAGCTTGACTATCAACCAAATCTTCACTTTATTAATGAAAACATCTAAGAATCAAGAGGTCTTATTCTTTGGTTGTAATGGGGCCATGGGATCAATTTTCAGGTGGGAATTTCAAGAACAGGAAATTTCAAAAGGCTATACAAACAATCAAGCATTGCAAGGCACGACCTTCTAAAATACCTTTCTTTGGGTTTCAGTTTACTCTTCCACCATTCTTTCATTTTTTTACTTCTCATTCCTTTTTGTCATCCCCTTCCCCATTTTTATTTCTTTTTCTCTTCTTTTTTTTTTTTTTTTTTGGAGAAGGGGAGATTTTGCAATTCAAGAGAAGTAAAATTTTTTTTTCAGATTCATTTTTTTCTTTTCATCATCCCAAACTTTCAACTACATTTTCCAACCCATTTTTTGCACAGTACTTTAGAATGTCCCTCATAAGCATATTTAACACAACATTTCAGGGTACCAAGAAAAGCATGCTATTCATTCAGGCTCAAAATAGGGCAACTAAGGGTAGCATTTACACATTCAAAGCTCAGAAGGCCGGAAAATGCATTTACACATTCAATTTCGAAATGGTTTCAAGTCAAGTTCTAGAGAAAAACAATCCAAGAGGAAAACACTCTACACAAAGAACGGGGGTAGATTTAGTGAGTGCCCCCTAAAGGCTCAAAAGCTCACATTTATCAGTTCAAGAACCAGTGAGAACACAAATCCATAGAAACACATGCTAATCATCAACTATCCAAGAACATCTCAAGCATATTTAATGAAGCCATATCACAAGAATATAAAATCAGGGTCCAAAAATTCACTATCATAGAAAAATTGGCACTTAGCTCTCACAATCAGATGCTCAATCTAAGCAGGGGGCAATTAATTCATGTGATCATGCAAGACTAGAGCCTATATGAATGCAATATTTACAATGCAAGCAAAAAGATTACCCCTACCCCAAGCTTAAAGACTTACATTGTCCTCAATGTAAATAATTAAGTTTAGAGAGGGGAGAAAATTGGAACAACTCACCAAAGTGGTAGTGGTGCTGAATCACATGGTTTTTGGTTTTGTTTCCTTCTGCCCTTCTTCTCCTCCTTCCTTCAAAATCTGGAATCACTCAACAAACTATTAACAAACCTCTTGAGCTTCTCAAATTATTCAAGAGGGGAAATCAAAAACAAAAGAGAAGATGAAAATAAAATAATAAAAAAATTAAAAATAAAAATTGGGTTGCCTCCCAATAAGCGCTTCTTTAACGTCACTAGCTTGACGGATGATTTTTTTTTTTTTTAAGAAGATGGTGCCTGAAGAGTGACGGAGACCGCCTGACGATCAAAGTTGCCTCCAAGGTAGTGCTTTAGTCTTTGTCCATTAACAGTGAAGGTATCACCGGATGATGGATCTTCCAATTTAACTGAACCAAATGGAGAGACAGACTTGACATAGAATGGACCTGACCATCTTGATCTCAATTTGCCTGGAAAGAGCTTGAGTCTTGAGTTAAACAGCAGAACTGACTGGCCTTCTTCAAATTTCTTGGGAAGAATGTACTTGTCATGCCAGAACTTTGCCCTTTCCTTGTATATCCTAGCACTCTCATAAGCCAAGAGTCGGAACTCATTCAATTGAAGCATCCTCTTGTCCATGGCCAGCCTTGTATCAAAGTTCAGGGCCTTCACTGCCCAAAAAGCACGGTGTTGTAGCTCTACCGGAAGGTGACATGATTTCCCGAACACTAATTGGTACGGTGACATACCAATAGGTGTCTTATAAGCAGTCCGATAGGCCCAAAGTGCATCATCCAACTTCTTCGCCCAATCCTTCCGTGCATTGTTCACAGTTTTTTCCAAAATTCTCTTCAACTCCCGGTTGGACAATTCCACTTGCCCACTGGTTTGGGGATGGTATGGTGTGGTAACTTTGTGGTTCACCCCAAACTTGGCAAGCACTGCATTGAACTCATTATTGCAAAAGTGGGTACCCCCATCACTTATGATAGCCCTAGGGGTCCCAAACCGGGTAAAAATATTCTTCCTCACAAAACTGATCACAGTTCTTGCATCATCTTTCAAAGTTGGCACGGCTTCCACCCACTTGCTCACATAATCAACCGCCACCAGGATGTACTTGTTGTTGTAAGATGACGGGAAAGGACCCATGAAGTCAATCCCCCACACATCGAAGAGCTCCACCTCAAGTATACCCTTTAAGGGCATCTCATTTCTCTTGGAAATACTACCGGTCCTCTGACATTTATCACAATTCATCACCCAAGCTCGGGAGTCCTTGAAAATAGTGGGCCAAAATAGCCCGCTTTGCAAAATCTTCATGGCGGTCCTCTCACCACCAAAGTGTCCTCCATAGGGTGAGTTGTGGCAGTGGGTCAACACCCCATTAATTTCTTCTTCAGGTATGCACCTCCTCAGAATTCCATCTGAACCTCTTTTGAAAAGATACGGCTCATCCCAAATATAGAACTTGGCATCATGAATGAGCTTCTTCCTCTGTTGCGCATTGAAGTCCTTAGGAATCTTATTGGCCACCTTGTAATTTGCAATATCCGCGAACCAAGGTGCCACTTGCACCACAAACAACTGTTCATCTGGGAATTCCTCTTGAATTGGCAACTTTGCTTCTGCTTGGACATCTGCTTGTGGAAGCCTGGACAAATGGTCGGCTACCACATTCTCCACTCCTTTCTTGTCCTTTATTTCCAAATCAAACTCTTGGAGTAGTAGTATCCACCTAATAAGCCTTGGCTTAGCATCCTGTTTAGTCATAAGATATCTCAAAGCAGAATGATCAGTGTAGACTGTAGTTTTACAACCAATCAAGTAGGATCTAAATTTATCAAAAGCAAATACCACAGCAAGCAATTCTTTTTCAGTCGTAGTGTAATTCAATTGGGCATCATTAAGCACACGACTGGCATAGTAAATGACATGCAACACTTTGTTTTTTCTTTGGCCCAAAATGGCTCCCACCGCATAGTCACTGGCATCACACATTAGCTCAAAAGGTAAACTCCAATCTGGAGGTGCAATGACTGGTGCGGTGGTGAGTTTTTCTTTCAAAATTTTGAAGGCATGCATGCAATCATCATCAAATATAAAAGGAGTATCAGCTACCAAAAGCTTGCATAAGGGTTTCACAATTTTTGAAAAATCTTTTATGAACCTTCTATAAAAACCCGCATGCCCTAGGAAGCTTCTAACACCTTTCACATTTAAGGGAGGAGGAAGTTTTTCAATCACTTCAATTTTGGCTCTATCAACCTCCATCCCCCGTGATGAAATTTTATGCCCAAGAACTATACCCTCCCTAACCATGAAATGGCATTTTTACCAATTTAAAATGAGGTTAGTTTCTTGGCATCTTTTTAGGACACAGGCAAGATTATTCAAACAGTTATCAAAAGAATCACCAAATACAGAAAAATCGTCCATAAATACCTCAATAAATTTCTCATTCATATCAGAAAATATGGATAGCATGCACCTTTGAAAAGTGGCGGGTGCATTGCACAACCCGAAAGGCATTCTCCTGTATGCATAGACTCCATAAGGGCAGGTGAAAGCGGTCTTCTCTTGGTCCTCTGGGTCAACCACAATCTGGTTATACCCAGAGTATCCATCAAGGAAACAATAGAAAGCATGGCCCGCCAACCTCTCTAGCATCTGATCAATGAAGGGTAATGGAAAGTGGTCTTTTCTGGTGGCCTCATTCAGTCTTCTGTAATCAATGCATACCCTCCATCCAGACACGGTCCTAGAGGGAATAAGTTCATTCTTTTCATTAGCTACCACTGTCATCCCCCTTTCTTGGCCTGACTTGGACCGGACTCACCCATGGACTATCGGAGATGGGATAGATAATGCCCGCATCCAACAACTTCACAATCTCCTTCCTCACAACTTCCTTCATATTCGGGTTGAGTCTTCTTTGCGGTTGCCTAACCGGCTTGAATTTTTCCTCCACACGGATTTTGTGCATGCAAAAGGAGGGGCTTATCCCTTTTAAATCGGACATAGACCATCCGATTGCAGATTTGTGCTCCCTAAGCACTCTCAACAGCTTCTCTTCTTCCAACGAATTCAACCCACTACTGATGATAACCGGGAATGAAGAGGTTCATCCCAAGGAAAGTATAACGGTGATGGAATGGCAATTCTTTCAACTCTATCTCTGGTTTGTAACACTTGTCTTCAATTCTCACATCTTCCACAACTTTGTGTTCATAAGTATTCACAACCAGACAAGCCTCCAGAGATTTAATCATGAGATCAACTTCTTCTGCACATACTTCTTCTTCTACATCCTCTACCATTAGAGCTGCTTCTAACGAATCCTCAAACTTATGGTGCAAACTCTTGTCAGATAATGAATCAATGAGGTCTACTATCATGCATGTGTCCTTGTCGCTTGGGTGTTTCATCGCTTCAAACACATTAAAAGTGACCTTTTCGTCTTGTACCCGAAGCACCAATTCCCCTTGATTGACATCGATCAAGGCTCTACCTGTTGCGAGGAATGGTCTCCCAAGAATAAGAGGAGTATCACCATCTTCAGCCATATCTAACACCACAAAATCTGCTGGAAAAATGAACTTATCTACCTTCACCAACAAATCCTCCACAACACCATAGGGATATGTAATTGAGCGGTCTGCCAGTTGAAGAGAAATCCCTGTTGGTTTTACCTCACCAATCCCCAGCTTATTAAAAATGGAGAGCGACATCAGATTAATACTTGCCCCTAAATCGTACAATGCTCTCCCTATGTTCAGATGGCCAATCGTGCATGGGATAGTGAAACTGCCCGGGTCCTTCATTTTTACTGGCAGCTTCCTTTGAAGTATAGCACTGCACTCTTCAGTAAGCATCACTGTCTCCTCCTTCCACCTTCTCTTGTTTGTAAGGATCTCTTTCATGAATTTTGCGTAGGAAGGCATCTGCTGTAGAGCTTCAGCAAACGGGATGTTGATTTGTAGCTTTTTGAATACATCCAGGAACTTAGAAAATTGCTGGTCTTTTGCTTCTTTCTTCAACCGTTGGGGGTACGGAATTATGAAATATGGGGGTAGCTCTTTGGGATTATCAACCTCTTCCAGAATCTGTCTTCTAGTCTTCTTCTTCGCAAATTCTTCATCAACCAATTTCTCCCTCTGCGGTTCTTCAGCTTCTACATCAATAGGGATAGAGGTAGTATCTTGGGAAATTCCGGGTTCTTCATTGTTTACCTCTTCAAACTGCACCTTATCAAGTCCAGCATCACTTGTCTTCTCTTCCTTTTCTTTTTCTTGTGGGTTCAACACTCTCCCACTTCTTGTAACAATGGCCTTACAGTCTTCCCTTGGGTTCTTCTCAGTATCCCCAGGCAATTGTCCTTGAGGTCTCTCTCGCCATCTGCCTTGCTAGTTGGCCCATTTGATGCTCCAAGTTCTTGATTGAGGCATTACGATTCTTTATAGTCTCTTGAGTAGCTTGCATGAACTGACCTAGAAGGTTCTCCAATTTGCTTGAACTCTCTTGAGGAGGCTTTGCTTGAGTATTTGAACTTTGCCCTTGTCTCCAACTAAAGTTGGGATGATTGCGCCACCCGGATTGTAGGTGTTGGAGTAGGGATCATTTCTAGGCCCTTGGTTGCCCATATAATTTACCTCTTCTTGTCCCGAGCTTCCAACCACATTGATCTCACAGTTTCCATTTGCATGGTTGCCTCCACAGAAATCACACACTGAGGCACCTTGAACTTGAACAGCTTGCAGTTGAGAATTCTGCAGTTGAACCGACCCCAATTGCTTGGTAAGAATAGCCATTTGTGCCTTGAGAGCGCCAATTTCGTCCAGCTCTAGAACACCTCTATTGACCATTGACCGAGAACTAGGCATTTGATAGTCATTGTTAGCCATGTTCTCAATCAAGTCCTTTGCTTCTTCCGGTGTCTTTTGACTCAATGTCCCTCCTGCAGCCGCTTCAATCATACTTCTTGAATTCCCGTTGAGCCCATTAACAAATGTTGCAACCTGCTGCCATGTCTCTAGTTCATGATTGGGACAAGCTGTGAGTAAGGACTTGAACCTCTCCCGTGCTTCATATAGTGACTCACCATCCTCTCGTGCAAAGGCATTGATCTCTGACCTCAGCTTAATCATTCTTGACGGAGGGAAGAATCGAGATAAAAACTTGCTGACCAAGTCGTTCCAGGTGATGATGCTTCCATGAGGATGAGATTGAAGCCATGCCTTAGCTCTATCCCTCAAAGAGAAAGGGAAAAGCCTTAACCGAATGGCCTCATCTGAAGCTCCATTTAACTTGATGGTGTCACACAGCTCAATGAAGGTACCAATGTGAGCATGAGGATCTTCACTCTCCAACCCTCCAAATTGGTTTTGCTGCACAAGGTGGAGAAGTGATGCCTTGATTTCGAAATTATTGCAGGCCACTGCAGGTCTCACAATCGGAGTTCCACATCTATCAACTCTAGGGGAAGTGTAGTCCCCCATTGTTCTCCTTGGTGCATTCTCTTCTGCCATGGTGACAGCTGCTACTTCAATTTGTGGTTCTTGCACACTAGGTAACTCAACTTGTTGCTCTTGTCTACTAGAAGATGCTCTTTCTCTGTTCTGTCTTGCCTTGGTTTTCTTTCTATTCCTTCTGCAGAGTCTCTCGATCTCAGGTTCGAATTGGAGTTCACCTGGGTCGATTGTACCTCGCATACACTGAACAAACGGAGTAGCACAGAACAAACAGAAAAACAGCACTTGCAGAAATTTACAGCAGAGAAACAGAAAAATAAGAACGAAAGACACAGTAGGAAAACAGAAAAAATTTTGCCTAAATTAGGAGTCCCCTTTGGTACTCGTGATATTGGCACTTCGATCCCCGGCAACGGCGCCAAAAACTTGACACGGACTCGGCAAGTGTACCGGTTCGTTGCAAGTAATAAAACGGTAAGACCGGATATCGTTCTCAGGGATCGTGGACAATTACCACTTCGCAAATTTGACTACTATCTAGGCGATCGAATTTTGGAGTGAAGGTTGTTCTAACATCTAACAAGCAAACAAGAAGAAAATGTTTTTGTTCTTTTTGGATTTTTTTCAAACAGTTAATTGTGAAAACAGAAAGATGAATAACAATGAGATAGAATTGCTAGGGTTAAACTAAGCTAATCCTCCCTTGATTGTTATGAAATGATAACTAACACAGTTCCTACTTCACTTATGACAATCGAATCTTTTCTAATATACTCAAGCCTAATGTCTTAGGTGCATTGAGCCTAAAATCCCAAATTAAACCCTAATGTCTTAGGTGGATTAATAAGAGAAATTGCATTAAGAATAAAGATTCATAAGATTGCAAGCAGCCAACACCTATGTCTAGATTCTTGGACTACTTGGCATATAATTCATGAGCATGCTTTAACATCAACCTTTCAATTGTCTATTAAAGCAACTAATCATTCCTAAGATGATCAAGCCTAGGAAAGCATTAAGCATAGAATTATACACTCATAAAGAAGAAGGAAACTGTATTAAAATCAAGCCATTTTACAACCAAGTTCGGATAGCAATTGTCTAACCCCAACAAAGGGGAGTGAGTTTAGCTACACATAATTGAAAACAAAACAAAAGAGAGAATTACAGAGATGAACAAAGGAGAGAGCTCCATGGAATGATGCACACCAGCCACAGCAGCAGAGGATTTCTCTTTAGGGTTTTCTGCATGCCCTTTTCTTCTTTACGCTTTCGGTTCTTTTATTACTGCGTGGCGGTCACGGCCGTGATAGCCATCACGGCCAGGCCGTGACGGGTTCTGTCTCTTCCAGTTCTGGCCAAACTACTCTTTCGCGAGGCGAGCACTTATTTCGCGACGCGAGCCGACTTTTGATGCCCGTGATCCCCATCACGGCCAGGCCGTGATCGTCTCTGACTTTGGAGGTTTCTGGGTCATGGCCGTGATATACATCACGGCTAGGCCGTGATCGTCTCTGACTTTTGGTGGTTTTGGCACAATCACTCTCTCGCGAGGCGAGCTATAATTCGCGTCGCGAACCAACTTTTCACGCCCTTGATCTCTATCACGGCCAAGCCGTGATCGTCTCTGACTTTTGCTGGTTTTGGGTCACGGCCGTGATAGCCATCACGGCCAGGCCGTGACAGATTCTGACTTTTGGCCCCCTTCTTCTTCAGTTTTCAGGCCTTCTCTTCATCTCAGCTTCCTCATGACTAAAACTTGGGCATTTAATCAAAAATCCCTACAAAACAACACACAATACCACCTTATCCGTTCCAAATGAAAAACTAAACAAAATCCAACTAAAATGGCCTAACTAAATGCAAATGCATGCAGAAATGTACATGGAAAATGAGGTGAAATCACACTCATCAATGTGTCTGTATGGTTCTATCTATATACCCAACTGGGAAAAAAGCAGAAGCAGATGGCCAACATTAAGGGTGGCAAATGGATGGATCGGATAAATTTTTATTCGGATCTTAATGGATGGATTAAAAATAATCCATTAATCCATTATAATTCATTAAAAATTCATTAAAAAAAAATCCAATCCATCCATGATCCGTTAAATAAAATCCATCCGATCCATCCATTAACAATTTTTCATGGATGGATATCCAATCCATCCACTAAAATTTATTTTAAGAAATTAAATAATTTTATATCTCTTTTATTCATCCATAAAATATTTTTTAAAATAAAATAATTTGTAAAAAAAATTAAAATATTATCTCTGTCTCACCCTCGCTCTCCTCTTTCTTCGTCTCTCTACCCTTTCTCTCTATCCCTTTTTTTTCCTACTCTCTCTATCTTTACTCTCTTTCCACTCTATCTCACGACCATTTTGTATCACGTCCATTTTTCTATTATTATATGGGAGTTATTGATTATGTGCATCTACAGAGGTTATTTTGCCACAACGTTCCATGATATTGTTTTTTACCAAACTTGTTACGACTTTCTGTGCTTTCAATTAGTTAATACTCTTTTTTTTAAGTTTCTCTACAGAAAAAAAGGCAACGAGAAAAGAAAACGTACGTGATAACGCGGACTACAACTGGTGCTTGAGAACAATTAATTAGTTAAACAAAAAAAGAAAAAAAAAGCAGATAAATAAAATAAAAAATAGTGAAGAAAAAATAATAGGGAACGGAAGAGAAAATTAGATGCAATGTTTTTTTTTTTGTTACAAATGGAGGTCTTTTTTTATTTGGTGAAAAATAATATGAAAAAAATAAAGTGGTTTTGGAATGGATAAAAGTTGATCCATTACATTTTTGATTGTTGGTCCAATGGATTTTAAGAAATATTGGATGGATCATAAATCATCCACTAAAAAAATAATCCAATCCATCCAATCCATTTATATTATTTTTTTGTAAATGGATGGATTGGATGGAATTTCTCATGGATGGACCGGATGGATGATGGACAAATGGATCATTTTGCCACCCCTAGCCAACATCATGTTTCTATTTATTTGGTGCTTAGGGACCTTAGTTCTCTGCCTGTTGGTTGGGAGGTCAATGCCATTGTAAATTCTTCTGCGTACAATTTTCTTGACGATGAGTATGTTACAACTCAAGGTACAGTCAGATAAATTACAAACTTATCAACATGTACACTTGCAAACCAACCAGTAAGACTCGTTAATTTATTTGTCATTGCATTTCAATCTTATATTTTGGTGTCTTACAAGTTTTTTTTTTTTTTTGATAATCAAAAAATTGTATTAGAAGGAGTACTGGGATTACCCCATCCCGTATACAAAGAGACATCATCTAATGTAAATAAAAGACCTAAAAGGAGGATAATATTATCTTTACAAAAGTTTAAGCCCCAAAGCATATCTTTACAAAAGTTGAAGCCCCAAAGCATAACCAATACAGAATTATTCACTGTTACCTGTAGTACAGTGACGTGCAGCCTCCTAGAACAACCCTCCCCATTTTGTAGACCCCAAAACAATAGCGAATGCAGACATTATAAGTGCACCAGTAGATGGTCTAAATCACAGAAAGCCAGGAATCAAATAATATGAAGAGAAGTCCAGAAGAATCCAACCCCTTGTTACATACATCCTCCTACGAGGGAGTGAAAATTTCCTTCCCAGTACTAGCAGCTGCCTGAAATTACAGAACTCACAATCGAAACATATCAGGAATACGGACAAAGACACTGACACAACACACGCAACCCATTTATAGTAGTTCACTCATAATTTAATAGTCTCTCCCCAAAAAAGCAAAATAAAAACCCCTCACTCTCACTCTCACTCTTCCCCCCAACCTTCCTGATGTGCTTCCAAAATCGCCACTGCCCATGGTAGAGCAAAACCTGGGTGTCTTACAAGTTATGTATCTGACTTTTTTTTTTTATGGAAAACAATTATTATCTTCTATTTTATCACAATGTTATGATGAGATTGTGGGAGTAAAACTTCTTTGGTCACTTTTTTGGGTGAGTTATCTTTTTGTTTTTGTTTTTTTTATTTATAATTTAGAGTGTTAAAATTTTATTCAACATTCTTTTATTGGGCAATTATGATGAGAAGAAAAGGATTTTATTGTTGTTATTGTTCTTATATCATAAAAAATTTAATGGATTGTGTATATTATCAAATTGAAATGCATACAGATGCAAGTGTAAGGCGTTTCAATGTCCTAAAAATCGGATGTGGTATTGCAAAATTCATTGACCTTGAAACATTTAAGGACCCTTCAAAGGGATATTTGATTGATGATACTTGTGTGTTTGGAGTGGAGATTCTCATTCTCAATACCATGATTAAAGGAGATCGCTTATCAATGATTCACAAACCTGTTACTGGTTCTGTTAGTTGCTATTTTGGCAATTTTTCCTCAGTAAATTTAGAGCCGTATGAGTCCCAACCCTTTGTCGCTGGAAACTATAAGTGGTATATACAAATGCTTCCAACTTCTGATAAGTAATTTTTTGTTCTTTTTTAATACATATAAAAGCAGAAGCATAATATTAATTTTTCTTTGGCCAATCTTTGTTTTTCCAAGAAACTCCTTTCATACCCTAATGGACATGGTATAGGGAATGACAACAGTATCTCATTATATTTGGCTATAGACGACTCAACTCTCCCACCCAACACTAAACTATTTGTGGATTTCACTAAGAGGGCTATAGATCAAATTAATGGGCAACATGCTGGAAAACAATGTTAGATAATGTTTATTTTATATGCTCAATCCTATAGAACTAAATTTATGATGAAGACAATTGTTTTATAATATATTGGTTTTGTAACATTAAACTTATGATGAAGACAATTTTTCTATTTTTGCTTGGACTACTTTCTCTTGCAGGCTTTCGTAATTTCTCCAAATTAACATTGGAATGGGGGTACCCCCAGCTTGTGGCTTTGACTAAATTTAAAGACTCGGATAGTGGTTTCATAGTGGACAATAACTGCATTTTTGAAGCTGAAGTCAAAGTTTTAGGCTTGATTACCGACCTAGGTGATTGACATTGTTATATATGTGTTGTTTCATTCCATACTGCTTCCAGACATTTTGTATTTTTCTTAGACGGGAACATGCTGGCATTTTTGCTTTGACGTTAAATTTGATACTTTAGCTGCATACTATAGCATGTGCAGATAAAAGTTATGGATATAAAAAGTTTTATAGGGACGTTTACTAAGATTTTGACATGTGTTTTTATTTCAATTGCTAATAGAGATAAATAACAATAATATTGATTTGTCACGATATTGTTAGATGTCAGTATAAAAATCTTTTACACTAACAGTGCATAGAACAATTGTCTTCATCATAAATTTAGTTCTATAGGATTGAGCATATAAAATAAACATTATCTAACATTGTTTTCCAGCATGTTGCCCATTAATTTGATCTGTAGCCCTCAGAGTGAAATCCACAAATAGTTTAGTGTTGGGTGGGAGAGTTGAGTCGTCTATAGCCAAATATAATGAAATACTGTTGCCATTCCCTATACCATGTCCATTAGGTTATAAAAGGAGTTTCCTGGAAAAACAAAGATTGGCCAAAGAAAAAATTAATATTATGCTTCTGCTTTTATATGTATTAAAAAAGAACAAAAAATTACTTATCAGAAGTTGGAAGCATTTGTATATACCACTTATAGTTTCCAGCGACAAAGGGTTGGGACTCATACGGCTCTAAATTTACTGAGGAAAAATTGCCAAAATAGCAACTAACAGAACCAGTAACAGGTTTGTGAATCATTGATAAGCGATCTCCTTTAATCATGGTATTGAGAATGAGAATCTCCACTCCAAACACACAAGTATCATCAATCAAATATCCCTTTGAAGGGTTTTGCATGATCTTCATGGCTAACGATCCTATTGTTCCTTGGAGTTTCCTTGCTCCTCTTTCTTCTCCTCTGAATTCTCCTGCTCCGCCACCAAAAAAGTCCTTCGCACAAGCGGTTTCTACTTCTTTTGACATCCCTATTAACCAACTTCCAAAACCTTGCTTGAAGGGTGACAAATGGGCGATAAAGATTTATGAATCGGAATACCAGGCTGGTGTTCAAGAATGCCAAAACCTCATCCATGGTCGTCTCATTCTGTCCAAGGGAGATTCCCCAATAAAACTGGGTGACTTGCGATCCAAGCTTCTCAAGGTTTGGAAACCTATCACTACGTGGTCCGTGGTTTCTCTGGGAAAAGGTTTCTACGAGTTCAGTTTCTCCTCCTTAGATGATCAACGTCGGATCAGATCTGCTGGTGTTTGGAATTTGAGCCCAGGTGTGCTGAGATTATCATCTTGGACCCCGGATTTTAACCCTAATACTTTACGTCAAACCCATGCACAATGTTGGGTCCGGCTCCATGGTTTGCCTCGAGAGTATTGGCGGCCAAAGATCTTGTTCGAGATTGGTGGTGGTATTGGTGTTCCAATTGCATTAGACGAAGTAACTATGAAAAGATCTTTCGACCACTTTGCTAGAATCCTCATTGAGATTGATCTTACTGAGGATCTGCGTGATAGGATCCTTGTGGAGAGAGAAGACTTTGCTTTCTTTGTTGATATAGAATATGAGCGACTCCCATCCTTTTGCTCATCTTGCAAGTTAATTGGCACTCAAGTGCTAATTGCAGAAAGCATAAAACTGGAGAATCTTCAGCTCCAAAAGACTTGAATATTGTTCAGAAAAATCCTCGAAAAAAGGTAGTGCAATATATGCCAAAAACAAATCAAGGAAATACTGAGACTCTGAAGGAAACAATGAAGAGTCTTGGGGATAAAGGCAAAGGTGTTGCTTGTGCAGATCATAGTATTGTCCCAAATTTGGTTCAGGTAGCAGGCACCAGCAATTCCAATTTAATCTCTGTGGAGACAGTCTTTGCACCGGATGACTTTTTGGGAGTTATAATGTCCCACACAGTGAGCCTGAAGTTCAAGTTTCCACTAATCCTCTTCTAGGATTCGTCCAACCCTCTGGTCCTTTGAATGTGGTAGAGGTGCTTTCACCTATCTGTGGGGTCATGCAACACTCTCCTTCAGAATGTGAGCCCCTCTCTCCTATCCAACAATCTGTCTCCAGTAATGGGACCTTTGTGGTAGATACTCCTGTGGACTGCTCACCTGCACAGCAAAATGATCATATTTTATATGCAGGCAGAGAGATCTCTGTGCCTCTTCAAGGTAATACTCCTCTTGTTCCAAATCCTTTAGGTAGAAGTACTATTAGTGTCACTCCAGATAGTGATATCAGGAATCAACTTGTGACTTCTGACTTACAAATTGTCAGCCGTTTTTGGGGTCATGAGGAAGATAATCTAGATGTTGCCATTGGGGAGAATCGGCCCCCTCCAATTGTAAGGGCTGACCCGAGTAAATATCTCTTGACCTCTCAAGAAGATGATTTTTCAAATGTCATTTCTAAGTCTAAGAAGAAAAAAATAAGGCAAAAGGCTGCTAAGGCAGCACAGCAGGAAAAGAACTTTGCCCGATTAAGGGGTAGCCCTCAACAGTATGGTTAATGAAAATCATATATTGGAATTGTAGGGGATTTGGAAATCCTAGTACAAGGTTAGTTTTCAAGAATTTCTGTATGGCTAACAAACCAGAATTTGTCTTCATTTCTGAGCCTTGGATCAAGGTATCTGATGTTTCAGACTCCTTTTGGAGGCAGCTAAACTTAAAGGTTTTTTGTCTAAATGACAGGGGTGGTCTTCTACCAAATCTATGGGGGTTATGTTGTATCCATTTATCTCCTACCTCTCTGTCCTGCTCTACTCAGCAGTGTTCATTTCATATAAACATAGATGGAAAAGATATTTTTGTTGCAGCTATTTATGCTAGCACCTCTCATCTCTCTAGGAGATCCCTTTGGTCAGAATTAATTAGTCTGCAGGTCAACAATCCTGGGCCTTGGTGCATGCTTGGTGATTTCAATTCTGTTATGGGATCCCATGAAGTTAGAGGCTCTTCCTTACCTCCCAAGGCTGCTTGTGAAGACTTTAAGAACTTCACGGATGTAGCCAGCCTGATCCATCTCCCTACTAGAGGAGCCAGTTTTACTTGGAGTAATAGGAGAAGAGGGTCTGCTCACACTGAAAAACGGATGGATAGGACCCTTTGTAATGAAGCTTGGCTAGACAATTGGAATTCCACTTATTGTTGTACCTTGATTAGGTCTCAGTCTGACCACTTTCCTATCATGATAACCAGTTCTAAATTGGTTCAGTCCTTCCCTTCTGCTTTTAAATTCCATAAAATGTGGACTGGTCATCCGGATTGTTATAGGCTCATTAAAGAAGTGTGGAGCAAACCTGTGTATGGCTGTCCAATGTATGTTCTCTCACAGAAGCTGAAATCATTGAAAATTGAACTTAAAAATTGGAACAAGCTGGTTTTTGGGAATGTGCATCAAAGAGTTGAGTCTGCCTTGGCTGCTGTGGATTCTGTCCAGCAACTCATTAATTCCAGAGGTGTGACTGATGATCTCATGGAACAAGAGGTTCTAGCACAAACTGAATTGCAGCAGGCTTTACTGTTTGAAGAGGAGTTTTGGAGAGAAAAATCCAGGATAGATTGGCACTGCCAAGGGGGACGAACACTCTTGCATTTTCCCATAGAATTGCAAAAACCGGGATATCTTTGCTAAGTCTATGAGTATGCTTAAGTGTGGAGATGCTATCATTGATGATGCAGGGGGCTTGGCTCACCATGTCATTGAATTCTTCTCAAATCTGTATGCAGTCCCTAATGATTGCCAACCTAATGATCTCATAAACAGTTATTCCCAATGCTGTTACAGCTGAAGAAAACAGTTTGTTAACAATGCTGCCATCTAAGGAGGAAATAAAGAATGCAGTCTTTGCAATGAATGGTGAGGGTGCCCCTGGGCCTGATGGCTTTGGTGGTTGTTTCTACCAATCCTATTGGGATATTATTGGAGCTGATGTGTGTATGGCAGTCAATCAATTCTTTGCTCAGAATTGGCTCTTGCCTAACATGAATTCCAATCTGGTAGTTCTGATTCCAAAAATGCCTCATGCTGATAGAATTGAAGACTATAGACCTATTGCTTTAGCCAATTTTCAACTAAAAATCATTACAAAAGTGTTAGCTGACAGACTAGCAAATATTGCAGCCAGAATCATTTCTCCACAGCAAAGAGGTTTTGTCAAAGGTAGAAACATCAAGGAGTGCATTTGTATTGATTCAGAGGCTTGTAATTTGTTGGACTATAAGGCCTATGGTGGGAATATGGCCCTAAAGCTTGACATCAAAAAGGCTTTTGACACATTGGACTGGAACTTCCTTATTTCTGTTTTGAAAGCTTTTGGTTTCAATCTTACTTTCCGCAACTGGATCAAAACAATCCTTCACTCTGTTAAGCTATCCTTCCTGATCAATGGTAAACCAGAAGGATTTTTTGCCTGTAAAAGAGGGGTTAGACAAGGCGACCCTCTTTCACCTCTGCTTTTCTGTCTTCTTTGAAGATGCCTTGAGTAGAGGAATATTTGCCCTTGTCGGTTCCGGGAGTGTTACAAACTATTTCCGGTCCTAGGAGCCTTGCTTCTCCTAGCCATGTCTTGTATGCAGATGATGTACTTGTCCTCTGTAAGGGTAGCAAGAGGGGTCTTGAAGCCCTGATGAGCCTCTTTCTTTGAGTATGGAGTCGCTTCAGGTCAAAGGCTTAGCCTCAACAAGTGCAAATTCTATTCGGGTAGTATCTCCCCCAACAAGTCATCCAAAGTGGCTCATATACTTGGATTTTCTGCTGGATCCTTTCCTTTCAATTATCTTGGTGTTCCAATTTTCAAGGGCAAGCCAAGAAGGATTCACTTGCAGCCTTTAGCAGATAGAATCACCTCCAAACTTGCCTCATGGAAAGGTAGCCTTCTTTCCATCATGGGAAGGATTGAGCTTGTCAAGTCTGTGATCAACAGTATGATGCTTCATAGCTTTCATGTCTACTATTGGCCCTCATCTGTTCTTAAGGATTTAGACAAATCCATTAGGAATTTTATTTGGTCCGGAGATCCTAATGTCAAGAAAATCTGCACAGTTGCTTGGAAGAAACTTTGCAGGCCTGTTCTGGAAGGTGGGTTGGGCATTAAGTCCTTGTTAGCTCTTAATGATGCTGCTTTTCTGAAATTATCTTTTGAATTGGTTTCCTCTTGTGCTGAATGGGCTGCATTTCTTAGGAGCAGATTCTCTCATCACTGCAAGCCTGTCCCCACCAATGTCAAGTCTTCCTTATGGTCTGGCATTAAAAATCATATGCAGTCTGTTCTTAACAATTCAGTTTGGCAGATTGGAGATGGTTCATCAATTAACTTCTGGACTGACAAATGGCTCTCAAAGCCTTTGGTAGATCTGCTGCAGGTTCCTCACAACTGCGCGCATAAACTGAAAGCCAAGATTGCTGACTTTATCAGGGATGGCAGCTGGAATATTCCTTCATCTCTAATGGCTAACCTCCCAATTTTTGGTCAGGAGCTGCCTCATTTGGACATTCCTGTTTTCCCTGCAGTGGACACTCTTATTTGGCAGCACTCAACCTCGGGTGACTTATCTTTCAAAGAAGCTTTCCATTTCTTAGACATTAGGCATTCCATTTGTGACTGGTCTAAACTGATTTGGAATAGGGCAATTCCTCCCTCTAAGTCTTTTGTCACTTGGAGGCTTATTCACAATAAGTTGCCTACTGAAGACCAGCTTCAAAAGAGGGGCTGCTGCACTGTTTCAGTCTGCAGTCTTTGCTTGTCTGCAGCAGAAAGTGCAGTCCATCTCTTCTTAGCTTGTCCCTTTGCAAAGCAAATTTGGCACTGGATTGGCTCAATCTTTGATGTGCAGGTGGACACTTCCTCTGTATACTCTATTCTCTCCCTTTGCCATAAGCATTGGAGCCTGCAAATGAAAGACACTATAACTGCAGCTATTGTTAATTCCTTTTGGATCATCTGGTTCTCAAGAAATAAACTGAAGTTTGAAGATAAAACAATCACAGTGAGAGCAGCTACTAGCATACTCAAAGCTTCCATTTCTTTATCTGGTAATGTATCTGCAAACAAAATGTCCTCTTCTGCTGAGGAATTGAGAATCTTTGAGCTACTGAGGATCAAAGGCCATCCGGGAACCTCTCTTAAAATTCTCCAAGTTGTTTGGACCCCTCCTCTCCCAGGCTAGATTAAAGTAAATACAGATGGTGCCTCTAAAGGCTCTCCGGGTCAAGCAGGTGGTGGTGCAATTTTTAGGGACAGTAGTGGAGCTACTCTTGGCTGTTTTACTGAGTTCTATGGGACTCAGGATTCTTTCTCTGCTGAGTTGCTTGCTGCCATGACAGCAATTCAGATTGCTTTTGAGAGGGGCTGGTCTAGACTATGGATGGAATGTGACTCCTCTCTTGTGGTTCTTGCTTACTCGAATCCAGACACAGCTCCTTGGAAAATTAGAACTAAATGGAGAAACTGTATTGCTTTGGCCTCCAATTTTACTTTCTTGATCTCTCATGTTTTTAGAGAGGCTAATCACTGTGCTGATAAGCTAGCCAATTTTGGAGTTAGTTCTAAATGCTTCACTTGGTGGAACCTGATTCCAAGTTTTATTAGGCATGATTTCTTCTGTAATAGGTGGGGTATGCCTAATTTTAGATTCATGTAATCCCCCCTCTTTTCATGGGTAAGGTCCTATGTCCCCCCATGCTTTCTTGTATTTCTTTCATTTTTTAATAATATTCTGGGGTGCTGCAGATGATTGGTAGTGGTTTTGGTGCCAACCTAGTTGGGATGATTTCCACTACAGTGATGCTTCTGCACTCCTTTTGCTTAAAAAAAAATGTAGTCACTTTTAAAATTTATATATTTTTAGGTTACACTTCTTGATTTCAGTTTTATAAAAAATTTATAACACAATAATATATTAATATTGATATATGCTTTTAGTGTAAAATATACTTTTAGATTTTTATTTTGTTAGTGTAAAGAATTTTTTTTATGAATATTAGTGTAAAGATTTAACTGTAAATAATGTTTATGTGTATTATGCTAATATTATTTGATCACTTTAACAAATTGCGCAATCAAAATATTAAGCAATGTTTATATCAAAAAAAAAAAATAATTTAAGCAATGTAGTTTTCTTGAGTTAGTTTAGTAGGTTAAACGATGGGACATGAATTGTGAGTGTGCGGGCTTCAAACTTGCGTAATGCGATTTGCCGATGTCTTTCCCTTATTCATCTCTCTCCCTCGTAAGGCCCGGTATGAGTCTCCCCTTAAAAAAAAAAAAGAGGAGTTCTATCAACACATTCTTTAACACTCTTTCTAAAACACTTTTTTCTATTGGTCAAAATTCATATGAGTCTTACTATTTTTGGAAATGGGTTCCACTTGAATTCTGTATGATCCACATGAATTTCAACCAATATGAGAGTGTTTTGAAAAGAGAGTATTAGAGAGTATGTTGCTAGCATTTTTCTAAAAAAAAAGTATTAGGCCATCTAAGCTAAATATGTCGATACCCTTTTGATGGGTCGCCCTAGTAGTTAGCTTTTTTTTATACACAAATTTTTTTTAATGAAACGGGTACAAGGCCGACGTGAGGCATCACCGAAGGAAAGGAGGGCGGAGAAGTGTTTGTGGCCTTGTGGGTTGGAGGGGGAGGAGAGAGGGTGGTGCGTCCTTTCCTAATTTTTGTTTTTGTTTTTGTTGCTACAAATGATGAACACGAACAAGAAACAGAAGACTGAGTCGAGGACTAGGTCGATCTCTTTAAGATTTTTCGCGGCTTTGCCTAGTTTGTACAGTAGTGTACAGCCCCATCGTCCCCAGGATAAAACAACCTCACCAGAAATATGATCCTTCACAGAGAAGAACAACCAAAAACACCTCCACACACTTTACTGGTCGTAAACTCAAAAAAAAAAGGGATACAAAGAAGTTTTGGAAGAAAGCTATCTCAATATGATGTTCTATATATCCAAAACCTTTCCCAAAACCAAGATTTATTGCCAAAACAATAGAAAACGTACCAGATCTAATTAAAAAAAGTGTAGTAATGAGTTTAAAACATCTTTGATGAGCAAAAACATCTCAAAAAAGGGGTAGAAAACCAAAAGTCCGCACTTGTACATCAATGTATTTAAATAGTACATCGATGTATTTAAAGATTTTCAGTAAAGCTACATTTTTGCGACATGTACATCAATGTATTTTAAACGTACATCGATGTATTAAAATATACATCTGTGTAATAAAAGATACATCTGTGTAAAAATTATTTTTACATCAACGTACAACCAAATACATCAATTTATTCAAAATCCAAATTAATTACATATGCGTACAAAAAATTTACATCAATGTTTCTTTGTTTTTTTTTTTACATAAAACATACAACAATCCCCCACTTGTTTTATTGAAAAAACATTCCATCAAGCAGTAAGCAAAAACATAACATTGAGCGTAAGCAATCCGTAGGCTTGAATCAGTACATAGTCATGATGCTTTAGATTATACTTGAGTGACACGTAGTCTTGAACTCTATCTCTGACAACAGTACACACTCGATTTTTCAGGGTGTAGTCTAATAAGTCCGTGCATTACAACCATACACGTTTATCCCAGTATAGTGAACGCTCTAGAGAATTTTGCCCAAAATTCCATAGGAAGCGACCTCACTTCCACATTCACATAGGCGAGTCTATCAAGAGTACTCCTGTAGCTAGGTACCCTACTCAATATAGAGTATAGAACTCACTAAGAATCAATCACTTATTCAATCTTTCAAAACTACAAGATATCATGCTCTAAATTGTTGGGTAATTGGGGCCACGAAACATCCAAGCACCATGAAAAACAAACACAAGAACAATCATGCAAACAAACGGTATAAGAAGATAAACACCGAGATTTTAATGGTTCGGCCATTGTAGCCTACGTCCACAGGAGAGAGAGCAACAAATAATCATCTCCCTTTCACTATCTTGAACAATGAGTATGGATCATGGTTACAATAGAAAACTCCTTGTGTTCTTGCCCTTTTTCATCCTCTTGATGAACCATGGAAAAACCCAAGCTTATCTCTATATTCTCTCAACCCTTGATCCCCAACTCACCATCACTCTATGATTTCCCTCAAGATAGAATTGCCTAACACTCAATCCCTCTCTTCCTTTCACACACCTCTATGAGTCTCACTTGATTGTAAGCTCATCCTACTACATGATATCTATTTATAGACTTATGTGAGTCTTGATCCATATGAAGTTACCAATCCTTATGAAGCTTGATCCAAGTTAGTTACTACACCAACTAACTAACCAACTTCTCAACTGATTGCAATTAGTCACTCCATAATTGTTCATCCGGTTGACCATAATCGATTATGCTATCTCTGTCTCAAACACCTTTTCTGATACTAGCCATAATCGATTGTCCTATTTGATTATTATGCTTCTGCCAAACATATAATCGATTACACAATTATCATAATCGATTATGCCTCTGCAACTTCAACTTCATATTGTTGATTTTGAGGCATATCTCAACATAAACATATGTACGGGACTTTTAAAAAAAAATTATCATAACATGATTCTCACATCTCTTTATAAGTTGTTATTACCCTTTGAACCTATTTCTTGGGATCTTCAGTCTATAGATTGGGTTACCCATATAAGAGACAATTTAATCCAAGGGCACTAGTCCCATTCCTTTAGAGGTTTTGAAAACCCTTTCTCTTGCTAATCATTTTGTAACACCCCGATTTTTCTACTTTCTAATATCGATAATAAATATATAAATGTATATATTTTTATCCGAGACTTAGAAGATTATTTTGGATAAACCAAAGTCATATTCATATTATACTTATTCGCATAAGGTTACGGTTAAATTTTTTGTTGAAAATTCAGACGGAACCCGGTCTGCGTTTTCGCTGACAGTAAAATTTTACTGATCATAAAACCTAATTTTGACTCGAGAACGAAATGGTTATATTTTATATCCCGTTTTCAACGATATTAGTTATTTTGAAAATTTTCAAAATAAATAAGTTATTATACTTATTCGGACGTACTATCTACAAATGGGTATTCGACAGAGTCGAGAATGGATGTGTAGAGACAAAACCGGACACCGGTGGAGCTGAGTCATGGGGTGAGTCACCACCATGACTCACAAAGCATTTATGAAGCATTAACTGCAAGTAATCATGTTTTTAAGTGAAATGACCAAAATACCCTTAACCTAACCTATCTTAGTTAAATGTTAACCATGGTTAAGGCAAGTCATGTACAAATTGATTTCTTCTTCCTATTTTGTGGTCCAAAACTTAGTCACACCACCCCCTTCATCCTTCACCACACATTTTTCTAGTCATAATTACCATTGACCATAGTTAAGTTATTATATTATTTTCTAACTTAACCTATGTTAAGTAAACTCAACCATAGTTGATTTTTAAGTAATTTAACAAAATATTTTCTACCCCTAATTCCTCATGTGCGCAGTCAACCCCCCTCCCCCCACACTTAGACATTTTTCTTCTCATTTCATCATACTTTTCTCTCCAAACTCAAGAACACTCCAAGAACACCATAGTTGAAACATAGTTGATTTGTGATGAGCATCGTCTTTTCTTGCCATTTCTTCAAACTTCAAGAGGTAAAACCTCATCTCCTTGCATCACTAAGTCTTCTTCTTCATGAATTTTGTGAGTTTATGCCATGAATCGTCATCATCCAAGTTCATGAAGCTTTCTTTAAAAATCCCTAGAAAATTGTAGAAAAATCCATTTGACTTGAAACCAATTTCTGTGAACTCATCATGATGCCTATATAGATCATCTAGAAGCATGAACACAAAAGAAATTTCCTCATTATTTCTCCATTGAAGACCGAAACCCCAGGTTTTGGTGTAAATGGGTTTTGCTTCAATTTTTGTCATATGATACTTGATTTCATCTTTTTACTACCTATGGTTATTGTATCCAAGAGATTAGAAACCAAATCAAATTCTAGCCTATTTTACTCGAGGGCGAAAACCCTAACCATGTTGGTTGGATGAGTTTTGATTCAAATCTTTGTCAAATGATCATTAATTATGTCTTTATCATACTTAAGGATCATTAATCCAAGAGTTTGTTAAATTTTAACATCTCTAGCCTAGAAATTCTATGAAGGCAGAATCCTAATTCATATGAACTAGAAGAGTTTTGTTTGATTTTGTTAATGTTGTTTGTGATTTGTTGTGAAGGATCAAATTATGTTTGATTATTCTGTGCTGTGCAGAGGAAACCATAATCGAATCGGAAAGCACTTCGAGAATGAAACCTGAAATCTTCAAGAGGTAAGGGGAGTTTACCTAAGGAGTTTTAGATAGCCATATGCTATATTAATGTTGTCTGTAAAATTATCTGTTGTGGTTTTCTGTGGCTTTCAATTTTTTATTGTTTAATTAGTTATGTGTTTGGATGTGATTTATTTAATTGTGTGGTTATAATTATATTTTAAAGTTTTAACTGTGATGCATGCTATAAGTCGTGAAGTATGCTATCTTTGCGTTGTATTGAATTTATTTCTTTGTTGAGTGATGGGTAGAGAAACCCGACAATGGTGGGTGTTCAATTTAATTTTTAGATAAAAGCTTAATCAGCTTAAATATTTAATCAAGGTGATTAAATGGTAGAAAATTGAAGAAAAGTGAAAAAAATAATATTATTTTAATAATATTTTCGGTGAAAAATGAGTCAATGAGTGATAGTAAGGGCGGAACTGTGAAAATTTTTCAAAGGCTTTAGTTTTTCCAAAATAAATTCAATAATAAAATAAAAAGGTATTTCAAGTGATTAAGTTACTAAAATAATGTAATATAGACGTTGGAAAAATTATTTACAACATAAAAATCATTTTGAGTTATAAAAGGATTTTAGGGCGAATTTTGAGAAAACAATTTTATTATTTATAAGTAATTGATTTAGGAATGATTTATAAAAAGTTGATGATTTCATGAGAAAGAATTTTTAATTTTCAAGAATATATTAATTGGGAAAAAAATGAATTTTTTGGTGATTTAACGTTTTTATAAACGATTTTTCTTAAACGTAAAAGATTTTCTGTAAAGGAGTCTTTACTCGGTGAAAATAGTTCCGTTAAACTTGGATAAGTTTTTGGAAGTTTGGTTTTGTATTTGTTGTTTCACAGCGAAAATGTTTTTAAAGAAGAAAACTGAACCTAGTAATCGAGACGTCGGGATTCTAGTGTTCTGTTAACACGTGGATCATGGATCCGTGTTAGTGTACTGTGTGTCCTGTAAAATTTTTGTGGACTGTGTGTCCTATAATTGATATGGTGACTGTGTATCCCATATCCGCGAGCCTAAAATTGGTACATCAGTTTAGGGCTTTGTGATTGAGCACTCGGACTGTGTGTCATGTGTTGAGTTTAAAACACTTGGACTGTGTGTCTTATGTTTGTTTAAAGTGGAAAAAGACTTAACATTAAATTAAGAATGGTCGTGAGCCTTTGAAAGAATGAAAAAAAAGACAAATGACGAGAATAAATGTTTTACATGCATTATTTGGCAGACGTGCCTGAGTTGCCATGTGTACAACTACAACAATAGTTGGATAGTTGTCACAAGGGGCCGTATGACTAGCTGCAATAGCTGTTTGAGTGGCTATCATACGAGGTCGGATAATATTTGTGCATTGGTGCAATAGTTGTTTGAGTGGTTATGTATCTGTGTACAACTGTAATAGCTGTTTGAGTGGTTGTCACGGAGGGGTCGTGTGAACAGCTGTAATAGTTGTTTGAGCAATTCTCACATGAGGTTGAAATGGGTTTTCCGACAATGTAACATGGTAAGTTGAAAGTTGAAAGTTGGGATCTCCAGAGATTAGATATCAAATTAGAGCCTGAATATTGAAGTGTCATGCATTTTTATAAAATCGCGATGACTGTCGGGTATGAATCCCTTTGACAAAATTATTATGTTGTTTGGATAATTCCCATATATTGTGAATATCATGTATATGTTGTTTTGTGTGTGGTGCATGTGGTTATCTTATCAAAACTCATATATTGGTATCTCACCCTTGCATATTTTCTTGTTGTTTTCTCTACATTGTATATATATATATATATATATATTTATATATATATATATATATATATATATATATATATATATATATATATATATATATATATATATCTGAGTACAGATGAACTCCGAGGAGATGAATCTGTCGTACTCAAGAATTAGATCCCTGATCTTTGTGAATGCTGACGATGGTGGGGCTTGGGTGATCAATACGGGAGCTCAGAGTGCCAGTTACACCGGACCAGTTTGTATCATAGAGGTACTAATTCGGGACCTACATCACGTACGTATCAGATTTTGAGTGTGGAGATACCTTTACCACCTCTCTGGTTACTTCTCGGTTTGTCTTGTAGATCAGGAACTTATATATCCTGATACTTCCATCGTTACGGAAGTAGAGATACCCTCACCGGATATCCCGACAGGTAGGGAGAACCATGGTGGTCTTCCTAACGATAATTATTAGTATTGACCAGCTGTAGGATTTTTTTTAATAGGTTTTTAAGGTAATGGTATTTTTGTTAGTATGTAGATTTGGCTACAGAGAGCCATCCTTGTTGAGTTGTGGTGCTAGACTACCACTATGTTATAGTTATGTCTTTATACTCTTATGTTATGACTTTGAGAAATGAACTGCTATTATAAAGGTCTTAATGAAACAGTTAATGATGGATATATGTATATATATGACGTTTGTTTGTATGGAGAAAGAAAAAAAATTCGTAATCATTTACGAGTAAAGTTAAGGATAATAGAAAATTATATTTTCCGAAAGAAACCATCAAAGTTCTTTAATTTATTTCCGCACGTGTTTATGAGATAATGCCCAAGAGGGGTGTTACACGTTTTGTCAAAGGATCAGCCAAATTTTCTTCAGACCTCACATTATCCAGTCTCACAACACAGTATAGAGAAACTCTCTAACTGTGCTATGCTTGCGACGTATTTTGTCGCCTCATAACGTTACTAATAACGATTCTAAATTTATGCAATAGTGATGTGATCATGGACAAGGGCATCCAAGGACCAAGGACCCAAGCATGACAAAGAAGACTCCAAGACCAACAAGAATCCTCATAGTTTGTAGGATCTTTGTAAAAGTATATTGTAGGATCTATGTAATAATTGTAGAATAGGACTCATGTACTAAAAGTGCTTTTTACAATAAGCACTTTAGGATAGTTTAGCTTTTGGGTTTGGGAGTTGGGCCAATTGGGTCTATTAGCCCAACACACTACATGAGTAGGAGGCATTGGGCCAAGTAGGTCAACTAGGCCTACACAACACCATGTAGGTGCATAAGGCATAGGTGACGGAGCTTCCAATACTCATCACCTATAAATAGATGTCTTGTACTCATTTTTGAAGGAATGGAATCATTTGTTAAGTTTCTCATACTTGAGAATTCTAGAGAGTTGAGAGGCTTCTCCTCCAAGAGGTTCTTTAGATGAACCTTGATTCTTATCTTGAGTTTCCATACTCAAGTGGTGAATCTTCCCTTGGTTTATCATTCAATCTCTTGTTCAAGAGTTGATTGTGGCGCCTTCCTCCCATCTTCCACCTCTTCCATTTTCTATTTCAATTCTAGTTTCAATTCTTATAATTTCAATTCATAGTTCTCAGTTTAATTTCATACATTTTGCAATTTCAATTCATATACAATTGTGCTTGTTCTTCTACTCCTTTTTATTTTTCCTTGATTCTCACTTGAGAATCAAGCCCAATTCTATTGCTCTTGCTCAATTTTGATTGATATTGTAACAATCTAAATCAAAGAAATATCCTAGGACTTTTGGAGATCAATGTTAGATCACATCAAATAGACGCGGTATTATCGCAATGGATCAATATGACTAGAATCGGTTTCTCACATAAATATATCTGACAACAGGTTTCTCAACCATGTTTCCTCACTAGCAGTCGCCAGTGCAATCATCTCCGGCACCATGGTAGATTGAGCTAATATGGTATGTTTCTTAGATTTCTAAGAAACAACCCCCCCCCCCCCCACTTGGCTAAAAATATAGGCACTCGTCACCTTGGAGTCATTTGAAAGGGTATTCCAATCAGCATCGATGTATTCTTCTAGGACAGTGGGAAACCTTTGATAATGTAATCGTTCAAAATTTTCAAAAATATATTTTCGACATTTTTCTCAACATGAAAATTAGAACAAAAGATATGCAAGTCATCCACATATAAACAAATAATAGTGCAAACATTATAATCTGATTTATAATACATGGACTTATCACTTTCGTTAATTTTAAAACCATGTGAAATAACCAAATTATCAATTTTTTCATGCCGCTGCTTAGGTGTTTGTTTCAATTCAAACAAAGATTTATTCATTTGCATACTTTATTCTCATGACCAATAACAACAAAACCATCAAGTTGCTCCATATAAATTTTTTCTTCTAAATCACCGTTTAGAAAAATAGTTTTTACATCCGATTGATCCACAACCATATCATGCACAGCAACAAGAGATAACAACACACAAATAGACGTAAGTCTAGATACAAGAAAAAACGTGTCAAGGAAATCTATGGTTTCTCTAACAATTTAATATAAGAAACACTTGTTCTAGAATGTGAAGATAATGATCTGATCTCCTCTGTGATTCCAAACTCCATCTCTTAGGAAGATAATGTCAACTTGACAAGAAAGCCTTCAGACTTGGAAATCAAGGATGCAGTTTTTGACATGAAAAGTGAAGGGGCTCCAGGCCCTAATGGCTTTGGTGGATGCTTCTACCAAAGCTTTTGGGAGATCATTGGCCCTGATGTTTGTAAAGCAGTCTCTCAGTTCTTTGCTCAAGGCTGGATGTTGCCAAACCTGAATGCTAATGCTGTGGTTCTCATCCCCAAATTCAAAGGGGCAGATAGAATAGAGGATTTCAAGCCTATAGCCCTAACTAATTTTCAGTTCAAAATTATCACAAAGGTCCTAGCAGACAGACTTGCCCTTATTGCTCCAAGGATCATTTCAATTCACCAGAGAGGTTTTGTCAAGGAAAGACACATTCAGGAGTGCATATGCACTGTCTCAGAGGTTATTAACATGCTGGATCACAAAGTGTTTGGGGGAAATCTTGCTCTGAAACTAGACATCATGAAAGCATTTGATACATTAGATTGGAGCTTTATTATCAAGGTGCTAGAATCTTTTGGCTTCTGCAGTAAATTATGTTCTTGGATAAAGTTCATTCTCAGCTCAACAAAGTTCTCCTTCCTTGTTAATGGTAGAGTTGTTGGTTACTTTAATTGCAAGAGGGGAGTGAGACAAGGAGATCCCCTCTCCCTCTCCTCTTTTGTTTGGCGAGGATGTATTAAGCAGGGCCATTTCCCACTTGGTCAATTCCGGTTTACTTAAGACAGCCTCTGGTCCTAACAACTTCTCATCTCCAAGTCATGTGATGTATGTTGATGATGTGTTAGTTTTTTGTAATGGCTCAAAAAGAAATTTGCAAGCATTGATGAGTTTGCTAAGTGATTATAGCAAAGTTTCAGGACAACATATCAACTTAGGCAAATGCAAGTTCTACATGGGTTCTCACTGCACTCCTAGGAGAAGAGCTCAAATCTCAGCCTCTCTTAGTTTCTCTACTGCCAGTTTTCCATTCAACTATCTAGGGGTTCCTATTTTTAAAGGAAAACCCTCTAGAGCTCAATTGCAGCCTATTGCAGACAGAATTTTATCCAAGCTTGCTTCATGGAAAGGAATGCTTCTGTCAATCGGAGAGTAGAGCTAACAAAGTTTATAGTCCATAGTATGCTGCTTTACAGCTTTCAAGTATATGCATGGGCTATCAAACTTTTAAATCATCTCGACAGGTGCATTAGGAACTTCAATTGGTCCGGGGACATCTCAACCAGAAAAATGGTTACTGTGACCTGGAGTAAGATGTGTTGTCCTGTTAAAGAAGGAGGACTTGGCATCAAGTCCCTCAGATGCCAGAACAAGGCTGCCTTGTTGAAATTCTCTTGGAATATGATCACTGCAGATAAGGACTGGGCAAGTTTCTTAAGGGGTAGATTCTTGCAGCATGGTAAACCTTCTACCAGATATATAAAGTCTTCAGTCTGGCCAGGAATCAAGAGTCTTGTAACCACTACACTCTCTAACTCAATCTGGTTAATTGGAGATGGCAAGGATGTGAACTTCTGGTTGCATAATTGGCTCTCTAAACCTATTGTTGATATGCTGAACATTCCAGATTTTATGCATAATTCTCTAGCTGCTTCAGTTGCTGACTTTATTAAAGATGGAAAGTGGAATATGCTTGAAGATTTGTTGCAAAAGCTCTCAGATGCAGGAATTGATTTTGCTCAAGTCCTTGTTCCAACTTACTCAGAAAAATATAAACTGATATGGAGGGAGTCCAATTTGGGCAATCTATCCTTCAAAGATGCTTACCTATATTTCAATCCTCCTAAACCTCATTTAGATTGGCACAATCTCATTTGTAACAAGTTTATTCCCCCATCCAAGTCTTTGGTTGCTTGGAGATTACTAGATGGGAAACTGCCTACTGAGGATGAGCTCCAAAAGAGAGGGTGTACAACTGTCTCAGTATGTTGTTTCTGCTACCAAAATCAGGAATCCATGGAGCATATTTTCTTTCATTGCAGCTATGCTAGAAGCCTCTGGAGCTGGCTTGGTTCAATAATCAACTGTAATATGAATTCAATCACCTTATCCTCAATTCTAGGCATCTGTGAAATGAATTGGAGTAAGCAGGTGAAAGATGTTATAGCAACAGCCATAATTAACATCATCTGGACCATCTGGTTCAGTAGAAACAGACTGAAGTTTGATAATAAAAAGATCTTCATTCGTGTAGCTATCAACATGGTTATTGCCTCAGCTTCTCTGACTGGAAATTTGTCAAAGAGCCACTCATTCTCCTCAAGTATTGAAAGTCAAATTCTTGGCTCTTTTAAGCTCTCTGCTCATCTTGGTAAAGCTCCAAAAGTTATTCCAGTTTGCTGGATTCGTCCTCTGTGTGGCTGGATCAAGGCCAATACAGATGGCTCAACCTTAGGGAGCCCGGGTCCTTCAGGTGGAGGTGCAATATTCAGGGATAAGAGTGGTGCTGTCCTAGGATGCTTCTCGGAATACTATGGCATTTTTTATGCTTTTCATGCAGAGCTCTTTGCTGCTATAGCCGTAATTGAAATAGCTTGGAGAAGGGGTTGGTTGAGTCTCTGGCTAGAATGTGATTCATTACTTGTGGTCCAAGCCTTTTCCCATCTAGACATTGTTCCATGGAGAGCTAGAACTAAATGGAAGAACTGCCTACTGCTGACTAAGAACATGAACTTTAGGATCTCACATGTCTTCAGAGAAGGAAATCACTGTGCCGATAAACTTGCAGCTTATTGAGTGACCTCTAAATGTTACTCTTGGTGGAATCTTATTCCTAGCTTTATTAGGCATGACTTTTTCATTAATAGATGGAGCTTTCCTATGTATAGATTCTCTTAGCTTTGCTTCTTTCCCCATGGGTTTGGTTTTGCCCCCCCATGTTTTCTTTCTTTTTTTTTCTCTATTTTATTCAATAAAGTTTGGCGTGCTGCAAATGATAGATAGGGCTTGAGGTGCCAACATAGTTGGGATGTCTTGCTCTATTGTGATGACTTTGCATGCCATTCTTTGCATAAAAAAAATCAGTGAACTATTAGAAGTCGAGACCCCACTATTTCTCAAAGTAAACAATATTCATAAAAATTAGCGTCGTTTGATTCAATAACAAATTTTCATAGATAAAAAATCTATAAGCTTTATTATTAACCGCATTGCCTACAAAAATACATTCATGTGCTCTACTTGCTAAACTTTTTACCATGAATAACATACTCAAAATAACATGACACATTCATATTTAGGGAAACACAACAAGTAGACATATTCACATATTAGTAAGTATCCAAATAACACAACACATTCATATTTTTAAATAATTCGTATATTAACTTGACAAAGTCTAGAATGCCAAAAATATTAAGAAACCGACATGTATGAAGACACAACTTTAGTCAATATTTAACTTAAACGTGCCATCATTAGCATAACCCTTCCCACAAAGACATCGTTCTTTGTAAGAGTATACAAATTAGCCTCAAAGGTCTGAGTAAACCCAGCTTTTTTAAGGAGATAACCTGAAACTAAGTTTTTTCTCATCTCTTTAGTATCATACCTTTTCTGTAATGCCTCACATACTTCCTTGCTAGTGGAATTGGTACTATAATAATCATAAAGGTCATCAGATAAACCATTTAAAATGAAATTTTTACACATAAATCATTTTCATTCCAATTGTCCAGTTCTTTCTGTTGATTCGGATTCTCTAGTAGAATTGGCTTAGCAGACGTGAGAACGGAGGCAACTTTGCACAGGGTCAAGAAGAACAACATCTTATGTTTCCATCTCTTGTAGTGAGCGCCTTCAAAATGAAATGGCTTGTTGAGATCAATAGATACAGTATTGTGTTCAAAAGTCATGGCAGAAAAAAAAGTCTTCAAATTGTTACTGCAAATGATGAACACGAACAAGAAACAAAAAGTTGAGTCGCGGACTAGGTCACTCTCTTTAAGACGTTTCGTGGCTTTGCCTAGCTTGTGCAGTAGTGTACAGCCCCGTTGTCCCTTGGATAAAACAGCCTCACCAGAAAGACGTTTCGCGGCTTTGCCTAGCTTGTGCAGCAGTGTACAGCCCCGTCGTCCCCAGGATAAAACAGCCTCACCAGAAATATGATCCTTCCTGCACAGAGAAGAACTACCAACAAACACCCTCGCACACTTTACTGCTCGGAAACTCGAAAAAAGGGTATACAAAGAAGTTTTGGAAGAAAGCTATCTCAATATGAAGTTCTGTATATCCAAAACCTTTCCCAAAACCATGTTTTATAGCCAAAACAATAGAAAACGTACCAGATGTATTTAAAATAAGTGTAATAATGAGTTTTAAACAGCTTTAATGAGGAAAAAACGGCTCAAAAAAGTGCAGAAAACCAAAAGTTTGCACTTGTACATCGATGTATTTAAAAAGTACATCGATGTATTTAAAGATTTTCAGCAAAGCTACATTTTTGCAACATGTACATCAATGTATTTTAAACATACATCGATGTATTAAAAGATACATCTGTGTAATAAAAGATATATCTATGTAAAAAAATATTTTCACATCAACGTACAAACAAATACATTAATGTATTCAAAATCCGAATTAATTACATTGTGAACAAAAAATGTACATCAATTTATCTTTGTTTTTTAACAACAATTTTTTTTAGTTTTATCAAAATACCAAATATACCCTGTTATATTTGAAAAGTTTCAGTCCTCCAACTCAAAGTTGGAGGAAGTTAGCCTTTTGGGCGGTGGTGGTTCTTGAGTCAAAGTTTTGGGGAAGCTATTGGATACTAGTGAAAATAATGCACTTAAAGTTCGTCATTGATCATACATAATTTTATAACTCAAATATGTAAAGTGAGTGAATGTTCAATATGCAAAATCATAGTTACAGACTTGCTCATCTTGATATGGTGCAAATGCATCCAGGAGATATTAGAAAGCTTGAATCAGATGCGTGAAAAAGGAGAAACATAATTGTAATGAACCCTATTGGTATTGAGTGGGAAATAATGATTGTTTTGATGAAATTGTTCATCTATTTGAATATTTTTAAATTAATATATCTAACAATAATGTTCTACAAAATTAAATATATGATAATTTGTAAGCTTTGCATGTAATGCATATGTTGTTCAGCTATTTGAATATTTTTAAATAAAAAAGGTTTAATAATGATGTTTTACAAAATATAATATATGATAGTTTGTGGACTGTGTATGTAATATTACTGTACAAATTATTTTGAAGATGTTATACATTATTTTTTTATATAAAATAAATTGAGGAAAAAAAATTTGAGGGGAGTCGTGGCTATCCCGACTCCCAAGAAGATCCGCCTCTGCTTGTGGGAAGAAGGTTTTTGAAGTATTGGAAGTGAGGACCATCAAAACAAGTTCCAGATAAAAGATCCGAACCACCTACTTTTAATATGCATAAATCAATGGTTTATAATGTCTAGAGGACCGATCCTCCAAAAAAAAAATTGGAAGATTGAATAAAAACTCAATAACTACAATAAGTTAACACACTTAAAAATAACATTGCTAGACTCAGTAGCTATTTTGCGATGAGGGTATGGATGGGTCCTTGGTGTACTACTATTTGGTCGATTTGGTTGCATTGAACTAATATAAATTTTAATCAAGATACTCTTGTTGTTATCAATGTCCTTGAACTCATTAAATTTATATCATGATATTGGATTAGAATTAAGATTGGGGTCACACTAGAAATTATGGATTTTCGGACGAAATTTTTGGACAAAAATGATTCCGTCTAAAATGGCATCAAGGTTTAGGATGTATTTGGAATGAATATGAGACCTATTAATAATCAAGTTGATTCCATCCCAAATCTATCTCTATTTCTTATGTAACTTTGGCCCCACCAACGCGCCAAAAAATTTTCCTACAGATTTCATATAGATTGGTGCCTTTTTAATAATTGGTCTGAAGTTTGTTCGAAATTTTGAGATGGATTGCTTCATCAATTTTTTTTAGTAAAGGCTCAAATTTGTCCTTGGATTTTTTTTTTTGAGGACCTACATTTAGTCCCTTAAAAAATTAACTAAATAGTCCCTAAAATTTACAAGTGTGGGACAAGTTAGTCTCCTAGTCTATCTCCGTCCACTTAGCTTCGTTAACTCAAATTAGTGACCCAAATTAATTAGTCTGTCAAATTTAGATTATGATCCAAATAAGTCCCTGTGTACAATGCATGCACAAGAATGCAACATGCACCAAAATTCAATAGTGTGCACCAAAATTTTCAAATAGCATTATTTCTTGTGTCTAACACTAATACTTATGGCAGTTATGGATGACAATGTAGAACCTACCCGTTGGGTACCCGCAAAAAATAACCACGATAGACAAGGTAAATACATGCTTTACGGGTATAGGTGCGGGTACGGGTACTCTAGTACCCATCCTGCCCCGCACCCGCATATATATTAGGAGAAGAAAAAGGATGACTATGCCCATGATTGTTAAGTTTATAACACCTTATTAGAGTGTATAATGTGCTGTTATTTTTGCGAAAAATGCTTTACATACGAGTAATGTTATTTGTACTCATGAATTATAGACACATGGGCGACACCTAGTTAATGTTGTACAAACACTTGGTTAATTTAGTTCAGTGGATGGTTAACGACAAATCATAAACCCTTGTACCCATTAACCAAGTCCAACACATCATTAACTACGATCGTGAACAATGTTAACCACTCATGCTCATGCATCCTACATTGGTGCATGATATTTTTTTTTTGTATACCTTCAAACTTGGTAAACAGTGATCAGAATCGTAGTTAATGGTGTCTTGGATTTGGTTAATGAGTACAGGGGTCACAATTTGTCATTAACCATCCACTAAATTGAATTAACCAAAAATTTGTACACCATTAACCGGATATCGCCAGTGTGTCCGAATCCGATGTACAAATAACATTACTCATAATTTATTTAGACTCATCTCACGAAAAAAAACAAGTTTTTTTATATATCACTTTTGACATTTATATATTTAATTGATTAGATTTTACTAAAAATATAGAACTTGAAAAAGGTAAATTATTATTTTTTTTTTTTTTTTTTTTTTTATTTATATATTTATATATATATATATATATATATATATAAATATAAAATTAATTTTATTGTGATATTGACTCGTTTTGAATGTTTTAGATATTTTTATTTAGTTTAATACTTTACTTTGTAATGCTTCAAAAGTAGATTTGAAAGATCTTTGGATGGTTTTTTAATTGAGTTATAATGTTCATTTTGTTATCTATTGTTTTTTATTAGTTAAAGTGCGGGTAACGAGTACGGGTACGGGTATGTGTACTTAGGTACGGTGCGGGTATGTGTACTTAGTTAAAGTGTGGGTAACCAAGATGCGGGTCTTTTTTAAAATGTTGGTATGGGGATGTTGGTGTAATCCCTAGAGGCCAATGTTTTTCCTTTGGACTTACATTTGTATCTTGCTATTATTTATATATGAGGCATTTCAGTTTATTATGTTGTTTGCTTAAACGTAATAAAGTCCTTAGAATTGAAAGTTTTGTTTAATAGAATATCAAGTATACGACTTGATAGTGAGACGTTATTAAACAATAGAACTCTAATCTTAAATATCCATAGTTAAGTATTATTATTAATAAGGATAATAATAATGCATCGAGACTATTATGTCACTACTAGAAAACTTGAATTTTCAGACGGAATTTTCGGAAAAAAATGTTTCCGTATGAAATTTTATGAACATTTCGGACGGATTAGAGACGAATGTAATTTTCAATGAGATTCCGTCTCAAATCCGTCTCTACTTTGTCCCAAACTTTCGCGCCAATAACACGCCAAAATCTTTTCCACGGATTTTGCACGGATTGGTTTCATTTTTTTTTATCTTGGGTCTTTTTAACCATCTATCTGAAATCTATCCGAAAATTTGAGACAGATTTCACACGGATTTATCATTTTTTATATTTTTCTTGAAAAAGATTAAATAATTTATCTTACAAATATGATTAAAATATTTGATCTTAATAAATTTAAAAGTAAACATGATTTATGGGGGGAAAAAAACACATTTAGACTAATTTAAAACATATTTACACTAGGGGCAGGGGAATTTTCAGCCAAATTTCTCACTTCCCTCCTTGTAAAAAATCTTCGGTTAAAGTAATACTTTAGTCCCTATACGTACAAAAAAATTATTAAAATGGTCCCTATACGTACAAAACATTTTACACATATGATTAATTATTTTATTTGGATGTGTATGTTTATTTTTTTATGTAGTTTAGTTTGAGTAATTAAATTACTCTCTTCAAATTATTTTATTGGGTGCGTTCGCAATGACTTATTTCAATGAATGCACGCTTACTAGACAATAATTTATGTTATTGTCACTATTATTACCAATACAGAAAAATGTTTTAAATAATATGATTAAGCGAAAAGCATTTTCATATTTTCATTCTATTTAATTTTAGTTTTGAAAATAAATTGGTTTGACATTAATTAGAGATTAAGTGTTGGACCGTTGATTTTCTTAGTTGGTCAATTTAATTATCAACCTTTACTCTATTTTAATTTTAAAGTATATATTTATCACTCATTTTTAGATCTAATGAATAATACTATTTCCTTTTTTCTAAACTCAATCTCAACCACTTATTTGGTACCTAATCACTAAGTACTTGAAAAGCAAATAAATAAAACCCCAAGTCCCTCCCTTCCCCGTACGCGACAGAACCCTCCTTCTTCTCTTTTTTTTCTCTTCCTTTCTTCTTCTTCTTTTTTTATTTCTTCTTTCTCCTTCTTCCTCACATCTCACTTCCTTCTCCCTCCCTAAACTTCATCTTCTTCCTCCTTCCGTCCCTGGAACAGCACGCCACCACCCTCCAAGGCCGCGACCACCACGCCTGTATCGTCGGAGCTGCGTGACCACCGCGTCTTGGTTCCTGCTCTGATCACCACTTCACACCATATTGGTAGATGTGAAGATGGCTTTAAATTTCCTGGTGTTGGAAATCCTATACCAAGGGTTATCCATGGTCTATTTAAAGTAATTAACATATTCTGCATTACTTTTAAGGAATTGTGGAATATAACTTATAAATAATTCCATTTTTCTTTTTACATTAACTTGTAACTAATTCTTCTTTTTGAAGGAATAAGTTATATTTGGTAATTTGTTGATTGTGTTGAGATTACAAGAGCTTTAGCAATAAAACACTGTTAGTTACTAGACTTTTTTGAATTAAAATCTCAAACCTCAAACTAAAGGATGAAGAAAAAGTTAGATGAAAGGTAGTAGAAATCGTTAGAGGAAAGACTGCCGAAAGTTACAATTGAATTTTTAACCTTAATGTGGTTTAGCACATTATTCCAAGTTTTCCAACTTCGATTTTATGACAAGGTATTGTGGAATTGATCAATGTGTACTATGAGATGAGGAGTGTAGTGGTGTCAACACTGGGTGAAAGAGAAAGAAAGGGCATAGGTCCTATATAACATATTTACAAAACTCAATTTAATTTGTGTGTATGTTCTCATAGTTGTCAGCTACTCAGCTATATAGGGAAGCTATATTGAATATGCAAATGTTGAATACGCAAATGGGTGTTGGAATGATAGGATCAAAAATTGAAACTTTGTGGTCTTATACAAAAGTTATGAATTTGGAAGAGAAAAAAATTGAACATTTTGTCTTGTCATGCGTTGCCAATTGATTAGCGAGCATGTTTCAAAGTAGAGAGTATCTTAATGTGATGGTGTCCATTATGTGAGTACAAGCCAAATGGTTTGAATATCCATTTTCTATCTTGTTATTTAAATTAGTTATAATGTCTATTATCTTGTTACAGTGTGATGAATGCTTTCTCGGAAGGACTCGCTATCTTTTATTTAATTATAGTAACATCCTTCTCGTTTATGATGGTGGTCACGAATTAATCAATGACGAAGATGATTAGATGACAATGACGATGATATGACGATGAGGAGGAGATGATGGATGATGTGCTAGATGAAGATGAAGAGTTTAGTGATCAAAGTAACAATGAGGAATAAATTTATGTCTTTGATGTTTGTAATGAAATTTTAATGCTTTGAATCTTAATATATCATTCTTGTATTTCAAGATACTTTGTGTTTTTGTTTATTTGAAGCTTGATACTTGTCTAGAGTGGTACATTAATAATAATTATTTTTTATTATATTATATTAGATTCCAAGTCCATGTACCTAATTTGGTATGCATAATTATTTAAATTTGGCCCTTTTTTATTAACAAACATGATTTGTTTATCAAAAAATATTATTTAAATATGATTATCTAATCCGTGGGAAATCTGTCCAAAATAATATCATAACATTCGTCTAAAATCCGTCAAGAATTTGCATGAATAGCAATATTAAATCAGTCTGAAATTCGTCCGAAATTAAGCCAATATAACCAAAATTTAGATTTTTTGTGTTTGTCTGAAAGCTGTTCGAAATCCGTCTGGAACTAATTTCGGATGGAATTTTCAATTTGCAACGGGGCTTTTTCGGACGGGGGATGTTTCGTCTGAAATCCGTCTGAAATTAATTGTCCGTCCAAAATCCGTGAGAAAAGTGTCCGAATTTCGTCTAAAATCCGTCCGTGAATCCGTCCGAAAATAACAATTTTCTAGTAGTGTGTGTGTGGACTGATGACCGCTTCTCACAGATCATGGATATGAGATATCAAGTCATGCACATAGGTACATATTAGAAGAATGATGTACTAGATTGACCCACCATGAGAACACTACATGGAACGTTCATTATGTGAGTATAATAAGTAGTTCTCATAGTGACAATGGTGTATGCAATCCTTCGACCTGATATCACTACGATCCCTACATGAGGAGTTGTGTGCTTTAATACCATCAAACGTCATCTGTAACAGGATGATTATAAAGTCGATCATTGGGCACACCACGTGTCATACGGAGGGGTGTGAGTGATCTAGATGGGATTTGTCCCTCCTACACAGGGGTAATATTTGTGGGGCCCTTGATAGAGTGAGACTGTGAAATGCATGACCGTGCTGAAATGAGTCAATATGAGATATTGACCTCATTTATTATTAAGTCTGCTTGGGTACAAGGAACGTGATATTGAACTATACAAGGGTGACACATTCTATGCCTTGTGTTCAATATAGATATCAGGACAAGGGATAATAATACACATGAACATTGGTCACGGAAAGGTTATGTCAAATCATTGACTTTCTCATTACTTGGGTAGCAATGATGTGTTGCTAGACACCCCTCATTGTTTATAATATTAAATATGATTTAATATTATTGCCAACGTTATGAGAATCTATAGGGTCACGCACTTAGAACGGATTAATCGAAACTAAAAGAAATTGAGTTTGACTCAATTTCTATTGGGCCACGCTCATGATAGATGAGCCCATGAGGGCTAGGTCAAAAAAAAAATTCACCCTAGTGGTGCGCCTGCCTTTATATGGTAGTGTTAGAGTGCTTAGCCGCACTACAACATCCCTGGCCTCACTCTGCACTCAGTTTGAGTGGAAAAGGAATAACACCGCCGCCTTCTCTTCTTGCACCTTGCAGTGCTCAGAGGTTTGCTCTAAGGACAAACATGTGGGACGTGTTCATCTGCTCGTGTGGACTTCGTAGAGCCATTGTTGTTCGTGCAGTGCTCGTGATTTGGAACACGACAAGAATCAAAGGTCAGTGCTAAAAGAGGTAAAAATTTTGAACATGAACCATGACCATTCGCAGGTATTCTTGGTGGGAATTTTTCCGTTGCTCTTGGTTTGATGTACAAATTCCCGAAGTGGTACTGGTATCAGAGCCGCTTGCGAAACCATGGTTTTGTTTATGTGGTTTACCTGTTATTTGCGATAACATGTTGTAGTGCGAAATCGTTTTATGAAATTTGTTTTCTTAAAAACGTTTGCTTTTGAATTATGCAAATTTTGTGTGTGTATATATATATATATATATATATATATATATATATATGCACGTTAGTTCTGGAATTCTTTATGTGTGACGATGTCAAGTGTTGATACCATACATGATTGGTTTCGGTTCTATGATGGCGGCGTTAAGGGTATTTTGAGACATGAAGAGTGCTATGAAGGTCCAAGAGTTGGTACCTGGTGTGCTACCTCTACGTAGTGTGATCTTAAGTACGGCATTAATAACGACATTAATAATAATAAATATGTTTTATTATTATGATTTTGAAATTCAAATATTTTTGGATATTTTGTATCACCTAATTAATAGCAAACTTGGGACTTAAGGTTGACATTGCAAAAGCTTTTGATCCTATAGACTGGAAATTCCTTCATCATGTACTGCATTCTTTTGGCTTTGATTCTAAGTTCTGTACTTGGGTTAAAGTGGTTCTAGAATCTGCCAAACCGTCAATTTCTATTAATGGTCACCCTGTTGGTTTTTTCAATTGCAAGAGGTAGGTCAGGCAAGGGGATCCCCTATCTCCCCTCTTGTTTTGCATAGCAGAGGATGTCTTAAGTAGGGCCTTGTGTAATCTTGTCAACTCTGGTCTGCTGCTGCCAATGGCCAGTCCAAAAGATTATTCTACCCCAAGCCATGTTTTTTATGCAGATGATCTTATGATTTTCTGCAGAGGTACTAAGAGAAATATACAAGCAATTAAGAATCTATTCAAAGACTATGGTGAAGCTTCAGGACAGTAACTCAGTCTTAGCAAATGCAAATTCTTTTCAGGCTGAATTTCTGTTAACAGAAGCAATGTCATTGCTGCTGAGCTGGGATTTTCTGCAGGCCATCTTCTTTTTGTGTACCTTGGTGTTCCGAGTTTCAAAGGCAAGCCAAGGAGGATTTATCTCCAACCTATTGCAGATAGGATCAGAAACAGATTGTCAACTTGGAAAGGGGCTCTCTTGTCCATAATGGGAAGACTTCAGTTGGTGAAGTCTATTCTCCATAGCATGCTCATTTACAGTTTCCATTCTTATGCCGGGCCAGTTTCCCTTCTTAAAACAATGGACAGTTGGTTTAGGAATTTCATTTGGTCCAGAGACATCAATGTTAGAATAATATGCACTGTCTCTTGGAGGAAAATATGCACTGATTTTGCATCTAGTGGTTTAAGTCTAAGGTCTGTTAGGAATATAAATGAGGCTGCATCATTGAAACTCTGTTGGGATTTGCTATCTTCCAACAGTCAATGGGCCTGTTTTTTGAAAGCCATATTCTTCCGAGGGAAAGTTCCTGCTTCTCATTACATCAAGTCCTCAATCTGACCTGCCATTCGAAACTGTTATTCAATGGTTAATGAAAACTCAGTATGGCAAATTGGTTGTGGCACTTCAGTGAATTTTTGGCAGGATAATTGGCTATCTAAGACAGTTGTCAACATTCCGAACCTTCCAGTCTTTATGCATCAGCACTTGCAGGCTAAAGTTAGTGATTTTATAAAGGATTACTCATGGAACATCCCTGCTTTTCTGACTGACAGAAATCCTGATCTGCTTGCACTGGTTAAAAAAGTTATAATTCCTACCTATCAGTCCATGCAGTGATCAGCTCATTTGGAATAAGGCAGATGATGGAGTGCTCTCTTTCAAGGAAGCCTATGCATTCCTTAACCCTGCTGCTCAGCCTCAAAATTGGAGTAAGTCAATTTGGCTCTCCTGCATCCCTCCATCTAAATCTTTCTTGCTCTGGAGGTTAATTCATGATAAGCTCCCCGCAGATGAAAACCTCATGGGTTAGAGTTTGCAATTCTGTTTTTATGTGCAGTCTTTGCTGCAAGGCTATGGAGTCATCCTCTCATTTATTTCTGTCTTGCAAATTTGCAACTGAGATATGGGATTGGTTGAGAAGCATAATAGGTTGTGATATTGATTTGTCCTCTTTTAAGTCGATTCTTCATATTGGCAACAGAGGCTGGAGCAAACAGGTGCTGCACACAATCATATCTGCAATAATCAACCTCTCTTTGGACAATTTGGCATTGCAGGAATAAATTAAGGTTTGACAACAAATCTATTTCGAAAAGATCAGCTATAAATTCTATCATAGCTGTTGTCTCTCTTTCAGGGAACCTTACTTCAGCTTGTATGTCCTCATCAATGAATGAGTTTTCAATCTTGAAATCCTTTGATATTCCTGGTCATCTCTCTTATGCTCCCTCAATAAAAGAAGTCATTTTGGCATCCCTTGTGCAATTGGATTAAGTGCAATACGGATGGAGCTTCAAGAGGATCTCCTGGATGGTCTACTTGTGGAGGGATATTTAGAGACTATAGGGCTGCAATATTAGGATGTTTTGCTGCCAATTTAGGTGTTTCAAGCTCCCTGCATGTTGAATTATGTGGTGCAATGATAGCAATTGAGTATGCAGCAAAGAAGGGTTGGAAGAACCTTTGGCTCGAGTGTGACTCTCAATTGGTCGTAAATGCTTTCAAATCAAACAAAGGGATTCCTTGGAGAATTAGGAATAGATGGTTAAACTGTTTGTATATCACTAAGAGCATGAATTTTTCTCTCACATCTTTAGGGAAGGCAACTCTTATGCAGATAGATAGGCTTGTAATGGTCTCGCCATCCAAGATTTTATATGGTGGGTAGAGCTGTCAAAACGGGCTGGCCAGGTCCATTCGGGTCAAGACACTTTCGGGCTGGGCCAAAATCAAGTCGGGATGTTAATTCCCTAGCCCAATCCAGCCCTATGCGGGTTGTGGGCCAAACGGGCTGGCCCATGGGCCAATAACGTTTTTTTTAGTTATTGTTATTGTTTTTAAAAAATCATTTTTTTAACTAGAAAATTCCATTACCATTCATATGGTTATGAATTAACATTTAACATGTCAAAAATCACCATTCTTATTTCTTTGAAGCTTAAAGGGGAGACATTTTAGCTTGCTTGTTTACGTCGTTGTCATTTATTTATTGTTTCAGTTGGGGACGAAAGCGCCACTTTGGAATCGTTACAATTTAATTTAGCAACGATTGAAGCCACCACAAAGAAGTTTCCATATGAAAACAAAAATAGGCTAGGGGGATTTGGAGAGGTTTACAAGGTAATAAAGTCTAATAAAAAGTATATCTATGCTTTTTTACCCTCAATCAACTGATTAATTATAATTTCATCTTTCAGTCAAAGAAAAATTTATAATTTCATCGGGTGTTCTTTTATTCCCCCTGTTTTCCTTCTATTACTCTAACCATTTCTTCATAATAATAATAATAAATTCATTTGAGTTTATAAGATTTTCCAGAGAGAATTAATCTTCGAGAAGAAAATGAAACAAAGCTTGAGCATCTATCCCTCTCCCATCGATCCCATGTTATGACGGAAAAATGTTGTTTACGTTCTCTCTCTGATCATTCAAAAAAAGGCCAAGAGGCAAAAGCCTTTTCAAATTCTTTATTATTTTTTTGAATTTTATAAATATATGTTTTTGACTTATTTTTAAAGAATTTTTTGAATTTTTGTTAACATTTTTTTTACCTGTCAAATAATTCTTCCGTAGAGGGGCCCGGCCCACGATGGGCCAGCCCATAGTGGGCCAATACATTTTCGGGTCGGGCCGGGCCAGGTCCATTTTGACAGCTCTTGGTGGGACACAATTCCATTATTCATTAGGGAATACTTTTATAGAAATAGATTGAGTCTTCTCTCTTATAGATTAAGTAATTTTTGGTGTTATTATGGGTTTTGGTTTATGCCCCCATGATCTTTTTGTATTTCTTTTCTATTTTTTGAATAAATCTATTAGGTGTGCTGCAGATTATGGTTAATAGCAGGGGTGCCAACCTAGTTGGGATGTTTGCTATTATTGTGATACATTTGCACTCCTATTTTTGTTTTAAAAAATTTAATAGCGACATTAATGATAATTATGTGTATTATTAATGTGTATTTTATTATGTTATCGAAATTCAAAAATATTTGGATATTTTGTATCACCTTTTTTTAATAAAAGGCTAAGGTATGCTAAGGCATCACAATAAGGCTAATCATCCCAACTAGGTTGGCACCAAAAGCCTTAACAATAATCTGCAACAAACCTTAAATTTAATGAAGTAACAATAAAGCAAAGAATACAAGATGGGGGGACATGAAGCCTTAACCCAATAAAATCATCTAAACCTATAATTAGGTAAGAAATATCTATCATGGAAAAAATCATCCCTAATGAAATGTAACATCCCTGACTACTTTATGGATTGACGACTGTCCCCACAAACCAACACGGGTCTTTTCAGTGTGCTTAGTCCTCACTCACACGCTTCCTGAGAAAACTTCCCAGGAGGTCACCCATCTCAGACTTGATCCAAGTCAATCACGCTTAATTGTGGAGTTCTTAAGTGATGGGCTCCTGAAAAGAAGATGAATCTTGTTAGTTTAGGTAGTACCAATCAACTCATATATGTTTTCCTCAATTGTATAGTCACATACCTACACAGTCTCAGGATCCCTCTCATTCAGGTGTGTAATCGGTTCATTCATGTCTCCCTCCGCCTAGAAGCCTGCCAGGAGCCGCTCCTTGTCTATGCCTTCTTGCACCGGCGACCACTCCCCACCCTCGTCGGCACCCGGGTGTTACATGCCCACCAGCTTCTGCTTGGTTCGTCCCCGAACCACACCGTACTGGGAGAGGTGCTGCTCTGATACCATTTGTAACATCCCTGGCTACTTTATGGATTGACGACTGTCCCCACAAACCAACACGGGTCTTTTCAGCATTCTTTGTCCTCACTCACACGTTTCTTGGGAAAGCTTCCCAGGAGGTCACCCATCTCAGACTTGCTCCAAGTCAAGCACGTTTAACTGTGGAGTTCTTAAGTGATGAGCTCTCGAAAACAAGATGCATCTTCTTTTTGGGAGCCCATCACTTAAGAACATTATAGTTAAGCGTGCTTGACTTGGAGTAATTCTGGGATCGGTGACCTCCTGGGAAGTTTTCCCAGGAAGCGTGTGAGTGAGGACAAAACACGCTGAAAATGCTTGTGTTGGTCTGTGGGGTCAGTCGTCAATCCATAGAGAAGCCAGGGATGTTACATGAAATCAGGAGCTAGATCCCACCAGGAGTTCCTACTAGAAAGAATGCCAATATTGGCTAGCCTATCTGCACAGTTATTCCCTTCTCTAAAAATATGGGAAATTGTAAAACACAAGCTTTTGGTTAAAAAATACAATTTAACCATCTAACTCTAAGCCTCCAATGAGACAAATTTGGCTTTGAGTAAAGCCAAACTACCAAGCTAGAATCACACTTGATCCACAACTTCTTCCAACCTTTGGCATGAGCTCTCTCAATGGCAAACATAACAACTAGCAATTCCGCATGGAGACCAAAATAAATACCATAATAATGAGCAAAACAACCTGCTATTTCAGCATTTTTGCCTTTAAAAATACCACCACCACCCGCATGACCAGGGCTGCCTTTTGCAACACCATCTGTGTTACATTTTAGCCAGTCACAAGGAGGGGGAAACCAACTCACTTGAGTGATAGTAGGAGCTTTACCAGGATGACCCGAAACAGTAAATGTTTTAAGCAAAACAAAGTCCTTGATGGAAGATGAGGTATTGCCTTTGGATAGATTTTCTGAAATAGATGTTGCAGCTTTAATCCAACTAATGGCAGAACTTGAATGAATCTTCCTAGCTTCAAAGATGCTCTTATTTATACAATGCCAAATAAACCAACAAGCATTCACAATCACTGCAATGATTAAATCCCTTGATTGAGCAGACCAATCATTGTTACAAATTGAAAGGATGGAAAGAATAGAAGTCAGATCAAGGGTGACATTGATAGAGCTGCTAACCCAATTCCAAATGTTTTTAGTAAAACAGCAATCTAGAAACAAGTGTTGAGTGGTTTCCACACTGCAGCCACAGAGTCTGCAAACAAAATCCAAGCTACACCCTCTCCTCACCAAGTTCTCATCAGTTGGAAGCTTTCCATGAAGCAATTTCCAAACCAAAAAGGATTTAGAAGGGGGAATCACGTCAGACCAGATGATTTTGCACCAGGAAATAGCATTCTGGCTAGGATGCAGAAAGTTGAAGGCTTCCTTAAATGTCAAGCAGCCAGATTCATTACCAGTCCAGACCAGATTGTCATTTGTGTTAAATAAAGGAAGTGGAATCTGGTTGATTTTTGCATCAAGGCTGGGGAATCTATGAGCTAGGTCAATATGAATTTCCCACGAGTTTCCTCTAATAAAAGCTGCAACAGTAGAATGAAGGAGACCATGAACCTGTTGAGGTATATGCAGCATCTCCACTATAGGGCAATCAAGCCATTTGTCCCTACAGAATTCTGAATAACAGTACTCATGTGAGCCTTAATTGTAACATCCCTGGCTGCTTTATGGATTGATGATTGTCCCCCACAAACCAACACGAGACTTTTCAGCGTGCTTTGTCCTCACTTACACGCTTCCTAGGAAAACTTCCCAGGAGGTCACCCATCCCATAATTGCTCTAAGTCAAGCACGCTTAACTATGAAGTTCTTATGTGATGGGCTCCCGAAAAGAAGATGCATCTTGTTGGTATAGTTAGTACCAATCAATTCATATAAGCCATCCTCAACTGTATAGTCCCATACTTACACAGTCATAGGATCCCTCTCATTCCGGTGTGTAACCAGTTCATTCATGTGTCCCTCCGCCTAGAAGCCTGTCAGGAGCTGCTCCTCGACCGTGCCTCTTTGCACCGGCGACCACTCCCCGTCCTCGTCAGCCTCGGCTGTCACATTAATTCCATGCCAAATGGATGATTTGGTATAGTTGGTTATTGGGCTGCTATCCTTGAAAAACCTAGCCTTGATAAAACTTGACCAATCTGAATTTACACTATAGATGTTCCAACTGAGGTTCAATAATACATCAGCATTAATGGATCTAAGAGACATGAGACCAAGACCTCCTTACTCAATCTGGCTGCAGACAGTGCTCCATGATACAGTCACCAGCTTCCTTGCATTTATGTCACCAGTCCAGATAAAATTTCAAATACACTTGTCAATGGACTTCAATAAAGCCACAGGCCAAGCATATATGTGGAAACTATATGCCAAAGTTCCATGGATGATGGATTTAACTAGTTGCAGTCTTCCCTTGGCAGAAAGCAGTGAACCCTTCCATTTAGCCATTTTAGTCTTGATTCTATCCACAATGGGCATTAAGTGGATCCTCCTAGGCTTTCCTTTAAAAATTGGCACACCAAGATAAGTAAATGGCAGCCTGCCTTGATTCAAGCCAAGCACATTAGAAATGTCTGCAATTCTGTTTGGATGAAGTTCTCCTGCATAAAACTTGCATTTGTGCACACTTAACAATTGGCCAGAAGCTTGACCATAAGAGTTGAACAAGGCCATCAGAGTTTGTAAGTTCTTCCTTGTAGCTTTGCAAAAAACCATTACATCATCTGCATAGAGTATGCGCGTAGGAACCTGAATACCTTTTGGACCTGTCATTGGTTTAAAGGAACCTGAATTCACCATGTATTAGATGCCACGACTGAGCACCTCTTAAGCTAAACAGAACAGCAGGGGAGAAAGGGCATCTCCCTGCCTAACTCCCCTTACACAAGAGATAAACCCCACTGCCTTGCCATTAACTGAGAAAGAAAGTTTTGCAGCATGCAAGATTGTGCAAATCCAGTCACAAAACTTAGAGTCAAAGCCAAAACCTTTGAGAACTGAAATTAAAAACCTCCAATCTAAGGTATCAAAGGTTTTTCTGAAGTCAAACTTGAGAGCAATGTTCCCTCTAAAGGACTTATAATCTAGCAGATTTATTGACTCAGAGACAAGACTGATACACTCCACAATGCTCCTTTCTTTTATGAAACCTCTTTGCTGGGAAGAAATCAATTTAGGGGCAACAGAAGCTAATCTATCAGTAATAACTTTCATTATAATCTTAAACTGAAAATTGGCTTGCGCAATTGGCCTGTAATCCTCAATCTTATCAACATTTTGCACTTTAGAGATTAGGACTACTAGGTTGGAGTTCATATTAGGAAGCAACCAGTTTTGAGCAAAGAATTGAGTGACTGAACTGCACACATCATCACCAACCACATGCCAAAACTTTCGATAAAAAACTCCTCCAAAACCATCAGACCCTGGAGCACCTCCCCCATTCATGACAAAAACAGCAGCCTTGATTTCCTCATTGGAAGGCATACCAACTAGAACTGAATTATCAGCACTGGAGACTAGTTTAGGAATCACATTTTCAACTAAATCAGTATCTGCACACTCATTCTCAGAGGCATATAAGGAGCTGAAATATTCTAACACATGTTGCTCAATCTCAGCAGGTTCACTAATGACAGCATCACCATGCTTCAAAATAGACATCAGCTTAGAGGCATTTCTAATTTTAGCAACTCTATGGAAATAGGTCGTGTTCCTATCACCCTGAGTATGCCAAGAAATTCTAGCTTTCTCTTTCCAGAAATTCTCTTGGAGAGACAAAGCTTGTTGAAGTTCTAATTGAGCCTTGACCTCTTGTCCTGCAGCTCCTCAGACCACCCTGAAGCATTGACTTGATTCTGAATGTTATCCACTTCTGCCAAAGCTTTATCAACCATGAAATGAACATTTCCAAAAGTTGTTTTGTTCCAGATTTTTAACTCAACTTTGATAGCCTTTAGCTTCTGTGCAAGAATAAACATTGGACCACCATAGAAATCCTTATTCCACGCCTCTTTTACTAGCCTGAGACAGTCTTCATGTTCAGTCCACATACTCAAAAACTTAAAAGGGACAGGTTGGAAACCAACACCTTTTTTCAAATCAAGCATAATTGGATGATGATCAGACTTACTCCTAGTTAGAGTGCAAAAGGAAGATGAGTCCCAATAAGAAAGCCAGTTGTCATTGCACACGGCCCTGTCCAGTCTTTTTTCAGTGTGAGCAGGCCCCCTTCTAGCATTTCTCCAAGTAAACTCTGAACCTCTAGTTAACAAGTGAGTAAGTTTATTCAAATCTGTCCAGTTTTGGAACTCTGCACAGGACACATTCAGGGGCATATTTCTACCTCTTTGTTCATGTGAACCAAGAATAGCATTAAAATCTCCAATATAACACCAAGGACCACCATGCAGATTTTGTAAACTTGTCATTTCATTCTATAAAGACCTTCTAAGAGTATGAGATGTAGATGTATAGATGGAGGATATATAGAACTTCTGACCATTCATCATGAAAGAAAGAGATACTTGCTGAGATGAATTAGAGATAATAGTTGGTGATAAATTGTCATAACAGAAACACCATGTATTTGGGGCAGGCCTATTATTAACTGTAATGAGCTGTAAGTTAAAATTTTTCCAAAAACCAGTATTTATTTGATCAATGGAAATCCAGGGCTCAGGAATAAATAAGACACCAGGCTTATGCAAGGAGCATAGCTTTTTAAGGACCAATCTAGTATCTAGATTAGCAATTCCTCTAATATTCCAGTAGAGGATTCTCATTAAAAAACTAGAGTGACCTGCCCTTGATCGGGTTATGTACCTGTCAGTAGTGCCTTGCTAGCTTCTTCTTCTGACTTTTGGTTAATACTTTTTCAAACTGATCTTCACCTTTCTTGGCTTCATTATCATTGGTTTCCTGATCGTCATCACCATTGGCACAAAACTTAGAAACAACAGCTAAATCTTTATGCACTGGTGTAGGAATATTATCTCTAGAGGATTCAGCTTCATAACCGTCCTTAACAACAGCATCTCCAGTACTTAAAGAATTGGGAACAAATTCATGAGAACCTGTATTACTGCCTTGCTTGTTATGAGGGCTATTAGGAGAAGGATTCTCTTCAAAGACAATCTCAGCATCATCCTTATCAGTACCTGGCATGGCATGATTCTCATCATGCTGATTTCCTTCCAAGAATAATGGATTGACCGATCTTCTTAATTCCTTATCTACTACCCGATCAGGCCCATTAATAGGATCATCAATAACCTGATTTGGAATGTTAGTATCTGCAGCTGGTTATTTTCTTCAATAATCTCGTTCTCAGTCATCAAAACAACATTGATTTTGAGGACATATTATTAAATTTGCTTCTTGGGAACATGCTTCTTGAAAGCATCAGAATGCTTTCTTTTGCAATTGTCATCTGCATGCCCTATCATCTTACAAAAGGAGCAAAAGTTAGGCAACCTTTCATACTGGATACTCACATAGAATACGAAATCCTTCCTCTCAACCATAATCTTCTCTCTTAAAGGCTTTGCGATGGCAATGTCCACCAAGACTCTTGCAAAGTGACCCAGAGTTCTATTGGAAGTTGCATAATCCAATGATAAGGGGATTCCTATTCCTCTTGCAATGGCAAACAAAATATTTGGCCGCCAGTATTCTTGAGGAAGATCAGCGATGCAGACCCAACACTGTGCATTTGTCTGCTTGACCATTGAAGGTTTGAAGTATGGAGACCATTGAAACAAGCGCAACAAACCTAGATCAAGGTTCAAAGAATCCTTTCCCAATTGGAACAACCTTCCAATTCCCGATCGGCCTCCATAGCCTGTCTAGCTTGGCTCGCAAGTCATCAAATTTGATAGGGGTATCACCTTTAGCCAAAACAATTCTGCCGTGCAAATTGTTTTTGCACCCTTTCAGACCTTTGAGATATTCATCTTCAGGTATTTGAACAGCAACTGCATCACCCTTAAGGCATGGAACAGGTAGCTAGCTTAGGGGGATGTCACAAGCATTATTGAGAGCTTGAGCAAAGGTTTTCCTTTGAGGCAGCGAAGAAGAAGAGGGAGATGTTGTGGGAAAGATCGAAGGATTTAGAACAGGAAGGGGAGGAGGCTGATCATGAGGAGGAGGAGAGGGGGCCAAAAACTTGATAGCGTGAATCCGCAAGTGTACGGCTTTGTCGTGAAGTAATAAAAAGATGGACAGATTTGGTTTTTGAAATTAGAATTAACAAAAAATAATAATTATTAAAATCGCAATCAACAAAAAAGGAAAGTAAATCAAATTGGTTGTTTTTCAAATCAAAGGAGATTTCCAGGAATTGGGTTACCAACAAGAGTGCTTATGCCACTAAATTGGCTACCCCTCTTGTTAATTATCAAAATGCTTTGAAGGTGAATTTATCCTAATAAAGTTAATGTTCCCTCTTGAGATACAAGAACCGTGCCCAATTAAACCAACCCCTACTCGCGTGATAATTGTATTTAAATTGGACCCATTGAGGTTTGTGACAATTCAACGAACCCTCGAATGACCGCTTCTAACTCTCGTGATTTAAGTCCTAAGTTAAATTCTTATGGATCCAATACCTAGGTTCACTTCTCAGTTCCTCCCTAGAATATCTAAGACATGCAAATAGGTGATCAATCAATTCGCATGGATGAAGTACAATAAGAACCAAATCTAAAGCAAAGTGAAATTAACAAAAAGGGAAAAACATCAATTCATCACATAAAACGAGTCTTGGGCATAGCCCCAATTCCTAGAAATAAAACGACTACTCAAGCATTGCCATGGTCATAGCAATCTTGATTAACAAGAACATAAAAATTCTAAGAGAAAAGAGAAGAAATTGGGGAAGAAGAGAAATCCTAAATTAAGCCAAAGGTAGTAGCCAAGATATCCCCATTTTCGAGCCTATTTGTCCTATTTATAATGTAGGTTAACTTGGGATTAAAGCAATTACAAATCAGATCAAAAACATATCCCAAAATCCTAGATTTTACGCATCACGGCTGGGACGGTACATCGGGGCCAGGTCGTGATAGCCGCTTTGTGAATTTTTGAGTCGATTGGCCATCACGACCGTGATGACTCTTCCGAGTTTTACTTCCTTCTTTTTTTCTTCATTCTACCCGATCATGGCCATGATGGTTGTCACACCCAGGCTGTGATGGTCTCTGCTTTGCTCATTTTTCTTGCTTTTCAAGCTCCATCTTCATGCAAACTCCAAATTAACTGGACTTGAGCATTTTAATCATGGATTCCTACACACAAACACCACGGAACCACATTACCCGTTCCAAAGGGAAAAACTAACAAATATCAAAATAAAAATGCCTAATCTACATGGCAATTAATGCAAAATGATAAAGAAATATGAGGTGAAATCACACTCATCAGGGGGCGAAGATTATTCTGGGAAGAGAAAAATGCCATGGACAATCCGAGATGATTGCCATGGTGTGTAGCAGGGGCGGTCCTGAGATTTTAGGTGTCCTAGACGAACTCAGGAAAATGGTGCCCTCACAATCATTTGAAGATTGTCCTTCTTGAATTTTTTGCTACAAAATCATTAATAATCCGATCATTATCAAGGTTTTTTAAAAAAATCATTTTCGATAGAAATCAAAGCAAGACTATTTAATCTACATTGTGGCATAGCCGGTCCCAAGCCCAGATAAAAGGAGAGGGTTGTGTTAGGCCATCGACAGCCAACGTAAAACTTAGTCGAATCTCTATGACATGGATCAACGACGTAATAATGCTAATGCTAGGTCGTTGCCCGGATAAACGCTACCGTATAGCTCGAGTACAGTGTCAAAAGAGCAAGGGCCGCTGCATCGCCGCCTGGATGTAGTGAAAAATAAGCAAGGGTTCCCACATTTTTGTGAACGAGTGTGGGTAAAGAAGCTAGCTCACGAGAGTAGGATTCGCTTTGGAACTTGGAATATAGGCACACTTACAGGTAAATCAATGGAAATAGTTGACACTATGATTAGGAGGAGGATCAATTTCATGTGCCTACAAGAAACTAAGTGGGTGGGAGAAAAGGCAAAGGAATTAGACTCTTCGGGTTTTAAGCTTTGGTACACTGGCAAAGTAAAATCGAGAAATGGGGTGGGCATAATTGTGGATAAATATTGGAAGAATGATATTGTGGATGTAAAAAGGGTTGGGGATAGGATCATTGCCCTAAAATTTGTAGTGGAACAAGACACCTTTAATGTGATTAGTGCTTACGCACCTCAGGTAGGGTTAGAAGAACACTTCAAGGTAAAATTTTGGGAGGATTTAGAAGGCCTAATTCAGGAAATACCGCCAGGTGAATAGATTTTCTTAGGAGGTGATCTAAATGGGCATGTAGGGAGGGCACCTAGAGGTTACGACGGTTTTCATGGGGGATATGGCCTAGGGGAGGTAAATGGTGAGGGCAAGTCTATTTTGGACTTTTCATCTGCCTTCGATCTTACTATAGCCAATACGTGTTTTAGGAAACGTGAGGAGCATCTTATCACGTACAAAAGTAGGGTGACAAGCTCTCAAATAGATTTCTTTCTTATTAGGAGATCGGATAGAAAGATTTGCTTGGACTGTAAAGTCATACCTGGAGAGAGCTTGACTACCCAACATAGAGTCTTGGTCATGGATGTAAGAGTTAAAAGGAGTGTGAAGAGAAGAGGCCACGAAAAGGTTTCAAGGATCAAGTGGTGGCAACTGAAGGGTGAAAAACAAAGGATCTTCCAACACAAGGTTTTGGAGGGAGGGTTTTGGGAGGCAAACGGAAGTGCAAATGATATGTGGGACAAGATGGCCAAGGGGATTAGGAAGGTAGCTATAGAGACGCTTGGTGAATCAAGAGGATTCAGACCTAAGGGTAAAGAATCCTGGTGGTGGGATGAAAGCGTGCAAGCTAAGGTTCGGGTTAAAAGGGAATGTTTTAAAGCTTGGTCTTTATGTAGAAATGCTGAAAATTGGGAAAATTATAAGGTGGCCAAAAAGAGACCAAGAAGGCAGTGAGCGAAGCTAGAACTAAAGCTTTTGACGGGTTGTACCAATCCTTAGGCACCAAAGATGGTGAGAAATCTATTTATAGGCTTGCTAAAAATAGGGAAAGAAAGACAAGAGACTTGGACCAAGTGAAGTGTATTAAGGATGAAGAAGGTAAAGTTTTGGTTAAGGAACAAGATATTAAAGATAGATGGAAGAATTATTTCCACAAGTTATTTAATGAAGGATTTGAAGTTTTATCATGCTCACAGGTGCTTGACATCAGAGAGGAGGACCAAAATTACACTTTTTATCGTAGAATCCAAGAGCATGAGGTAAAAGAAGCTCTGAGAAGGATGAATAATGGCAAGGCAGTTGGACCGGACAATATACCTGTGGAGGTATGGAAGAGTCTAGGAAATAGAAGCATTAGTTGGCTCACGAAGTTTTTTAACGAGATTATGAGGTCAAATAAAATGCCGGATGAATGGAGGAGAAGCACTTTAGTTCCGATTTACAAGAACAAGGGAGATATACAAAATTGCGCAAATTATAGGGGGATTAAGCTTATGAGTCATACTATGAAGCTATGGGAAAGGGTGCTTGAACGAAGACTAAGAAAAGAAACCAAAATAACCGACAACCAATTTGGTTTTATGCCCGGGAGGTCGACCATGGAAGCAATTTACTTGCTACGACGAGTTATGGAACAATATCGAAGGGATCAAAAAGATTTACACACGGCCTTCAATGATTTGGAGAAAGCGTATGATAGGGTGCCAAGAGAGGTTTTGTGGAAAGCCCTAGAAAAGAAAGGTGTTCGGATTGCCTATATTCGAGCTATCAAGGATATGTATGAGGGGGCCACGACTAGTGTGAGAATGCAGGGGTGGAGCCACGTAAAGATTTCCCAATAACCGTAGGTCTGCACTGGGGGCCGGCTTTAAGCCCCTATCTTTTTACCTTGGTCTTGGATGTACTTACGGAGCACATTCAAGAGCCAAAGACTGCGATGCATGCTTTTCGCAGACGATATAGTCCTAGTTGGAGAGTCGAGAGATGATATAAATGGAAGGTTGGAGACTTGGAGACAAGCTTTAGAAGCACATGGCTTCCGCTGAGTAGAAGCAAGACGGAGTATATGGAATGTAAGTTTTGCAAAAGGCGAAACACCTCTAGCTTAGAGGTGAAAGTTGGAGACCACAACATACCACAAGTCACTCGGTTTAAATATCTTGGGTCTATTATACAAAATGACGGAGAAATTGAGGGAGATGTAAACCATCGGATTCAATCAGGGTGGTCAAAATGGAGGAAGGCTTCGGGTTTTTTGTGTGATAAAAAGGTACCTCTTAAGCTAAGGGGAAAATTTTACCGTACAGCTATTAGACCGGCGATGTTGTATGGGACGGAGTGTTGGGCGGTAAAAAATCAACACGAGAGTAAAATCAATGTAGCAGAGATGAGAATGTTGCGCTGGATGAGCGGAAAAACTAGACGTGATAGGATTAGGAATGATAGCATTAGAGAGAGAGTTGGGGTAGCACCTATTGTAGAAAAGATGGTTGAATCTCGACTTAGGTGGTTTGGGCATGTATGGAGGAGACCTTTAGATTCTGTAGTAAGGAGGGTGGATCAAGTGGAGGGCAATCCAATAGCTAGAGGTAGAGGTAGGCCAAGAAAAACTATAGGAGAAACTATTAAGAAAGATTTGGAGGCCAATGATTTAACTGTTAACATGATTCATGATAGAACATTATGGCGCCGTATGATCCATGTAGCCGACCCCACCTAGTGGGATAAGGCTTGGTTGTTGTTGTTGTGGCATAGTAGATCGTAAATAAGACATTAACAATTTCAATTTATACTACCGGTGCCCCCAAAAATTTGGGGTCCTAGGTGATCGCCCACCTCGCCCGTGCTCAGGGCCACCCCTGGTGTGTAGCATGTAAAACCCTAGAGAACCATGCAAAACCCTAGCAGAGCTTTTTCTCCTCCGGTTAGAATCAAATCTCAATGTCGTGTATTCTTAATTTCTGTTTTGTGCTTCTGTTCGACAAAAAACTTTTATAGCAACATTAATAATAATTATGGGTATTATTAATGTGTGTTTAATTTCAAAATTCAGATTTTGAAATCCTTAATTAATGACAATATTAACAATAATAATAATTGTATATTATTATTATTGTTTGTAATTATTTATTTGGTGATGCATGTTGAGTAGTTATGGTCTTAGTCCTTTTATCTTTTGGTTTATTTTGAAATATGGCCTGTGTGTCGTGCCTTTCTCTTATATTCCATTTGTACCTTCTCTTCTCACCTCACTCCCCTCGTATGCATAACGAGGTTTCTTTCTTTGTAATGTAATGATGGAGACAAGTAGGCGACCTCGTGAAAAGGACTTGATGGGAGATCATGCTTTGGAGAAGCTTGGACGCTCCTAGGTTTTAGTTAAGATTCTCTCATTGACTTGAGAGAATCATCGCGTTAGGGGCCATAACCATATCACATTTATTTGCTTTATATATGTATAAGATGCATGTATGTATGTTAAAGAGTTTAATTAATGGTGAGATCATTTTAATAAAAATCCCTCAAAAGGAAATATTGAGTTTAAAAGCCTTCCAATGCATAGCACTTTTCAAGACTAATATCGAATGAGTGTAGGTCCGCCAAAGTGGAATGCATTTTTCTATACTAGTAAGACATGATGGGACAATTGTAATGTCTAGTTGCTATCTATTGGGTCTAACTTAACTAAGTCGTATTCAATAGGATTGAAAGACTTAGAGGCATTGAGTTGGGCTTTAGTACATGGGATGGATTAGAATAACAGTTATTCACCCAACTATCCAAGAGTTGCATAAGATGCAATTGGAAAGTGTTTCCTACCTAAATAACCAAATTTTAAGCGATTGACCAAAGCTGACTTGAAGCTAGGTGAAATATGGATCTTGGCCCACTAGAAAATCTTCCGGCGGGATTTTCCGAATCAATATTGAGGGTCATTGGTTTGAGTAAAATAGTGGGAGGCGTATTTAATTAAAGTCCTACAACCGACCATGTCCATAGTCCAATGTTATTAATTGCACGGTTGGTTCACATATTTCATGCTTCTTTAATTTCTTAGTACATCCGAATATTAGGTAAGACTTGATAAATGTCTTCAGATGTTACAATCAGAATATTTTGAGTTATTTGAGTTATGACCAACATGAATGCTAATCCTGCTATTCCTCTGTGAGCATAGGGGTGGGAATAGGTCAGGCTGCTCGTCGGGGGCCTATGGTCTAGTCTATTTAAGGTATAGCTTGACCTAGTCTATTTTATAAAAAGGTCAAGTGAAGGCTTTTTAAAAAGCCTATATAGCTAAAGAGGCCAGATGTAACATCTCAGACTGCTTTATGGATTGACGACTGTCCCCATAAACCAACACAGGTCTTTTCAGTGTGCTTTGTCCTCATTCACACGCTTCCTAGGAAAACTTCCAAGGAGGTCACCCATCCCAAAATTTCTCCAAGTCAAGCATGCTTATGTAGACACGAAGAATGTATGATTAATTACTACTTATTTTCTCATTTTCTGGATGTATATGTTTTAAGCATGTTAGTGGTTGGATAAAGTTAATAAATGTTAAGTATTATCTAATTTCTTATTTGCGATTACGAATAGCAAAAAATAAACTTGTATCTTATGTAAATTTAATTTCCGCGTTAAACAATATTTGTGAGAATGTCACAGACAATGTAGCGCCTGAGAAGGGTGTTACAATATCATAATTTTAATATCTTGAATATTTTCAATTGGATTGAAGTTGTTCTTCATTCAGCGATGCTGTCCATCTCAGTAAATGGAAATGTTGTTGGTTTCTTCAACAACAAGAGGGGGGTTAGGTAAGGTGACCCCCTCTCCCCCTCTCCTTTTTTGTATTGCTGAAGAAGTGCTTAGTAGAGGCATCATTCAATTGGAGGAAGATGGTAAATTGCAATTAATGTCTGGCCCTAGAAACTGCAGAATGCCCTCACATGTTCTTTATGCTAATGATATTCTTATCTTCAGCAGAGCTTCTAAATCTAGCATTGACAGCTTACTTGCCTTATTTAAAGAATATGAGTTAATCTCTGGTCAAGTTATCAGTGTTGACAAATCAAAATTCTATCTTCTTTACTGTCTCAAACTTCTAGAACAACAGCTTTGTCCTCTCAGCTTGGTTTCAGTCCTGGAATCTTGCCTTTCATATATCTTGGTGTCCCTCTTTTTAAAGGCAGACCTAGGAGATATCATCTTCTTCCTATTGCTGACAATGTAACACCCCCCTTAGGCATTACTTTGTAACACGTTCGGAAATAAACTAAAACCAAATTATTTACTGGTTGCTTTTGGAAAATTAATTTACTTTAGGTCAGAAAACTCGGTGTAAAAATTTTTGTTCTGCAAGAACGCTCTGTAAGACCAAGATACATACATGAAACAGTAAAATCATATTGTACATCTCCTCACATGAGGTAATACTCATTCACCTCAAGAGCCTTCACAACATACACATTTGTACTAAAAGTTTCCAATTCTCAAAAACAGAAAATTAAACCCAAGACTCCTAAGCCGGTCATTCTACAAAACACCTCATGAAAGAACTTTGTAGTTCACGCAACCATTACCGACCTCTTCGAGGATCAAGATTAGAATCCCCGATTGAAGTTAAGACTTCCTCCGCACCATCTACTGCTAGTACCAAGGTACAATGGCAAAAACGAGTAAAACCTGATATATAGACATATATATTCATAACAACATAAATTTCTCAAAAATCACAAGTAATTTACCAATGGGTTCCACACTAGTACAGTCATTATCATTCACAAAAGATTAATGACATTTCACAGATAATCATCTAATCTTTATACCTAATCTCCCTGAGATTCCAAAGTCGTGTAAAATGAGCTGATCAGACTCTTGAATGGCACATTGTCCAAACTCTTGGTACAAAGGTCAACCACATAATGGCCCATTATCAAAACTCCCGGCACAATGGTCAACAAAACAAATGGCACACCGCCCAAACCTCCCGGCACGATGGTCAACAAAGCAAATTGCACATCGTCTATTAAGGTACAATGGTCAACTCTAAATGGCACATTGACCATTAAGGCACAAAGGTCAACTCTAAATGGCACATTGACCACTAAGGCACAATGGTCAACTTGAAACATGAATATCACCATGATACCATGACTAACAAACACACTGTAACATGATTAACCTCAAGATATCATGACTAACAAATACATCGAGGTCTGAATGACCTAAAGATACCATAATTAACACATACACTGTAATATGAATATCATCAAGATATCATGACTAACAAATAAATCGTTGAGCAAAACTCATTTACAGAAAATCCTTTATGTTGTAACTCTTTTATAAAACGTCAAACCATATTGAAATTCATTTTCTTTGGGAAACTCTTTTCCCTAAATAACGTCCAATCTTCGTAAAATCATTCCTACTATAAATTCCTTTATCAAATCGCTAAGAAACTCATTTTTCCTTCTTCTGAAAATCTTTCTCCGAGAAACTCTAGTTCTTAAAAAAATGATCTTAAAACTAAATCCATGTGTGAATGATTACTGCTGTTTTTAAGAATGCGTTCCGTAAATATTTTCAAAATTAACCGTCGTTTAGCATTTTAAAAATGTTTTACGTCAAGACTTGATCTTTTCCACTTAAATAATTTTCTAAAATCATAATTAAGTTATTTCTGAAGATTAATTTCATAAAATAACTTTTTATAATATATTAGATTTATCCATAGAAAAGTTTACAATACAAAAATAATTTCACGGTTACGTCCTCACTGTAACTCATTGTTCACTCTTACACCAATAAATCATTAAAATAATGATATTTTCGACTTTTTTCTCATTTTCAACCAACCAAAAAACTAAGTAATATTATATTACTATTCCTCATCAATTAAAACTCATTATCCTATAAAAACTTTTTAACACTTTGAACCTCCTTACTAATTGAGCACTGACCACTGTCGGGCTTTTCAATCCACAAACAACATCAACGATTCATCAAAAATATTATAACAATTAACCCAAGCAGATCATGCATCAAAACATTGCAATACATAACGGCAAATAAATAATTAACCGTAGATAAACAAACACCACAACCCTCAATCAAGTAATACAAGTCATACACTAGATCACACATATAATTATCGGGAAAAATTCCTCAGGTAAGCTCCCCTTACCTCTTGAAGATTCCAACTTTCTTTTCACGAAATGTTCTCTGATTTGAATCTGGTTTCCTCCACGCACTCGGGTACTCAAAAAAAATGTTATCTTACAACAAACCATAACAAATAAATCATAAATCAAACAATCATAAACACTCCTATTTCCTATGTATGGTTTGGCCATGAGGAGTCCATGTGGCTAAATCATAAATCAAACAATCATAAACACTCCTATTTCCTATTTCCTTAAGTACTTAAGACATAGGATAAATGATTTAACCACAAATATTGAATCAAAAACTTCCAAGTTCCTCAACACCTAATTTCAGTCAAGGCACAAAAAATAAGGCAAGAGATTTTAGTTTGATATAAGAAATTGGATTCAACATAGATACATACTAGAAAGATGAGATCTATGAACACTTTCTAAAAATTGAACAAAAGTTCCTTCACCCACACTTTATAGGGTTTCGGCCTTGGAGAGAAAAATAGGGAGGAAAACTTTGTTTGCAACATTATGATTATAGAGATGAAAACAAGAACATAGAAATTGGTTTCATATTTATTGGATTTTTCTACGATTTTCTATCGATTTTCAAAGTTAAGAACACAAGAGAAGAACATGATGATTTAGGCTTCTAATCATGAAATGAATTTTAGAACATATAGTTAAATGATAATGAAGATCATGGATTACCTCTCGGAATTGAAGAAATGTGCAAGAATCACCAAGTTCCTTCACAAACTAAGGCTATGGAGTTTAGAGAGAAATGGAAGAATGAAGAAGATTGGAGAATGTGAATGAAGCTTGGAGAAGAAGATGGCATCACTAAATTGAAGAAGATGGCATGCGCAAATGGGCTTGGAGAAATCCAAATTCATACCCTTGTTTTCAACAAAAAAATGCTTAAGACATAACAAAGGCATAGGAAAGGTAAGAGTAGAAATTTGCCTCATGCAAAATAACATCTTAGCCATGATATTGGGCCTCAAAAACCGCTGTCCATTATGGTTTGGAAGCATGAAAATTGATCCAATTCACTTGGAGTATCATGAAATTTTGTTGACCAAAATGAAATTAAGAGAAAGTTTAATGATCAAAATGCAATTTCCCTAGAAATTGTCATCATGACTAGTGACTCCATCCATGACATCATCCACATGGCCTTGTCATTTGTGAGTCATGGATATTATCCATTAGCGGTTCCTGATAATCTCGTATTCAGCTCCGTCGATCTCCCGACTTAAGATATCACCCTGATAAAATATAATATTTCACTTTTTAGTGAAATATTTCAAAATAACCAAAATCGTAGGAAATTAAATAAAAACCTTAAGTTTTTCGTTCACGAATTAAAATTAGGTTTTCTGATCGGTATAATCATACTGTCAGTGAAATTCACAGACCGGGTTTCGCCTGACTTTTCAACCTAAATTTTTATCGTAACTCTCTACAGTAAAGTAGAGTGTAGATAAGGTTTTGGTTTAATTAAAAACATTTTCTAAGTCTCAGATAAAAATATAAACGTATTTATATAAATTTCCGATATTAGAAAACAGCGAAAAGTGGGGGTGTTAAAACAGCGAAAAGTCGGGGTGTTAAAACAGCGAAAAGTCGGGGTGTTACAGACTACCCCTCTTAAAAAAAATTCATCCTCGAAATTTTATGACACGAAGCTAGACAGGGTCTCTCAATCCAAAGATCTTACTTTCACAAGAAAGTATATAAAAGAATTTCATCAACTTGAAAGGAATACAAAAATGTCATGTGGATAAAAGATTCTTTAATAGGTTCGTAGATGTAAAAATGGATAGCTAATACATATTTACAACCAAGACTCTAATTAAAAGTTTCTTCTTTCACAAGAACTTCTAGTGGATTAGAAAATCAAAGATGGAGAACTCCTATCACCAAGAGGGTTCTCTTTTAATATCCGGAACTTTTGAAATTACAACTTTAGGAATGGAAATAATCTGACCCAAAACCAAGCTGAGACACATTTATCAAGAGAAAAGAGATCAAGGAACCTTTGTTCACAAGAAGTCATAAATATTATACCCCAACTAAAACGACCAACAACATACTAGATTCTATAGAGTCAAATACTCAAAGACATCCAAAACACGATTATAGAATTCGTTACAAACATAAAATTACGAGTCATTAAAGCTAATGTGTCACCCCTTCTTAGAACATCACGTGATAATCCGACGCGGAACATAAAACTTTTAACTGCTGGTCCACGCCTTGGTGCGTAGCACTTCCTTGCTAGGTGTCCCTGTTGTCCACAATTAAAACATTGGACTCTTCTTTCTGGGAAAGTATTAGCCATGTGATTCAAGTCCCCACACTTGTAACACCTTCTTACTTGGCCTTGGTTTTGATTCTTTTGGCCTCCACTTCCTGATGCAGAAATATCCGGACGATTTTATTGCTGGTTCTGGTTATTTCCTGATGGTCGAAAAATAAGGTTTCCTCTGATCCTGTTTCCACTCCTGGTTCTAGTTTTGATTCTGAAACTGGTTCTTGGATCGAGAAGGTCCTTCAGCATTCCCTTTATTGTCTCTTCCTTTCCTCATCTGCTCTATCTTCTTACTCATCTCGACCAGAGTTTGAAAATTTCTAAGTTGTAATGGTAGTACAGATTCTCTAATCTCGAACCTCAAACCGGCTTCAAACCTCTCATATTTCCAGCTTTAATTTGGTTGTACTTGAAAGAAACAGAAATATTTGGCGAGCGACTCAAACTTCGCCGCATACTCCCCCACAGTCAGATCACACTGGTACAATCGCAGAAATTCTCGTTCCTTCTCAATCCTAACACTCTCCGGAAAATACTTGTTCAGCTTTCCGCAGCTTGCAGATTCTGGGCATTCGTAGATGCAGTTTAATTTGCAATCGAAGCTACCACATTTTCCATTGCCCGAGCCGCATAATCCACTCCTTCAAAATTTCATTCATGTTACCATGGCCACCAATGGGACCACCTCTACGACCCCTTCGACGTCCACGTCCAAGTCCAATCCCTAGTTCCATAACTGACCTGCCAAGCAAAATCAGTTAAATGGCAACCAGAAATTTAGTTACATACTTACGCATTCAAATACATTACTGCCGAACTAGTAATTCAATCAACATATCATCTAAAATTCATGGGTTCTCACATGATCTCAATCCAATTAGAACCCACCAAAACACACATACTTGTGTGTCAACACACATTGTTTCGGCAAGGAAACAATCCAAACAAGGTCCTACTAGAGATCACATAAAAAAAAACATAACAGACCTATTCCTCAAGGTTCCCAAAAGACTCGACCAGCTCTGATACCACTAATGTAATACCTCCATTGGGCATTACTTTGTAACACGTTCGGAATAAACTAAAACCAAATTATTTACTGGTTGCTTTTGGAAAATTAATTTACTTTAGGTCAGAAAACTCAGTGTAAAAATTTTTGTTCTGCAAGAACGCTCTGTAAGAGCAAGATACATACATGAAACAGTAAAATCATATTGTACATCTCCTCACATGAGGAAATACTCATTCACCTCAAGAGCCTTCACAACATACACATTTGTACTAAAAGTTTCCAATTCTCAAAACAGACAATTAAACCCAAGACTCCTAAGCTGGTCACTCTACAAAACACCTAATAGAAGAACTTTGTAGTTCTCGCCACCATTACCGACCTCTTCGAGGATCAAGTAAAACCTGATATATTGTAAGGGTGAGACACCAATATATGGATATAAGCATGATAACTACATGTGTGACACACCAAAATGGCATATAGACATATATAGTCATAACAACATAAATTTCTCAAAAATCACAATTAATTTACCAATGGGTTCCACACTCGAACATTTATTCTCATTCACAAAAGATTAATGACATTTCACAGATAATCATCTAATCTTTATACCTAATCTCCCTGAGATTCCAAAGTCATGCATCAAAACATTGTAATACATAACTGCAAAAAAAATAATTAACCGCGGATAAACAAACACCACAACCCTCAATCAAGTAATACAATTCATACACTAGATCACACATATAATTATCGGGAAAAATCCCTTGGGTGAGCTACCCTTACCTCTTGAAGATTCCAACTTTCTTTTCACGAATTGTTCTTTAATTCGAATCCGGTATCCTCGATGCACTCGGGTACTCAAAACAAATGTTATCCTTCAATAAAGCATAACAAATAAATCATAAATCAAACAACCAAAAGCACTCCTATTTCTTATGTATGGTTCGGCCATGAGGAGTCTATGTGGCTAAAAACTTCTAAAATTCTTAAGTCTTTGGATTAGTGATCCTTAAGTACTTAAGACATAGGATTAATGATTTAACTACAAAGATTGAATCAAAAACTTCCAAGTTCCTCAACACCTAATTTCGGCCAAGGCACAAAAATTAAGGCAAGAGATTTTAGTTTGATATAAGAACTTGGATTCAACATAGATACATATTAGAAAGATGAGATCTATTTTCACTTTTTAAAAATTGAACAAAAGTTCCTCCACCCACACTTTATAGGGTTACGACCTTGGAGAGAAAATAGGGAGGAAAACTTTGTTTGCAACATACTCTTGGATTATGATTATAGAGATGATAACAAGAACATAGAAATTGGTTTCATATTTACTGGATTTTTCTATGATTTTCTATGGATTTTCAAAGTTAAGAACACAAGAGAAGAACATGATGATTTAGGCTTCTAATCATGAAATGAATTGAAGAACATATAGTTAAATGATGATGAGGATCATGGATTACCTCTCGGAATTGAAGAAATGTGCAAGAATCACCAAGTTCCTTCACAAACTAAGGCTATGGAGTTTAGAGAGAAATGGAAGAATGAATAAGATTGGAGAATGTGAATGAAGCTTGGAGAAGAAGATGGCGTCATCTAAATTGATGAAGTAATCCTCCTGGGCCTTGGGCTTGGCTTGCGCAAATGGGCTTGGAGAAATTCAAATTCATACACTTGTTTTCAACATAAAAATGCTTAAGACATAACAAAGGCATAGGAAAGTTAAGAGTAGAAATTTGCCTCATGCAAAATAAAATCTTAACCATGATATTGGGCCTCAAAAATTGCAGCACATCATTGTTTTGAAGCATGAAAATTGATCCAATTTACTTGGAGTATCATGAAATTTTGTTTAGGGACCAAAATTAAATTAAGAGAAAGTTTAAGGATCAAAATGTAATTTCCCTAGAAATTGTCATCATGACTAGTGTCTCCATCCATGACATCATCCACATGGCATTGTCATTTGTGACTCATGGATACTATCCATTAGCGGTTCCCGGTAATCTCGTATTCAGCTCCGTCGATCGCCCAACATAAGATATCACCCGGATAAAAAAATAATATTTCACTTTTTAGTAAAATATTTCAAAATAACCAAAATCGTAGGAAATTAAATAAAAACCTTATGTTTTTCGTTCACGAATTAAAATTAGGTTTTCTGATCGGTATAATCATACTGTCAGTGAAATTCAAAGATCGGGTTTCGCCTGACTTTTCAACCTAAATTTTTATTGTAACTCTCTAAGGTAAAGTAGAGTGTATATAAGGTGTCGGTTTAATTAAAAACATTTTCTAAGTCTCGGATAAAAATATAAACGTATTTATATAAATTTCCGATATTAGAAAACAGCGAAAAGTCGGGGAGTTACATGTGACACCCAGGGCTAACGAGGGCGGCGAGTGGTCGCCGGTGCAAGAAGGCACGGACAAGGAGCATGAATGAACCGATTACACACCTGAATGAGAGGGATCCTGAGACTGTGTAGGTATGAGACTATACAAGTTGAGGATTGCTTATATGAATTGATTGGTACTTCCTATGCCATCAAGATGCATCTTCTTTTCAGGGGCCCATCAATTAAGAACTCCATAGTTAAGCGTGCTTGACTTGGAGAAATTCTGGGATGGGTAACCTCCTTGGAAGTTTTTCCATGAAGCATTTGAGTGAGGACAAATTGTAACACCCGGGTGCCGACAAGGACGGAGAGTGGTTGCCGTTACAAGAATGCACGGAAAAGGAGCGGTGCCTGGCAGGCTTCTAGGCGGAGGGACACATGAATGAACCGATTACACACCCGAATGAGAGGAATCCTGAAACTGTGTTGGTATGGGACTATACAGTTGAGGAAGGCTTATATGAATTGATTGGTACTACCTATACTAACAAGATGCATCTTCTTTTCGGTAGCCCATTACTTAAGACCCGTTTTGGTTTGTGGGGACAGTCATCATTCCATAAAGCAGTCAGAGATGTTACAAATGGTATCAGAGCGGTACTCTTCCAGTACGGTGTGGTTCGGGGACGAACCAAGAGGAAGCTGGTGGGCATGTGAGACCTGGGGAAGACGAGGGCGGGGAGTGGTCGCCGGTGCAAGAAGGCACGGACAAGGGGTGACTCCTGGCAGGCTTCTAGGCGGAGGGACACATGAATGAACCGAGTACACACCCGAATGAGAGGGATCCTGAGGCAGTGTAGGTATGGGACTATACAAGTTGAGGATTGCTTATATGAACTGATTAGTACTTCCTATACCATTAAGACGCATCTTCTTTTCGAGAGCCCATCACTTAAGAACACCATAGTTAAGCGTGCTTGACTTGGAGCAATTCTGGGATGGGTGACCTCCTGGGAAGTTTTCCCAAGAGATTATCTTCATGGAAGGGATCCCTTCTGTCAATTATGGGAAGGATTCAGTTGGTGAAATCAATTATTCATGGTATGCTTATTTACATCTTTCAAATATATGCTTGGCCTTCTAATTTGTTGAAAACAATTGATAGATCGTTGAAAAATTTGTTTGGGCTGGAGACATTAACACAAAGAAAATTGTTACTATTTCTTGGAACAAAGTCTGCAAGCCTTAATCAGAAGGTGGTTTAGATGTGAGGTCTATCAGTTCTATAAACAGAGCTGGTATGCTTAAGCTTGGCTGGGATTTTATGGCTTCAAACAATCAATGGTCTGTTATTCTTAAGGCCAAAGCTTTTAGAGATAATTTCCCTGTCAGACACCACATATCATCCTCAATTTGGTCTGGTATTAGGTGTTGTTTATCTGAGGTCTTGGAAAATATTTCTTGGAAGCCTGACAATGGCAAGGATATTAACTTTTGGAGTGACAAATGGTTATCACAACCTATCTTGGCTCGCTTAAATTTACCTATTGATTTGAAGCCTATTTTAAAAGCTAAGGTTGTTGATTTTATTGAAGATGGTCATTGGAATATGCCTAGCACTCTCATTTCTCATTTCCCTTTGCTGCAGTCTGAGATTGACAAGATGGTTCTGGCAATTTTTCCTTGTTCAGATCAGATTGTCTGGTCTAATTCTCCTTCAGGTGTGCTTCAGTTTAAAGATGCATTTAACCACGTTAGTCCTGCTGGTCAGTCTTTCCATTGGACAAAGTTAATTTGGTCTAACTGTATTCCTCCATCTAGATCATTCATTTATTAGAGAATCATGCATAATAAAATGCAAACAGATGATAATCTTCAAGCTGGAGGGTGCATTGTTGTCTCTATGCGCAGTTTGTGTGGAAATTCTGCATAAACTACTAAGCATCTTTTTCTGGATTGTTGTTTTGCCAAGCAGTTATGGTTCTGGTAGATGGCTTCATTTGGTTGTCAATTTGATCTTTCAAACTTTGATGATGTCCTCTATATCTGCTCTAGAAATTGGAGTTCTGAAATTCATGATATGATCATAGCAGGTATCCTCAACACCTTCTATATTGTTTGGAAGTACAGGAACTTGGCCAGGTTTGAGAATAAGGGTGTTCTGGCTAATTCTGTTATAGTTATGGCCTCCTCTAGCATCACTCTGGCCGGCTTGCATAGTAAAGGGAAAATGTCAAACACCATTTAAGAGTTTTCTATCCTCAATAGTTTTAAGGTTTTCGGCCATCCTTCTTCTGCTCCAAAGATGTCTGAAGTTATTTGGCAGCCTCTTTTGTGAAATAACCAAAGTTAACACAAGAAGGGGGGTTGAATTGTGTTTACCAACTTTTTCGGTTACTCAAAAAAAGGTTTCGCAGGCACTACAAGCAAAATTAAGACAACAGAAATTTAGACGAGTGACACGTCTAAATTTAAAACAGAATACGCGTGCAGAAAGAGAAGGGTAAAACATAGTTTTATATTCACAATATTAACTCCCCATGTTAAAAGATTAAACAAACAAAACTTAAGTAAATTAAAGAGATAAGGGAAGAAGAATATCACTCAAGAGTTTTATACTGATTCACCCCAAAATCCACAGGGCTACATCCAGTTTCTTGGTAGCACCAAGTTTCCACTATAACTGATTAGATTACAGTACAAGTATTCTTTGCACACCTAGCCTCTCCAGGCTCAATCACTCAAACAAGTATTCTTTGCTCACCTAGTCTCTTCAGGCTCAACTCAGAAAGGAGTAAAGGTTTTGTGTATTTAATACAACTTACAAATCTTTTAGATCATACTCAGATAGTGAAATAAATATGAAGTATGAAAGACTGTGAATTAAATTCAAATGATTGAATGAATATTCAATGAAAGAATGAAGAAGTTAATGAAGTGAGTAAATGCTTCTCCGTAGTGTTCTTAACGATATTCAACTTCTTGTCTTCATCTTCATTGTTTTTTCTATATAAAGACTTCAATCAAATAAATCCGTTAGGCACAGATTCAGAAAGTGTGTTCTTTTGATTTGAGCTTCTGAAAAACCATTAATGCCAAAGAGTCATTTTGTGTAAACATTAAATGCTTGGGGATGTTAAGCTTTGACAAGGTTGCTTCTCCGTAGTGTTCTTAACGATATTCAACTTCTTGTCTTCATCTTCATTGTTTGTTCTATATAATGACTTCAATCAAATAAATCCGTTAGGCACAGATTCAGAAAGTGTGTTCTTTTGATTTGAGCTTCTGAAAAACCATTAATGCCAAAGAGTCATTTTGTGTAAACATTAAATGCTTGGGGACTTTAAGCTTTGACAAGGTTGTTCAAGAGTACACTTTATTATGAGCAGCTGTTGTATCAGAGTTTGCGGCAACAGACTTCTTGTACTTGGAGCAGAGAGCTTTCCTATTTTAGTGCAACTCTTAGTTCACTTTTCAGAAAGCACTTTTACTTTGTACTAAAACAGCTAAAAAGGTACTGCTGTGGTAAAGAGATTGCGTGTTTATTCCTTAAAACCTTGAAACAAACGTTCTTTATTCTTTATCCTTTGTGCTATTGTCCAGAGGTCTTCGAGATCCTTAAGGAAGGCATCTAATTTGAATTGGGTGACTTGGACTTCATTTCTGACAAACTGACATTGTAGCAGAGTTGGAATTTCAGATGAGTGAAAGGTAATACAAAAATTAGACAGGTGCTCATGCAGTTCAAAACTAGACGGGTGCTAGCGTATTCCTAAAAATTAGACGAGTGGTCCACTGAGTCTTTTCTAGACAGATGCTTCTTGACACGTCATCAAGTATATTTGAATCTTGACTGAGCGTTGACTTGGTCTTTGACTGTGTGAACTGAATTTTAGACGAGTAGTTTTTAGACGAGTAGTTTTTAGACGAGTCTAAAAACTGAGCTCTACCAAAAAGTAGACGGGTCATAAAATAGACGAGTGACCTTAAGTCTATTTTCCTACACACTTATCAGATATGTCAGTAATTTCATATGATTCAATATTACCATACTTAATATATTTGGAATCATCAAAACTTAGAGAATCTACACGTGGAATGTGCTTCAGACTTATGAGGTCTCAACACTTTGTGTGGCATAATTAAATGTAATACTGATGGCAATGCTCTTGGTTCTCCTGGTTTAGCTGCTTGTGGTGGTCTTTTCAGGGATAGAAAGGCTTCCATCCTTGGTTGCTTCTCTTCCTTTCTAGGTTCCCTCTCATCTTATGAAGCTGAGTTGCATGGTGCAATATTGGCTATTGAAATTACTTTTAAGAAAGGTTGGCTTAACCTTTGGTTGGAGCGTGATTCTAATTTTGTGGTTATGGCTTTCTCAAACTCTAACATTGTGCCTTGGTGGTTAAGAAATAGATGGGATAATTGTGTTTTGCTTACTAAACAAATGAGGTTCATTGTTTCTCATATCTTTAGAGAGGATAATCCTTGTGTGGATAAATTAGCTTCTTATGGTACTAAGGTTTTATTAGGTGGGATTTAATCCCTGACTTTGGTAGGGAGGATTTGTTTAGAAATATGTTTGGTTTACCTTGTTATGGATTTCGTTAATTTTTCTATGGGTCAGGTACATGCCCCCCCCAAATATCTTTTGTATTCTTTTCTACATAGGCTAAAATGTATTTTTCCATCGCCATGTTTTTTTTATGACAAATTAGATATATATTTAGGATGATGAATAATAGAGAATATTTTTTTTGTTTAATAGACAATATATTTTTATCTTTAATTTTTTAAAAAATTTTTATAAAAAGCATAGGCTAAACAGTAATTTTCCATCGCCGTGTTTTTTAATTTGAGGAAATTTGTCCCCCCATTTTATTTTGAGCGATTCAGGTCCTCCTTTTTTAAAATTGTGCAAAAGTAAATCTTAAGATCATTAAATATTAATGCTTTCTGGATTTTACGCTCATTATAGTTGTCTAAAATTTCTTTGTGCAGTAACCAAAAAATATATATATATTCTTTGTGCATATGTTTCTGCCCCTCTTTGCATTTATGTGTATACACTTAAATTGGATATTGATTCTGCCTTATTTAAAATTCGGGAACGACATTTGGTACTCTACTTTTTTTTGGCAATGATATAAATAAATTCCTAAAAGGTTAATTCTTCGGTACCCCATTAAAATTCAGAGTAACTTTTATATTAATTTTAGTTTTGCTATTAATTTAATTTTAATTATTTTTATAAACAAAATTTATTTTTTATATTAAATAAAAATCTAAATGGTGAAATTAGTTTTTATTTAATATTCTGTTAAATAAATTAAATTTATTTATTTAATATAAAAATTTATAATTTGTCTAAACTACATATACCAAATTTTATAGCTGACATAGAAAACTCGACCATGCAAAAAAAAAAGTATGATTAGGTTTTTATTTTATTTAGCTATGAATAAGTGAGAAATTTAATTAAGGTAATATGGGGATAAAAACGAAAGAAAAATGATAAGTTATAAGCTCAAACACTACTTCAAGTAGCGTCTGGAAAAAACACTATAAGCTGGTTTTAAAAATGGTTATCAAATGGAGCTATTTTTCATTCACTATAAGCTAACAGACTTAATAAGCCAAACAAAGTCTTAGTAGAATAATCGAGATCATTCGATAGACCATACTAATTTTGATTATTTTGATTCGTGGTTACTTTTCATCTATCGTAGATATGCACCTAAAGACCAAGTAATTAATTATCATAGATATGTGGATAGTAAAATAAATATTTTGAATTCCATAAGATAGTTAAAAGCTTTTCATAATTTTAGTATTAAGTTATTTGATAAAAGTCAACTAAAATATTTGTTGTAAAAATCAAAGAGTTTGGAACAAAGAAAAAGGTGCCAAAATATTAATTGAAATTGATGACAATTCCATGCGTTTTTGTTTTTTGTTGTGATTTTAATATCTTAATAAAAGTTAAAATTCAGTTCTTTTACATTCATTAAATTCTCTATATTTGAATGAGTCTTAATTGTTAAGTATACATGGAACTACAAGCTTTGCCTCATTTCCTACGTTAACATATACAGCAGTGGCCTTGGAATGTTGCCAATGAGAAATTGGTTCCTCACCGTTCCTTCCAAACACGGTGATTGCAAATACATTCTCTTTTAGTTTTATGTTTTTACATTTATTTTACGTATCAAAATGCTAAATAAGCCACTTGAAACACCAATTTTTATTATGGATTGACCAGGTCCAAGAGAATATATTTCTATTTTACATTCTGTTTCTATTTTGTAACATTTTATTATCATTTTTCGTTGTTATCTCTTTTTTGAATGCCTTTTGTAAACTCTATAAATTGATGAATTGCTTTCTTGTATGGTAATGAACTACCCAACAGTTGCTTTCTGCATGTCATTCAATTTTGGAGAAGACTATTTTTTTTTATAAACCAAAGTATATTGATTGAGAGTACTAAGGGTACTCTAACCCGTACAAGAGAAAGAAAGAATAGAGGAAAGCCAATGTAAAAATGCATAATGACCCGCTTCATGGATCAATATGAGTTTTACATATGTGAAACCCCTAAAGACCGAACACCAAAAATAACATAAAATACAGGCTCAAAGGCTAAAGCACCGAGTCACCCTCAATCCATAATAGAGACCAAGCAATACCATATATTATCTTCTTACACGGATCTATAGAGTGTGTTTGGTCCTGCGTTTTCTCTCCATCAAACGCGGGTCTGGGTCTCCAACGCGATTTCTATCTCAGTCCACATGTTTGGCGACCTAAATGAACGTGATTTGTTAACCAAAAGCACGTAGGAAGCAAAGCTGCATAAAGGAGCTTCTGCGTTATGGGAAGCTCAGATTCTGAATCAGGGAGAGAATCATTTCACTTTTTTGCCCTTCTTTGGCGCTCAACAAATCGAAGGTAGCTGTACAAATCAGGGGGAAATATGTGGTATGTCATTTATTGTGTGTCTATTTTATGGTGTCATTTATGTTGCTCACCAACAAATCTTCAATTCTTCCCTTCACATTCATCGATCGTCTTCCTTCAATTCTTTCCTTTGTGGTAATTATTCTACTGATATGGTGATCATTCATTCATTGTGCTCCTTTCTCTTGGAGGGAAACTCTGCCTCTCCTACACCTCAAAGCTTGTTTGCGGCTATGTAAAGGTACCAGATAATGAAATTTCACTTTTAGTTGTTACAATTCATTGTGAATTTATTCATTTCAACCATATCTACTGCCCATTCTCATTCTCTTTCACTCATATATATACACGAATAGACTCCCTCTTCATTTGCTTGAGAACAATTCGATGGAACTATTGTGTTGTAGTATCTTCATCAGATTCTTCCAGAGGCAGGGTATGTTTTGCCCCTTTGCACTCTTGGTATCAATCTTTATTTGCAATATTTCTGCTCTATAGAATTTGTTACAAAATTGCAAGTGTTAGCTTTGTTTTGCTATTTGTCCATTTCTCTTTTTGCTATTTGTTTCTGCTCTGTAGAATTTGTGCACGCTTGTTTTGCTATTGGTAATATATGGTTTCGTTTGTCCTTTTGTTTGCCTCTGTGATTCTACTCTTGCCATTTTCTTATGTGTGCTCTAGTTTTTAATTAACTCTATCTATATACACACACTTTGCAATCATTAATGCAGAATATATTGTATAGTAATTAATTGCAGAATAATGATTCTGATTGTATAGCAATTAATTCTGATTGTATCTTTGCTTATCCGTTTATGATTGTATCCTTACTAGACTTTGATCCTGTGACCGCACGAGGTATTTGGTAGGTGTTTTATTTATTTATTCATATTAAGTAGAACGTATGAAATATATAAAATCAACAAATTTAAATTTTTTTACACACAATACTTTTAATTTTTGAGGCAAGATAATTAAATTATTTAAAATATTATCATTTAAAATATATATAAAATATAATTCTTATTATAAATTTTTTGTTTAATATCTTGTAAAACAAATTATTTGTACAATAATTTTAGTAACAGACTATAAGTTTTGAATTTTGACACATCGAATATATAAAGTTTTTTACATGATTAAATTAAATGATAATAAATTAAATTACTCCTACTTAAAAGATTTTTATATTTAGAATGTTATGATACTGCATTTATTTATATTTACAGTTAAACTTTTATAATTATGTACAATTTACTATAGGTCGGTTTAAATGTTTTTTGACATTTTCCATATAGCATGTTATGATTCACATTCCTGATAAATAATTCCACCAACACATTGTGTAGATTATTTGAAATTTTCAATAACATGATATCATTCATATTCCTAGTAAATAGTTTCCCTATTAAATTCCATATCTCAGTGCAGTCTTAGATCTCTTCCATTGTCTTTCTTTGATTTACATCGAGTAATTCTTCTTCAATAGAAATCCTTCAACAATCACATATGTGACTTAGGACTTAAGAACCAACATCAGTATTTTTTAGTATTATGTCATGATATAAATACAATAGTTTTGCTGCAAAATATAAATAAAAGAGTTCAAACATATTGACCCATGTTATTATTTTTAGATAGATAGATTCCTAAATAAAAATCAATTGGAGAAGAGAAATTAATTGTAATTAATTTCAATTATTTTTAATTATTCTTCTAGTATTTATTTCTATAATGACAATAGAAAATAAAAAAAAAACTGAGCGACACATGGCAGGTGACACACAACAAAATTTCCTTGCATAATTGCTTTGTATTATTTATAGATAGATAGATTATAGATGTCGTATTTTTAAATATTTTATTATAAGGGAATTTATTTTTAATGGTTGGAATCTTGCAGTTCAAAAGAAAACTACACCCAATCATCATCGATAATTATTGACATACACATTTTTTTAAGATTAAATTGATATATATATATATATATATATATATAATAAATTGAGATAAATTATTTAGATTTAAAACTTGATATTAGATCATATTAATTACATTTAAAATTTAAAATTTTGAAATTAACCTCTTGGTTGAATAATAATTATTGGTTGAAGATTTGATTTCAAATTTGATATTTGATTTAAATTCAAAATTGAACTTCAAAAATTAGTCTTTAAATAAGATTATTATTCACGTAAATTGATTATCATTTTTAAGGATTTAATTGGTATGTACTGAGAATGTAAATATTTTTTAAACTGTCAACCAATAAAAAATTAACATATCATTAAAAATCTTTGACTCTTATCCTAACTACCTTAAAAGTCAAATATACCTTGATTTTTGATTGGTTGACAGTGTAAAAACTTTGCAATGTGTATATCAATTAAACTCTTTATTTTGAGATGACAAACTGAATTTACCTGCTAGCTGAATTTTTAATTTGAAAGTAGTCCTAATTTTTTGGTTTGCAAGTAATCAAATATTCAACCAATATTTAAATTTTAAATCAATAATATCATTTTATTTTGAAATAGCAAACTGAATTTACGTGCTAGCATTGAATTTTAGGTTTGCAAGTAGTCATAATTCTTTGGTTTGCAAGTAATCATATATTCAACCAATATTTAAATTTTAATTCAATAATAACATTTTATTTTGAAATGGCAAACTGAATTTACGTGCTAGCATTGAATTTTTTGGTTTGCAAGTATTCAAATATTCAAACATATCAATGGTTTTAAATCTAAATAATTTCCATTAATTTCATTTTCGTTTTAACATTGAAAAACTGAATTTTGACCTTAATATTCTGAATTTAAACCAAATTTATATTTTCTAACTTGAAGACTGATTTTTGAATTTCATTTTCGAATTTAAATCAAATATCAAATCTTCAAGTAGATCATTAATATTATCTAATTATCTAATTTCAACAGATCAATAGTTGGTAGTTATTTGATTTTAATTTAGGTAATTTTTACTATTTATTAATTTTTTATTGTTCTATTTTTTGTTTAGTTTAAATAAATTAAATAATTATATAATATTAGTTAAATTTAAAATTAAAATCCCAATTTATATTTCAATTTACGGAATTGAAATTAAATTTAAATTTTTTATTTTTGTTGTGTTATTTTTTTGTTAAGTTTATAAATTGAAATTTAATAACATCTTGTATGACCTTAAATTTGAAATAAATTAATTAATTATATAAGATTAGTTAAATTTTAGATTAAAATCCAAATTTCTATTTTAATTTCAAATATGATAATATTTACCTAAATCCATTTTAGGTATGACCTTAAATTTGAAATTTGAAATTTAGTTTTTAAATAACAATATTTACGTAAATCTTATATGACTTAAAATTTAGTGTGTGTGTGTGTGTGTTTTTTTTTTTTTTTTGACTAAAACTTAAAAAATTAGTTTTTATTATTTGATTAAAATTTAGTTAATTGGTTTAAATTTAGTTAATTTTGGGTATTTTTTAGGAATGACCTTAAATTTGAAATTTTAAAATTAGTTTTTAAATAACAATATTTACTTAAATCTTATATGACTTAAAAATTAGTTTTTAGTATTTGATTTAAATTTAGTTAATTTGGCTCTTTTTTGTTATTTTTTATTAAGTTTATAAATTCAATAATAAATTAAAAAATTTGTAGTGTTGACACTTGGCATCCATAAAATTGATGCATTTCCTGCATAGAGAAGATGACACATGACAACACTACATTGCATAGGGGATAGAAATGTATTGTTTATAGATTTTGTAACACCCCCTTGGGAATTACTTTGTAACACATGCGGAAATAAATTAAAAATTATGTTTGCTGGTTGCTTTCATAAAATAATATTTTCTTAACATTTATTCCTCGAAAAACACGGTGATAAATTTTTTTTCTTTACAACACCATAACAACAACGTAATCAAGACCACACTTAAATATATGAACATATATATAAGTCATACAACCATCCCGCCTCGTATCGTCTTCACACCTAAATCTTTATAAGTAAAGCTCATTATTGAATGACAACACATTACATTAAATAAGACCTAAGCTGGTCAAAACTAACAAACATTATAATAATAGGAGGTAGCATCAGTATGCTCTGAACTAAGTAGTCTTCTTCTTGTATGTGTCATATCCCTTGAGCGGTTCATCTGAACTCCCCGATATAAAAGCAACAAAGAGACCACAAATAAAACATGCAAGAGTGAGAAACCAATATATGGATTTAACTCGACGACCACATGCGCGACACTACACAAAACATATTCATATATACATGGTGATAACAATATACGCATTCACAGTAAAGCAAGTAGTTTATCAATGTGTTTCACACCCCAAACATCATCGTTTGAAAATTATGCATGAACACTTGAATATTCATCGACTAACATTTCACTTAGTCTCCGGAGACCCCAATGTCATGTAAATGAGTTGATCAAGCTCGATGGACAAATGATGCGTCGAGACATGCATGACTAACAATACGTCGAGACATGAATATCATTAAGATACCATGATTAACAATACGTCGAGACATTAATATCATTAAGATAACATGATTAACAGTGCGTCGAGACATGAATATCATTAAGATACCATGATTAACAGTGCGTCGAGACATGAATATCCTTAAGATACCAGGATTAACAATTAAACCGTGGAGTAAAACTCATTTACAAAAACCCATTCCATTGTAACTCATTTTATAAAACATCCAATCATATTGAAATTCATTTTATTTTTGGAAACCCTTTTCCCGAAATAACGTCCAATCTTCGTAAAATCATTTCTACTGTAAATTCCTTTGTCAAATCACTAAGAAACTCATTTTCTTTCAAATTCTATATTTGGAACCTTAGTTCCAAGAAACATCATTTAAGGCTAAATTGCTGTTAAAACAAATATTGTCGTTTTCAAAAATTGTTTCCATAAATATTTGTGGAATTATCCGTCATTTAACATTTTAAAACATTTTAAGTCAAAACTTGATCTTTTCCACTCAAATAATTTTCTAAATTCATAATTAACTTATTTTCAACATTTAATTTCATAAAATAACTTTTTATAATATTACGGAATTTCTTGCGTAAAAATTAGCAGTACAAAAATAATTTCATGGTTTCGCCCTCACTGGGACTCATAGTTCACTCTTACAGCGATAAATCATTAAAATAATGATATTTTTCCAAAATTCCGTATTTTTCCCAAATAAAAATTTCCATTAATATTATGTTCCAATATTTTACCGTAAAACATTGAATATAGTTTATAAAGCTTCTTAAAGCTTTTATCCAATTAATTTAATTGGGCACTGACCACTGTCAGGCTTCTCAAACAACAATCAACAACAATATCACAGAAATATTCCCAGGCAGATCATGCATCACAACCGTAGAATATAATTGCAAATAAACAATTCAAATGAAATTAAATCAACACAGATAAAAATAGCACAACTCAAACAACTTAACAAAACACCCCAGATAAATAAAACAGACAACAACAGATAGCACGTAGCCATCGAAAAATGCCTCAGGCAATCCCCTCTTACCTCAAAACACAGTATCTCTGAGAAACAGTTCGTCGGAAATCCAAGTAACGCCGATAACCCGCGTATCTGATAACTTAGCTTATCCTTCATTAAACATAACACTCAATCAACAAACAACAACAAAATCAAGCCTAAAATCCTACATGTTGGTTTCGTCCAAGGGCTGACTTTGGAGTTCAAAATCCTTAAAATTTCTAAACTCTTGGATTAGTGATTTATAATCACTTAAAACCCTAAATCAATGATCATGGCATAAACATTGAAATTAAATCTTCTAATCCTTCAACAAATGATTTTCGGCCATGACCATTAAAATGGTTTAGAGACTCTAATTTAACTCAAACAACATAGGTCTAATACCTATATAGCTTATAAGATTGAATCTTGTAAAGAAAATGAACAACCCCCCCCCCCACACACACACACACACACACACACACAAAACCCTAGGTTCTGCCTCCTTAGGTTAAATAGGTTCGAAAATTTTGTTTGATTCAAGCGTATAGATCTAGAATATAGAGGTAATAATAGGATTATAGAAATTGGTTTCATATTTTTAGGATTTTCCTATGTTTTATGGTGATTTTTCAAAGTTCTAGATCTAGAAACTTAAAAGTGATGAACATAGATGAAATAGACTTTGAATCATGAAACTTATTGAAGAACATAGTAATGATTAGGGAAGGAGAATAGGATTCACCTCTTGAAGATCAAAAACAAGTGAAGATCCAAGGACTTGCTTCACAAAATCAAGCTATGTAACTTAGGAGTTTTAATGGAAAATGGCAAAGTTGATGAAGAAGATGAAGTGCTCCTTAAATAGGTGTGAAGTTGGGCCTCTTGGAAGCCTCGAGGCCATGGGTTTCAAGGTCAAAAGGGTCAATATGCCAAAAATCCAAGGACAAAGGTGTAATCTTGCTTTAGGTTAGTTTGTAATTAAAATCAACAATAAGGGCATAATGGTCATTTCCCCTAAAAAGTAATCATGACCATGAGGAGTCATCACATGACTCACCCCTTGTGACTCATCATGATTTGACATCCTATTTATCCGTTAGCGGGTCCTGCAAATCCCATTTTCAGCTCCGTTGTTTACCCGATTTCGTATAACGCCCGCATAATATAATATTTCACTTTTTAAGTGAAAAATTTTAAAATATCCAAAGAAGGTGGAAACTTCATAAAAACCTTAAGTGTTTCGTTCACGAGTCAAAATTAGGTTATTTGAGCAGTAAAATCTTACTGTCGGTGAAAACGCAAACCGGGTTCCGTCTGAATTTTCGACCCAAAATCGAATCGTAGCTCTCCACGGTAAAGTAGAGTATTAATATGACCTTGGTTTAACCAAAATCATTTTCTAGGTTTAAAAATAAAATTATAAATGTTTCTGTTTATTTTACTGATATAAAAACAGTAAACAGTGAAAAAACCGGGTGTTACATATTTTGGATATTTTTTAGGAATGATCTTAAATTTGAAATTTAAAAATTAGTTTTTAAATAACAATATTTACTTAAATCTTATATGACTTAAAAATTAGTTTTTAGTATTTGATTTAAATTTAGTTAATTTGGCTTTTTTTTGTTATTTTTTATTAAGTTTATAAATTCAATAATAAATCAAAAAATTGTAGTGTTGACACTTGGCATCCATAAAATCGATGCATTTCCTGCATAGGGAAGATGGCGCATGGCAGAACTACATTGCATATGGGATAGAAATGTATTGTTTATAGATTTATCCCTTTATTCTCGGGATCTCTTAGCTGTATCAGCTACCATAGGAGAAGCTATAGGAGTGATGGTAGCTAACCTTGTGTATATATGTACCTTTTGTTTTCTAATGAAGATGGATCGTGTTCAATACTCAATTCGAGATAGATCGTGTTCGATACTCAATTCGAGACCAAATTATAGAGTACGAGCAAATTAATTAGTATTATGTTGTAGTTATGTTACAATGTTGTATTGCACTACAAATTATATTCTCTGCTTGTACTTTTTATTTAGAATTCCAAATTTAATAGTTATGGATCATTCTCATTCTCTTTCAATTATATATATATATATATATATATATATATATATATATATATATATATATATATATATATAAATTAAAATGGAAACAAAATATACTTAAAATGTGAGGATATACATATAATATATATATTATATATACATATGTATATTAAAGCCCTTTTTAGTAATTACACATCCAAAAGTAATTTTAATCCAAACTATCCAAACATTAATTGATGAAATTCACTTTTTCCATCAATACATCCAAACGTAAATCACTTCACACTCAACTCACTTTTAACCAAAATCAATTCTGCAAAATCACTTTCATCCAAAATCACGTTTGTCAAACGCTCATCCAAACGCACACAGAGAAACGAACTAAAGGAAGCACCTCAAAAAGCCAGAAAGGATCCCACCGTCATTACTTTATACCAATATTGAAAGTCCCACAAAGCAAGACTATATGTGGATATCTACAAAAGGAACCCTGCATATCTACAAAAGGAACCCACCCTTAACCCATAATAGAGACCAAGCAAGACAATATGTGCATATCTACAAAAGGAACAACAACCAAGTTTTTGCAAACATGGTTTTGTTATCATTACTGCATAACACTTCTTAGCATATGATATAGTCCATCAAATTAGGGCTCAAATTATCAAATATTTTAAGATCTATGAATTAAACTTAGCGAAATTATATATTTTTTTAAAAATTTTAGAAGTTGGAACAGGTACCAACAGGCTACCATTTCACACCTATTTCGAATCTTAGAGTTTAAACTCTAATAGTAATAAACATTTGTCGCTAGTTCTCATTGGATTCCCCGAGACCAAAAGTATGGTCATATAGCAGGATTCTCCTTTTGTGTTTAGTCTTTTTATGTTTTTATATTTACCATCTTTGATTTTCCCGAAGCATTAAAGCTTTTGTCTTGTTTATTTAGCTGCAATGTTTCATTTTTTTCCCTATTTTTCATTTTTATTTTTTAAGAATCTGATTGATTTTATTTTTATTTAAATTATTTTTTGGTCTAAGCTTAGAAGAAATATTTATATGATTTTTTTGCATTTTATTTTTGTATTTTCATTTTTTTTAAGAACTTGGTTCAAACTATTAGCTTCACAAAGAACCATAAACTATGATCCCATATTTATTACACATTTTCAGCACATATCAATGGAAAGTAACTATAGCAATATATATTTGGAATACAACACCATTGCAAGTAATCCAAAACCATGTCTTATATAGGAAAAAAACGAAAAGATTGATAACATTAACATGGTTTTAAAACTTTTACTTTAAGTTAATAGACCAGCTAACATGGGATTCGATGATGGTAGCAGCATAGTGGCCTTAGATTGTCATTTTTGGGAAGATAAAACAGTTTTCATAAATTTAAACGAGCTAAATATTACTTCAACCATCATGTAAATTATCCTTAGATAATATTTAATTAGTAATTAATTGAGGCATAAGTCAAATTCTCTCTACCCACTCCTGCTTTGTACGTAATGTGACAAAAAATTAAAAACAGGATTTTGGTCCAGTGGGCGTGAAAGTAATTGGACACTGCTACATGACATGAGGGGTCTGTTTCTAAGGCAATGGACATCAATTTAAAACATGACCTGTCTTGTTTCTAATTTCATAAAAGTTGTCCACGATTCACTTCTTAGCTACCACCCTTTGCATGTCCTCCATGTGTTCTCCATCTACAGGCTCAGGAGAGACCAATTTTTAATAACATTCAGTATGAATATCAAACCAATTTTTTATTTTTCTATTTTAAGAGTCTTTTATTCATTTTAGAATTTGTATGATTCCCTGCCATCTGCATGTCATCCATGTGTTCTACACCTGCATGTAAACTCAATCATACATGAGCCATTAATAAGGATCTTAAGAATTCATAGTCTTCACTAATAGGATGAATAGAAACACTAACCTTTCTCCATGCTTAAATGTTAATACTTCTTTACTTGAACTTCAATCAACAATGGAAAATCTTCTATCCATTTCCTTCCTCTTTATGCCTCTAACTTTGATGGAAATTAGGAGACTTTCTTTCTAGGCAGAGATAGGGAAATGTTTCATTTCCTTCCTTTTATAAATGCTTCCATCAAGCAATATAGTCTTTTTATGAAAAGACTCATTCCCAAGAGTCATAACCATTCATTCAAATATTAAACAATATGTCCTTTCATTCAAATATTAAACCACCACTAATATTTATCACACACATAAGACATTAATTCTTACATTCTCCCACTTGGCTCATGTGACAAAGTACAACCTCATGTGGTCCAATAAATTCTCAATCATAATGCGCATAAATAAGGACAATTGTTTCATCGTAAGTCATATTTAAGAACAAGAAATAATAAGAGTCATAGCGGTCATATATCCCTACTTTGACATAGTTCCTTCCATTCACTACTATATTAGTCTTCTTCCTAATATGACACTTTCATGGGAAATACATAATATGTCTAACAATAATGTCATTTTAAAGACCAGTCATGTTTTTCAACATCATCATTCATAAATTTGCACACATAAGTTTGAAAACAAAAATTTCAAAAACATATACATTAATAAGCTTAGAGTGTCATACATACATCATTAATGAATTAAAAACATAATTTAACATTCGCTAGCAGACATAATGCCCATTCTTTCAACATGACCAGTAAATGCTTTGGGCGGTAACCCTTTTGTTAAAGGGTCAGCAATCATAAGTTCAGTGCTAATATGATCAATTGACACTCTTTGTTTCTGAACTTCTTCTTTAACGGCAAAGTACTTATTTCCATATGCTTAGCACCCTTAGAGTACTTATCGTTTTTAGAAAAGAAGATAGCTGCGGAATTATCACAAAAAATTTTTAGCGGCCTGGCAATACTGTCGACTATTCCAAGTCCTGAAATTAAGTTCAGCAGCCAATTAGCCTGAATAGTGGCCTCAAAGCATGCCACAAATTTAGCCTCCATAGTGGATGCAGCAATGACCGACTGCTTCGCACTCTTCCATGATATTGCTCCTCCGGCTAAAAGATATACGTAACCAAAAGTGGACTTTCTTGTATCCACACATCCAGCAAAGTCTGAATCTGAATATCCAACCACCTCAAGGCGATTAGATCTCCAATAAATAAGCATGTAGTCCTTTGTTCCTTACAAGTATCTTAGAACTTTCTTTGCAGCTTTCCAGTGGTCCATTCCTGGATTACTCTAGTATCTACCTAGCATTCCAACTGCAAAACTTATATTTGGTCTCGTGCATGTCTGAGCATACATCAAACTCCCAACAACAGATGCATAAGGAATATTTTCCATCTGTTTCCGTTCCAAATCATTCTTTGGACATTGCATGAGACTAAACTTGTCTCCTTTCTGAATTGGAACAGGAGATGCTGAGCACGTGTCCATCCTAAATCTCTCTAAAACTTTGTTAATATATGCTTTTTGAGACAAACCCAACAATCCGAGTGATCTATTCCGGAATATTTCTATTCCGATCACATAGCTTGCCTCACCCATATCCTTCATTTCAAAATTGTTAGAGCAAAAGTTCTTGGTCTAGCTTAACAAACCAAGATCATTAGTTGCAAGTAAGATACCATCAACATACAAAATCAGAAATATAAACTTACTCCCACTGATCTTCAGATATATACACCGGTCAACAGTGTTTTCCTTAAATCCAAAAGAAACAACAGTATCATTGAACTTAAGATACCATTGTCGGGAAGCTTGTTTAAGTCCGTATATTCATCTCAAGTTTACATACCATGTGTTCCTTTCCTTTCTCTATGAATCCCATTGGTTGATTCATATAAACATCTTCCTCTAAGTTCCCATTTAGAAAGGCAGTTTTCACATCCGTTTGATGCAACTCTAAATCATAATGAGCTACCAATGCCATGATAATTCTGAAAGAATATTTCTTGGAAACTGGTGAAAACGTTTCTTTGTAATCAATGCCATCTTTCTGAGTAAAACCTTTAGCAACAAGACTAGCCTTATAACGTTCAAGGTTGCCATGAGCATCACGCTTAGTCTTAAAGACCCATTTATACCCAACTCTGTTGCAACCTTCAGGTAATTCTACGAGGTCCCAAACATCATTCTGTTCCATGGATTTAAGCTCATCTTTCATGGCATATAACCATTTATCAGCATTATCACCATTCATGGCTTGTGAAAACGAAACTGGATCATCATCAATTCCTAAGTCATTTTTTGACTCTTGTAGATATACCACATAATCATTCGGTATAGCAGGTCTTCTTTCTCTTTAGGATCTTCTTAATGATATTTCTTGTGGTTGTTCTATTATAGGTTCATTGTCAACCTCGGGAACATTAATTTGTTGTTCTTCTTGATTATTATACGGTTCAACAATTTGAGGAACAACAACTTGAGCAAAGAGGGGATCATAAGTCAAAGGAACTTGTATTATTACTTCATTAATCTCCACATTTCGTGGAGCTTCACTCCCACTGGTTTCACCACTCTCAATGAACCTAGCATTCCCAGTTTCAACAATTCTTGTACTATGGGTAGGACAATAAAATCTAAACCCCTTAGACTTTTCTGGATAACCAATGAAATATCCACTGATTGTTCTTGCATTCAGTTTCTTTTCTTGTGGATTGTAAATCCTTATTTCTACCTGGCAACCCCAAACATGCAGGTGCCTTATACTGGGTTTCCTTCCAGTCCACAGTTCAAAAGGTGTCTTTGGAACTGCCTTAGAACCCTGTTCAACAAATACATGACAGTTTTTAAGGCATACATCCACAATGATAAGGGTAAAGATGCATTACTTAACATACTCCTAACCATATCCATTAAGGTTCGGTTGCGCCTTTCCGATACACCATTTTGTTGTGGTGTACCTGGCATTGCGTATTGAGCACATATCCCATGCTTTTTTAGGAATTTATCAAACGGACCAGCGTGTTGTCCATTTTCATCATACCTTTCATAATACTCACCACCTCTATCAGACCTTATGATTTTCACCTTTCTGTCCAATTGCCTTTCAACTTCATTTACATAAATTTCTAAGGCATTCACCGCTTGAGACTTCTCATGTAGTAAATAGACATATCCATAACGTGAAAAATCATCACAATAAAGGTGATAAAGTATTTTTCCTTACAGAAAGAATTAACATCAAAAGGTCCACATATATCAGTGTGAACTATCTCAAGAAGCTGAGTGCTTCTTGTGGCGCCTTTCTTTGTGTGTTTTGTTTGCTTTCCTTTAATACAATCCACACAAATATTAAGGTCGGCAAAATCCAAATCTGTAAGGACTTCATTCTTTATAAGTCTTACTATTCTTTCCTTGGAAATGTGACCCAAGCACTTATGCCACAAATAAGCAGAACGTTCATTCACTAAACCATGTTTAGTGCCAACATTATGATGCAAGGTCATAAGTGTTTCAGCATATAGATTATCAAGATTCAATCTATATAAACCATCAATAAGTATACCAGATCCAATCATAAATGTATGCTTATACAAACCGAAACATCCATTACCAAACTTAATAGAGTATCCAGCAACATCAAGTTTAGATAAGGAAACTAAATTCCTAGAAATAATAGGCACATAAAGAGTTTCAAACAAATCTAAATGACGTCCAATGTCGTGGATTAAATGATAAGTCCCGACAACTTCCACTGGAACCTTCACTTTATTCCCCATAAACACAAATTTTTCATTTGGTTTTATGGTTCGGGTCGTAAGAAATCCTTGCATCGTATTAGAAACATGAGCTGTACATCCAGAATCAATCCACCAAGTATTATAAGGAACTTCGGCTAAATTTGATTCGAAACATACATAAGCACTAGACTTATCTTTCCTTCCGAACCAAGCTTTATGTATTGGACAATCACTTTGGAAATGCCCAATCTTTCTACAGAAATGATATTTGTTTCCATAATGTTCCGTCTTGTGGATTTGAGAAGAAGAGGACTCATTAATCTTTAGGAGTCTCTTCTCTTTCTTATCATGTTTCTTGCCAACTTTCATTATAGCTTCTTGATAGGTAACATAATTGATGGAATGATTTCCTTGATTCTTAACTCTGGTTTCCTCCAAAACTAACATATTGTGCAATTCCTGCACATTCCATTTTTTTTCATGGCGTCATCATAGTTCATTTGGAAAGGATCATGCCCAGACATTAATAAATTCAATATGAATTTCATAAGGAAATTCTCATCCACATCCATTCCCAATGACTTAATTTTTGCTGCAATATTTATCATTTCGATAACATGTTCATGCATAGCACGAAAACCAACAAACTTCATGGTGGTCAATGTACTCATTAGTGTCCCGACAAGGGACTCATCAACTGTTTGGGAGCAATAAAGGATTGAAAATCATTAATACTTTGAGTAACATACTAACATGCTTGAAGATTCATAACTTCATCAATGCATATTGATGTTCACCTTTAGGCAATCCATCAACATACCATACATGACATAATGATGCTAGTAAAAGTTTACATAATTTGGTAATGATACATGCACCAAATAGAAACATTTATCATCTTTGGATATATATAAATATAACTAATTGTGCATTTGCACTACCAACATTTATGCTCATTAATTATAGGAACAAATAATCAACCTTTGGGTGATCCATAAATGTCCTATAATAATGAACTTCAATTTGCCCATAAAACCAAACTCATTCATAGCATCAAAATTATGGGTAATTGAAATAAAATCATACAATATGGAATTAAATAGACTTCAAAGATTTGACCACTTTGGTGATTAACAAATCTATCATACTTTAATTCCAATGTTCAAACACATAATTAACAGTATCATACAATTCATTAGTGGCAAATACAAAATTGCAAAGCATCATTCGTCTTATATAAATATAATTTATATCAACAAAAAGATTAATTGATACTGTAGCCTAGCGTCTGCACGTTAGCCTTTGAGTCCTGTGGTCTAGGCTCTATCCTTCTGAACACACTTGACACTAACCACCAGGACAAGTCTTGAATTGGTTTTAGCATACAACCATTATTTTTATTTAAACTTATGTAGAACACAAACATTCATTGTATTTTGCCATTGATGAACCTCTGTTCTATATACTTTTAATTACATTTCATGCAAACCACCATTCATCATACATTCATGCAGCGGAAATCATTACTACTTGAATTCTCAAAACATTAAAGAAAAATTCAAGGCATCATTCATGGATTAAAACCAAGCATCATCAATGGAAAATTATAAATTCCTTAACACATTCTCTGATACCACATGTAAACTCTATCATACATGAGCCATTAATAAGGATCTTAAGAATTCATAGTCTTCACTAATAGGATGAATAGAAACACTAACCTTTCTCCATGCTTAAATGTTAATACTTATTTACTTGAACTTCAATCAACAATGGAAACTCTTCTATCCATTTCCTTCCTCATTATGCCTCTAACTTTGATGGAAATTAGGAGACTTTCTTTCTAGGCAGAGATAAGGAAATGTTTCATTTCCTTCCTTTTATAATTGCTTCCATCAAGCAATATAGTCTTTTATGAAAAGACTCATTCCCAAGAGTCATAACCATTCATCCAAATATTAAACAATATGTCCTTTCATTCAAATATTAAACTACCACTAATATTTGTCACACACATGAGACATTAATTCTTACACTGCATGCTCCAAAACATGTTGCATGCCATCTGCTGATCTAATGATAAACATGCATCGCACATGTTAGCTACTTAGCTACCACCCTTTGCATGCCCTCCACGAGTCACTGTCAGTCAGGAAGTAATTTGGCTCTTTAATTTTGTTTTCAGCAAACGACTGCAGGTACCAACGCTGCCACCCTTTGCATGTCCTCGGTGTGAAAACATAATTTTATCAATTAAGTATTTCTCTTCTGACTGAAATTACACATCAAAAAAATATTTCTTCTCAGCTTAGAGCCTTAGACCAAAAGATAATATAATCAAAAATAAAATTAATCAGATTCTTAAAAAAATAAAAATGAAAAATAGGGAAAAAAGATGAAACATTGAAACTAAATAAATTAAACAAAAACTTTAATGCATCGGCAAAATCTCTAAACACAAAAGGAGAATCTTGCTATTTCTGGGAAGCAACAAATGCATGTGAAAAGGAAAATGACCATACTTTTGGTTTCGGGTAATCAAACAAGAACCAATGACACATGGAGCAGAGGGAGGTTCTGAAAGGAGAAAAAAATAATGCTCATTATTTTGCTTCCTTAACTACCATCACTCACATATCCATTATAAATGTTACCTAGCCAACATTGTTTGGATATTGAAGAATTAATGTCCCAAAAAAAATATAAATTTTGAAGAAAAAAACCAGGGTCAAGCTTTCATCTTGTATACTTTTTTTTGCTTAAATCTGCTTATTACTATTAAAATTTAAGCACTAAGATTCGTAATAGATGCGAAAGTAGCCTAACAAGATGTGATCTAAAAGAGATCACCACGTTTCTCAGTTGTATTCATTTGCGGAAAAGGCAAATGATCAAGTTCACAAAATCAGTTCTCCACAACAATGGGGAATTCAAACTGATTTAACCAACAACGGCTAGTTAACCAACGATTGTAAAAAAAAAAATCATTATATCAATGATGACAGAAGAATACAATCTTGATTGGCTCATACAAAACAGGAACCATCAGAGATGATCATAAAAATCAAATCAACTCGAATCAAGATGGCAACAAAGGAATAAGTCATAAAGAGATAAGTGATCAAAATATCTCACATATTCAAAGGGAATTAAGAATGACTCGTGTTTGAACCAAACAGTACAGTCGAAAGCGTACTCTCTATTAGGGGTGTCCATGGGTCGGGTTCGGGGGGTTTTGACACCAACCCAACCAAAGGTGAGTGGGTTGGGTTGGGTTGGGTTGGGTTTGTAAAAAAAATAATGAAACCCAAACCAACCCAACCGGTCCATTTATGGGTTGGGTTGGGTGGGGTCGCCGGTGTTGCAAGAAACATATGGGTGCTCATTTTTGGGTCGATTTGGGTTAGGTTCGCGGGTCTTTCAGGGTAGAAAACATGAAAAATACCAAAAACACAAAAAAAAACTTGTTTAAAACTTTAAATTACATCAACAACCAACAACTAAAATTCTAAATTATACAACGAAAGAGTAAAACTCATCAACATTCAACAACTATCAACACAAACTAAGTAATATGGGTTGGTTAAATGGGTTTAGAATTCTGAAACCCAATACCCAACCCATACTCTATGGGTTCTATGTATTTTTTCCCAACCCAACCCAATCACCCGAACCAATCCACAAAATCTGGATTGGGTTGGTTCGGGTTGGTCGGGTTTGTGGGTCTACCCGGACCCATGGACACCCATACTCTCTATGGTACATTTTTCCCACGGGCTGATCACCTACTTGTTGTACGCCCCGATTCTCCATATTGAGAACAGGCAAGACCTCTGAGGATATAGTGACTTCAGTTGTGATCACTCCCATAGTCATGCAACGTAATGTTGTAGTAACGAGTTGACTCAGTCAACCAATCCTTTTAGAAAGTCGCTTCTTGTAAACTTTCACAATGTGATCCAGCTTTTCCCATTGAAAACAAACAATCTCCTCATCGTTGCAGTTTCTAGTTGCATATCATTTTCCACATCTCAGACAGCTTTGAAAAGTACACTGACGTTACTAGTTTCCTTGTCACTCCTCTTTTGAGTTCACTCCCATTATGATTGTTTCCTTAGCGGCTTTATAAGCGATAGGTGATGGAACTCAAAACAACTAACATACTCTAACAACCATTTCGTCTTGGTGTAGTAGCAGAACTTCATTCTCCGATACGCCTCAAACATTATAAGAAAAGAACTCATTCAGAAGATGATCCTAAAACTTCCTTAGCAACGGTTTTGTTCTCCGCTTCAACCAAAAAGACAGTCAATCCTTACAAAGGTTAAGGATGACAAACTTAAAGCAAAACTAGGCATCAAAATTCTATCCATTATCATTTCTCCTTAGAACCAGTAATGAAAAGAATATCAAACATCGTTGTCTCCCTTCGGAACAATGTCACAAAACAGGAACACAAATAAGGATAACCAAGGTCGTCATCCTTCTAAACATTGGTTTTCCATAGAACCAAGAACACATAAAAACACAGAAAACAATCAGAGAAAACACAACACAAACGATGACAGACCTATACCCCAAGCCCAAAAGACTCGGTCAGCTCTGATACCACCTGATGTAACACCCTTCTCGGGTACTATATTTTCTGTGACATTTTAAGTCCGAAAAATAGTTTTATTAAATTTCCTGTAATAAAATGGGGTAATTTTATTTTTTCTTTTAATAACAATAGAATGGATCAAGGTAAGAATTCTCAAAGTTTGAAAGAAAACATTTCGAAATGGCCCCTTTGAAAAATGGAGTTTGGATGGAGTCGGAACACCTGATAAATCATTTTATAACATCAAACCTTTTTTATTTTTCTCAAGGGAGACGGTAAGCAATAAAACAACCAACCTCATCAAATATTTACATAATACAATCTAGAGTTACTCAGAAGATAACAGTGCACTAAAACATTTACTAACCATGATTAAGGTTATAAGTTCAAAAATTATTTACACAAAACCCAACCCGACTCATAAACTTAAAACATAAAGATACACAGACCCAACATAAAGCTATGGAGACGCAGCTCCTAACATATAAGATACTTGGAGTCGCAGCTCCATAAACGGTAACATTAACTCCTAGACATCCCAAGCTGGCCAGACCAAAATATAAAAGACCATCCTCTCTCGTATATCATGAGAAGAACAAACCCAGCTGACGAGATCTAGTGGAAACTCTATTTGAGTCCACTACTGACGTCGTCACAAAAGACATCACTAGAGCCATTACAAAAGTAGCTCTCAGACCAAGCCATTTCCCTAACCAAGAGAAAAGTCATAGCCTACAGACCAACGACAATCATGCCTGTCTCAAGAGAAGAAAGGTCAGGCATGACACAAAAACACAAAGACCATCAACTTGAATCATCTAAAAGTTGGAATACGTCCACTAGAACTCCAACATATCGTCTGCAAACTCGAACCTCAACCTCGATGATGAATCAGCCGAGTGACATCTTGACATCTCAGTCTTCTCAAATTAATACAGAAGGCACATAATCGGACGACATAGGCAATATAAAATAAGGAGGTGAGATTCCCAAACATCACAGCATATGGCAGATATGAAAATAGTACGACACCACATAACATTTATTCATATCCGTGTACACATATATTTCAGTCAAACAGTCCAGTATATACAAGTTACAGATAACACGTGCACATATAGTCAACAGTACACAAATCAGTGTAATCACAATCTCATCAAGCATGTCCGGACACTGTTAGTTCATAGAGACACGAGAATAGAGGTAACTGATTGAAACTGCATAGTCACATACCTACACAGCCTCAAGAAAGATTTGACCCTAACTCCGGAGCTAAGAGAACATTCGGAAAGAGTGATTAGAGCACATGTTTCACAACTGTCAATATTAGGCATCTTATGCGTTCAATAGTAACAGCCACATAATGGTACTATAAGTGATTGTAAAACACTCTCGATAATCGTGACCGGCTAGCATCTAGTTGTTGATGTCAGTGTATTGCATGGAACGCCACGACCAAGAAGAATCACCAACTGGCCATTTGTGACCCTCCTACCCCGAACACCCCCAAGACCATTTAAGATCGTCACTAGCACGTCCTCATGCGCACATGCACGTCGGCTCAACTTCCAAGGCACAAAGGCCTTACAGAACATAGTATCAACTATGTGTTTAGATAATAATGCCGTTAATGGCGTGTGCGTTCATATTTATCCAACGGATAAATTCCGGGGTTCCTTATGGAGGCCAAAAGCCATTTCGTTCATATTTATCCATCGAATAAATTTCATGGTTCCTTACGGAAACCACAAGTCATTCTAGAAGAAAAGCAGACAGTACCAACCTCTTGGGAATCACCCCTCGTTGGACTATCCATGTTTCAACGCTTTAGTACATTATGAAGGTTGGTCATTCGTCACCAACTCAATTTTGCCTCTTTAAGTACATTCTCGAATAGGATTACTTGTCAAGCAAGCAACCTCAAAATAGCCTTTGTCATTAAGTATTATGGATGTAAGGATGAGTGAATCGTCCTTACTTTATGACATATGGTCTTGCTCCACCATGAGTCATAATCATTAAGTCTTTGTTTTCACTAAACCATCCTCGACTTAGATTTTCCATTTAACTTGAAATACTATTCTTGAAAACCAAAACCACTTTTATCCAAAATCAAAACCCTTTGTCTAAAACCAAATCATTTTGGAAGTAAGAATGACTCATAGGTATATTGATACCAAATCCCTCAAAATAGTATTTCAAATCCCGTAAAATTATTGAAAGACAATTTTCCCCTTTTACTTAATTTAGGGTCAAAACCCCTAAACTTTCAAATTAAGCTTCCTTTACTCATCATCATCAATTATCTAGGTTCTAATACTCATTTTCAGGCATTAAAATACCAAAGTAAGGTCTTGAATATTATTTCACTCAAAAGTCCTAAAACTTGACCGAAACAACTATCAAAGTCATTTTTGAAATCAATTGAACTCTTTAAGATGGTTTTAAACATTGTAAAAATAGTTTTGGAAAACAATACCTCCTTGTTTTCATTTATCCTTAAAACATTTATTTATTTAGTTACTAAAGCATCATTTTTGTAATTCAAAATATAACGTACGATCAAAATAATTCTCAATCTATTTCCAAAACCTTAATCAAAAATCAAACTTCCGAAATAATTGTTCACAACATTCCTTTTACTTTTATGGATTTAACATTCATTTTCTCACTTAGGGATATTAATGTCACTTAAGTTTCAAGGATTGGACTTAAACTCCCATTTCCATTCACATTTGGCCAAAAGCCAAGCACAACCAAAGTGAAGGTTACGCTACACCAAATAATCTGACAATTATACATACGCATCAATATATCAAGTTATATCGATTAATCACAATAATCAAGTTATTTACAATAACCAAGTATTAAATCCTCACTTTGATCCAATGATCAAAGTGATGGTTTTCAACATGCTAGAAATCATTTTCCAACCAATCAATCACACCAATGAACATAAATCTAACAACAATTAATAACCACAATAATTCCCTCATAAGGGACTAAATAAACAAAGTGGATAATCCTTGATTTAGGATTTTCCAACACCAAACAATTTAAAGCCATCTTCACATCCACCAATATGGTGTGATGCGGTTCACTCCCCCCTTACCTCTTGTAGACAATAGAGGATCATTTCCTTGGTTTTCAACAGTCAGCTTCCCTCAGAGCGAAGCTGTACCAAGCTAAACTCCAACTAATAACCCGACTTGATGCTCCAGTTTCCTCTGATACCTTGCGACAATTGCAGACAACTCATGTCAGCTCCCGAAACATGTAAAACTTGCTTCCCCAAGCAAACACAACCACTTTAACATCCCAGAGAGGGAGTCCAGACATTTTCAGCAACCAGACAATTCAAACAATTTGCTACTCATCATCAAACGCTCACTCTAAGTTGATTTAAATACTTAATTTCTCAAAAACAGGGTCACATTCAACAGAAATCAGTTTTGGGCAAAATAGTGCTCATCACCACAAATTGGGGAAAATGAGATTTTATCATAAGATTACAAAATCAGTTTGGTAAACATAAATTGACAGTCCCAATTGCATAACAACATAGTTAATTTCACAAGTACAAAACTAATTTCAAATAAAATCAAATTTGGGGTTTTAGGGTTCATGATACAAATTGGGGAAAATCAATCTACCCAAACAATGAAAAAAATTATTTTAGGATAACACTAATTAACTGTCCTAATTGCCCAAAACAAGGTTCAATTTCAAAATCAAACCAGAAATAAAAAACTAGGTTTAGGGTTTCAAAATAAAATTTGGGGTTCTTCTAAATCTGAGACATATAGATGAGATTTCACTCACCCAAGGAGAATGGGAAGAGAACATGGCGGCGGCCCAAGGTGGTGGTGACGGCAGTGACGTAACTCCGACGAGGTGGTCCTAGTGATGACCTAAACCGCTTCTGCACGAACAACAAAGGGAAGAAGGAGACCCGAACAGAGACGTCGAGGGACCACTACGGTGACCGGAACAGAGATCCTACGGTGGCGGCATCACGACATCGAACAGTGAAGAATTGGGACAGGACGCACGCGCAATAGCGTTGTCTTCTCTCCCACATCGCGGTTGCCTGATGGCACTCTGGAGGTGGTGGCGCGCGCGGTGCTCCTGCGATCGGACGGTGGTTGGGTGCAAGAGGAAAAAGGAGAAATTTTGGTGTGGGTGTTCTTCTGTGAAGAGAAGAAGAAGATGAGGGAAGAAAAAAAAGAAAAAAAAAGAGAAAGGAAGGGGTCGTGCGTTTTCTGATGGGGAAAGAAGGGGAAAATTTCCTTTTTCATTTTCTTTGTTTTTTCTTTTAGTTAGTAATAGGCAAAATGTGTGGTTGAAATTGATTTTTGAAAAAGGGAAATGATATTAACCCTTAGATCTAAAACAATGAGTGACAAATATATACTTTCAAAATTCAAAATAAAGTAAAGATTAATGATTGAACTAGTCAACCAACAAAATCAGTGATCCAAAATTAATCTCCAGTTGACACTAAACTAATTTATTTTCAAATCCAAAATTAAATGGAATAACATCTAAAAATAAATTCCTTTGAATCATATTATTTAAAATATTTTTATAAACAAACAATAATCATTCATGGTTGATTACTCAACTAAATCACATAAAATAAAATAATTTGAATGAGTAAATAAAATTACTCAACTAAATCACATAAAAATAACCAAAAATAAGCATCCATATGATTGATTATTTCAACAAAATAATTAAAATTATATGTGACAAATTGGGATGTTACAATACTACCCCACTAAAAGGAATTTCGTTCCCGAAATTCTCTAATCTAAATAAAACGGATGCGGATACCGTGCTTCTATCTCGGGTTTCAGATGCGTAACATTCTTGTCATTCAAAACATAACGTCACGTACCTCATAGATTAAGCTCTCTTTCGGACTTATACTATATTACTGAGACGACATAAGAAGACACTTAAAGCAAATCCTCTTTAAATTTCTGAAACTCGGAGTACATTCGGACAATTTGAATGCCAAACAGAGTAATATATATAGATATCAGATAAACCCTAACATCTAAACTGTATGAAACTATGACTCTATATCTGGTGGCGATTCTAACACAACAGCGATAAGATAAAACTTAAATTTGAACAAGAAGTTTGCAGAGAGAGATGAATAAATCCTTTTGTTCTACTCTCACGAGAGAGAATAAAGTAAGATAAAGAGAAGATAGAGGGTATTCAATATGCAAAAAGGGTCTTTAATATGTTCCTGAATGTAAAAATGCGTTGTACATCCATATATTTACAAACATGACTCTAATAAATATTGGGTTTTTGGCTCCCTTCCTATGTGGAGAAAGGCCCAAGTGTGTAAGCCCATTTTGTCTCACTTGTTTAAGTGGAGAGAAGTCAGATTAGGGTTGCAGAGAGGTCTCATTTTAGTAAAAATATAGCAGCCAACAAGAGAGAAGAGAGGAGAGAAAGCCAACCCGCATACCCACCAGACAGTCGCCGTAAAATCGCGACAGAGGATTGGTTTACCGTTCGATCGGGCTGAAATTTCTGTAACAGATTTAAGACGTGTGGTTCTTCATTCTCACCGTTCGGATTTTCAAGATGAGGTCTGAAGTGAGAGATATTGGCTTGCCACAGTAGCTCTGTTTTTGGGGTAAATTTCATCTTCTTGTTTCTCATTTGTAAGCATTGGTGCTTGGTTGTTTTGGTTGATTGTTAGCACTGTTTGTGCACTTGTTGGAGACTCTTTTGTATCCTTATTTGATCATAGTGGAGCTGTTTCTTTGGTCTGGACGACCCGTGGTTTTTACCCTTGCTTTTAGGGGGTTTTCCACGTTAAAATCTTGGTGTCTCTTTTATGTTTGTGTTGTTCTATTTGCTGTCATATATTTGTTGTTGTTCCTCACAGATTCTTGCAACTTTGGGGGGATTTATTTCCACTGCGTATTGCTTTGTTATTGTGTTACACTGTTGCATTGTTGTTCCCCCCATTAGAGTGGCATCAGAGCTACTTGGCTTGGGGCATTTTGACTTGCTTGAATGATGGAGGCAAATACAAAGATGGTCTGTTTGAATGGTACTAATTATCATTTGTGGAAGGGCAAGATGAAGTATATGCTCTTTGTGAAGAATATGCATCTTCCTGTTTTTGCTACTCAAAAGCCGGATGCCAAGTCTGATGAAGAATGGGATTTTGAACATCAACAGGTGTGTGGTTTTATTCGGCAATTTGTAGAAGATAATGTTTATAATCACATTGCAAATGAGACCCATGCAAAATCTTTGTGGGCAAAGATAGAGTCCTTGTATGCCTCTAAATCAGGGAATAATAAATTGTACTTGCTGAAGAGCTTTACTAGTTTGAGGTACAAGGAGGGGACTTCCATTTCAGATCGCTTGAATGAATTTCTAGGGCTCCTTGATCAGATGTCAGGAATGGGTATCAAGGTTGATGATGAGCTTTTGGGACTATTTCTATTGTTATCTCTACCAGAGTCTTGGGAGATATTTCGGGTTTCTATCACAAGTTCAGTCCCTAATGGTGTTGTTTCTTTGGAAATGGCAAAGGGTAGTGTTCTTAATAAGGATATGAGAAGGAAGGTACAGGGTACTTCATATCAGTCCGAGGTGCTTGTCACTGAAAATAGGGGGAGAAGTCAGAGAAAAGAACCGAATGGTGGTAGAGAGAAAAGCGGGAGCAAATCCAAGTCTCGATACAAGAATGTGGAGTGTCATTATTGTCACAAAACAGGGCACATACAAAAGAATTGTTTTTTGTGGAAAAAGGAGAACAAAGACAAGAAGGGTAAGCAGAAAGAGAGGGATCGTGATGATGATGACCGTGTCACTACTGCTACTGGTGATGATCTTGTTATTCTTCGTGACCATGAGTCGGTTAATCTTGTATCAGATGAGAGCATGTGGATAATTGATAGTGGTGCTACATTGCATGTTACACCAAGGATGGAGTTCTTCACATCTTATACTTCAGGTGACTTTGGATTGTTGAAGATGGGTGGTGTGTCAAAGGTGATTGGGTTTGGTGATGTTTGCTTGCAAACCAACATGGGAATGCAGTTGTTACTTAAAGGAGTCAAAGATGCTCCGGATGTCCACTTTAATTTGATCTCTGTGCAATTGCTTGATGAGGGTGGTTATGATAATCACTTTGGTTCTGGAAAGTGGAAACTTAGCAAAGGTAACTTGGTTGTGGCTAGAGGGGAGAAAATTTCTAAACTGTATTGGGCAAAAGCTTTGGTTGCTAAAGGCAGTGTGAATGTTGTGGATATGGAGGCATCTTTGTGGCACCGAAGGCTTAGTCATATCAGTGAAAAAGGGTTAAATTGCTTAGCTAAAAAGGATGTGCATCCGGGATTGAAGAGTGTAGAGTTGGAGAAGTGTTCTCATTGCATGGCTGGTAAACAGACTAGAGTATCCTTCAAGAAGCATCCTTCTTCAAGGAAGTCAGAGTTGCTTCAGTTGGTGCATTCTGATGTGTGTGGCCCATTGAAGGTAAAATCCTTTAGTGGTGCCCTCTACTTCGTTACCTTTATTGATGATTGTTCCAGGAAACTATGGGTCTATGCTTTGAAGACAAAAGACCAAGTGTTGGAGAAGTTCAAACAGTTTCAGTCTTTGGTTGAGAGACAGTCAGGCAAGAAGGTGAAATGCGTTCGTACTGACAATGGTGGTGAGTATTGTGGACCCTTTGATGTCTATTGCAAGCATCAAGGTATTGCACATGAAAAGACTCCTCCTAAAACTCCTCAGTTGAATGGTTTAGCAGAGAGGATGAATAGGACATTGATTGAGAGAGTGAGATGTATGCTTTCTGAAGCTAAGTTGCTTTGAATAGTGAGGCCAGACAAAATTTGGTTTGGCAAGAATGTTAGTTATGATCACTTGAGAGTCTTTGGTTGCAAGGCTTTTGTGCATGTTCCAAAGGATGAAAGATCCAAGTTGGATGCAAAGACAAAGCAGTGGATCTTCATCGGCTATGGTCAGGATGAATTTGGTTACAGGTTGTATGATCCTATTGAGAAAAAGCTTGTCAGAAGTCGTGATGTAGAGTTCATGGAAGATCAAACCATTGAAGACATTGATAAGGTGGAGAAGACTACACCCAAGAATGATAGCAACTTGTTTGATGTTGATCCAGTTCGGTTGCCTATTTATAATCCGGATATTGTTGATGGTAATGTTCAGATTGGCGAGCCACATGATTATGTTAATGATCAGCAGCTTGGAGATGAGTTAGATGTTCCAGGTGATGATGATGAAGAGGAACATGAGATGTCACAGGATGAGAATCTTGGTGATGCTCCCGAACCACCTCAAATCCAACTCAGGAGATCTAACTGGCAGAGACAACCATCTACAAGGTATCATTCTGATGAGTATGTAACCTTTACTGATGAGGGAGAACCTGAGTGTTTTGGAGAGGCCATGAAGAGTGAAGACACACAAAAGTGGCTGGATGCAATGCAGGATGAAATGAAATCCTTGTATGATAATAACACTTATGATTTGGTGAAGTTGCCTAAAGGCAAGAGGGCCTTGGAAAACAGGTGGATTTATAGGATGAAACATGAGAGTCACTCTACATCTCCGAGGTATAAAGCCAAATTAGTGGTGAAGGGCTTCCGTCAAAGAAAGGGTGTTGATTTTAATGAGATTTTCTCGCCTGTGGTAAATATGTCATCCATTAGAACCGTTTTGAGTTTGGTGGCTACTCTTGATTTGGAGGTAGAGAAAATGGATGTGAAAACAGCTTTACTTCATGGTAATTTGGAGGAAGATATTTACATGAAGCAACCTGATGGTTTTCAAGTTTAAGGCAAGGAAGACTATGTGTGTAGGTTGAGAAAAATCCTATATAGTTTGATGCAGGCTCCGAGGCAGTGGTATAAGAAGTTTGAGTCTGTTATGTGTGACCAAGGATACAAGAAGACTACTTCTGACCATTGTGTCTTTGTTAGAAAGTTTTCTAATGATGACTTCATTATCCTATTATTATATGTTGATGACATGCTTATTGTTGGGGAAAATATTTCCAGGATTGACAGGTTAAAGAAGCAATTGGGCGAGTCATTTTCCATGAAAGACATGGGAGCTGCTAAACAGATTCTTGGTATAAGAATCATTCGTGACAGAAAGGAGAAGAAGCTATGGCTATCACAAGAACACTATGTTAAAAGAGTGTTGTAGAGATTCCAGATGGAAAATGCCAAGGCGGTAAGCACTCCTCTTGCTACTCATTTCAAGCTGAGTGCTAAACAAAGTCCTTCAAATGAAGCAGAGAAATTAGATATGGAACGAGTTCCTTATGCATTTGATGTGGGTAGTTTGATGTATGCAATGGTATGTACAAGACCAGATATAGCACATGTTGTTGGTACAGTCAGTAGATTTTTGTCTAATCCAGGTAGAGAGCATTGGAATGCTATGAAATGGACTTTGAGATATCTTTGTGGTACCTTTGGTATGAAGCTTTGCTTTGGAGGTGATGAGCCTACTTTGGTGGGGTACTCGGACTCGAATATGACTGGAGACATTGATTCCAGGAAGTCCACTTCGGGCTGTATGATTAGATTTGCAGGGGAAGCTGTGGCTTGGCAGTCTAAGTTGTAGAAGTGTGTAGCATTGTCCACTACTGAAGCAGAGTTCATTGCCATTACCGAAGCATGCAAGGAGTTGCAATGGTTGAAGAAATTATTGCAGGAGCTTGGTTTTGTTCAAGACAAATATTTGTTGTTTGTTGATAGTCAGAGTGCTATTCATCTTGGTAAGAATCCAACTTTATTCTAGGTCCAAACATATTGATGTGAGGTATCATTGGATACGTGATGCTTTGGATGCTAAGCTGTTGGAGTTGGCTAAAGTTCATACTGATGATAATGGTGCTGATATGATGACTAAAGCACTACCAAGAGGGAAATTTGAAACTTGTTGTGATATCGCCAGTTTGGCGGTTATCTCCACATAGTTGTGAGGGGGAGATTTATTGGGTTTTGGGCTCCCTTCCTGTGTGGAGAAAGGGCCAAATGTGTAAGCCCATTTTGTCTCACTTATTTAAGTGGAGAGAGGTCAGATTAGGGTTGCAGAGAGGTCTCATTTTAGTAAGAATATAGCAGCCAACAAGAGAGAAGAGAGGAGAGAAAGCCAACCCGCATACCCACTAGACAATCACTGTAAAATCATGAAAGAGGATTCATTCAACGTTGGATCGGGCTGAAATTTCTGCAGCAGGTTCAGGACGTGTGGTTCTTCAATCTCATCGTTCGGACTTTCAAGAGGAGGTCTGAAGTGAGAGATGTTGGCTTAGTACAGTAGCCCTATTTTTGGGGTAAATTTCATCTTCTTGTTTCTCATTTGTAAGCATTGGTGCTTGGTTGTTTTGATTGATTGTTAACACGGTTTGTGCACTTGTTGGAGACTCTTTTCTACCCTTATTTGATCATAGTGGAACTGTTTCTTTGGTCTGGACGACCCGTGGTTTTTACCCTTGCTTTAAGGGGTTTTCCACGTTAAAATCTTGGTGTCTCTTTTATGTTTGTGTTGTTCTATTTGCTGCCATATATTTGTTGTTGTTCCTCACAGATTCTTGCAAGTTTGGGGGGATTTATTTCCACTGCGTATTGCTTTGTTATTGCGTTAAACTGTTGCGTTGTTGTTCCCCCCATCAATAAAGTTCCTCATTTCGTGAGAACTTCCTTCGAAAGACAAATTTGAAAATGATAATTTTATTTCTTCTCAAGAGTCTAGAATTCAAGTCGAAAAATTTTTTGGTCTTTGAAAAGGCAACAATAAATTTTTGCAAGTTCCCTCACTCGAGGTAACTCTAATTCACTTGGCACCAAAAATAAAATGAATTGCCAGATTTTTCATCCCCAAGGGAAATTTCTAACTTTTGCCCGTAAAGGCTAACAAGATGTGATCTAAAAGAGATCACCACGTTTCTCAGTTGTATTCATTTGCGGAAAAGGCAAATCATAAAGTTCACAAAATCAGTTCTCCACAACAATGGAGAATTCAAACTGATTTAACCAACAACGGCTAGTTAACCAACGATTGTGAAAAAAAAATCATTATATCAATGATGACAGAAGAATACAATCTTGATTGGCTCATACAAAACAGGAACCATCGGAGATGATCATAAAAATCAAATCAACTCGAATCAAGATGGCAACAAAGGAATAAGCCATAAAGAGATAAGTGATCAAAATATCTCACATATTCACAGGGAATTAAGAATGACTCGTGTTCAAACCAAACAGTACAGTCGAAAGCTTACTCTCTATGGTACATTTTTCCCACGGGCTGATCACCTACTTGTTGTACGCCCTGATTCTCCAAATTGAGAACAGGCAAGACCTCTGAGGATATAGTGACTTCAGTTGTGATCACTCCCATAGTCATGCAACGTAATGTTGTAGTAACGAGTTGACTCAGTCTACCAATCCTTTTAGAAAGTTGCTGCTTGCAAACTTTCACAATGTGATCCAGCTTTTCACATTGAAAACAAACAATCTCCTCATCATTGCAGTTTCTAGTTGCATATCATTTTCCACATCTCAGACAGCTTTGAAAAGTACACTAACGTCACTAGTTTCCTTATCGCTCCACTTTTGAGTTCACTCTCATCATGATTGTTTCCTTAGCGGCTTTATAAGCGATAGCTGACGGAGCTCAAAACAACTAACATACTCTAACAACCATTTTGTCTTGGCATAGTCGTAGAACTTCATTCTCCGATACGCCTCAAACTTTATAAGAAAAGAACTCGTTCAGAAGATTATCCTGAAACATCCTTAGCAACGGTTCTGTTCTCCGCTTCAACCAAAAAGACAGTCAATCCTTACAAAGGTTAAGGATGACAAACTTAAAGCAAAACTAGGCATCAAAATTTTGTCCATTATCATTTCTCCTTAGAAACACTAATGAAAAGAATATCAAACATTGTTGTCTCCCTTCGGAACAACGTCACAAAATAGGAACACAAACAAGGATAACCAAGGTCGTCATCCTTCTAAACATTGGTTCTCCATAGAACCAAGAACACATTAAAACACAAAACAATCAGAGAAAACACAACACAAACGACGACAGACCTATACCCCAAGCCCAAAAGACTCGGCCAGCTCTGATACCACATAATCTAACACCCTTCTCGGGATTTTCTGTGATATTTTAAGACCGAAAAATAGTTTTATTAAATTTCCTGTAATAAAATGGGGTAATTTTATATTTTCTTTTAAGGTCAATAGAATAGATCGAGGTAAGAATTCTTTGGAAGAAAACATTTCGAAATGTCCCGTTTGAAAATGGAGTTAGGATGTAGTCGGAACACCTGATAAATCATTTTATAACATCAAACCTTTTTTCTTTTTCTCAAGGGAGACAGTAAGCAATAAAACATCCAACCTCATCAAATATTTACATAATACAGTCTCGAGTTACTCAGAAGATAACAGTGCACTAAAACATTTCCTAATCATGATTAAGGTTATAAGTTCGAAAATTATTTACATAAAACCCAACCCGACTCAAAAACTCAAAACATAAAGATACACAGACGCAACATAAAGCTATGGAGACGCAGCTCCTAAAATATAAGATACTTGTAGTCGCATCTCCATAAACAGTAACATTAACTCCTAGATATCCCAAGCTGGCCAAACCAAAATATAAAAGAAAATCCTCTCTCGTATATCGTGAGAAGAACAAACCCAGCTGACGAGATCTAGTGGAAACTCTATTTGAGTCCACTACTGACGTCGTCACAAAAGACATTACTAGAGCCATTACAAAAGTAGCTCTCAGACTAAGCCATTTCCCTAACCAAGAGAAAAGTCATAGCCTACAGACCAATGACAATCATGCCTGTCTCAAGAGAAGAAAGGTCAGGCATGACAGAAAAACATAAAGACCATCAACTTGAATCATCTAAAAGTTGCAAGACGTCCACGAGAACTCCAACATATCATCTGCAATCTCGAGCCTCAACCTCTATGATGAATTAGCCGAGTGACATCTTGACATCTCAGTCTTCTCAAATTAATACAGAAGGCACATAGCCGGACGACATAGGCAATATAAAATAAGGAGGTGAGATTCCCAAACATCACAGCATATGGCAGATATGAAAATAGCACGACACCACATAACATATATTCATATCTATGTACACATATATTTCAGTCAAACAGTCCAGTAAATACAAGTAACAGATAACACGTGCACATATAGTCAACAACACACAAATCAGTGTAATCACAATCTCATCAAGCATGACCGGACACTGTTAGTTCATAGAGACACGAGAACAGAGGTAACTGATCGAAACTGTATAGTCACATACCTACACAGCCTCAAGAAAGATTTGACCCTATCTCTGGAGCTAAGAGAACATTCGGAAGGAGTTATTAGAGCACATGTTTCACAACTGCCAATATTAGGCATCTTGTGCGTTCAATAGTAACAGCCACATCGTAAAACACTGACTGTAAAACACTCTCGATAATCATGACCGGCTAGCATCTAGTTGTTGATGTCAGTGTATTGCATGGAACGCCACGACCAAGAAGAATCACCAACTGGCCATTTGTGACCCTCCTACCCCGAACACCCCCAAGACCATTTAAGATCGTCACTAGCACGTCCTCATGCGCACATGCATGTCGGCTCAACTTCCTAGGCACAAAGACCTCACAGAACATAGTATCAACTATGTATTTAGGCAATAATGTCGTTAATGGCGTGTGCGTTCATATTTATCCACCGGATAAATTTTGGGGTTTCTTACGGAGACCAAAAGCCATTTCGTTCATATTTATCCACCGGATAAATTTCGTGGTTCCTTACGTAAACCAAAAGGCATTCTAGAGGCAAAGCAGATAGTACTAACCTCTTGGAAATCACCCCTCGTTGGACTATCCATGTTTCAACGCTTTAGTACATTATGAAGGTTGGTCATTCGTCACCAACTCAATTTTGCCTCTTTAAGTACATTCTCGAATAGGATTACTTATCGAGCAAGCAACCTCAAAATACTCTTTGTCATTGAGTATTATGGATGTAAGGATAAGTGAATCGTCCTTACTTTATGACATATGGTCTTGCTCCACCATGAGTCATAATCATTAAGTCTTTGTTTTCACTAAGCCATCCTCGATTTAGGTTTTCCATTTAACTTGAAATACTAGTCTTGAAGATCAAAACCACTTTTATCCAAAATCAAAATACTTTAAATCTAAAACCAAATCATTTGGGAAGTAAGAATGATTCATAGGTATATTGATGCCAAATCCCTCAAAATAGTATTTCAAATCCCGTAAAATTATTGAAAGACAATTTTCCCCTTTTTACTCAATTTAGGGCTGAAACCCTTAAACTTTCAAATTAAGCTTCCTTTACTCAAAATCATCAATTATCTAGGTTCTAATACTCATTTTTAGGTATTAAAATATCAAAGTAAGGTCTTTAATATTATTTCACTCAAAAGTCATCAAACTTGACCTAAACAACTATCAAAGTCATTTTTGAAATCAATTGAACTCTTTAAGATTGTTTTAAACACTGTAAAAACAGTTTTGGAAAACAATACCTCCTTGTTTTCATTTATCCTTAAAACATTTATTTATTTAGTTACCAAAGCATCATTTTGGTAATTCGCAATATATCAAGTTATATCGATTAATCACAATAATCAAGTTATTTATGCTATAAATCATTTTCCAACCAATCAATCACACCAATGAACATAAATCTAACAACAATTAATAACCACAATAATGCCCTCATAAGGGATTAAATAAACAAAGTGGATAATCCTTGATTTAGGATTTTCCGACACCAAACAATTTAAAGCCATCTTCAGATCCACCAATATGGTGTGATGTGGTTCACTCCCCCCTTACCTCTTGTAGACAAGAGAGGATCATTTCATTGGTTTTCAACAGTCAGCTTCCCTTGGAGCGAAGCAGCACCAAGCTGAACTCCTACTAATAACCCGACTGGACGCTCCAGTTTCCTCTGACACCTTGCGACAGGTGCAGACAACTCATGTCAACTCCCGAAACATGTAAAACCTGCTTCCCCAAGCAAACACAACCACTTTAACATCCCAGAGAGGGAGTCCATGCATTTTCAACAACCAGACAATTCAAACAATTTGCTACTCATCATCAAACACTCATTATAAGTTGATTTAAATACTTAATTTCTCAAAACAGGGTCACATTCAACAGAAATCAGATTTGGGCAAAATAGTGTTCATCACCACAAATTGGGAAAAATGAGATTTTATCATAAGATTACAAAATAAGTTTGGTAAACATAAATTGATAGTTCGAATTGCATAACAACATAGTTAATTTCACAATTATAAAACTAGTTTCAAATAAAATCAAATTTGGGGCTTTAGGGTTCATGATACAAATTGGGGAAAATCAATCTACCCAAACAATGATAAAATTAGTTTAGGATAACGCTAATTAACTGCCCTAATTGCCCAAAACAATGTTCAATTTGAAAATCAAAACAGAAATCAAAAACTAGGGTTAGGGTTTCAAAATCTAATTTGGGGTTCTTCTAAATCTTATACATATAGATGAGATTTCACTGACCCGAGGAGAAGGGGAAGAGAACGCGGCGGCGGCCCAAGGTGGTGGTGACGGCAGTGACGCGACTCCGGCGAGGTGGTCCGAGTGATGACAGAGACATCGAGGGACCCCTTCGGTGACCGGAACAGAGATCCTACGGTGGCGGCATCACGGCGTCGATCAGTGAAGAACTGGTACAGGACGCACGCCCAATCGCTTGTCTCATCTCATGCATCGCGGCGGCCTGACGGCGCTCTGGAGTTGGTGGTGCGTGTGGTACTCCTGCGATCGGATGGTGGCTGGGTGCAAGAGGAGAGAAGGAGAAGTTTTGGTGTGGGTGTTCTTCTGTGAAGAGAGGAAGAAGATGAGGTAAGAAAAGGAAAAAAAAAAGGAAGGGGTCGTGCATTTTCTGATGAGGAAAGAAGGGGAAAAAATTCCTTTTTCGTTTTCTTTGTTTTCTTTTAGTTAGTAATAGGTAAAATGTGTGGTTGAAATTGATTTTAGAAAAAGGGAAATAATATTAATCCTTAGATCTAAAACAATGAGTGACAAATATATACTTTCAAAATTCAAAATAGAGTAAAGATTAATGATTGAACTGGTCAACCAACAAAATCATTGATCCAAAATTAATCTCCAGTTAACACTAAACTAATTTATTTTCAAATCCAAAATTAAATAGAGTAACATCTGAAAAATTCCTTTGAATCGTATTATTTAAAATATTTTTCTAAACAAACAATAATAGTAAAATATTGTTGTCCTGCAAGTGTATAAACACTGCAGTAACGCACCCAAGAAAATAATTTGAATGAGTAAATAAAATTACCCAACTAAACCACATAAAAAGAATCAAAAATAAACATCCAGATGATAGATTATTTTAATAAAATAATTAAAATTATATGTGAAAAATTGGGATGTTACAATACTACCCCACTACAAGGAATTTCATCCCCGAAATTCTCTAATCTAAAGAAAATGGATGCAGATACCGTGCTTTTATCTCGGGTTTCATATGTGTAACATTCTTGTCGTTCAAAACATAACGTCATGTACCTCATAGATTAAGCTCTCTTTCGGACGTATACTATATTACTGAGACGACATAAGAAGACACTTAAGGCAAATCCTCTTTAAATTTCTGAAACTCGGAGTACATTTGGACAATTTGAATGTCAAACAGAGTAAGATATATAGATATCAGATAAATCCTGACATCTAAACTATATGAAACTCTGACTCTATATCTGGTGGGGATTCTAACACACCAATAATAAGATAAAACTTAAATTTGAACAAGAAGTTTACTGAGAGAGAGAGGAATAAATCCTTTTGTTCTACTCTCACGAGAGAGAATAAAGTAAGATAAAGAGAAGATAGAGGGTATTCAATATGCAAAAAAGGTCTTTAAAATGTTCCTGAATGTAAAAATGCGTTGTACATCCACATATTTGCAAAAATGAATCTAATAAAGTTCCTCATTTCGCGAGAACTTCCTTCGAAAGAAAAATTTGAAAATGATAATTTTCTTTCTTCTCAAGAGTCTAGAATTCAAGTCGAAAATTTTCTTGGTCTTTGAAAGGCAACAATAAATTTTTTCAAGTTCCCTCACTCGAGGTAACTCTAATTCACTTGGCACCAAAAATAAAATGAATTACCAGATTTTTCATCCCCAAGGGAAATTTCTAACTTTTGCCCGTAAAGGCTAACAAGATGTGATCTAAAAGAGATCACCATGTTTCTCAGTTGTATTCATTTGTGAAAAAAGTAAATGATAAAGTTCACAAAATTAGCTCTCCACAACAATGGAGAATTCAAACTGATTTAACCAATAACGGCTAGTTAACCAACGATTGTAAAAAAAATCATAGAATACAATCTTGATTGGCTCATACAAAACAAGAACCATCGGAGATGATCATAAAAATAAAATCAACTCGAATCAAGATGGCAACAAAGGAATAAGCCATAAAGAGATAAGTGATCAAAATATCTCACATATTCACAGGGAATTAAGAATGACTCGTGTTCAAACCAAACAGTACAGTCGAAAGCTTACTCTTTATGGTACATTTTTCCCACGGGATGATCACCTACTTGTTGTACGCCCCGATTCTCCATATTGAGAACAGGCAAGACCTCTGAGGATATAGTGACTTCAGTTGTGATCACTCCTATAGTCATGCAACGTAATGTTGTAGTAACGAGTTGACTCAGTCTACCAATCCTTTTAGAAAGTCGCTGCTTGCAAACTTTCACAGTGTGATCCAGCTTTTCACATTGAAAACAAACAATCTCCTCATCGTTGCAGTTTCTAGTTGCATATCATTTGTCACTCCTCTTTTGAGTTCACTCTCGTTATGATTGTTTCCTTAGCAGCTTTATAAGCGGTAGCTGATGGAACTCAAAACAACTAACATACTCTAACAACCATTTTTTCTTGGCGTAGTCGCAGAACTTCATTCTCCGATACGCCTCAAACTTTATAAGAAAATAACTTGTTCAGAAGATTATCCTGAAACTTCCTTAGCAACGGTTCTATTCTCCGCTTCAACCAAAAAGACAGTCAATCCTTACAAAGGTTAATGATGACAAACTTAAAGCAAAACTAGGCATCAAAATTCTCTCCATTATCATTTCTCCTTAGAAACAATAATGAAAAGAATATCAAACATCGTTGTCTCCCTTCGGAACAACGTCACAAAACAGGAACACAAACAAGGATAACCAAGGTCGTCATCCTTCTAAACATTGGTTCTCCATAGAACCAAGAACACACAAAACACAAAACAATTAGAGAAAACACAACACAAACGACGACAGACCTATACCCCAAGCCCAAAAGACTCGACCAGCTCTGATACCACCTAATGTAACACCCTTCTCGGGTGCTACATTTTCTATGACATTTTAAGTCCGAAAAATAGTTTTATTAAATTTTCTGTAATAAAATGGGGTAATTTTATTTTTTATTTTAAGATATATAGAATGGATCAAGGTAAGAATTCTCAAAGTTTGAAAGAAAACATTTCGAAATGTCCCCTTTGAAAAATGGAGTTTGGATGAAGTCGGAACACAAGATAAATCATTTTATAACATCAAACCTTTTTTCTTTTTCTCAAGGGAGACAGAAAGAAATAAAACATCCAACCTCATCAAATATTTACATAATACAGTCCGGAGTTACTCGGAAGGTAACAGTGCACTAAAACATTTACTAATCATGATTAAGGTTTTAAGTTCAAAATTACTGAAACACGTTCAATATGTAAACTATTGAAATTTTGATGATTCCAAATAGATTAAGTATGGTAATATTGAACCTTATGAAATTACTGATAAGTCTGATAAGCGTGCAGGAAAATAGACTTAAGGTCGTTCGTCTAAAAATCTGACCCGTCTAATTTTTAGTACAACATAGTTTTTATACTTGTCTAAAAACCACCCGTCTAAAAACCGGTCAACTCAAACATAGACCAAGTCAAAGCTCAATCAAGATCTGATCTAGTTGATGATGTGGCAAGAATCATAAATCTGAAGAAGCCTCAGAAGATCACACGTCTAAAATGACTCGATCACTCGTCTAAAGTTTTGGCTCATTATCACCCGTCTAATTCTGGACTGCACAAGCACCCGTCTAAATTTCAAACAGTGCTACACTTGGTAAAGTGTCAGATTGTCAGAATGAAGTCCAAGTCAACCTTATTCAAATAAGATATCTTTCTTAAGGATCTCGAAGACCTCTGGTCCTGTGGTCTAGCCACCTGTGGTCATGCTGCTGGGACTCCTCTTCCAGCTCCACCTCTTGGCACGCTAGTTCCTCTGCCAGTAACTACAGGTTGTTGCATATCCCGCTGCCTACAATCACGAGCCAAGTAATCTGGTTCACCACAGATGTAACAAACACGCATCTCTCAACAATCTCTCACATAATGCGGTCCCCCGCATCTGAAACAAGCTAAGCCCTTCTGTTGTTGTTGATCTGCTCCACCCACTGGTGCTGTAGGAACTGATACTGGTGCAGCTGTCTGCACTGGTATAGTATATGGTTCTCGTCTCCTATGAGAACCACTATCTACTCTCATTTGAGTATCCGATCGAATAGGGCCGCCACTCCTTAATTGTTTATTCTCATTGGCCATCCTCAAATCTATACTTTCAATGGTGTTGCATCTCTAGAATAGTTCCGGGAAATACTGAATGTCGAGAGACATTACAGCCCTCTATAGCTCGTCCCTAAGTCCTTCCTCAAATCTTCTACACTGCCAGTCTTCACTCGAAAACCTTTGATAGAATTCCGAGAACTTGATCAGAGCCTCAAAACGTGATGCATACTCACCAACAGACATGTTGCCTTGTTTGAGGTTTGTGAATTCCTCTTCCTTCTCACGTCTAACTAGACGCGGAAAATACTTCTCGAAAAACCAGTCGATAAATAGCTGCCAGGTAATATTTCTGCCTTCGTGCTTCCAATAGCCTTTTCTTTCCTTTCCACCAGAATTCTGCTCCTTCAGTTAGCATAAAGGCAACATAGGTCACTTTCCTCTCCTCGTTGCAGCGAACAGTAGCAAATATCTTCTCAATCTCCTGTATCCACCATTCAGCCTTCTCCGGGTAATACTCTCCTCTAAATTGAGGTGGCTTTCCATTCATAAAATTAGTCAATACGGCCTCTTCAGCTGCTACAACCCTTCTCTGATTCTTTATTTCTAGCTGCTCTCTATTCATTTGCAATATCTCAGCATTCTGTTCGGTTTGCAATAGCATAGCAGCAGCTAGGGTTTCCATTGCATTTGGAGTTAAAGATGATCCCCTTCCATTCTCAGTATTGTCAGCATTACCATTGACAGCTCCAATAATCCTTTCTGGAGTTCCGTCACCACTGTTAGTTGGACGTCCTCTTCCGTGAGCCATGATTCTATTAAAAGAAATCATCCGCTCTCATCAGTATGACATATAAACATAGACAAGTATATAAATACCATATGCCACACTAATATTAACCTCTCACATCATATTCAGACACACTACCCAACTTCTAAGCATAGTCAAAATCCGATGTTGATTCAACTAGACACGGCCAGTAACAACATCCCAAACCTCGCAGTCCTTGATTTTGATCGGACATAACCCATAGTCCGTTTTAGAACCAAACTGCTCTAATACAAAAATGAGATACCCCGTTGTGCCCCTTTGTGTCATTAGATTAAATCCTTATTAATTAATTTCTTAATCGTTCGCTTATCATAAAAATACGTAAAAAAATTTAAAACTTAACTTATAAAGTATACAACTTCATATAGAATAGCATATCACAATATAAGTATATTATGCATATTACAAAACACTGTTGAGGATATCCTATCAGTAGGATCCCTCACAGGCATATACTTAGACAAAAAGTTAAACAGCGGAAAACATAATAAAAATACACCTCACGAGACGCACTGGCCATAACTAACTAGACCCTAATCACCATGGGTCACAGCTCGTCCTCCAGCCTCCGGTTCGTAGGGAGTTCCATCCAACTCCTCCTGGTTACGCTCATCCACAGGGTCTTCTCGTACGATTCCACAAGGAGATAAAATACAACATACAGAAATATACAGGGGATAAGAAACAGTTCTATCATCAAAAAGTGGAAAAGGGTTATAGTAAATTATACAGTAATTGTCACAGACAAACAACACACATAACTAACAGATCATCCTCAAGTTAATATGTTATCCTCTACCCTCAATCTCATGTTACTCAAAGACACCATAGCTGCATACCTATTTCCTAAGGTGGAAGTGGTCTCGCGAGAACTCTTGATTTTACGTGTATTATATTACCAATACACGGTGTATTATATTACCAATACACAGAAGTGTTTTACGTGTATTATATTACCAATACACGGTGTATTATATTATCAATACACAGAAGTGTTTTACGTGTATTATATTACCAATACACGGTGTATTATTTTACCAATACATAGATGTCATTGTGTATTATATTACCAATACACTTTTGTCATTGTGTATTATATTACCAATAAACTTTTGTCCTTGTGTATTATATTACCAATACATGGTTATGGACAACAACACCTATACTTGAATCTCACCAACCCATTTTAACAACATCCTAGTGCATTAACCTTCCATTAGAACTTGACACATACACTACTAGAAAAATTGAATTTTCGGACGGAATTTTCGGACGGAAATGTTTCCGTCCGAAATTTTCAGAAAATTTCGGACGGATTTCGGACGGATTGTGTTATTCTTTATATTTTCCATGATCCGTCCGAAATCAGTCCGAAATTTCAGACGGATTGTGTTATTTTTTTATATTTTCCATGATCCGTTCGAAATCCGTCTGAAATTTCGGACGGATTTCAGACGGATTGTGTTATTTTTTATATTTTCCATGATCCGTCCGAAATCCGTCCCCAAATTTCGGACGGATTTCCGACAGATTTTGTTATTTTCTATATTTTCCTTGATTTATCTTACATCCGTCTGAAATCCGTCCGAAAATTTCGGACGGATTGTGTTATTTTTTATATTTTCCTTGATCCGTCTGAAATCCGTCCGAAATTTTCGGACGGATTGTGTTATTTTTTATATTTTCCTTGATTTATCTTACATCCGTCCGAAATCCGTCCGAAAATTTCGGACGGATTTCAGACGGATTGTGTTATTTTTTATATTTTCCATGATCCGTCCGAAATTTCGGACGGATTTCGGACGGATTGTGTTATTTTTTATATTTTCCATGACCCGTCCGAAAATTTCGGACGGATTTCCGACGGATTTTCTTATTTTCTATATTTTCCTTGATTTATCTTACATCCGTCTGAAATCCGTCCGAAAATTTCGGACGGATTGTGTTTTTTTTATATTTTCCTTGATCCAATCTGAAATCGTCCAAAATTTGGGACGGATTGTGTTATTTTTTATATTTTCCTTGATTTATCTTACATCCGTCCGAAATCCGTCCGAAATTCCGAAATCCGTCCGAAATTTCGGACGGATTTCAGACGGATTGTGTTATTTTTTATATTTCCCTTGATCCGTCTGAAATCCGTCCGAAAATTTCGGACGGATTGTGTTATTTTTTATATTTTCCTTGATCCGTCTGAAATCCGTCCGAAATTTTCGGACGGATTGTGTTATTTTTTATATTTTCCTTGATTTATCTTACATCAGTCCGAAATCCGTCCGAAAATTTCGGACGGATTTCGGACGGATTGTGTTATTTTTATATTTTCCTTGATCCGTCTGAAATCCGTCCGAAATTTTTGGACGGATTGTGTTATTTTTTATATTTTCCTTGATTTATCTTATATTATCCTTGAAAAAATATTAAATAATTTATCTTATAAATATGATTAAAATATTTGATCTTAATAAATTTAAAAGTAAACAAGATTTATGAAGTGAATTAAACAAGATTTATATTTCTTACAAGATTTATGAAGTGAATTAAACAAGAAGTACAATTGTTTGATCCTAATAGAACCCAAATGGACTGGTTTGATCCTAATAGAGCCCAAATTGACTTGTTAGGACCTAATTGGGCCAATTGCCCCGATCGGCCCAATTGAACTTCTACGGTCCTAATGAAGCCTAAATGGACTTGTTTGATCCTAATAGAGCCCAAATCGACTTTTTAGGTCATATATGACCTAACTGGGCCAATTTGTACTTCTTTGATCCTAATGGAGCCCAAATGGACTGGTTTGATCCTAATAGAGCCCAATTTGACTTGTTAGGACCTAATTGGGCCAATTGCCCCGATCGGCCCAATTGAACTTCTATGGTCCTAATGAAGCCTAAATGGACTTGTTTGATCCTAATAGAGCCCAAATCGACTTTTTAGGTCATATACTACCTAACTGGGCCAATTTGTACTTCTTTGATCCTAATGGAGCCCAAATGGACTGGTTTGATCCTAATAGAGCCCAATTTGACTTGTTAGGACCTAATTGGGCCAATTGCCCCGATCGGCCCAATTGAACTTCTATGGTCCTAATGAAACCTAAATGGACTTGTTTGATCCTAATAGAGCCCAAATCGACTTTTTAGGTCATATACGACCTAACTGGGCCAATTTGTACTTCTTTGATCCTAATGGAGCCCAAATGGGCTGGTTTGATCCTAATAGAGCCCAATTTGACTTGTTAGGACCTAATTGGGTCAATTGCCCCGATCGGCCCAATTGAACTTCTATGGTCCTAATGAAGCCTAAATGGACTTGTTTGATCCTAATAGAGCCCAAATCGACTTTTTAGGTCATATACGACCTAACTGGGCCAATTTGTACTTCTTTGATCCTAATGGAGCCCAAATGGACTGGTTTGATCCTAATAGAGCCCAATTTGACTTGTTAGGACCTAATTGGGCTAATTGCCCCGATCGGCCCAATTGAACTTCTATGGTCCTAATGAAGCATAAATGGACTTGTTTGATCCTAATATAGCCCAAATCGACTTTTTAGGTCATATACGACCTAACTGGGCCAATTTGTACTTCTTTGAAACCCTAATCCTTTGATTTCAGATTTTAATCTTAAAATTAAATCTTGTTTTATGAAATTGGGACTGTGAATTAGTGTTTCCTGTAACAGCCCGTTTTTAGTTACGCTGTTTAACCGGTTAAAATATAATTACAGAAAAATAAGTTACATTATTGTCACTATTATTACCAGTACAGAAAAATATTTTAAATAATAGGATTAAGATCAAAGCATTTTCATATTTTCATTCTATTTAATTTTATAGTTGAAAATAAACTGGTTTGACATTTATCGGAGATTAAATTTTGGACCGAGTATTTTCTTAGTTGATCAGTTCAACTATTAATCTTTACTCTAATTTGAATTTCGAAATCATATCTTTATCAACCTTTATTTTTTAGATTCAAAAAAGTAAAAACATGTTTATTTTAGACTTAATATTTATCACTCATTTTTGTACCTATTACTAAATACTAAGTTAAAAACATGAATTTTCTCTCTCCTACTTCTACTATCAACCCGTAAAAACCCACCCCCTCTCTCTTACTAAATACTAACCCTAACCCTAGGTTTTGATTTTTAGTTCTCAGTTTATGAAATTAATTGGTGTTTTCTGAAATTGGGAGCATGATTAAGTGTCTCCCTAAATCAATTTTGTCAATCTCTTGTTAAACTGATTTTTCTCAATTTTCATCTTAAGCCTAAAAACCTCAAATCTGTTTTAATTTTAAATGATTGATGTTTTTGGGAAATTAAATATATTATTGAATTATATTTATATTTTGATTGTTGAGAAATTAATTTAGTGTTTTTGTCTGGTTGTTTCAATGCTTGGATCATCTCTCTGGGATGTTTTTCATGTTCTTGCTTGCTTTGGAGAAGTATGAATTCCCTTTTGGGGAACTCATTGGAGCTGATTGCATGGCTATGAAGTTCCAGAAAAACCTCCGAACACATTAAAAGGTGGGAAAAGAATCAACCTATCGTCGGAATCGACAAGTAGTAGATTATATGATAATTGTGTAGGGCGACTTAAACCCTACTAGTAGTCGAGTAATCGACAAGACCAAAATCCCATTGTAAACTTTTTTCTGTAAAACCAATGTAATTCGGGGATTGTAGGTTTATCGACATTAAGTTGATTTTAAGTATTTGAGGATGTTTGAATTAAGTCGAGTAATCTCACACTTTTGCTTGAATTATTTACTTTTGTCTTCGTTTTCTGTGGTGTTGATCTTTTTCTACAGCCGATTTGCTCACCTCCTGGGAGATCAATCAACCGGTCTAGGAGCCTCCCGGCTCTCTAGCAGTTCTCTTTTATTTATTTTGCATTCACAAACCTTTCAATTGTTTATCCTTTCTGTGGCTGTTGTTCTGAATTAGTGATTTTCTCAATGTTTATCCTTTCAGATTGGTTTGGATGGAATTCGTATGTTAGATCCAAATACCAGTCGAACATTGAGAATATATCCTCTTGAGAACATAACAAGATGTGAAGTAAGTTTGTTAGCTTCCTTATTGACATTTTGACTATTTCTTCAAAATTAATTTTTGTAACTAGTCTCAATATAATATGTTTCTAATTTAATTATGCAGAAATTTGATTCATCTACCTTTGCATTCTGGTCAAGGAGCTCGGTGGATGTGGAGCCAGGACGAATCAGATTGCAATCCAATAGTTACACTACTAACACACTTTTGGATACTGTGACTGCTGCTACTATACAGGTATTCTGAGAATTTCATCCTCCTTTTGTGGAAATAGTTTTTGCTGATGAATTAGATTATAAGAATGTAAATTTTATAAATATCTGTTGGGAGATGCTGGGTGTACTTTATGTTATTGGGGGACATGATTTAGTTTTAGTTGCTTGCCTTGTATGAGTTGCAATGTGTAGTGTACATTCAAGGCCATGTTTTTACTCACGATATGTTTTGTACTATTTGAAGATTCATTATCATTGGATAATGTTTGTTATATTCAGTGCAACTTACCTGTTTCAACCTTTTCTCTCTTATTCACTGAATCTTCTGTTCTTTAATCTTTATCAAATTTAAAGATTCCAATATTGGTTGTTTGTGTGTCGTTTGTTTTGTGTGTGTGTAGTGGAAATAATGTCGGTTCTTTTGGCTATCCTAATACTCTTGTGCATTGCAGATTTTTTGTTTAGCCTCAACATTTGACTATCCTCTAAACTAAAGTGTAGTGTATGCTTAGGCCTAGGAATTATGAACGGACATGAGTTAGATAAAGATTCAAACAATTTGAGGGTTTGCTAGCAATAAAGATCCAAACAATTTGAGGGTTTGCTGGAAAAATCTCTTGATAATTTTTATTATTGGTACTTTCTGCTAGTCGCATCAATTTAAATGCCAATAATTAATAAATAGCCTTCTAATTATGCTTTTTGGCTGTTAACAATGCTGGCAGATAAAATATGTCCTAAGCATTTAACACTTTTTAATTGATAAACAATTAGATTGCACTTTCCAACTATTGGAATTACCATCGATCTTACTGATCTGTAGCATGTATATTTGCTCAGACGGCTATACTAAACAGTATAGATCACATGGGCTTCTTTCTCGACTCAGTTCTTTTGGGGTTCTAGAGTAAAGTTGAACACATGTGTGCACTTATTTCTGTTTGTTAATTAATTGACTTGCTTGGTTGGTGGAAAGGTTCATTCTTTTACTGAATTGTTGGATATAAATCTTTCAGGTGTATCGTGGGGGCATCTCCATTGATGCAGGTCATTCTACTTCTAAAGGAAAAATGTCAGCAAATTTGGAGAGGCTGGATTCTTAGATTCCTCAACTTTTTGGTTCATTACATGACCTTCACAGTTCACAGTGGCTTGATCTTCTGATAGTTTTTAAGTCATGACTTTTGGATTGCATGCAGCAATTGGTATTTGATTTTTAGAAGTTGTATGGTACCAAGGCTGTATTTTGTAACAATAGTCAAATTCATGATTTTGTGATTGAATGTGAAACTGCAAATGTTAGTGATCGGTGCCATATAATTCGCATAGATAATGAAACTGTAATGTAAGTGAAGTGATCTGTCACGGCCGTGATGAGCATCACGGCCTGGTCATGACAGCTTCTGCCTTGAATGTTGTTTCACTAAATGGTCTGTCACGGCCGTGATGGGTATCACGGCCTGGCCGTGACAGATTCTGCTTAGAAGGGGTCTGGCTCAGTTGACATGTCACGGCCGTGACAGATTCTGACTTTTGATTCTTCCGTGGGAAATCCGTCCCAAATCCGTCCGAAAACAAAAATAATCCGTCCGAAAAATAACCAACAAAATCACAGCATCCGTCCCAAATCCGTCCGAAAACAAAAATAAATCCGTCCGAAATCCGTCCGAAAAATAACCAACAAAATCACAGCATCCGTCCCAAATCCGTCCGAAAACAAAAATAAATCCGTCCGAAATCCGTCCGAAAAATAACCAACAAAATCACAGCATCCGTCCCAAATCCGTCCGAAAACAAAAATAAATCCGTCCGAAAATAACCAAAATCCGGATTTCCACGTTGTCCATATTCCGTCCGAAATCCGTCCGTAAATATTTTCGGACGGAATTTGGGACGGATTTTATAATTTCCCACGGGGCTTTTTCGGACGGGTGCCATTCCGTCCGAAATCCGTCCGAAATGAATTATCCGTCCGAAATTTGTCCAATTTCCGTCCGAAATCCGTCCGGAAATCCGTCCGAAAAAGATGGATTTCTAGTAGTGATATTCTATGCCATAACACCTCTTTAACATACATCATCTAGGTTAGGCACTTCTAAATCATCATTATCCTCACACCCAAAACGATCATCTCTTAGACAACATATATATCTTTGCTTAAAATTCACTAAGCATAATAATAAAAACCAGGCAGATCATGCATAACACAATATCAATCAAAATATTCCCATATCACCAACATAGCACAAAATCAATTCAATAAAGGTAATCAAATCAAATCAACCATCAACAATATAAAATCAACCTAATATCGATAAACCTAAAATCCCCGAATCGCCATTGGTTTTTCAAAAAAAGTTTCTAATGTGATTTTAGTCTTGTCGATTACTCGACTACTAGTAGGGTTTAGGTCGCCCTACACAATTATTATATAATCTACTACTTATCCATTCCAACGATAGGTTGGTTCTTTCCCCCACCTGGGTTATCACCGAACTCCCGAACTCGAAGCTCCTCGTTGTCACACCACAAAGTACTAACTCCACTTTCAACCAATCAACATAATAACCAATAAATCAAACAAACTCATCTATGTTTTCTTTAGGCTAGGTTTGGCCATTTAATTCAAATTAGAGTTAGGATTCTTTTCTCAACATAAGCCTTTGGATACTTATCACTTAGGTTCTAGGTAACTTAGATAAATTGCTATAACTTGAAAATATGGAATAAAAATCATCCAACCACTTAGGGTAGGTTTCGACCTTGTATTACAAAATAGGCTAGGGTTTTCAAAAAAACACAATTTCTTAGATCAATGATCTTAGAGTATTAAAGAGCATGAATCAATCATTAGATTTCACAAATCAATCAAACACCTTTCTCCCCTTTTATGTTAGGGTTTCGACCTCTTTAGTATAAGTAGGCTAGAAATTTCCAACTTTCCAATCTCTTAGACTTAGCATCCAAATATATTAAGGAGCTCAAGTCCACGAGCATATTGGAAAATGAAAACAAAACATCCTAGGTTCACAACCATCATAGGTTCGGCCATCATAGAAGAAATAGGCTAAAAATATTTAAACTTTCCAATACTTTAGATTTAAGATCAAGAGGTATCTAGAAGCTCAAATACATGATTATCTTTCAAAAAGTTGAAACAAAACTTTCTAGGCCACTAATACATAGATTCGGTCATCCTTAGAAAAATAGGTTAGATATGTTTGTTTGATACAAGCTCTTAGAATATGAAATTAGAGATTAATAGAAGTCCATAGAAATTGGTTTCAACTCAAACGGAGTTTTCTACCATTTTCTAGAGATTTTAGAAGTTAAAAGAGGTTTAAGAACATTTTAAGAAAGCATAAAGTAAACACATGAAATAAGTATAAAACTTGAAATAGAAGAGTATGAGAGGGTTACCCTTGAAACTAGAAAGAAAAAGTATGAAGAACATGAAGCTTGAAACTAAGTAAAAAATGGAAACTTTAAGTGTTAGATACTTAAAAATAGGAAAGTGATGAAGAGAAAATGAAATGGGTATTTATAGAGGGAGAGGTGAGATGGCCGTGAAAGAGAAGGAAGAAGCAAGTCTTGATGACTAAGTTTTGCCTTATGCCTTGTTTGGTTGAAGAAGAGAGAGAAAATGGGTTTTTAGCATATAATATGTTATAATTTAAAAAATGTCATCATGACCACTTTTTAGGATGTGACTTAGGTCATCCCCCTAGTAAGTCACCTCACTCTCACATGTCACCCCATCACTTTTGTGCACCCTACTCTGCTCTATTGCGTATCCGGTTCAAGTTTCCGAACGTATTTCACCCGGAATAAATATTATATTTTATTTTTGAACTCAAATTTTCGAAAATTTACAATATCATACAAAACATCACAAAAACACTAACTATTTCGTTCACGGTTCAAAATTAGGTTTTCTTCTCAGTAAACTTTTACTGTCAGTGAAAACACAGACCGGGGTTCGTCCGAATTTTCAACCCGAAATTTTACCGTAACCTTCTACCATAAATTAGATTATGAGTAAGGTTTTATTTTATTCAAAAACACTTTCTAACTCTCAAATTAAAATATAATTATTTATATTTTAACCGGTTGAACAACGTAAATAAAATCAGTGTTATTACACTGTTCTTTGCAACTACGATACAACAACTCTACGGGAACAAAAGTGTACTCTTGGAATGCCTTGTTAAGAGTCAACGTCCCTAAACATTTAATACATACCCAGAACAACTCTTTGGCATTAATGGCATTCCAAAAACTCAAATCAAATAACACACTTTCTGAAGCTGTGCCGAACGGATAAATTGATTGAAGTCTTTATATAGACCAAACCATGAAGATGAAGACAAGAAGTTGAATATCATTAAGAAATCTGCGCAAGAAGCATTTACTCACTTCATTTACTTCTTCATTCTTTCATTGAATATCCATTCAATCATTTGATATTAATTCGCAGTCTTTCACACTTCATATTTATTTCACTCTGAGTGTGATCTCAAAGATTTGCAAGTTGTATTAATTATAGAAAACATTTACTCCTTACTGTGTTGAGCATGAAGAAGCTGGGTGAGAAAAGAATACTTGTTTAAGTGTTGAGCCTAGAGAGTCTAGGTGTGAAAAGAATACTTGTAATATAATCTGATCAGTTATAGTGGAAACTTGGTGATGCCAAGGACTGGACGTAGCCCTGTGGATTTTGTGGTGGACCATTATAAAACTATTGAGTGATATTCTTCTTCCCTTATCTCTTTAAATTATTTAAGAGTTAATCGTTTAAGCTTTTAACTTGGGGAGTTAATATTATGAATATCAATCTCTGTTTTAACCTTCTCTGTGTGCACGTGTGTTCTGTCTCAAAATCAGATGAGTCACCCGTCTAATTTTCTGTTGCTTTATTTTTGCTTGTTGTGCCTGCGAAAATAATTTTCAAAGTTTCCTAAAAAGTTGGTAAACACAATTCAACCCCCTTTCTTGTGTTAAATTTGGTTATTTATTGAGAAGTGTGGTAAAATTTTGAAGTTGATTTTTGTTTCGGGGTGAACAAGGAACTCAAGATATTGGAGAATCTTAGCTGCAACCACAAACAAGGTGATTTTTGTTTGTATATTATTTTAAGATTTTGGTGCACACTACTGAATTCTTATGCATGTTGCATTTTGGTGCATGCATTACACTCTGGGACTTATTTGGGTCACAAAATAAATTTGAGGAACTAATTTGAGTCATTAAAGACCCGTTTGGATGAGCTTTTTATAAAAGTGCTTTTATGATATTAAAGTAGAAGCAAAAGCTATTATTAGAAGCAGAATCTATTATTAGAAGCAGAAGCTATTTTATGTTTGGACGAGCTTTTTGAAAAGAGATTTTGAGATATTTATCATAGGGATATTATTGTCCCATAAAATATTAATGATCTCCACTCTCTCTTATATTATTTCTCCTTTTGTTAGAAGTTAGAATTGTAGCTTCTTAAAAAAGCATCAAAATGTGCTTTTTTTTTTTTTTACTACTTTTGCTTTTTTTCAAAAGCTCATTCAAACACCTATATTTTTTTTCAAAAGCACTTTTATTTCAAAAATAAATGTTTTTTCCCAAAAAAAACTCATCCAAACGGGCTCTAAGTTGAGTTAACGAAGCTAAATAGATGGATATGGACGGAGCAATTAACTTATCTCACGTTTGTAAATTCCTTGGATTATATAGTTAATTTTTTTTTTATTAATAGTGAGTCCTCAAAAATTTCAGCAACCAATTTGGACAGAATATTTTTTTGGACAAATGATATTATTTTTTTTGAAAAAAATATTTCCTTTATTTCTAATTTCTCAATTTTCATTGCCTCTCTAAATTTTTTGTTCCCTTTCATTAAACAAGTGGTTGAGTGCAAGTAATTAACGCACAACTATTTAAGGACGAATCGTTCGGGCTCTACCCGAGTTCGATCATTGGATATACAATAACCCTTGGCCAAACTTTACTAATTGCATGACCGACTTGGAGATTAGTCCCATAATAGGTCATAAGGATCTAAGCCGTAAGATACTTCGAAAACTCATGCGATCTCAAGGACTAAATAGAGTGAATACCGAAAATAAAAATTACAATGCCCTTTCTCTAATAGCGCAGAAACCCTCTTCTCCACACATGACTGAAACGCCTCCAGGTACCCCTTTCCTCCTCCTCCTCCTCCTCTTCTTCAAACGTTTCTGCCTTTCTCTTCTCTTCCCCAACCCTCTTCATTTTCTCTTCTCTTGTTCATTTTCTGACAGAGTGGTAAGGGACATTTGCCTCATTCGTCGTCTTCATTCTCTCTCACCCAAATCACGGGTTTGGTGCATGCATCACATTCCAGCTAGTTTCAATTTTTTGTCCAATTTTGAAACCCAACCTAAAGCAAAATAAGAGAACAACATGCCACTTATTTCACGTTCTTATGATTCTGCAACCGTGCCATGCTTGTTGTTTTGCGAATCTTCAATTTCACGGTTTTTTTTTTTCATTCTTTTGTTCAGTACATAGGTGACGATAGTTTAGGATTTGCTTGACTTCAGGGATACTTAAATTATAGATCAAGTTTGGTTTTTTGATGTAGTATATATTAGAATTAGAATTTGTTGAAGATTCACAGGTTTGTCTCGTCTGCATTCTTTTTTCTTTTTATTCTACAAAAATTATGTCACCCTTTAAATATAAAAGTGAAAGGAAAAAATTCGAAGAGTTAGATAGGTACGCAGGGAAGCTTAGTTGGAACCATTACTTTGGTTTCTCAACGTTAACCGTATACTTTGAACATGGAATGCTGCATTTTGACCGAAGAAATTATGATTGAGGAGGGTTCCGGGTTCGACCAGGCGGACTCAGGCGGCATGGAAGGAAATTATTCGCAGCAGTAGCGTTTTGGGCATAATGAACAACTCGCTAAATCGGACCTGAACCCACGAGTCTGAGTGAGTCTGACCAAGTCAACTTAGAAAACGATTTTGCAACTGAGTTACCAGATTTACTTATGTAGAATCGTGAACTCGTCCGATTCCGTCAGTCAACTCACGAGTTTGACAACCATGAGTTCAGTCACACCCAATGGATAAGAAATGCTTCATATCTTTACATCTGAGCCGGAAAAGCCTTAACGAGTGAAAAATTAGCTCAAAGCATAGTGAATTTATTCCTGCTACCATTGCTAATGATTCAACTGGTATTGGACTGCTTCAAAGAAAGGCAATGGGATTTTACTTCTACGACGCTTGGCGCATAAAGGCAGGTGCCTTTGGCCTAATTTGAGTCGTTGGGTCTAGATCATTGTTGATCTATCCATTCATTTAATTTATTAATTATAATTTTTATTAAATCTATTTTTCTTTCGTATTCGTTACAATCGCAGTACTCACAATGATATTCCATATGTTTGTTACATGTATCAGTGGCTTCATCTTTTAATTCTTGTACCAATTCTTTTAGTCTGTTTTGATTTGTTAGATCTATCATATTTAAATAGTAAACAAATTTTTCTATGTATCGGGTACTCATTATTAATTAGCTAGTACTTGGCTTTGATACCAATTCGGTACCACTCTATTTCGTCCTTATTTCTTCCCAGGTAGTGGTAATAATTAGGCATAATCGGGATATTTTTCATGCATAATTTGTGTTACTAATAATTCATACCCATAATCCATTATAGATTCATCTATTTCCATTATATCTTTGATTAATTGATCTCGTTCTTCTTCACAGAATGCTAACTGAATTCTTTGTTGTATTTGTTTTAAATAAAGTTTTTCTTGCCAATGTTTGGTGTTTTAATTTGTTAACTATTATTTGCTTACAATCTATGGGTATTTTCATTATTAGAATACTTAATATTTCTTGGTCCATTTTAATCATCTAGTAAGTCCCATTCTTCATATATATCAGATAATGATAGTCTATCATACTCAAATTCAAAAGCTAATCCTATTTCTTCCATATAGCTCCATTCTATATCTAACGAAATAGTTGCAAGATAATAATCTTCTTGTCTAGATTGGGCTTTTATTTTTTCAATTATTAATTGTTTACAGTCAATGTGTAAATCCATTACTAGTACACTTGTTATTTCATTTTCTGTTTGATTATCAAACTCAGAATATATTTCCATTATTTCAATCAATATCTTCAAAAGTTGGTGCTGTTATTCTGAAATAACTAGTCGATGGTTGGTAAGATTTTTTCCAAATCATTCCTTCTATTTTTTCTATTTTTTCCATTATTAGTTTTTTATGTTCTTTTCTTTTATCTCTTATATTATTAAGTTCTTTTTCTTTTTTTATAATATAGTTTTCCATCTACTTCCGGTTTTTATCTTTCTTATCTTTTTAAAGATGATTATCATAGATATTTATAAAGTCTGTTATATTCTTTTTATCTTGGTTTATTTTATTATGTGATTTTTCATAAATATTTCTTAATTCTTTTTCTTTGTTCATATTCTATTTCTTAGGTATTGGGCTAAGTCTCTGACTTGGTTTGACAATTTATTTATGTTTTCATCTTCGTTATTATTTTCTGTTTCAGAGAAAGTAATTGGTTTAGGTGTTTGCCTAAAGCTTAGTGATTTTGGATTTCTTATAGAAATTCCTAATTCTGTTAAGTCATTTCTCTTAGGATAATAAATCTTTCCTATTTCTTCGAAAAATCTTGGTATATCTATTCTATCATTGTTTCTAAATGTAATGCTATGATGTGAGTTTGTTAGTGCATAATTGACACAATAAGTAATTGAGAAAATCTTGTCTCCTTATCTCATTAAATTATTTCTTAAAAATCTATGTTCCATAGTTAAAGATTGATCTAATCTTTGAGTATCTAATGGTATTCCAATGTTTGGGTGTATCTCGAATTTTAACTTAACATATGCTAAATTTCCTTCGATTACTCCTAATATTTTATTCTTAGGATCTGTTATTCTATCATCCTTTAGAATTAATTCAATAGGTGAATCTATTCCTTCTTGAAAGGTTGCCTTAATTAAGACTTGTATTGCTCCTATATGAATGTAACCTATTTTCTTTCTATGTGATTCCTTTTTTAAATTTCTTTTTAATTCAATTAATTTCTTCTTGTTTAATAATTGTATATAGGTGTTTCCCTGTGTTTCAGATATATCTATTGGTGTTTCATTGATTATTTTTCCATAATATATTATATTTTCTTTCTGGTTAAATCGTTTCATTATGCCTCCTAATTTTTTCATGTTTGCATTTTTAGATAAATTTAAGTCTTCTTTCTGAATCTTTTGAAAAAGTTTTGGATCTATTAAGATACTTCCTTCATAGTTTCCGTCTTCTTCAGTAATTTGTAAGTGTTCTACATCATTATTATTGATTATTTCTTTTTCTATTTCAGACATGATTAGTTTCTAGTATAAACTGAATAAAATTAAATGGTTTACAAGTCATACCTGATCTGGTGTTTGAAGTGATTCTGGGTTCTTTGGTCCACCGCAGCTTCCGTTTAAGTCAAGTTGGGATTTCAACAAGTAGTTGGAGGTAATGAAAGTAAAGTAGTAATGAAGTAGAGGAATATATGAAAGTAGTATTTGTTTATTTATAAACAGTAGTGAAGTACATAGAACTGAGTTGATTCCACACTCAAGGAATCGCTAAGCATAGCTTAGATCTTTTCAGAGAGAAAAGAGGTGAGAATTGAAACACTTTTCATTCTGCCTTCTCCTTTGCCTTCGAGGGCTTATTTATACAATCAGAAGGGCTAAGTAATTTACAAAAGAGTCCCTACATTATTACAATCAATCAGACATTTCAATAATTCTTGATGACGTCATTGCTTACGTCATCCCTCTATTATTGTTTGATGGCGTCAGTGCTTACGTCATTCTTCAATAATGGCTTCGTCTGAGTCTTTGTCATCTAGCCGACAGTATTTTAGCTTTACGCATCTTTCACATGCGTGATTGCCATTTTCCTTAATCATTGAACATAACAAGTCAAGGACAGCTGGCTGGTAGTTCATCGAAAGTCCTTGTAACGTGTAGAAGGGTAATTCGAAGTTCGTCAGTAGTGCTAGATCTCTTTCTCTAATCAATTTTCCACTAGTCTTGCTGAGTAGCAGAGTATGTGGACCTTTGTACATGGCTTTAATAAAAGAGTCTTTACCAATAATTCGGCATTGAGTAAAGATACTTGCTAGTTGATTAGCTAGGATTGTGACAATCTTTTCTTCATCATAAGTTTCTCCAGTAGGTTCGTCTCTCATAGAGAAACTATTATTACTTACTCCAATGAAGATTAAATTCTTTGTGGGTTGTTTAGTTGCAAAATCTGGGTAGGTTGAATAAAACTTCAGGAAGATGGTTGTGACACCCTAAACTCGGGTCATCACATGGTTACCCGTTCGCAGAAATAAAACTTTATTTGCTGGTTACTTTCGGAAAATAATGTTTTCTCAACGTTCATATTTTCAAAATATTGTGATAAAATTTTTTTTTCTTTTAATCTTCACAACCACAACAACAACAACATAATCAAATTACATTTAGATATACAAAGTATATAAATCTTACAATTATACTGCCTCATGTATTTTTCATACCTAAATCAACATCAGTTTTATCTTTAAAACATAATAGGACCTAAGCTGGTCGTAACTAATAGACACTACCGCCAATCGGAGCAAGACAAAGACGCTTTCAACTCGATGACCTTCTTCTTCGTGTAGGGATCATACCCTTGTACGCGTCTCTGAGATGTGTTGTAAGGGTGAGACACCAATATATGAATTTTAACAAAATAACTAAATGCTCGCACAAAAGAAGGCACATGTACAATTTCATGTTATAACAACAATAAACATCCCTACTATAGCATACAATTTATCAATGGGTTTCACACCCCAAACATCAACTTTGGAAAATTATGCATGAACACTTCAATACATCATCTAACTTTTCCTAATCTCATGAGATATCTCCAACATCGTAATGAATTGATCAGACTCGATACTTACAGGCACGCAGCCACAGACACGCAGTCAAAACAGAAAAACCAGGCACGCAGCCAGAACAGAACACCAGGCACACAGCCAGAACAGAAAACCCAGGCACGCAGCCAGAACAGAAAACCCAGGCACGCAGCCAGAACAGAACATCAGGCACACAGCCAGAACGGAAAACCCAGGCACGCAGTCAGAACGGAAAACCCAGGCACGCAGCCAGAACAGAACACCAGGCACACAGCCAGAACAGAAAACCCAGGCACGCAGCCAGAACAGAAAACCCAGGCACGCAGCCAGAACAGAACACCAGGCACACAGCCAGAACAGAAAACCCAGGCACACAGCCAGAACAGAAAACCCAGGCACGCAGCCAGAACAGAAAACCCAGGCACGCAGCCAGAATACAGGCACGTCTGCCAATGCATGCAAAACACTTTTGTTTCATTCTTTTCTTTGTGTTCAATCTTTCTTTGCCGAAGCTCAAAATGGCTTACGACTCACATAGTTTTAAAACACTTTTAAAACTTTCATCACAACACAGGACCTCACTGTCCATAAAACTTTTATCAAAACATAGGACTTTACTGTCCATAAAACTTTTATCAAAACATAGGACCTTACTGTCCGAGTGCTCAATCACGACACCTCTCGACCGGTGCACCAGTCTTAGGTTCGTGGCACTAGAAACATCTTCAATGTTTCAACATGGTATACCTCATGTATACAATATAGGCCCTCAAAGTCCAAATGACTGAGTTCATCACAACAAAGAACATTAGTACCCCGACGTCTCGGTTATTAAGTTCCACACCACTTTTAACAGTAAATCAGTTTTGCTTTCATAAATTCTTTTTTTCAAAATTGGAAATTCATTAATAAAATCTTTAAATAATCAAACTTTTACAAAGGTGAGTCACTTGAGGTTTTAACTTCCTTAAAATATGTACTACTGTTTCAAAATACTTGCCTTCTACGTTTTTCCAAATATGTCATCACACTTTTCCAAATCATTCATCAATTATCACTTTAAAGCTTCTCAAGCCAAAACTTAACTTTTTCCACCGAAACCACTTTCTAAAATCATCATTAACTTCTTTTCAACAATTAATTTTATAAAATAACTTTGTATAATATTGCAAACTTTCTTATAAAAATTAGCAGTACTTAAACATTTTCACAATTTCGCTCTCATTGTGACTCAAGTTACTTTTACACTAATAAATCATCAAAAATAATAGTATTTCTCAAAAACTCATTATTTTTCAAAATAATATTTTTCCACCACTATTATATTCCAACCTTCCCCATAAAACGTTGAATATAATCTTCACAGCTTATTAAATCTTTTATCTGATTAATCGGTTGTGCACTGACCACTGTCAGGCCTCTCAAACAACATTCAACATTCATCATCCAACAATATTATCATAATTATATCACCAGGCAGATCATGCATCATAGCAACATAATATACTACTGCAGATAATTAAATCAATTAAAAGCAGATAAATCACCGATACTCAGATAAACAACACAACGTAAGCCACATAAACAAATAATCACAATCACATATAAATCATATAAACCACACTACAAACAAAGAGTTATTGAGAAAAATCCATCATGGCAAGCCCCCCTTACCTCTTGAAGATTGAACTAACCGTTCCTGTTAATCTCCTGAACCCGATCCGATTTTTCCTCTCCGTCAGCGTGAATCGGTTAACTCAGTTGTTTCCTTCAAACGAATTGCAACCAAAATAAACCAAATCAAACAACAACACACTTAAATCAATGGGGTTAGGGTTCGGTTTCACCCAATTTTCTAGGTTAGGAAACTTAAAATTTTGTTAACTTAAGGATTTATGATCCATAAGTAACTTAAACATGATTAAGCACTTAACCCAAGATTATGAACAAAGAACATGAACTAAAACTCATCTAGTTCCAAGAACTAGGGTTTCGGCCAAGGGCTGAGTTTGGAGTTAGAAATCTCTAAAATTTCTAAACTCTTGGATTAAATCAACATACAAAACCTAGAGTTAGATTCAAGTGTTACAAACAACTTTTGAATCATAAAACCAACAAGTGTTCATACCTAGGGTTTCGGTTTTTGAAGAAGCAAATAGGCTCAAGTTTGATTTTTGATCTTCTATATACTTGAATACAAGAACTATCAAGATATAATCATGAATCAAGACATGAAATTGAAACAAAACCTAAGAACACAACTTTGACCTAGATTCGGCCCAGTCCAGAAATTAGGGAAAGAAATTTCTCATGATCTTGTGCTTCTAGATGATGAAAATAGAGATGATTATAAGATCATAGCAATTGGTTTCATGTCAAAAGGATTTTTCTAGAATTAGTTATGAATTTTTGAATCTAGCTTCAAGAACTTTAAACAAATGAAGAACATGTTGATCAAAGGCATAAACTCAAGAATCTTATGAAGAGAAAAGCTTAGAATAGCAAGATTAAGAGAGACTACCTCTTGATGATCAAAGAAAATGATGATTTGGATGATGTTCTTCAAGAATGTCTCATGGTGTTCTTGAGAACTTAAGGGAGAAGATGAACCAAGTTAGGGTTTCAGAACAGTTTCGGTATTTTGGGTATATCTCTCAACATACTTATCCGTTTTGGATGATCTTTATGTCGTTGGAAAGATGAGAGAAATATGAACAACTTTCATGTTGAAAGTTTTCCGAGATTCAAAATACAAACTGATAAGAATTGCTATGCAAAATCGGACGAGTTATGAACTCTTTGGAGCAAGAATCATGAATTTGGAAAAAAAAATGACTTAAGGAAGAAAATATCCTATTTAAATGAAGAAGCAACCAGCTTATTGAAGAAGCAACAAATGGTTAATGAAGAAGGAGTCAAAACTTGGAGAAGAAGGAAGCAAAACTTGTTTAAGAAGCATTCAAAACTTAATGAAGAAGAAGTCAAAACTTGATGAAGAAGATGTCAAATGCTTAATGGAGAAGAATTCAAATACTTGGAGAAAAAGAAATGTTGGAGCCGTGTGGATTGGCAAGAGTTTTGGGTCAATTTGTCAAATGGCATCTTGTAGGAATTGTCATAAAAAGACAAGGGTATTTTGGTCATTTCATAACAAAATTCAATGTTGCCATAAATGTGCTATTATTGCCATTTATGATAGGATAAACTTGTCATGAATGCTTGTCAAGTTGGTCAATCCAATGTCTCTGCTACTTTGCCGACTTCCCGATCCATCTGACTCAGACTCTGCCTAGAGACATCTTGTCGTATAAGCCCGCAACAAACATAATATTTTAATTTTTTTCCAAAATGTTCAAAACTCCCAGTATCGTAATAAATATGATAAAAATATTTTTCATCTCGTTAACGATTCAAAATTTGATCTTCTGAGCAGTAAACTTTTACTGTCAGTAAAAATACAGAAAACAGCAGACCGGCTTCCGTCTGAGTTTTCAACCAAAAACTTCCCTGTAACCTTATAAAAATAAGTATAACAAGGAAATGACCTTGGTTTATCCAAAATCATTTTCTAAGTCTCGGATAAAAATATATATTTATATATTTATTACCGATATTAATGAAAATAAAAATCGGGGTGTTACATTACTACCCTACTTAAAAAAAATTTGTCCTCGAAATTTCGTGTCACGAAGCTAGACTGGAATGAAAGATCCCAAAGCCTTTCTTTCACAAGAAAGTATGTAAAAGAATTTCATCAATCTGATAAGAATACAAGAATATTCTGTGTATAAAGATTCTTTAACAAATTCAGGGAAGTAAAAATGTATGATCGGTACACTTTTACTAACATGAATCTAAGAAAGTTTCTTCTCTCACAAGAACATAAAATTTTTTAAAAGGATAACAATCCGACAAAATGCAGATTGGGTCACTCTCCCCCAATGGGAAAAGTAACTAGACTAAGTTTCATCGAGAAACTTGTTTTGTCAAGAAAGCGTCTATCCCGAACAAAATAGGACAGTCAAACATATTAAATATCACAGTGACCAATCGAATAGTTGAAATTTGAAACAATCATCTCATGATATTCACAGGAACGAGTAATTTCAACATATCCACACACAATCCATCGAAACAAGTATGAATTGTACCCGAATCAAAATAGTATAGGTAAGAGGTTACCGTCTTGGTTTGAAGTCTCATCTCCTCACACATTATACACTCTACCCGTAGTCTTTGACTTGACAGCATTGGTGTTATTGACAGCCGGTCCACGCCTTGGCGCATTACATTCCTTCGCCCAATGTCCCATTTGACCACAGTTGAAACACTTAGCTCCCTTTGGTGCATTGCAATTCTTTGCCAAATGTCCCACTTGACCACAGTTGAAACACTTAGCTCCTCTCACAGGGCAAGTATCCATCATATGTCTTGTATCTCCACAAACTGAAACACCTTCTAACTTGACTTTGATTTTGATTATTTTGGCCACTACTCCCCGTCGTAACAAAAATTCGAATGATGTTGTTGTATATTCTGGTCATTCCCTGGTGGTCGAAATAAGGCTTCTGCTGATTTCGTTCCTCTTTCCAATTCTGATTCTGGTTCTTGGAACGAGAGGGTCCTCCAACAGTTCCTTCATTGTCTCTTTCTTTCCTCATCAGCTCCACCTTCCTACACTTCTCGACTAAGGCTTGAAAATTCCGGATTTCCAATGGTAGTATTGATTCCTTAATCTCGAAACGCAATCCTTTTTCAAAACGCTCACACTTCCAATCTTCGCTTGGGTTGTTTTGAAAAAAGCGAAAATACTTAGCAAGTGATTCAAACCTTGCCGCTTACTCTCCAACAGTTAAATCTCCCTGTTGAAGTTGCAAAAATTCTTGCTCCTTCTCAGCTCGTGCACTTTGAGGAAAATACTTGTTTAAGAAGCTGGTTCGAAATACCTCCCAAGTAATCTCCTGATTCTCGGCTTCCAGCAGCTGTTCGGTGCCCTTCCACCAATACTCAGCATCGCCCACCAATAGAAAAGTGGCATAAGATACCTTTACTCCCTCAGGACTATGAATTAGTCTAAAAATTTTCTCTAACTCCTGAATCCATAAGTCAGCTTTCACAGGATCCACATCTCCATGAAACTGTGATGGATCTTGACGCCTAAAGGCAGTTAAATTCTTGCCTTCAACAGCCTGTTCAGCTCGAATCTGTGCCTGTTGGTTATGGGCATTCATAGATGCAGTCTGATTAGCAATCGCAGCTGCTACATTTTCCATTGCCTGAGCTGCATAATCCACTCCTCCTTCATAATATTCATTCATATTACCACGACCGCCAACACGACCGCCTCTACGGCCTCTTCCACGACCGCGTCTACGTCCCCGTCCCCGTCCACGTCCAGCTTCTGGTTCAACAACTGGTTCCATAACTGACCTATAAACCATAATCAGTTAAACCAAAAACCAGAAACTGAAACGTAAACATAGTCATTACCACACATTACTTCTAAGAAGTAATTCCAAACAAATCTTAATCAGAGAACACACAACATCCACACAACAGACCTATTTTACAACATTCCCGAAAGACTCGACCAGCTCTGATACCACTAATGTGACACCCTAAACTCGGGTCATCACATGGTTACCCGTTCGCAGAAATAAAACTTTATTTGCTGGTTACTTTCGGAAAATAATGTTTTCTCAACGTTCATATTTTCAAAATATTGTGATAAATTTTTTTTTCTTTTAATCTTCACAACCACAACAACAACAACATAATCAAATTACATTTAGATATACAAAGTATATAAATCTTACAATTACACTGCCTCATGTATTTTTCATACCTAAATCAACATCAGTTTTATCTTTAAAACATAATAGGACCTAAGCTGGTCGTAACTAATAGACACTACCGCCAACTGGAGCAGCACAGCACGCTTTCAACTCGACAGCCTTCTTCTTTGTGTAGGGATCATACCCCTTGTACGTCTCTGAGATGTGTTGTAAGGGTGAGACACCAATATATGAATTTTAACAAAATAACTAAATGCTCGCACAAAAGAAGGCACATGTACAATTTCATGTTATAACAACAATAAACATCCCTACTATAGCATACAATTTATCAATGGGTTTCACACCCCAAACATCAACTTTGGAAAATTATGCATGAACACTTCAATACATCATCTAACTTTTCCTAATCTCATGAGATATCTCCAACATCGTAATGAATTGATCAGACTCGATACTTACAGGCACGCAGCCCACGTACACGCAAATCAAAGCAGAAAAACCAGGCACGCAGCGGCAGCGGAACACCAGGCACACAGCCCGAGCAGAAAACCCGGCACGCAACTAATCAAAACCCAGGCACGCGCCGGAAGCGAGAACATCGGCACACACGGCGAACGGAAAACCCAGGCACGCAATGTCGAGCGGAAAACCCAGGCACGCACGCGGCGAGCGGAACACCAGGCACACGGCCGAGCAATGAAAACCCAGGCACGCAGGCGAGCAGAAAACCCATGCACGCAGCGTAGCGAAACACCAGGCACACAGCCGAGAAAAAACCCGGCACGCAGCGGCAGAGAAACCCAGGCACGCAGCCGAAGCGGAAAACCCAGGCACGCAGCCGTAGCAGAACACCAGGCACGCAGCGGGAATACGAGCACGCCTCGCCAATGCATGCAAAACACTTTTGTTTCATTCTTTTCTTTGTGTTCAATCTTTCTTTGCCGAAGCTCAAAATGGCTTACGACTCACATAGTTTTAAAACACTTTTAAAACTTTCATCACAACACAGGACCTCACTGTCCATAAAACTTTTATCAAAACATAGGACTTTACTGTCCATAAAACTTTTATCAAAACATAGGACCTTACTGTCCGAGTGCTCAATCACGACACCTCTCGACCGGTGCACCAGTCTTAGGTTCGTGGCACTAGAAACATCTTCAATGTTTCAACATGGTATACCTCATGTATACAATATAGGCCCTCAAAGTCCAAATGACTGAGTTCATCACAACACAGAACATTAGTACCCCGACGTCTCGGTTACTAAGTTCCACACCACTTTTAACACTAAATCAGTTTTGCTTTCATAAATTCTTTTTTTCAAAATTGGAAATTCATTAATAAAATTTTTAAATAATCAAACTTTTACAAAGGTGAGTCACTTGAGGTTTTAACTTCCTTAAAATATGTACTACTGTTTCAAAATACTTGCCTTCTACGTTTTTCCAAATATGTCATCACACTTTTCCAAATCATTCATCAATTATCACTTTAAAGCTTCTCAAGCCAAAACTTAACTTTTTCCACCGAAACCACTTTCTAAAATCATCATTAACTTCTTTTCAACAATTAATTTTATAAAATAACTTTGTATAATATTGCAAACTTTCTTATAAAAATTAGCAGTACTTAAACATTTTCACAATTTCGCTCTCATTGTGACTCAAGTTACTTTTACACTAATAAATCATCAAAAATAATAGTATTTCTCAAAAACTCATTATTTTTCAAAATAATATTTTTCCACCACTATTATATTCCAACCTTCCCCATAAAACGTTGAATATAATCTTCACAGCTTATTAAATCTTTTATCTGATTAATCGGTTGTGCACTGACCCACCGCCAGGCCTCTCAAACAACATTCAACATTCATCATCCAACAATATTATCATAATTATATCACCAGGCAGATCATGCATCATAGCAACATAATATACTACTGCAGATAATTAAATCAATTAAAAGCAGATAAATCACCGATACTCAGATAAACAACACAACGTAAGCCACATAAACAAATAATCACAATCACATATAAATCATATAAACCACACTACAAACAAAGAGTTATTGAGAAAAATCCATCATGGCAAGCCCCCCTTACCTCTTGAAGATTGAACTAACCGTTCCTGTTAATCTCCTGAACCCGATCCGATTTTTCCTCTCCGTCAGCGTGAATCGGTTAACTCAGTTGTTTCCTTCAAACGAATTGCAACCAAAATAAACCAAATCAAACAACAACACACTTAAATCAATGGGGTTAGGGTTCGGTTTCACCCAATTTTCTAGGTTAGGAAACTTAAAATTTTGTTAACTTAAGGATTTATGATCCATAAGTAACTTAAACATGATTAAGCACTTAACCCAAGATTATGAACAAAGAACATGAACTAAAACTCATCTAGTTCCAAGAACTAGGGTTTTCGGCCAAGGGCTGAGTTTGGAGTTAGAAATCTCTAAAATTTCTAAACTCTTGGATTAAATCAACATACAAAACCTAGAGTTAGATTCAAGTGTTACAAACAACTTTTGAATCATAAAACCAACAAGTGTTCATACCTAGGGTTTCGGTTTTTGAAGAAGCAAATAGGCTCAAGTTTGATTTTTGATCTTCTATATACTTGAATACAAGAACTATCAAGATATAATCATGAATCAAGACATGAAATTGAAACAAAACCTAAGAACACAACTTTGACCTAGATTCGGCCCAGTCCAGAAATTAGGGAAAGAAATTTCTCATGATCTTGTGCTTCTAGATGATGAAAATAGAGATGATTATAAGATCATAGCAATTGGTTTCATGTCAAAAGGATTTTTCTAGAATTAGTTATGAATTTTTGAATCTAGCTTCAAGAACTTTAAACAAATGAAGAACATGTTGATCAAAGGCATAAACTCAAGAATCTTATGAAGAGAAAAGCTTAGAATAGCAAGATTAAGAGAGACTACCTCTTGATGATCAAAGAAAATGATGATTTGGATGATGTTCTTCAAGAATGTCTCATGGTGTTCTTGAGAACTTAAGGGAGAAGATGAACAAGTTAGGGTTTCAGAACAGTTTCGGTATTTTGGGTATATCTCTCAACATACTTATCCGTTTTGGATGATCTTTATGTCGTTGGAAAGATGAGAGAAATATGAACAACTTTCATGTTGAAAGTTTTCCGAGATTCAAAATACAAACTGATAAGAATTGCTATGCAAAATCGGACGAGTTATGAACTCTTTGGAGCAAGAATCATGAATTTGGAAAAAAAAATGACTTAAGGAAGAAAATATCCTATTTAAATGAAGAAGCAACCAGCTTATTGAAGAAGCAACAAATGGTTAATGAAGAAGGAGTCAAAACTTGGAGAAGAAGGAAGCAAAACTTGTTTAAGAAGCATTCAAAACTTAATGAAGAAGAAATCAAAACTTGATGAAGAAGATGTCAAATGCTTAATGGAGAAGAATTCAAATACTTGGAGAAAAAGAAATGTTGGAGCCGTGTGGATTGGCAAGAGTTTTGGGTCAATTTGTCAAATGGCATCTTGTAGGAATTGTCATAAAAAGACAAGGGTATTTTGGTCATTTCATAACAAAATTCAATGTTGCCATAAATGTGCTATTATTGCCATTTATGATAGGATAAACTTGTCATGAATGCTTGTCAAGTTGGTCAATCCAATGTCTCTGCTACTTTGCCGACTTCCCGATCCATCTGACTCAGACTCGCTGCAGAGACATCTTGTCGTATAAGCCCGCAACAAACATAATATTTTAATTTTTTTCCAAAATGTTCAAAACTCCCAGATCGTAATAAATATGATAAAAATATTTTTCATCTCGTTAACGATTCAAAATTTGATCTTCTCGAGCAGAAACTTTTCTTGTCGGTAAAAAATACGTAAAAAAAATGAGCACCGGCTTCCCTGAAGTTTTCAACCAAAAACTTCCCTGTAACCTTATAAAAATAAGTATAACAAGGAAATGACCTTGGTTTATCCAAAATCATTTTCTAAGTCTCGGATAAAAATATATATTTATATATTTATTACCGATATTACGAAGCAGCGAAAATCGGGGTGTTACATTACTACCCTACTTAAAAAAAATTTGTCCTCGAAATTTCGTGTCACGAAGCTAGACTGGAATGAAAGATCCCAAAGCCTTTCTTTCACAAGAAAGTATGTAAAAGAATTTCATCAATCTGATAAGAATACAAGAATATTCTGTGTATAAAGATTCTTTAACAAATTCAGGGAAGTAAAAATGTATGATCGGTACACTTTTACTAACATGAATCTAAGAAAGTTTCTTCTCTCACAAGAACATAAAATTTTTTAAAAGGATAACAATCCGACAAAATGCAGATTGGGTCACTCTCCCCCAATGGGAAAAGTAACTAGACTAAGTTTCATCGAGAAACTTGTTTTGTCAAGAAAGCGTCTATCCCGAACAAAATAGGACAGTCAAACATATTAAATATCACAGTGACCAATCGAATAGTTGAAATTTGAAACAATCATCTCATGATATTCACAGGAACAAGTAATTTCAACATATCCACACACAATCCATCGAAACAAGTATGAATTGTACCCGAATCAAAATAGTATAGGTAAGAGGTTACCGTCTTGGTTTGAAGTCTCAGCTCCTCACACATTATACACTCTACCCGTAGTCTTTGACTTGACAGCATTGGTGTTATTGACAAATAGGTCCACGCCTTGGCGCATTACATTCCTTCGCCCAATGTCCCATTTGACCACAGTTGAAACACTTAGCTCCCTTTGGTGCATTGCAATTCTTTGCCAAATGTCCCACTTGACCACAGTTGAAACACTTAGCTCCTCTCACAGGGCAAGTATCCATCATATGTCTTGTATCTCCACAGCTGAAACACCTTCTAACTTGACTTTGATTTTGATTATTTTGGCCACTACTCCCCGTCGTAACAAAATTCGAATGATGTTGTTGTATATTCTGGTCATTCCCTCGGTGGTCGGAAATAAGGCTTCGCTGATTTCGTTCCTCTTTCCAATTCTGATTCTGGTTCTTGGAACGAGAGGGTCCTCCAACAGTTCCTTCATTGTCTCTTTCTTTCCTCATCAGCTCCACCTTCCTACACTTCTCGACTAAGGCTTGAAAATTCCGGATTTCCAATGGTAGTATTGATTCCTTAATCTCGAAACGCAATCCTTTTTCAAAACGCTCACACTTCCAATCTTCGCTTGGGTTGTTTTGAAAAAAGCGAAAATACTTAGCAAGTGATTCAAACCTTGCCCGCTACTCTCCAAACAGTTAAATCTCCCTGTTGAAGTTGCAAAAATTCTTGCTCCTTCTCAGCTCGTGCACTTTGAGGAAAATACTTGTTTAAGAAGCTGGTTCGAAATACCTCCCAAGTAATCTCCCGATTCTCGGCTTCCAAGCAGCACTGTTCGGTGCCCTTCCACCAATACTCGGCAAACGCCCACCAATAGAAAAGTGGCATAAGATACCTTTACTCCCTCGGGACTATGAATTAGTCTAAAAATTTTCTCTAACTCCTCGAATCCATAAGTCGGCTTTCACAGGATCCACATCTCCATGAAACTCGTGATGGGTCTTGATGCCTAAAGGCGAGTTAAATTCTTGCCTTCAACAACTGTTCAGCTCGAATCATGCTCGTTGGTTATGGGCATTCATAGATGCGATCGATTAGCAATCGCAGCTGCTACATTTTCCATTGCCTCGAGCTGCATAATCCACTCCTCCTTCATAATATTCATTCATATTACCACGACCGCCAACACGACCGCCTCTACGGCCTCTTCCACGACCGCGTCCGTCCCCGTCCCCCGTCCACGTCCGACCACGGTTCAACAACTGGTTCCATAACTGACCTATAAACCATAATCAGTTAAACCAAAAACCAGAAACTGAAACGTAAACATAGTCATTACCACACATTACTTCTAAGAAGTAATTCCAAACAAATCTTAATCAGAGAACACACAACATCCACACAATGGACCTATTTTACAACATTCCCGAAAGACTCGACCAGCTCTGATACCACTAATGTGACACCCTAAACTCGGGTCATCACATGGTTACCCGTTCGCAGAAATAAAACTTTATTTGCTGGTTACTTTCGGAAAATAATGTTTTCTCAACGTTCATATTTTCAAAATATTGTGATAAATTTTTTTTTCTTTTAATCTTCACAACCACAACAACAACAACATAATCAAATTACATTTAGATATACAAAGTATATAAATCTTACAATTACACTGCCTCATGTATTTTTCATACCTAAATCAACATCAGTTTTATCTTTAAAACATAATAGGACCTAAGCTGGTCGTAACTAATAGACACTACCGCCAACTGGAGCAGCACAGCACGCTTTCAACTCGACAGCCTTCTTCTTTGTGTAGGGATCATACCCCTTGTACGTCTCTGAGATGTGTTGTAAGGGTGAGACACCAATATATGAATTTTAACAAAATAACTAAATGCTCGCACAAAAGAAGGCACATGTACAATTTCATGTTATAACAACAATAAACATCCCTACTATAGCATACAATTTATCAATGGGTTTCACACCCCAAACATCAACTTTGGAAAATTATGCATGAACACTTCAATACATCATCTAACTTTTCCTAATCTCATGAGATATCTCCAACATCGTAATGAATTGATCAGACTCGATACTTACAGGCACGCAGCCACAGACACGCAGTCAAAACAGAAAAACCAGGCACGCGCGGCGAGCGGAACACCAGGCACACGGCCCGAGCAGAGAAAAACCCAGGCACGCAGCGGCAGAGAAAACCCAGGCACGCAGCGGTAAGCGGGAACATCGAGGCACACACGGCCCGAGCGGAAAACCCAGGCACGCAGTCAGAACGGAAAACCCAGGCACGCAGCCAGAACAGAACACCAGGCACACAGCCAGAACAGAAAACCCAGGCACGCAGCCAGAACAGAAAACCCAGGCACGCAGCCAGAACAGAACACCAGGCACACAGCCAGAACAGAAAACCCAGGCACGCAGCCAGAACAGAAAACCCAGGCACGCAGCCAGAACGGAAAACCCAGGCACGCAGCCAGAACAGAACACCAGGCACGCAGCCAGAATACAGGCACGTCTGCCAATGCATGCAAAACACTTTTGTTTCATTCTTTTCTTTGTGTTCAATCTTTCTTTGCCGAAGCTCAAAATGGCTTACGACTCACATAGTTTTAAAACACTTTTAAAACTTTCATCACAACACAGGACCTCACTGTCCATAAAACTTTTATCAAAACATAGGACTTTACTGTCCATAAAACTTTTATCAAAACATAGGACCTTACTGTCCGAGTGCTCAATCACGACACCTCTCGACCGGTGCACCAGTCTTAGGTTCGTGGCACTAGAAACATCTTCAATGTTTCAACATGGTATACCTCATGTATACAATATAGGCCCTCAAAGTCCAAATGACTGAGTTCATCACAACATAGAACATTAGTACCCCGACGTCTCGGTTACTAAGTTCCACACCACTTTTAACACTAAATCAGTTTTGCTTTCATAAATTCTTTTTTTCAAAATTGGAAATTCATTAATAAAATCTTTAAATAATCAAACTTTTACAAAGGTGAGTCACTTGAGGTTTTAACTTCCTTAAAATATGTACTACTGTTTCAAAATACTTGCCTTCTACGTTTTTCCAAATATGTCATCACACTTTTCCAAATCATTCATCAATTATCACTTTAAAGCTTCTCAAGCCAAAACTTAACTTTTTCCACCGAAACCACTTTCTAAAATCATCATTAACTTCTTTTCAACAATTAATTTTATAAAATAACTTTGTATAATATTGCAAACTTTCTTATAAAAATTAGCGAGTACTTAAACATTTTCACAATTTCGCTCTCATTGTGACTCAAGTTACTTTTACACTAATAAATCATCAAAAATAATAGTATTTCTCAAAAACTCATTATTTTTCAAAATAATATTTTTCCACCACTATTATATTCCAACCTTCCCCATAAAACGTTGAATATAATCTTCACATCTTATTAAATCTTTTATCTGATTAATCGGTTGTGCACTGACCACTGTCAGGCCTCTCAAACAACATTCAACATTCATCATCCAACAATATTATCATAATTATATCACCAGGCAGATCATGCATCATAGCAACATAATATACTACTGCAGATAATTAAATCAATTAAAAGCAGATAAATCACCGATACTCAGATAAACAACACAACGTAAGCCACATAAACAAATAATCACAATCACATATAAATCATATAAACCACACTACAAACAAAGAGTTATTGAGAAAAATCCATCATGGCAAGCCCCCTTACCTCTTGAAGATTGAACTAACCGTTCTGTTAATCTCACGAACCCGATCCGATTTTTCCTCTCCGTCAGCGTGAATCGGTTAACTCAGTTGTTTCCTTCAAACGAATTGCAACCAAAATAAACCAAATCAAACAACAACACACTTAAATCAATGGGGTTAGGGTTCGGTTTCACCCAATTTTCTAGGTTAGGAAACTTAAAATTTTGTTAACTTAAGGATTTATGATCCATAAGTAACTTAAACATGATTAAGCACTTAACCCAAGATTATGAACAAAGAACATGAACTAAAACTCATCTAGTTCCAAGAACTAGGGTTTCGGCCAAGGGCTGAGTTTGGAGTTAGAAATCTCTAAAATTTCTAAACTCTTGGATTAAATCAACATACAAAACCTAGAGTTAGATTCAAGTGTTACAAACAACTTTTGAATCATAAAACCAACAAGTGTTCATACCTAGGGTTTCGGTTTTTGAAGAAGCAAATAGGCTCAAGTTTGATTTTTGATCTTCTATATACTTGAATACAAGAACTATCAAGATATAATCATGAATCAAGACATGAAATTGAAACAAAACCTAAGAACACAACTTTGACCTAGATTCGGCCCAGTCCAGAAATTAGGGAAAGAAATTTCTCATGATCTTGTGCTTCTAGATGATGAAAATAGAGATGATTATAAGATCATAGCAATTGGTTTCATGTCAAAAGGATTTTTCTAGAATTAGTTATGAATTTTTGAATCTAGCTTCAAGAACTTTAAACAAATGAAGAACATGTTGATCAAAGGCATAAACTCAAGAATCTTATGAAGAGAAAAGCTTAGAATAGCAAGATTAAGAGAGACTACCTCTTGATGATCAAAGAAAATGATGATTTGGATGATGTTCTTCAAGAATGTCTCATGGTGTTCTTGAGAACTTAAGGGAGAAGATGAACAAGTTAGGGTTTCAGAACAGTTTCGGTATTTTGGGTATATCTCTCAACATACTTATCCGTTTTGGATGATCTTTATGTCGTTGGAAAGATGAGAGAAATATGAACAACTTTCATGTTGAAAGTTTTCCGAGATTCAAAATACAAACTGATAAGAATTGCTATGCAAAATCGGACGAGTTATGAACTCTTTGGAGCAAGAATCATGAATTTGGAAAAAAAAATGACTTAAGGAAGAAAATATCCTATTTAAATGAAGAAGCAACCAGCTTATTGAAGAAGCAACAAATGCTTAATGAAGAAGGAGTCAAAACTTGGAGAAGAAGGAAGCAAAACTTGTTTAAGAAGCATTCAAAACTTAATGAAGAAGAAGTCAAAACTTGATGAAGAAGATGTCAAATGCTTAATGGAGAAGAATTCAAATACTTGGAGAAAAAGAAATGTTGGAGCCGTGTGGATTGGCAAGAGTTTTGGGTCAATTTGTCAAATGGCATCTTGTAGGAATTGTCATAAAAAGACAAGGGTATTTTGGTCATTTCATAACAAAATTCAATGTTGCCATAAATGTGCTATTATTGCCATTTATGATAGGATAAACTTGTCATGAATGCTTGTCAAGTTGGTCAATCCAATGTCTCTGCTACTTTGCCGACTTCCCGATCCATCTGACTCAGACTCTGCCTAGAGACATCTTGTCGTATAAGCCCGCAACAAACATAATATTTTAATTTTTTTCCAAAATGTTCAAAACTCCCAGTATCGTAATAAATATGATAAAAATATTTTTCATCTCGTTAACGATTCAAAATTTGATCTTCTGAGCAGTAAACTTTTACTGTCAGTAAAAATACAGAAAACAGCAGACCGGCTTCCGTCTGAGTTTTCAACCAAAAACTTCCCTGTAACCTTATAAAAATAAGTATAACAAGGAAATGACCTTGGTTTATCCAAAATCATTTTCTAAGTCTCGGATAAAAATATATATTTATATATTTATTACCGATATTACGAAGCAGCGAAAATCGGGGTGTTACATTACTACCCTACTTAAAAAAAATTTGTCCTCGAAATTTCGTGTCACGAAGCTAGACTGGAATGAAAGATCCCAAAGCCTTTCTTTCACAAGAAAGTATGTAAAAGAATTTCATCAATCTGATAAGAATACAAGAATATTCTGTGTATAAAGATTCTTTAACAAATTCAGGGAAGTAAAAATGTATGATCGGTACACTTTTACTAACATGAATCTAAGAAAGTTTCTTCTCTCACAAGAACATAAAATTTTTTAAAAGGATAACAATCCGACAAAATGCAGATTGGGTCACTCTCCCCCAATGGGAAAAGTAACTAGACTAAGTTTCATCGAGAAACTTGTTTTGTCAAGAAAGCGTCTATCCCGAACAAAATAGGACAGTCAAACATATTAAATATCACAAGTGACCAATCGAATAGTTGAAATTTGAAACAATCATCTCATGATATTCACGAGAACGAGTAATTTCAACATATCCACACACAATCCATCGAAACAAGTATGAATTGTACCGAATCAAAATAGTATAGGTAAGAGGTTACCGTCTTGGTTTGAAGTCTCATCTCCTCACACATTATACACTCTACCCGTAGTCTTTGACTTGACAACAGATTGGTGTTATTGACAAAGGTCCACGCCTTGGCGCATTACATTCCTTCGCCCAATGTCCCATTTGACCACAGTTGAAACACTTAGCTCCCTTTGGTGCATTGCAATTCTTTGCCAAATGTCCCACTTGACCACAGTTGAAACACTTAGCTCCTCTCACAGGGCAAGTATCCATCATATGTCTTGTATCTCCACAAATGTGAAACACCTTCTAACTTGACTTTGATTTTGATTATTTTGGCCACTACTCCCCGTCGTAACAAAATTCGAATGATGTTGTTGTATATTCTGGTCATTCCCTGGTGGTCGGAAATAAGGCTTCTGCTGATTTCGTTCCTCTTTCCAATTCTGATTCTGGTTCTTGGAACGAGAGGGTCCTCCAACAGTTCCTTCATTGTCTCTTTCTTTCCTCATCAGCTCCACCTTCCTACACTTCTCGACTAAGGCTTGAAAATTCCGGATTTCCAATGGTAGTACTGATTCCTTAATCTCGAAACGCAATCCTTTTTCAAAACGCTCACACTTCCAATCTTCGCTTGGGTTGTTTTGAAAAAAGCGAAAATACTTAGCAAGTGATTCAAACCTTGCCGCTTACTCTCCAACAGTTAAATCTCCCTGTTGAAGTTGCAAAAATTCTTGCTCCTTCTCAGCTCGTGCACTTTGAGGAAAATACTTGTTTAAGAAGCTGGTTCGAAATACCTCCCAAGTAATCTCCTGATTCTCGGCTTCAAAGAGCTGTTGTTCGGTGCCCTTCCACCAATACTCAGCATCGCCCACCAATAGAAAAGTGGCATAAGATACCTTTACTCCCTCAGGACTATGAATTAGTCTAAAAATTTTCTCTAACTCCTGAATCCATAAGTCAGCTTTCACAGGATCCACATCTCCATGAAACTGTGATGGATCTTGACGCCTAAAGGCAGTTAAATTCTTGCCTTCAACAGCCTGTTCAGCTCGAATCTGTGCCTGTTGGTTATGGGCATTCATAGATGCAGTCTGATTAGCAATCGCAGCTGCTACATTTTCCATTGCCTGAGCTGCATAATCCACTCCTCCTTCATAATATTCATTCATATTACCACGACCGCCAACACGACCGCCTCTACGGCCTCTTCCACGACCGCGTCTACGTCCCCGTCCCCGTCCACGTCCAGCTTCTGGTTCAACAACTGGTTCCATAACTGACCTATAAACCATAATCAGTTAAACCAAAAACCAGAAACTGAAACGTAAACATAGTCATTACCACACATTACTTCTAAGAAGTAATTCCAAACAAATCTTAATCAGAGAACACACAACATCCACACAACAGACCTATTTTACAACATTCCCGAAAGACTCGACCAGCTCTGATACCACTAATGTGACACCCTAAACTCGGGTCATCACATGGTTACCCGTTCGTAGAAATAAAACTTTATTTGCTGGTTACTTTCGGAAAATAATGTTTTCTCAACGTTCATATTTTCAAAATATTGTGATAAATTTTTTTTTCTTTTAATCTTCACAACCACAACAACAACAACATAATCAAATTACATTTAGATATACAAAGTATATAAATCTTACAATTACAATGCCTCATGTATTTTTCATACCTAAATCAACATCAGTTTTATCTTTAAAACATAATAGGACCTAAGCTGGTCGTAACTAATAGACACTACCGCCAACTGGAGCAGCACAGCACGCTTTCAACTCGACAGCCTTCTTCTTTGTGTAGGGATCATACCCCTTGTACGTCTCTGAGATGTGTTGTAAGGGTGAGACACCAATATATGAATTTTAACAAAATAACTAAATGCTCGCACAAAAGAAGGCACATGTACAATTTCATGTTATAACAACAATAAACATCCCTACTATAGCATACAATTTATCAATGGGTTTCACACCCCAAACATCAACTTTGGAAAATTATGCATGAACACTTCAATACATCATCTAACTTTTCCTAATCTCATGAGATATCTCCAACATCGTAATGAATTGATCAGACTCGATACTTACAGGCACGCAGCCACAGACACGCAGTCAAAACAGAAAAACCAGGCACGCAGCCAGAACAGAACACCAGGCACACAGCCAGAACAGAAAACCCAGGCACGCAGCCAGAACAGAAAACCCAGGCACGCAGCGGAGCGAGCGAACATCGGGCACACGGCCGAACGGAAAACCCAGGCACGCGGTCGAGCGGAAAACCCAGGCACGCGGCCGAGCGTAACACCAGGCACACACGGCGAACGAGAAAACCCAGGCACGCAGCCGAGCGAGAAAACCCATGCACGCAGCGAGCGAAACACCAGGCACACAGCCGAACAGAAACCCAGGCACGCAGCCCGAGCAAAAAACCCAGGCACGCAGCGGCAGAACGGAAAACCCAGGCACGCAGCGGAGACAGAACACCAGGCACGCGGCCGAATACGAGCACGTCTGCCAATGCATGCAAAACACTTTTGTTTCATTCTTTTCTTTGTGTTCAATCTTTCTTTGCCGAAGCTCAAAATGGCTTACGACTCACATAGTTTTAAAACACTTTTAAAACTTTCATCACAACACTGAGGACCTCACTTGTCCATAAAACTTTTATCAAAACATAGGACTTTCTTGTCCATAAAACTTTTATCAAAACATAGGACCTTACTGTCCGAGTGCTCAATCACGACACCTCTCGACCGGTGCACCAGTCTTAGGTTCGTGGCACTAGAAACATCTTCAATGTTTCAACATGGTATACCTCATGTATACAATATAGGCCCTCAAAGTCCAAATGACTGAGTTCATCACAACATAGAACATTAGTACCCCGACGTCTCGGTTACTAAGTTCCACACCACTTTTAACACTAAATCAGTTTTGCTTTCATAAATTCTTTTTTTCAAAATTGGAAATTCATTAATAAAATTTTTAAATAATCAAACTTTTACAAAGGTGAGTCACTTGAGGTTTTAACTTCCTTAAAATATGTACTACTGTTTCAAAATACTTGCCTTCTACGTTTTTCCAAATATGTCATCACACTTTTCCAAATCATTCATCAATTATCACTTTAAAGCTTCTCAAGCCAAAACTTAACTTTTTCCACCGAAACCACTTTCTAAAATCATCATTAACTTCTTTTCAACAATTAATTTTATAAAATAACTTTGTATAATATTGCAAACTTTCTTATAAAAATTAGCAGTACTTAAACATTTTCACAATTTCGCTCTCATTGTGACTCAAGTTACTTTTACACTAATAAATCATCAAAAATAATAGTATTTCTCAAAAACTCATTATTTTTCAAAATAATATTTTTCCACCACTATTATATTCCAACCTTCCCCATAAAACGTTGAATATAATCTTCACGACTTATTAAATCTTTTATCTGATTAATCGGTTGTGCACTGACCACTGTCAGGCCTCTCAAACAACATTCAACATTCATCATCCAACAATATTATCATAATTATATCACCAGGCAGATCATGCATCATAGCAACATAATATACTACTGCAGATAATTAAATCAATTAAAAGCAGATAAATCACCGATACTCAGATAAACAACACAACGTAAGCCACATAAACAAATAATCACAATCACATATAAATCATATAAACCACACTACAAACAAAGAGTTATTGAGAAAAATCCATCATGGCAAGCCCCCTTACCTCTTGAAGATTGAACTAACCGTTCTGTTAATCTCCCGAACCCGATCCGATTTTTCCTCTCCTCTCCGCGTGAATCGGTTAACTCAGTTGTTTCCTTCAAACGAATTGCAACCAAAATAAACCAAATCAAACAACAACACACTTAAATCAATGGGGTTAGGGTTCGGTTTCACCCAATTTTCTAGGTTAGGAAACTTAAAATTTTGTTAACTTAAGGATTTATGATCCATAAGTAACTTAAACATGATTAAGCACTTAACCCAAGATTATGAACAAAGAACATGAACTAAAACTCATCTAGTTCCAAGAACTAGGGTTTCGGCCAAGGGCTGAGTTTGGAGTTAGAAATCTCTAAAATTTCTAAACTCTTGGATTAAATCAACATACAAAACCTAGAGTTAGATTCAAGTGTTACAAACAACTTTTGAATCATAAAACCAACAAGTGTTCATACCTAGGGTTTCGGTTTTTGAAGAAGCAAATAGGCTCAAGTTTGATTTTTGATCTTCTATATACTTGAATACAAGAACTATCAAGATATAATCATGAATCAAGACATGAAATTGAAACAAAACCTAAGAACACAACTTTGACCTAGATTCGGCCCAGTCCAGAAATTAGGGAAAGAAATTTCTCATGATCTTGTGCTTCTAGATGATGAAAATAGAGATGATTATAAGATCATAGCAATTGGTTTCATGTCAAAAGGATTTTTCTAGAATTAGTTATGAATTTTTGAATCTAGCTTCAAGAACTTTAAACAAATGAAGAACATGTTGATCAAAGGCATAAACTCAAGAATCTTATGAAGAGAAAAGCTTAGAATAGCAAGATTAAGAGAGACTACCTCTTGATGATCAAAGAAAATGATGATTTGGATGATGTTCTTCAAGAATGTCTCATGGTGTTCTTGAGAACTTAAGGGAGAAGATGAACCAAGTTAGGGTTTCAGAACAGTTTCGGTATTTTGGGTATATCTCTCAACATACTTATCCGTTTTGGATGATCTTTATGTCGTTGGAAAGATGAGAGAAATATGAACAACTTTCATGTTGAAAGTTTTCCGAGATTCAAAATACAAACTGATAAGAATTGCTATGCAAAATCGGACGAGTTATGAACTCTTTGGAGCAAGAATCATGAATTTGGAAAAAAAAATGACTTAAGGAAGAAAATATCCTATTTAAATGAAGAAGCAACCAGCTTATTGAAGAAGCAACAAATGGTTAATGAAGAAGGAGTCAAAACTTGGAGAAGAAGGAAGCAAAACTTGTTTAAGAAGCATTCAAAACTTAATGAAGAAGAAATCAAAACTTGATGAAGAAGATGTCAAATGCTTAATGGAGAAGAATTCAAATACTTGGAGAAAAAGAAATGTTGGAGCCGTGTGGATTGGCAAGAGTTTTGGGTCAATTTGTCAAATGGCATCTTGTAGGAATTGTCATAAAAAGACAAGGGTATTTTGGTCATTTCATAACAAAATTCAATGTTGCCATAAATGTGCTATTATTGCCATTTATGATAGGATAAACTTGTCATGAATGCTTGTCAAGTTGGTCAATCCAATGTCTCTGCTACTTTGCCGACTTCCCGATCCATCGACTCGGACTACGCCTAGAGACATCTTGTCGTATAAGCCCGCAACAAACATAATATTTTAATTTTTTTCCAAAATGTTCAAAACTCCCAAGATCGTAATAAATATGATAAAAATATTTTTCATCTCGTTAACGATTCAAAATTTGATCTTCGAAAGCGATAAACTTTTCTTGTCGGTAAAAATACTGAAAACAATGAGGCCAGGCTTCCGTCTGAGTTTTCAACCAAAAACTTCCCTGTAACCTTATAAAAATAAGTATAACAAGGAAATGACCTTGGTTTATCCAAAATCATTTTCTAAGTCTCGGATAAAAATATATATTTATATATTTATTACCGATATTACGAAGCAGCGAAAATCGGGGTGTTACATTACTACCCTACTTAAAAAAAATTTGTCCTCGAAATTTCGTGTCACGAAGCTAGACTGGAATGAAAGATCCCAAAGCCTTTCTTTCACAAGAAAGTATGTAAAAGAATTTCATCAATCTGATAAGAATACAAGAATATTCTGTGTATAAAGATTCTTTAACAAATTCAGGGAAGTAAAAATGTATGATCGGTACACTTTTACTAACATGAATCTAAGAAAGTTTCTTCTCTCACAAGAACATAAAATTTTTTAAAAGGATAACAATCCGACAAAATGCAGATTGGGTCACTCTCCCCCAATGGGAAAAGTAACTAGACTAAGTTTCATCGAGAAACTTGTTTTGTCAAGAAAGCGTCTATCCCGAACAAAATAGGACAGTCAAACATATTAAATATCACAGTGACCAATCGAATAGTTGAAATTTGAAACAATCATCTCATGATATTCACAGGAACAAGTAATTTCAACATATCCACACACAATCCATCGAAACAAGTATGAATTGTACCCGAATCAAAATAGTATAGGTAAGAGGTTACCGTCTTGGTTTGAAGTCTCAGCTCCTCACACATTATACACTCTACCCGTAGTCTTTGACTTGACAGCATTGGTGTTATTGACAGCCGGTCCACGCCTTGGCGCATTACATTCCTTCGCCCAATGTCCCATTTGACCACAGTTGAAACACTTAGCTCCCTTTGGTGCATTGCAATTCTTTGCCAAATGTCCCACTTGACCACAGTTGAAACACTTAGCTCCTCTCACAGGGCAAGTATCCATCATATGTCTTGTATCTCCACAGCTGAAACACCTTCTAACTTGACTTTGATTTTGATTATTTTGGCCACTACTCCCCGTCGTAACAAAATTCGAATGATGTTGTTGTATATTCTGGTCATTCCCTGGTGGTCGGAAATAAGGCTTCTGCTGATTTCGTTCCTCTTTCCAATTCTGATTCTGGTTCTTGGAACGAGAGGGTCCTCCAACAGTTCCTTCATTGTCTCTTTCTTTCCTCATCAGCTCCACCTTCCTACACTTCTCGACTAAGGCTTGAAAATTCCGGATTTCCAATGGTAGTATTGATTCCTTAATCTCGAAACGCAATCCTTTTTCAAAACGCTCACACTTCCAATCTTCGCTTGGGTTGTTTTGAAAAAAGCGAAAATACTTAGCAAGTGATTCAAACCTTGCCGCTTACTCTCCAACAGTTAAATCTCCCTGTTGAAGTTGCAAAAATTCTTGCTCCTTCTCAGCTCGTGCACTTTGAGGAAAATACTTGTTTAAGAAGCTGGTTCGAAATACCTCCCAAGTAATCTCCTGATTCTCGGCTTCCAGCAGCTGTTCGGTGCCCTTCCACCAATACTCAAAGATCGCCCACCAATAGAAAAGTGGCATAAGATACCTTTACTCCCTCAGGACTATGAATTAGTCTAAAAATTTTCTCTAACTCCTGAATCCATAAGTCAGCTTTCACAGGATCCACATCTCCATGAAACTGTGATGGGTCTTGATGCCTAAAGGCAGTTAAATTCTTGCCTTCAACAGCCTGTTCAGCTCGAATCTGTGCCTGTTGGTTATGGGCATTCATAGATGCAGTCTGATTAGCAATCGCAGCTGCTACATTTTCCATTGCCTGAGCTGCATAATCCACTCCTCCTTCATAATATTCATTCATATTACCACGACCGCCAACACGACCGCCTCTACGGCCTCTTCCACGACCGCGTCTACGTCCCCGTCCCCGTCCACGTCCGACCCGGTTCAACAATCTGGTTCCATAACTGACCTATAAACCATAATCAGTTAAACCAAAAACCAGAAACTGAAACGTAAACATAGTCATTACCACACATTACTTCTAAGAAGTAATTCCAAACAAATCTTAATCAGAGAACACACAACATCCACACAACAGACCTATTTTACAACATTCCCGAAAGACTCGACCAGCTCTGATACCACTAATGTGACACCCTAAACTCGGGTCATCACATGGTTACCCGTTCGTAGAAATAAAACTTTATTTGCTGGTTACTTTCGGAAAATAATGTTTTCTCAACGTTCATATTTTCAAAATATTGTGATAAATTTTTTTTTCTTTTAATCTTCACAACCACAACAACAACAACATAATCAAATTACATTTAGATATACAAAGTATATAAATCTTACAATTACACTGCCTCATGTATTTTTCATACCTAAATCAACATCAGTTTTATCTTTAAAACATAATAGGACCTAAGCTGGTCGTAACTAATAGACACTACCGCCAACTGGAGCAGCACAGCACGCTTTCAACTCGACAGCCTTCTTCTTTGTGTAGGGATCATACCCCTTGTACGTCTCTGAGATGTGTTGTAAGGGTGAGACACCAATATATGAATTTTAACAAAATAACTAAATGCTCGCACAAAAGAAGGCACATGTACAATTTCATGTTATAACAACAATAAACATCCCTACTATAGCATACAATTTATCAATGGGTTTCACACCCCAAACATCAACTTTGGAAAATTATGCATGAACACTTCAATACATCATCTAACTTTTCCTAATCTCATGAGATATCTCCAACATCGTAATGAATTGATCAGACTTCGATACTTACGAGCACGCACCCACCCACGACACGCGATCAAAAAGAAAAAAACCAGGCACGCGGCGAGGAGCAGAACACCAGGCACACACGGCCCGAGCAAAAAACCCAGGCACGCGGCGGCAGCGAAAAAACCCAGGCACGCAGCGAGCGGAACATCGAACACAGGCACCGCGGCGAGCGGAAAACCCAGGCACGCAATGGTCGAGCGGAAAACCCAGGCACGCGGCCGAGCAGAACACCAGGCACACGGCCCGAGCAGAGAAAACCCAGGCACGCGGCGGAAGCGAAAAACCCAGGCACGCAGCGGCGAGCGAACACCAGGCACACAGCCGAAGCAGAAAAACCCAGGCACGCGGCGGCGAAGAGAAAACCCAGGCACGCAGCGGAACGGAAAACCCAGGCACGCGGCGGAGAGCGGAACACCACGCACGCACGGCGGAATACGAGCACGTCGTGCCAATGCTTGCTAAACACTTTTGTTTCATTCTTTTCTTTGTGTTCAATCTTTCTTTGCCGAAGCTCAAAATGGCTTACGACTCACATAGTTTTAAAACACTTTTAAATCTTTCATCACAACTCAGGACCTCACTTTACTTAAAACTTTTATCAAAACATAGGACTTTCTTGTCCATAAAACTTTTATCAAAACATAGGACCTCACAGTCCGAGTGCTCAATCACGACACCTCTCGACCGGTGCACCAGTCTTAGGTTCGTGGCACTAGAAACATCTTCAATGTTTCAACATGGTATACCTCATGTATACAATATAGGCCCTCAAAGTCCAAATGACTGAGTTCATCACAACATAGAACATTAGTACCCCGACGTCTCGGTTACTAAGTTCCACACCACTTTTAACACTAAATCAGTTTTGCTTTCATAAATTCTTTTTTTTTTCAAAATTGGAAATTCATTAATAAAATCTTTAAATAATCAAACTTTCACAAAGGTGAGTCACTTGAGGTTTTAACTTCCTTAAAATATGTACTACTTGTTTCAAAATACTTGCCTTCTACGTTTTTCCAAATATGTCATCACACTTTTCCAAATCATTCATCAATTATCACTTTAAAGCTTCTCAAGCCAAAACTTAACTTTTTCCACCGAAACCACTTTCTAAAATCATCATTAACTTCTTTTCAACAATTAATTTTATAAAATAACTTTGTATAATATTGCAAACTTTCTTATAAAAATTAGCAGTACTTAAACATTTTCACAATTTCGCTCTCATTGTGACTCAAGTTACTTTTACACTAATAAATCATCAAAAATAATAGTATTTCTCAAAAACTCATTATTTTTCAAAATAATATTTTTCCACCACTATTATATTCCAACCTTCCCCATAAAACGTTGAATATAATCTTCACGACTTATTAAATCTTTTATCTGATTAATCGGTTGTGCACTGACCACTGTCAGGCCTCTCAAACAACATTCAACATTCATCATCCAACAATATTATCATAATTATATCACCAGGCAGATCATGCATCATAGCAACATAATATACTACTGCAGATAATTAAATCAATTAAAAGCAGATAAATCACCGATACTCAGATAAACAACACAACGTAAGCCACATAAACAAATAATCACAATCACATATAAATCATATAAACCACACTACAAACAAAGAGTTATTGAGAAAAATCCATCATGGCAAGCCCCCCTTACCTCTTGAAGATTGAACTAACCGTTCCTGTTAATCTCCTGAACCCGATCCGATTTTTCCTCTCCGTCAGCGTGAATCGGTTAACTCAGTTGTTTCCTTCAAACGAATTGCAACCAAAATAAACCAAATCAAACAACAACACACTTAAATCAATGGGGTTAGGGTTCGGTTTCACCCAATTTTCTAGGTTAGGAAACTTAAAATTTTGTTAACTTAAGGATTTATGATCCATAAGTAACTTAAACATGATTAAGCACTTAACCCAAGATTATGAACAAAGAACATGAACTAAAACTCATCTAGTTCCAAGAACTAGGGTTTCGGCCAAGGGCTGAGTTTGGAGTTAGAAATCTCTAAAATTTCTAAACTCTTGGATTAAATCAACATACAAAACCTAGAGTTAGATTCAAGTGTTACAAACAACTTTTGAATCATAAAACCAACAAGTGTTCATACCTAGGGTTTCGGTTTTTGAAGAAGCAAATAGGCTCAAGTTTGATTTTTGATCTTCTATATACTTGAATACAAGAACTATCAAGATATAATCATGAATCAAGACATGAAATTGAAACAAAACCTAAGAACACAACTTTGACCTAGATTCGGCCCAGTCCAGAAATTAGGGAAAGAAATTTCTCATGATCTTGTGCTTCTAGATGATGAAAATAGAGATGATTATAAGATCATAGCAATTGGTTTCATGTCAAAAGGATTTTTCTAGAATTAGTTATGAATTTTTGAATCTAGCTTCAAGAACTTTAAACAAATGAAGAACATGTTGATCAAAGGCATAAACTCAAGAATCTTATGAAGAGAAAAGCTTAGAATAGCAAGATTAAGAGAGACTACCTCTTGATGATCAAAGAAAATGATGATTTGGATGATGTTCTTCAAGAATGTCTCATGGTGTTCTTGAGAACTTAAGGGAGAAGATGAACAAGTTAGGGTTTCAGAACAGTTTCGGTATTTTGGGTATATCTCTCAACATACTTATCCGTTTTGGATGATCTTTATGTCGTTGGAAAGATGAGAGAAATATGAACAACTTTCATGTTGAAAGTTTTCCGAGATTCAAAATACAAACTGATAAGAATTGCTATGCAAAATCGGACGAGTTATGAACTCTTTGGAGCAAGAATCATGAATTTGGAAAAAAAATGACTTAAGGAAGAAAATATCCTATTTAAATGAAGAAGCAACCAGCTTATTGAAGAAGCAACAAATGCTTAATGAAGAAGGAGTCAAAACTTGGAGAAGAAGGAAGCAAAACTTGTTTAAGAAGCATTCAAAACTTAATGAAGAAGAAGTCAAAACTTGATGAAGAAGATGTCAAATGCTTAATGGAGAAGAATTCAAATACTTGGAGAAAAAGAAATGTTGGAGCCGTGTGGATTGGCAAGAGTTTTGGGTCAATTTGTCAAATGGCATCTTGTAGGAATTGTCATAAAAAGACAAGGGTATTTTGGTCATTTCATAACAAAATTCAATGTTGCCATAAATGTGCTATTATTGCCATTTATGATAGGATAAACTTGTCATGAATGCTTGTCAAGTTGGTCAATCCAATGTCTCTGCTACTTTGCCGACTTCCCGATCCATCTGACTCAGACTCTGCCTAGAGACATCTTGTCGTATAAGCCCGCAACAAACATAATATTTTAATTTTTTTCCAAAATGTTCAAAACTCCCAGTATCGTAATAAATATGATAAAAATATTTTTCATCTCGTTAACGATTCAAAATTTGATCTTAAAGCGAAGAAACTTTTCTTTGTTAGTAAAAATACAGAAAACAGCAGACCGGCTTCCGTCTGAGTTTTCAACCAAAAACTTCCCTGTAACCTTATAAAAATAAGTATAACAAGGAAATGACCTTGGTTTATCCAAAATCATTTTCTAAGTCTCGGATAAAAATATATATTTATATATTTATTACCGATATTACGAAGCAGCGAAAATCGGGGTGTTACAATGGTTCTATCCTTTGCGACATTCTTTTGATAATTCTGGATGGCTTCTTTCAAACTATATGGAAATAATTTGATTTCTTCCAAGTCTTGACTGAGGTAGAGACATTCAATAAGTCCAAATTGGAACATATTAAATGTAAAAATTGATGTTGCTCCGGGAGTAATTACGGCCTTAACTCCGAAAATATTTCGGTTGACCATGTAAAAACAATTAATTTTTTCCTTTTCGGACCAGTTGGTTAGTCTTTTTAAGTGTTCATAGAATTTTTCTTTGGAAAACTGAACTTGTAGTTCATGGTCTTTTCTTGAAGGGATTTGGTAGTCATCAATGGAGGAAGGAATTCTTCCGAGTATCCTTAATGAAGTCTTTTGAGCTGGTGGAGTCTTTATGGTTTCAGAGAAAGTCCTTGGGCCAAGATAAACTTCTTTGCCCTTGTCTTGTTCTTTCTGGTAGTCTATCAGAGCTTTTTCAGCTTCTTCCTTGGTATGAAATCCTTTGTGATGGATTCCGGAAATTCCAATGCAGTGAGGGGCTGCTTTGTGCCATTCATTATAAACTCCTGGGTGTGGTCCATTGAAGATAGTGTACCATTTTTCATTAGTGCTTTCTTGTACCTTTTGTTTTATATTTCTCATAGGATCCTCTTTTATAGATTCTCCTTTTGCTTGTAGCTGGAACTCCAATACTTCAATGTTTGCTTTGATCAAGTCTAGCTCCATTATTTTCTGCTTCTCGAGCATTCTTTGATATTGAATCTGCTTCTTTATGTCTTCAATTGTTGACTGCTCCATTCTCTTGATAAAATATCTGCAAGAACATTTTTATCTCCCTTAATATGAGAGATTGAGTAATTGTATTCGGCAAGCTTCATTTGCCATCTAATCAATCGTCCTTGTTTATAAGTTCTTTTATGATTTAAGTTCTTGAAACCTGCAACATAAGTAGAATCGGTTCGGACAATGAAGTCCTTATCCAGTACATAAATCCGATGTTTTTCCAACATACGGATCAAAGCCAATGTCTCTTTTTCATGAGTGGGATAATTAATCTCACTATCTGAAAAATTTCCTGACATATATCGGCACAGTAATTCATTTTTGTATCCAGGGGGTTTTGCTTTCATAACACCTCCCCAACAGTCATTTGAGGCATCAGTCTCAATAATTATTATATCGTCATCCGATGGATGATATAGCTCAGGAAGATCCTGGCATAAGTCTTTCATTTTTATAATTAGTCTATCGTCTTCATCAGTCCATGTCCAGGGGACATCTTTCTTCAGCTTTTGTTGGAGTATTCTTCTTTCGGCTGCAAGATTCCTGATGAAACCTTCATTTGAAATATATGTTAATAGTCCAAGAAATCTTTGTAAATCCTTTTTGTCCTTTAATGTTGTTGGAAAATTTTGAAGTTTTTCTAATACATGTCGTTGCATTATTATCTTTCCCTTTTCGATTTCTAATCCTAAATAATTAATTCTATTTTGAGCTAGGACAGCTTTTTTCTTGCTTAAGACTATTCCATGTTCATAACATTTGTTAAGAACGAGTTCTATCTTTTTAAAGTGATCATCCAATCCTTTATTTGAAAAGATTAATATATCGTCAATATAAATAAGACAAAAGTCTTTAAATTCTTTAAGTATTGAATCTATTCTCCGCTGGAAGATTCCAGGTGATTGCTTTAATCCCATTGGGAGTACATTCCATTCATATTGACCTTGGGAACAACTGAATGCTGTTAGAGCCTTAGATTCTTCAGTCAATCTAATTTGGTAAAAACCTGATTTGCAATCAAAGGTGCTAAACCAATCCATATTTCTATTTCTTTCAATAATCAAGTCTTTTCTTGGAAGAAAATAGGCATCCCCTACCATGGCATCATTAATTTGCTTATAATTAATTACCATTCTTCGTTTTCCTCTTTTATTTCATTATGATTTTCTACATAAAAGGCTGGTGCAGAGTGTTTACTATTTGATGGTCTAATTAGTCCTTTCTTACACATTTCATCAATGTCTTTTGCAAATTCATCTCTATCTTGTTTTGTGTAAATCATTGGTTTACATTTTACCTCTTTTGTGGGGTCTTTTAATTTTAATTCTACTAATTCAGTATTTTTGTTAATTCTTGGGTCTAAAGGGTTTTCGCTACAAACCTTTTCTAAAAGTTCTTCTATATGAGCTGGTATTATTCGATTTGGTTCTAAATTGACTAATATATGGCGAATTTTTGTGCAAATTAAGCTAATAATCTCACCACGTTTCAGTTGTTGAAACTTTGATGAATAAGTACATGCAGAAGAGTGGATAATTGGTATTTTAATAATTTCTCGTTTTTGTTTTTGTTATATATATGGGGTTTTCAACGTAATATATGTTAGATATTGACAAAATGGTTGATACAATCTTAAGAAATTATTTCCAATAATTATATCCAATCCAGTTTCTTGTTTATATATCGTAGGTATTATAAATATTTTGTTTTGTATTATCAAAGTAATTCTTTTTGCTATCCAGTACAAAGAATGTATTGATCCGTCCGCAATTTGTATTTTTAATGGTTTTTCCAATCTTTCCCAATTATCAAGCAGTGCTTCTGTTGCAAGGCATAAACTTGCTCCAGTATCTATATAAGCTTCTGTTACATTATTACTTTTTTCTATCACTATTTTTATATAGGTACTATTCGAATTCTCTTTCTTCTGAAGAAGATTCATTTTCTGTATATTCATATATACTTATTTATGAATTACTTAATTCTTCTTCTAGTGGTTCGAGTTCATATATCTGGTAAACTTGTTGTATTAATTTCGATTTTTCTTTAAAATTTTTATCTTTTTTTTGAGGGCATTCGTTGGCATAATGTCCTTCAACATTACATATCCAACAGACACATTTCTTTTTTCCTTTTGGGCAATATTTCTTTGGTGTTGATTTCTTTCTTCTAAAATATTTCTTTTTATTATTTTTGTAATAATTTTTCTTTCTAGAATAAGTCTTTCGTAAGTTTGGTCTTTTATGGTATTTTTTCTTTCTTTTTATTGTTTTATCACAACCATATTTACCTGGTTTTTCTATTTCTTTTCCTTTACTTATGTTATATAAAGTATCTTTAATATTTTTTATTTCATTTTGTCCTTTTTGTAATTTATTGCAAGTGTAATTTGCAATTTTATTCGTATTTTCAATCAATTGAATAATATTTTTATTAATTTCTTTCATGATTCTTTCTAATTCTTTAAACCCTACTTCTATTTCTTCGGATAATCCCATTATCCTATACAATTTTCTAATTCATGTTTTAATCGTCTTATTCTTTTTCTAACCAATTCTTGGTGGTAAATAATATATTCATTTGGTTCTAGTATTTCTAATATTTCTAAGTATTTTCTTAATTCTTTAATGTTTTGTTTTATTGTTAACAATCTGTTCATTATTCTGGTATGTTGGATTGATCCAATGGCTATTAATTACTAAAGTCAGGTGACTTTAAATAATTAAAGTTAGACAATTCTCATCCAAGGCAACGTGAAATACTCTTAATTAAGTAAGCCTAACCTTTAGGCTTCGTTTGGATTGATGAAATATAATGGAACGGAACGGAATGAAATGAAACATAATGGAACAGAACGGAACGGAACGGAATAAAAATACCACTTCACCATCGTTTGGAAAGTGCATGGAACGGAATGGGTTATAAATTTTTTGTTCCTATATTACCCTCATTTTAAAAACACTTTTTTTATAAGTTAAATGGTTGATTGATAAAAGTCCAACCCCTAACCAAGTACCCTCCTACCGAAAAAGCTACTTAGATAATTACAAAGTATAGAAATTGTGATGATATTCTAAAATATAACTATTTACTATTACTTTTAAGTATATAACTGTGATGATATTCTAAAATATAACTATTTATTTTTTCCTGTTTTTGAAAAAAATAAAACACTTTTTAAAAGAGAAATCAAAATCAAAATCAAAATAATGTGATATTTTTATAATTATTAATAAAAATAATTAAAAACAAAACAGAAGTATCCCAAAATTTTGTGCAACTAGTCAATCTCGAGAAAGTATAGGGCACCTACCTACCTCACAAAAAGAAGAGAAGAAGAAGAATAAACAAGAAATTAAAGAAAAAGAACAAACTTGCTGCAGGCTTGCAAGGGAATTCGTTGCCTTTCTTGAGTTGATGATTGGAGCTTCTCGTTCACTAGTGGTTATCGCGTCACTCATCGGTAGAGTGATCATATGTATCATCACCTTGCAATGAGGAGTGGCAGCGGCACAACAAGAAGGAGTTTTTATTTTTATTTTTTTGGGGGGGGGGGCTACGCCAACGGTGAGGTTTGAATGGAAGGGGGATAAAAGAGTAAATTTATATTTTTATAACAAAAATAATTTCTGATTCCATCCCATTCCCCCTAATTTGGGGGGAAGAAAAATGAAGCAAAATGATGAAATATGATGGAATAAGTTCCATTCCCTTCCATTACATTCCACCATCTTTTTTATGTTATCCAAACAACGGAGCAACATTCCATTCCACTCCCCTCCCCTCCATTCCACCATATTCCATCAATCCAAACATATCCTTAGGGTTTGTTAGTGAGTTTGTGAGGGAGAGGGAGGGGAAGACTTTGAAAAAAAAGAATGGGGAAAAAGATGAGGGAATGAAAGATAGCCCTCCAAAATATCCTCTAGTTCATTTTTTTAATTCCCTCAAATTGAACGGTTTTGGAGGATTTTGCTTGTTTTGTAAAAAAAAATAAACCTCATGCAAGATTGGGGAGTATCCATCCCTTCTCCCATCATTTTTCCACATTCTTCCTCCCAAAGTCTTCTCTTTCCTTCCCTTCCAAAACTCACAAACAAGCCCTTAGGCTAGCTAGCTTAAGGGTTAAATTCTTTAGAAGTTCGGCTAAGCCGGACTGATAGTTCCGGTTTAGCATCTTGATTACGGGTGAAAATAAGCCGGACTACTCGATAGGGGCCTATGGTATGACCTATTTAAGGCCTGATCTGTCCTATTTAATGCCTGACCCGACCTATTTAATAAAAAGGGCAAGTGTAGGAATTTCAAAAAGCCTCTTTAGTTAAATAGGTTGGGTTTAGACTTATGAAAAACCTTTTAAGCCTGACATGTCGGTCCATTTATAATTAATATTATTATTCATCAAATATATAATACTAGACTGTGGATCCGTGCGATGCACGGGGAAATGAGTTGTGTGAATAAAGTGTGGTAGATATGAGTGAGGATTAAAAATATTTATCATTTTCAATTACAATAAACTTATTTCAAATAAAAATAATAATGATTTCATAGTTTGAAATGGTCATAATGCCATAAAAATGTCATCAATTGATTTAAAATTCAATTTGATTTCATGACTTATATATTGAATTTGTAAAAAAATTCCAAAAAAAAAATTGAAACTAAAATAAATTATAAAACAGAACATAAAAAACTATGACATAAGAAATTGATGATAAGCAGATAGAGCATAATTGAACTATCAATAAACATGTGAAATGAAGTATTAATTGCACAATTACATGGTCACGAAAAGCTGTTCGAAATGTCTAACCAAAAAGTTAAATACACTCAATATTTAACAACCAAAAAAATAGTGTTGAAAAATTCCACGTCAACCTCTTAGTGAATCAATTTTGTTGCTTCAACATGCATCATCCCGTCCTTAAATTCCTTGCTTCCCCATAATATGTATGTTAACACAAAGGCAAAGTATCAACTACCAATTAGAAATTATAAAATTAGTCCAATAAAACTGACACATCAATTGGAGCCTAGTTACAGGGCAACAAAAGTCTGAAATGGTCCTAATGCCAATCTTGAATTTGAACACACTAAGATGAAAGCAAGAATGGATTGCATCACTTAAAATATCTTGATAGTAGTTATACAGAATGAGACAGAAATATATTATACTATAACGGAGGCCATTGTTGATAACCATAATAGATTTTAATTTTTTTTAAAAGAATAGTAGAATCGTAAACTATGAATTTATATAAAGCTCAGTCGTAAAGAGTAAACACTATGACAAAGAATAGCACAGAGCATCAACTAAGTACTTCAAACATTTGCATGAAATTTTACAGCTTTAGATAATTTCAAAGGATGTTGCCAGTTGCCACTAATTGTTCTCCCACTATAATTCTTTCTAGCCTTTCTCATTCATTTCATATCAATGAAATATATAAACATTTAGAGAAGATTAAAGTTAAAATATGCATTAGTTGTCACATAAAATATATCCATAGTTAGAAAACTTTGTCAGTGATAACAATACATTACAAACCTCTTAGGTATTTGTTCGTTTCAATGAATAATTTGTGTGCCTAAGCTTTCCTTATCATGCCTTGTACTCTAATACCTAAATATTAACCACTCTGTTCAAATGTGACATTCTTAGTGAATGTGAAGTAGTTATACCTTTCTCATATACCCCATGATTAACTAAGTTTTACATATTCAAATAGACATTGTCATGAATAAGGATAGCATAGAGATAATGATATTACCTATTTTTAGCATAAACAAAAACAACAATGGTAACACATATACTTCAACTAATGCAAAAGTTAAAAAAAAAATTGTGAAAATTACCAAAACAACTATACTTGTTAGTAAATCAAGAGATGATCATGAGATATGTGATTTGTGAGATTGTGAAATGTTTCTTACATGATCATTGGAGAGATTGTGATTGTAGTTTGGGGCTGATAAGATTTACTTTTTCCATCTTAATTAATGATTGATCTTTTTTCTATGGTATATAATGATGGATCTCTTAAGTTAGACTGGAGCATGCACTCCTCCAAAAGCAGTTAAGAACTTTTTATTAGTGTGTGTTTGGATGAACGTTTGACAAACGTGATTTTGGACTGAATAGATTTTGTAGAATTGATTTCAATACAATTGAGTTTGAAGTAAAGTGATTTTTGTTTGGATGTTTTTACTTTGAAAGCAAGTTTGATGTAAAACCTAATGTAATTTTTCAATTCAAAAGCAAAAGCTACTCCAAGCTGCTTCTGGTAGAATCAATTCTGGATGCAAAATTGATTCCACAAACGTGTTGCCAAACACCTCTTTTATTACCAGAATCACGTTTGACAGGTGCAGAAGCACTTCTGGTGCCTCTAGAAGTGGAACCAAACACACACTTAGGTTAGCCAACTAAAATGTGTTTTTTGCAAGTATTTGTATATGTAATACATGTCTAGCTATTATTAGAATTATCTACAGATTTGTGCCAAACTTACATGATTAACATCTTTCTATATGCTTCATATTTAATTCAACAATCTAGCTTGCACACTAATTTTTTGTTTCTCTAAAAGTTGTCTGTGTAAAAAGTTCCTCAAACATTGCCAAGCACAAAAAATTGCACAACCCATCTCTAAATCATGATTGTACTGGTTGTAAGTGTTAATATGATTGAACCATAAACTATATAATGTTGTTTACTTTCAAATGATAACAGAAAAGGGAGAAGTTCCAAACCAATAAAATTAGTCAATGGAAAGATTTTAACCAAAGTAACAGAGGTAAACAAAATTGGGTGAAAGTATTTCAATTAAAATGAAAAGACAATTGGGAGTAAGAGCTTACATTAACACCCGTGGACTTGTCAACAAAGATAGAAAATTATCCCATAAAACTCTCTTCATCCCCACTATGTTTGGCATTGGGTTTATATCCAGACCTTAGAAACCCGTTTCTGAAAAAGAAATAATGACCCGTTATATATTTATCTAAGAAAACAAAAATGTGAAATAGAGATTAAGAAGATTAGGAAAAAGAATCATAGCATACACCCATCTTTATTTTCAAGGTACAATGCTTAAGGTGACTTCTCAAGCATTGGGTATTGTTTTTTTTTTTTTGAAAAATAAAGAATTATGAAATATGAAATCAACAAATTTTGACAACTCATTCGACTATAGCAAAATAAAAATATTGAATAGATTTTTTTTATTATGAAAAAAGTTAAGGAAGATAGAAGCAAGCTCCAGACCATGACCATCCAAATATCACTTTCAGGTGATATACTTAATATGGGGGGTTGGGTAGCTCAAGTGGTGGTCTGAGCTAAGGGTATAAGAAGTTGGAGGAGTAGGAGGTCCAAGATTCAAACCTTGATAAAAGAGAAAAAATTAATATAACAACTAACTACTAACATTTGCCTATAAAAAAAAAGTTGATATACTTTTTTTTGTAATTGAAAAAGTTTAGATCAACACCAAGTGCAATTTGCTACACATGCATATGAATTATCTACTACTACTAAGTACCATTTCCAAAGTAGTAACAAAAGAACAAAACATCATGGTGAGACTTGAGAATCTAACTTGGAAGAGTTGAACTTCAAGTGATCCCACACCATTTCACGATCAGAGCTCCCTTACTTCAACATGTGTATTCCAATATTACAAAAAGCTGAACTCACAATCAAATAACTAAATCAACATTAACTGATCTCGGTGTAGCTTAGCCATGTGCTCAGCAGGCAATTTATCATCGAGTTCACTCAATTCAATCACAATGTAATATCAAGCCTCAAATAAAGAAAGAAAGAAAGAAAGAAGAATTCTACACTAAATCAATATTACATCTAAAAGAGAGAGGAGAGAATGGAAGATGGGCAATTTTTGTATTTGTAAACACATCAGGGATAAAATGATATTTAGAAAATTAAATTCCAAGCAAATATAGAATAAAATTCCTCCTATAAATATTTATATATTACTTTAAGATAAAAAAAAAAGAAGAAGACAAATTTAAAGAATCCTATGCAGAATATAAAAAAGCATTATGACTTGAGTATACTCACCATACCTTCGATAATAAGAAGACGAAAAATCTTGTATGGGCACAAACCCAACAATTCATCCTTAGGCACAACAAATCAATACATGACAACACATCAAAAAATGGAACCTAGAATCATATCCCTTTTTATTTTCTATTTTTTTCTATAAAAAAATTCTGATTTTCTCTTTCTTCATTACACCTATACACAACCTTCATTCTTCTCCTTTCCATTATTCCCGGGGTTTCTCTCTTTACAGAATCACCATGAAAACTTAGAATCTGGTACTAGTCTTGAAATTAAATTAAAGTCTTTTAATGAAGTAATGAAATTATCATCATCCTATTTTTCATGATTTATACATCCTGTAATCCTAAATTGGAGAACGTGCAGAAACTCCCACAAGGTAGTCTGGCAAGAAGAAGACCAATAGAGCATTCGACGGAAAAAAATAAATAAAATGAAAATAGCCTGAATCTGATTAAATGCGGCAAAGGAATACCCAGTTATTGGGAAAAAGTGATTATTCCTTTGTTTCATCTGAATAACTCAAACAAGAACATGAGAAAATGAAAGGAAATGATGGGCAAAACAGAGGGTGAAAGAAGTTGCAATGGTGGCAGGGCTTAGGGGTGAGGGGTGTGGCAGATCTGATGTGCGGTGGTTTATGGTGGTTTTTAGGGTGGTGGCGACAGGGTAGCTAATAGGAGGAAAAATTTTGTGTATTGTTCTGATTTATGAATCCTTGTTAATAGAATATATGGTTAGTGAGTTGGTTAGGAATTAGTTACATATGGTTAGCCTAATCTAGCCTATAAATAAGAGACTAATGTACACAATCTTTATCTTTCAATATGATTACTCATGAGAAACTCTTCTCACTTGCAAGCTTTCATGCTTCCAAGAACTACTTTTCCTATAAAGCTAATCTTCATCTCTTTGATCCTGTGATCGGTAACATGGTATCAGAGCGATACCGTGCTTCCGCCACAGATGAGAGTGACGAAGACTCTGACGACTTTGATTCTGAGAAGGAAGTTACAGAGGAGGAAGAATTGAGCCTCTCCGGCGAAGATGAAGCCACCACTGTTCTTGATTCTTGTTTCATCGAGTTCGGCAGTTTCTACTGTGATCATATTCAGATCAAGCCAATCAAGCCAATCAAGCAAGAGTTCGAAGGTTTCACAATCAAGATTGGAGAAATCAGCATCAATTCACATTCCAGCATCTTCAGGCTGAAGGCTAATGGAGGTTCTTCTGTTGAGCAACTTTCAGAACTTACCTCACCTGTTGAAGATGGTGGATCTGATTTCACCTTCTTTGAAGCCACCAACGAATCTAAGGAACCTGTCACTGATCTCTTCAAGAAAGTTGTACCGGTTCCAGATCGTTTGTTGTTCGCCAAGATCGCTACTTCTGCTTCAGGTCTTCATCGCGTCGACATCGGCACTGACTTCGGCAAGATTCGTGCTCCTTCGGACATCAAGAATGGCGGCTTCATCGACTTCCTTTGCAACTCTGGATCTGATATCTTTGAGTCCTATCTGGATGTGGTTCTTCCTCCGGTAAACGTTTCCTGGTTCACCATCGACGAATCGAGCATCGCAACCTTCGATCCAGGCGGAACTCACAACGCCGTCTCCAACTCCTTCGTCAAGCTCTCTTGCAACCTTGGATATGGCACTTCCGAAATCGATATAAAGGTGATTCGATTACTTGTTGCCTTGGTACACCATGGTTTTGCAAGAACCGCCGTCGAGCAAAAACAGCAGCTTCTCACCACCGTGTTCGCTGTCGAAAGCCACGTCTGGTCCTCCAACTCCGATGTATGGATCACTATCTTCGATCCCGGGGGAACAATGCCAACTATTTCACCGTCCACCACCTCGCAACATCGCGTCTTCGATCCCGGTGGAAATCGCCGCCGTTCGTCACTGATCTCACCGCCGTTCTCTCTGCCTTGCATTGTTAGGGTTCAACATGAAAGGGAAGAATGGAATTGGCTGAGTTTGGAAGCTTCCTGGGAGTTCCTCTCTCTTGGGCTGGCCCATTTTTTAGTCGCTGCTAAGCAAGGATTGGATCTCTTCTGTTTCAGCTTCTAACATGGTTACCACCATTGTCAGCTTGCGGGAGGGTAATAGAATATATGGTTAGTGAGTTGGTTAGGAATTAGTTACATATGGTTAGCCTAATCTAGCCTATAAATAAGAGACTAATGTACACAATCTTTATCTTTCAATATGATTACTCATGAGAAACTCTTCTCACTTGCAAGCTTTCATGCTTCCAAGAACTACTTTTCCTATGAAGCTAATCTTCATCTCTTTGATCCTGTGATCGGTAACACTTGTTTTTGAAAAAAAACTACCAATTTTGATTGTGGATTTGTGGTGATGGCAATGGAGGAGAGGAGGGTGCACAAAGGTTGATGATTTTAGTGTAAAGGGAAAAGAAGAAAAAAAGTGCTGGCTTTAGAGGTTTTTGTTTAAAGATGTATTATCATTATTATGATTAACTTGACGTGGAAGGACGAAAGTTCCAACTTATCAAAAGAAAAAAAAAATTTGAAAGTTCCTGGAAGGAGAAGCGGAAAAGGAAGGAGAAGACAGAAAAGGCGTTTTTTGCTCAGGTTAATGAAAAAAGAAAAAATCAGATTTTTTTTTAAAAAAAGAAAATAAAAAGGGATGTAATATTAGGTCCCAGGTGTGTTTGGGTTTGTGTCCATACAAGATTTTTTTAAAGAAGACATTAGCATGTCCTTGTTAACCCTTCAGAGGAGTTCGACCAACTCTATGTATGAAAACATTTGGATGTTAAGGTGCAACAACAGGGGCCATAATCAAATGGGAAGTACTGAGAGAACATTTAAACCACAGCGCATAGTTTTTGTTGGCACAAGATAAAAAAGAACCAAGAAAGATAAAACATAATAGTGAAAAGACATAAATGCCAATACTTTGTAACCCTAGGTGATCACACATTCATTCTTTCTGCCTCTGAAACGTTCACATGCCACTTCTATGAGTTCTATCCTAATTTCCCTTTTCTCACCCCATTCAGACTCTCCCTCTAAGATCTCCACTTATTCCCTTCTTCTTTCATCAAATTCAGTGTCTCGTTCTCAGATCTCCCCTTCTTCCTTCATCTCACTCTCAGTTCCGCCGCTCTCTCCCTTCTATCCTTCTCGCGAGCCTCGCCGCCCTTCTTCCTTCAACCTTCATCGCCGTCACTAGTCTCAGTCCCAGCTACAGCTCCGTCGTCAGTACTCGTTACAGTCTCTGCTGCAGCTCCGCCGTCAGCCACTCGTCCCGGTCCCAGCTCCGACGTCACTCCACCGCGGCACCTCTGTCCGCCTGGCGCCTGCTCTGTAGTGGTGAGTGGTGACTCTGCCAGGGGGTTATTTGTGCTCCGTTTTGCTCAACTCTGTTTCACCGTCCTCTGATCCATTTACCTTTATTGTGGTCTTGTGAACGCTTTTGATGAACACTACCTCTCACGACATAATTATCGGCTTAATGGCTAAGGGTACCGGCACGGAATTATCCGCAAACTTGGATAGGTATGGGTGTGGTACTGTACCCGTCCTGCACCCATATATATATATATATATATATATATATATATATATATATAATTATTTATTTATATTATTAATATATATAATTTTAATTATAATATAAATTTTAAAACCAAAATTAATTTAAAGATTATTCAGTTTTTAACCCTAGTTGTATCTATAATTCTTTTATGGATGGTTTTATTTACTCAAATATTTTGGTTGATAATGTTTTATGCGTAGATTGAAAAGACTAATGCTTATTTTGTTATTTATTTATTACTTTTTAATGGTTAAAGTATGGGTAACGGGTGTACGGTTACTTAGGTACTTAAAGATACGGGTAATGATACTAAAATTGATACTCATGCAAGTTCGGGTCAGGATAATTTTTTTAAACGTGAGAATGAGGACGGATATTATAGTATTCTGTTCAGACCGTATCCATTGACATCCCTAATCTAAGGTCAATTTCAGGTTGAGAGCTTATTTTTGTTGTTTTGGATCTGATTTTTTGAATGAAAGTTGGGTTTTTTTGTTGAGCGATGATACATGCATCGGGCTTTGCCTATCTTAAGTCAATGATTTAATTCCCTTTTCCATATTTTGTTGGTGTTCATATATCTGTGAATACTCGTGATATTTGTGGGTATCCGTAAAACCCGCTAAATACTCGTCAAGTAATGGGCGGGGGCGGCACGGTTTTCTTTCGATGGGGAGGGGAGTACTACCCGTGCCCGCCCCGCCTCGTTGCCATCCCTACACCATACATCCTTCCCCCTCTTCTTCTTCCTTCCTCCTCAGTCGTCTCGTAACCCTCTGGCCTCCTCCTTTTTCCTCCTTCTTCTCTCAACCTGCAACGCCATCCATCTTCTTCTACCTGCAACAGCGTAACCTCCTCTTCCTTCTTCTTTCTTGCAAGTGTACGTTCCTTTGTTCTACTTGTTTGTTTCTTCTTCCCACCTAAGTGTTTTATTGATTGTTCTTTCTTCTTTCTTCTATCTTTTTTTTTTTGTAATATGCGACCCATTCGGTTTACATTTACCCGACGGGTCACTGGTTTTACGCGTAGCGTGGGCCTAGGTCCAATTCCCACACTGTCTACAAAATCCTGTTGTGATACCTTGTTAAATGTTCTTGGATTTCTGCTCTGATACCATGTTAAATATGCTTGGATAAAAAAGTTTTCTATAATCCTTTTGATGAAGCAAGAAATCTTGAGATCGGATTCTTTCAAAAATTTGTTGACGTAGGCTCGTGTTGGTGACTTGTCCGCGGCTCTTTTTAATTACTCTAGGTAGAGCATAACTAAAAAACGTTGTAATATTTGCCAACAGCTTTTTCTCCTTGCTTCCTTGTGATGAATTGCAAGTGGTCAACACAGTCACCAATGGGGACTCTTCCTTTGTGTTCTTTACTGTTTGCTACTTAGCAGACTTGATGAAGGCTCCACTGTAACAAGAGTCTGCAACTAGTGTGACCAGACAACCCACAAGGGCTTTGTATATAAGCTGCATGATGTCTTTAGCAGGAATCGTGGGTTTCAAATCTCCATCTATAGGAACAATGCTGTGAACAAGCTTGTCGTCCTCCTTCTCCACACGGAGTCCGTGCCACCGAAACAGTGTAAAAAACGATCTTCCTGAAAAAACGCAGATTAGACAAAAAACAAGTTAATATTCTGTTTCTGCTTTTATATGTATTAAGAAAGAACAGCAAATTAATGAGCAGAATTGGAAGCATTTCTATATGATACCATTTATATTTTCCAGCAAATGGTTGAGACTCATACTTCTCTCTAATCTTGCGGAGGAAAAAATGTCAAATTTCCAAATATGGGAAACTTTAACAGGTTCGTGAATCATTCTATAGATGGTATCATATAGAAATGCTTCCAATTCTGCTCACCGATTTGTTGTTCTTTTCTTAATGCATGTAAAAGCAGAAACAGAATATTAACTTGTTCTTTGACTAATCTGCGTTTTTCAGGAAGATTGTTTTTTACCCTGTTTCAGTGGACATTGACTCTGTACGAGAAGGGGACGACAAGTTTGTTCACTGCATTGTTCATACAAATGGAGATTCGGAACTCGTGATTCCTACTGAAGATAGCATGCAGCTTATATACGAAGTCCCTACGGGTTGTCTGGTCACACTAGTTGCGGACTCTTGTTACAGTGGAGCCTTAATCAAGCCTGCTAAGTACCAAACAGCAACGAACACAAAGGAAGGGTCCCCATTAGTGATTGTGTTGACCGTTTGCAATTCTTCACAAGGAAGCGAGGAGAAGAAAGTTGCTGGCAAATATTACAGCGCTTTTAGTTATGTTATGGCCCGGGTATTTATTTTTTTTTTTGATAAGCAAAGATGTATATTGAAAAGAATACAAGGTGTATTCTAACCCGTATACAAAGAGTCGCGGACAAGTCACTAACATGAGGCTACATCAACTAATTTATAAAAGAATCTGGTCTCAAGATTTATTGAATTACTGTACTTGAAACTAGATGTCTACTCAATTCGTGGAAAAGAAAGGTTTTGCTTCTTTACTCTTTCCTTCTCTTTACATAAATTGGTTGTGCTTTTTGTTTTTTAATTAAAAAAAAGGGTAGTTATGCCATTAATCAATGCGTATATATGTACCCAAAAAAAATTGGTAACAGTTAGCATTGTTACATTGGTAGATGCATACATCTCTTTGATTCCATCCTCCGAATGTAGTGTACTGTTAGTTTGGGTCCATTTAACTAGTAAGTAATTAATTAATTTGGTTATATCTTTTATTTAGGAGGAAAAGCTCCACCACGTCAGTACTTGGTCACAATCAAGTCCTTCTCATTGCTTTCCAAGGCCTCACTAGAAAAATATGTATCAGAAGAGTTTGAAGCTGGGGTTTACAAATGGTATCTATGTTAAACCTACCTAATCTTTAGAATTAGTTCACAGCATTTTTACTTGTTAGTCTTGCTTTAAAGTTGGGGCTTCATTTACAATTTTTCTCCTTCTATGTTGTATACATTCAATTTGATGCACAAACAATGAATGTCTCTGCTGTCTATATACCTAATCGGGAACAAAAAAGCAGATGGGCAAGATCATGTTTCTGCAAATAATTTTCCTAAGGACAAGTATGTTACAACTCAAGGTAATTACAAACTTATTAACATGTACACTAGTAACCAGTAAGATCCATTAGTTTATTTGCTATTACATTTTAATCTTTTTGAACTATATTTGGTGTCTTATAACTATATGTCTTTTTTCAATACCAAAAACAGATCTTATTTTCTTTTATGTTATGTGTTATGATGAGATTATGAAAGTAAAACTTCTTCGGTCTCTTTTTTGGATGACATTTTCTTCTTAATTAATTATAATTGTATTAAAAGAAAACTAAAACTATGATTGATTAATAAAGTGTATAGATAATCTAAGGTCTTGTTAACAAGGGTCTCATTGTTTAAGAAATCCAAAGATAGAAAAATTTTATTGAAAAATATAACTTTCGAATTTTTAATTTGTTGAATATATCACTTTCTAATACAATTTTTATTTCTGATTCTTCAACCAATGCCCTAAGGGGCACTAATTAACATTTTTCCTAAGGACACTGATTAAAGAATCTATATATAAGAGCTTTTTATTGAAAATCACAACTTTCCATTTTTAACGGGGTCTTGTATTGAAAGAATAACTTTGAGTTGAATACACCACTTCCAACACAATATTTCTTTCTTTGATTTTTTAACTAGTATTTAAGGGCTCGTTTGGTGGTCAGGATATGATAGAGGCATATATGATAAGAGAACAGGGTATGAGTAGGATAGAATATGAGCAGGATAAACTGTTATCATATCCGATGTTTGGTGTCCACCAGTTAACCAACCGGACATCATTATAATTTAAGTATGAATTTTAAATTTTTCGTTTTTTTTTATAATTTTAAGTATTTAAAAATTATATAAAAAGACAAAATTATCCTTGTGATAAAATTACATATAATTTTTATAATTTTTTAAATATTGTCTGACTAAAATTAATTTTTTTTATTTTTAAATATTCATTTTTTGTTTATACATTACATTTAGAATACTTTTTATATTTTACAATTTTTTAAAATAATATAAAATAACAAAATTAGAATTGTTATAAAATAAAAATAAATTTTAAAATGAATTATTAATATTTTTATTAATTTATATTTTATTATACCTTTTTTTGGTAACCATGTTAAATTTTATTATACTTTAAATTATTATTTTATTATAATTTAATTATTTTATATATTATATATTTTTATATTTTATTATACTTAAATCATCCTATCCTACTTGTTGCCATAGTTTTTACTTTTTTTATTTATATATATATTCTCTTTTTCTAATATATATATATATATAATTTTTATCCATAATTTTTTTTCTAAATATGACTAAGATATATAATTTTTGAAAAATGAATTTGTTTTGAATTATGTAATCTTGTTTTTAATACAACAATGTTTTTACAAAAATAATTTTTGAGGTTCGGTGGTTGAGTAATATTTAAGAAGAATACTGACTAGTTTTTCAAGTGAAAAGAGAGAATAAATGATGAAACATATTCTAGCCCATCAATTTTAATTTCAAACAGTAATCTTAAAAATGTAGTTGGGTAACCTATTATGTTACACTCTTCTGAAAACCATAAGGATCGAACAAGGAAAAATTAATGTTGATATTTTGTTATGTAATTCTTGAAAGCATGCACAAATTTGTGAATATCCTTCCAATTAACCTATATCAGTTTGAATAATTTATATAATATTAAGTTGTTAATTATATAAAAAATTTGTTTCATAAAGTTTGCTTCTATATATTAGTTGATCTTTTTTTTATTGCTATTTCATTATACGTATGTTTGAACTTGACCCCCCTCATATGAATTTTCTAGCTTCGCCCCAGTCGAAAAGTTTATAATTTTTTTAGGATTACGAAAATAATCTTATAAAAAACCCCTATAACCTTTTTTTTGGTAAACAATAAATTATTTTTAACGTATTTAAAAAAATTATTAAAAAAGAGGAAGCAGCTTCCTCAACACGCAGCTTTAAAAGGTAGTCACTAGTTACTCCCTCACCCAGGTCCCAAACCCAAATCCTAGCGTTCATCAAATCACCAATTCAAACGGTAAGGATTGAATCAAAACAAAAACCCTAGAATGGACTTGCCCACACCTAATCCTTCCCTGGAAAAAGTAACCCGCGCAAATTTGAATACCTCTGCAGCTTCTCCCACTTTCATTCCCCCAATATTTTTTCTTTTATTACTAAAAAATATTCCTCCATTTATTATTAACTATTAACTATTATTATTATATAATAATCAACCATCACAAGGTTTGAGAGAGAGAAGAAGAAGAAGGTAAATGATGAAGGGGAAAAGACAGAGGATCGTGAAGAACGAAAGGAAGAAGATGAAGGGCACTCTCGGTACTACGAGACATTTGCAGCTTCAGCTAAGTCAATTCTCTCTCTCTTCCCTTCACAAATCTTCTACTCCTACTTCTTCCACCTTCCAGAACCTTCTCGATGCCCAAGCTGCTCCCAATCCACCCGCTCCTTCCTCAAACGACGTTGCCGTCGATGCCAAAAATTCCAGCGTGGACCACACGGACTTCATTCTCAGCCAGGACTTCTTTTGGTAACTCACTCGTCACTCCCATTACCGACCTTGTCGTTTTTCTTTTCGTAACGTCGTTTTGATGTTTGGTTCCAAAATTGTGAAATCTGTTTCTTTTTTGTTAATTGGCAGCACTCCAGATTACATAACACCTGATAATCAGTGTATTTTGAACGGCATGGATTTCAACAAGGTGATGTATTGAACTAAATTGATGGTCAATGATCATGCATTAGGTTTTCATATTAAATAAATAAAAATTAAAGGTTTTTTTAGTTTTTTTTTGGTTTTTTTTTGTGTGTGTAGGACAATACACCTTGCCCTAAATCACCGGAGAAGCTAAATACTACAAAAAGCAAGAGATGCCGATTGGGTAAGACTAGTTGCATGTTGTTATTTTGCATTTGAAATTGCTTCTACGAGTTTAGTAACTAAATCTATGATGTGAACTGAAATCATGCGTAGATAGCTTTTCCAACTTGTTGCTCTGAGTTAGGAATGAGCTTTTTGGAATGCGTATTAGTATGGATGGTTGTTTAGAATTTAACATTTTTTAAGTCCAAGTGCAAGGGATGAGGCTTTAGTTTCACATTAAAAGTATGAGATTGAGATAGTTTATATGTCATCAGGCTCTTCAATTATAACGGGTTGCTTTTGTGGTGTGGTTTTTTCAAGGTTTGTATTAGTTGGTATCTGAGGTTTTCATCTTGTCTCTCGGCTGCAAACGAGTGGTGTGGGTGGTAATGTTGCAATGTAGTGTTCAATTGGGATTAGTTAAAGGGTTAGTGCACAGCCAGCCTGTGTAGGTTTTGGGGTTGCAGATTGTGGTGGGATGTTAGGATCTAATGGCATGGTATTTGACTTGAGTCCCACATCGGAAGTATGAGATGTTGGTTTGGGCCGACTTTGGGGTTTGTATGACTTTTGGCTCTTTTACCACAACTACTAGCTTTTGTGGTGTTTTCTTAAGGTTTGTGTGTGCATTATCCCTTTATAGTCAGGTAATTTCATAGGGATTAAGTTTTGGAAGGGAATGTAATGGTAAAAGGGAAGCACATCTCTCATGCCATATTCAAGAATGGAATAATGAATGTGATCAACCACTGCATAGTATAGTATCCGATACAAATTGGTGGTGTTAGAAGACTTCCAGTATATAACTCAGTATAACTAAATTCAGTAATTTAGTTTTCCGATTCTTCATCACTTGGCTGTAATTTACAAGTTTCATTTCAAAAACACAATGACAAGAAAGCAATATCAAGCCTCTGTTTACAGAAGCTCTAGACTTTGCAGTTCAAATAGGTGAGTGAAACCCATAGCCAATTTTCTATACTGAGATTTTGAAGTTAAGTTCCAGCTTGCCTGGCAAAAGTGTAGGATCATTGTTAGATTAAATTACAGTTTGTATTGTTCTTTTTCACTCTCCCTTCAGGCAATGTGATACATATACATGTATGTTGCACAGGTTTCCTACCATATAAAAATAATTATCGTTATGCTTTTTCACGTTTCTCAAACATCTAAAATTATTGACCTGTTTTGTCTAAATGATATGCATACTTGTCATAGATGCTATATCAGTAAACCCCCTCAGCCCTGCTTTTTCAAGTGACCATCAGCAAGTTTTGGAACTTGGGAAGGACTCTGCTGCAGAGGAAGTAGCTGTTGACAAAACAATAGCAGATGGTAAACCAAAGGCTCAAAATTATGTGTCACATTCTGCAATTGCATTGCGCTGCAGGGTTATGCCTCCTCCTTGCATTAGGAACCCCTATTTGAAAGATGTTTCAGTAAAGGGGACAGATCCCTTTGGAAACCAAAGATTAAAATGTGCAGGTATAGTTTTGGTCAGTTCTTTCATGAGACATTTTTAACCATTGTTGAAAAAGTTGTTGCAACCTGCATGGTGCTATATCTGGGGATTTTGTTTATTCCTGCTGCAATTTTCTAACTGCATATAATGATACGATTGCAGGTCTCTTCTCTGTAAATATTGGTAGCGATGGGCTTTCACGCTATCGCACTGACTTTCATGAGATTGAGGTATTCTATTTCAAAAATAAATTGTAACTGCCATGAGTTGTTCTAGATTGGCATCATCTTTCCGAAATTCAACTTTCTTGTTTAATTTCTAACTTTTCCCTTATATTGTCAGCAAATTGGTAGAGGGAACTTTAGTAGTGTTTTCAAAGTACTAAAGCGAATAGATGGCTGCTTGTATGCTGTGAAACGCAGCAGCAGACAGTTATGCCAGGAAACAGAAAGGTGGCATTTTCGTACCTTTAAATGACTATTATGTTGTTTTTAGTTTTGGCACTTTTTCTAATCTTTCCACATTGCAGGAGAAAAGCTTTGATGGAAGTTCAAGCTTTGGCAGCATTGGGTTTGTATATTAAATTTTCACCTCTTGTTTCATTCTACATGATGGCTTTAATTCTAATTTGTTTTCCCTGATTTCAATACCATCTTTCCTCTTAAGGGTCTCATGAGAACATTGTGGGATACTATTCTTCATGGTTTGAAAATGAACAGCTGTTCATTCAGATGGAGCTATGTGATCACAGCTTATCCATAAATAAACGCCCTGCATTAATAACAGAAGGACAAGTTCTAGAAGCTTTATATCAGGTGAACTTTCATGATCATTTTTAAAAAGACCCTGCTGTATATGATTCATTAGATAGCATCTAGGGGTTACTATACTGACTAACAAGTAACAATATATGGTGCCTATTGTTGATTGTTGATATATGATGAAAGTTCCCTTTGTTGATATATGATGAAACTCCATTGGATGCTTCATCTTTTTACAGTCCTACATAAGTTGACAAAATCCATTTTTTCGGTTCATATTTTGATTTGACATAAAATTTTGGACAGGTTGCCAATGCACTGCGGTTTATACACGAGAAGGGAATAGCTCATCTAGATCTTAAACCTGATAATATTTATGTTAAAAATGGTGTTTATAAGCTTGGTGATTTTGGATGTGCAACTCTTCTTGATAATAGCCTGCCAATTGAGGAGGGTGATGCACGTTATATGCCTCAGGAAATCCTTAATGAGAATTATGATCACCTTGACAAGGCTGATATCTTCTCCCTTGGAGCTTCTATTTATGAGCTCATTCGTAGATTGCCTTTACAAGAATCAGGATGTCAGTTTTTAAATCTTAAAGAGGGCAAGTTGCCACTCCTGCCTGGTCATTCGTTGCAATTTCAAAACTTGCTCAAGGTACTTGCATTTACAATCTGGATGGACTTGTGTTTAAGAAATGTTAAAATATTGCCAACGGTTCTGTCTTCCCACTTTTTAAGTATTGTTAAACATATACATCATTTGTTTGATGATCTAAGGAAAGTAAACTACATTCTACTAAAGCTTTGGTATTCATCGTTGAGTCTTCCCACCATTGAAGTCATTTATAATTTCAAGGGTGTAGAAATTTTGCCTGATCTTTTGCTTTGTTCTTTGTTATTAGGCTAATATGCTTGATTTGGTTGATTTTATCTGAATTTTTGGTGATTTATTTAGGTCATGATAGACCCGGATCCGGTTAAGCGGCCTTCTGCCAGGGAGTTAGTGGAGAGTCCAATTTTTGACAGGGCTTTCAAAACATCAAAAAGTTGATAAACCACGGTTTTGTTTTTGGTGCTGGACCGTTGTGTATGTAAAACAGGTCTAGATTATATTATGGCTTATTTTGTCAGCACCATATTGTCCACGAGCATGGTGCAAGTTTTGTAAAATGCAAATGTTGCAGTCACACATCTGTTGTAATTGTAATGGACTAAAGATATGGCAGTGGCAATTGGCAAAGATCCTTGAAACCAAGAGAAAATTGAATTTCATTTATTATTCTGCATTTAATACCACTTTCGTAGCTAAAGATTATAAGTAAAATAAATTGAGGGGAAAAAATAATTCTTGCCTATGGGAAAAATGTTTAAGGGCACTGTTGTCATTTGCAATTGTATGGATTGTGAGCATACGTTTTTAAAAGAAGTTTGCTGCGACCTTAACCTTACATTCTTGCTGCTTTGGAAGGTAAATTTTATTGGATAATACATGATCTTAGTTTGAACTTCTTGTTGTAACAGCTCTTGTATTTTTCTGTTGTAACAATCCTATTTTTTATACTGTATTTAAATTCAAATATAGGTGGAATCAGCTCTTGATATGATCCGTTCAATTAGCTTAAGATTCTTATTTTCTTGTAACTGTTCCAGCTATATATTGATAGCTGTGGTTATAATCAATTCAATGAAAATCATTATTCTAAATCTCTTTATGGTATCAGTAGCTCTTGCTTAGTAGCTATCTCGATCCATTTTTTTTCAGCCATGGCTTCCACTAACCAATTCCCAAACCACATCCCTGTCAACAACTCTCAATCTGTTGTTGTTCTTAACAATCATTCATCTGTCAAACTTGATGGAACCAATTACCCTGCATGGAAGGTGCAACTCAATGCTCTTCTAGTTGGTTATGACCTTATTGGCTATGTTGATGGCACAAATAGATGCCCAACATCCACTCATGCTGACTTCAAGTTCTAGAAATGTTAGGATCAAATGATCCTTCATGCTATCATATCCTCAGTTGATCAAAATGTCATCACGATGCTTGGAAATGTCAGCAACTCTAAACAGGCATGGGACATCCTAGCGAAATTGTATGCTAGCAAAACTCGAGCACGAATCATGCACCTGAAGGAGAGAATTTCTCGGTTTGACAAAGGTCCTCGCCCTATGAATGAATATCTTCACGCTATAAAAACTATGGCTGATGAATTAGCTGTTATCAACTCTCCTTTGGATGATGTGGACATTGTCATCCATACTCTCGATGGACTGGGTGCTGAGTATAATGGAGTGACAACTGCTCTACGTGCTCGTGAAAATCCAATTGCTTTTGAAGAACTACATGATCTTCTTTGTGACTATGAAAGTTATCTCAAAAGGAATGACACTACCACTGATGTTTCCATACCATCTGCTCATGCTGCTCACAAAGGTAAACCTTCCTATCACAAAAAGTCGTGCTCATCAAATAACTGGAACCCCCCAAATCCCTCATCCTCTGCCAGGTCTACTTTTCCACACTCTTCCAGGAGGGTCATCTGCCAATACTGTGACAAACCTGGTCACACAGCCAAGGTTTGTTACAAAGTTGTTGGTTATCCCAAGAGGAATACTGAACATGCTGCCCATCATGCACAAGCAATGCATCAACCTGCACAACCAAATTGGATTATGGATTCTGGTGCAACTCACCATATCACTAGTGATCTTGACAACTTGCATCTCACCAATCCCTATCATGGAACTGATCAACTCTTTGTGGGAGATGGTAACTCTCTTCCTATAGCTCATACTGGTAAATCACTTCTTCACACTACTCATCAACCACTAAATTACCCAAAGTATTACATGTTCCCAATATTTCTAAGAATTTATTATCTGTCTCATCACTTTGTAATACTAACTCAGTCTCTGTTGAATTCTTTTCTGACCATTTTTTGGTGAAGGACCCGAAGACAATGGTGCCTCTACTCAAAGGATTGCATAGAAATGGTCTCTATCACCTCCCATCACCATCCACCCACCCGAAAGCCTTTGTCACCACCTCTTCATCACACCCCCCATGGCATCACATTCTTGGTCATCCTTCTGAATGTATCTTCAAGCATCTGATCTCTCTTCACAAAATAAAGTTGAGCAAAACTGTTCCCTGCATCACTTGTAGCAGTGTCAAGAGTCACAAGCTGCCTTTTGCTATTTCCAGTATTTCCAGTAAGAAGCCTCTTGATATAATCTATACTGATGTCTGGGGTCTAGCTCATGTTAGGTCTTTAGATGGTTTTCTATATTATCTTGTTCTTGTTGATCATTTTTCTAAATATGTTTGGTTGTATCCATTGAAAAATAAATCAGATGTTTCAATAATTATTTAACTCAACATGGCATTTCTCATTTCACTACACCACCTCATACTTCTGAACTAAATGCAACAGCTGAACATCGCCATAGACATATAGTTGAAACAGGTAGAGCCTTGCTTCACCATGCAAACTTACCATCCTCATATTGGTCCTATGCCTTCACCACTGCCAGTTACCTAATAAACCGCCTACCAACACCAATTCTCAAAATGAAATCCCCATTTGAAGTCCTTCACAACAACACCTCTAATCCACTTCACTTGAACTCATTTGGTTGTCTGTGCTATCCCTGGTTACGACCATACACCTCCAACAAACTTCAACCAAGGTCAAAACTGTGTATCTTTGTGGGTTACTCTCCATCACAATATGCCTATCACTGCATTGATCCTATTACCAACCGTCTATACACTTCTAGACATGCTGCATTTCATGACAACATTTTTCCATATCTAAATCTCATTAAACAAAATTCTGCAACAGATACAAATCAAGCAACCACCCTCATACCCTTTCACCAAATAATACCTATAATAGCCCCTCAACCAACCCAACAATTGGAGGCTACAACACTACCAACTCCTTCTAGTCTAGAGGCGCCATTGGATTCAGCTCCTTCATCAGGTAACACATCTCCTATCACTCTTCCATCTACTATTACTTCTCCTACCACTAATGATTCACCACAGAATTCACTTCCAAATGAGCAATCAGTTCCACAGCAGGGTCATCAAATGATCACAAGATCGAAAAACAACATCCATAAACCCAAAAGAGTATTTGCAGTATCCAAACACCCTCTACCAGAGAATTTGGAGCCTTCCACAGTTCGTGAGGCTATGCAACATGCTCATTGGAGGAAAGCTATATCTGATGAATTTGATGCCCTCATTCACAATGGCACTTGGTCACTTGTACCACCACCGAAAAACCACAATATAGTGGGATGCAAATGGCTTTTTCGAATTAAAAGACATCCAGATGGCTCCATAGATCGTTACAAGGCTCGTCTTGTGGCCAAGGGATTTACTCAATGTCCTGGAGTTGATTTCAAAGAAACATTTGCTCCTGTTGTGCGCCCTCAAACAATTAAAGTCATACTTACATTGGCCTTGCACAATCATTGGCAGATGCATCAACTGGATGTTAATAATGCTTTCTTACAAGGGACACTTTCAGAACAGGTATTTATGGCTCAACCTCCAGGTCTCAAAGATACTCATCATCCTGATTATGTTTGCAAACTGCACAAGGCCATCTATGGTCTTCGTCAAGCTCCCAGAGCCTGGCATGATGCATTAAAGAGCTTCATCTCCTCCTATGGCTTCACTACAAGCAAGAGTGATCCATCATTATTCATTTTTGCTAATGTCACTGTCAAAGATTATTTTTTAGTCTATGTGGATGACCTCTTGCTCACAGGAAACAACAATGATTTTCTTCATGCTTTCATTGAAGCTCTATCTCAAAGGTTTGCTCTAAAAAACATGGGTACTCCTCACTACTTTCTTGGTGTTGAATTGATCCCTACTGCCTCTGGTCTTTTCTTGTCACAACACAAGTTTGTGCGTGAGATACTTGAGAGATTTGAAATGGAGGGGGCGAAACCAGCACCCACACCTCTCTCCACCACAGCTACACTTCAGCTTCATGATGGTTCTGCTTCCACCAACTCCACCACATATCGTCAAATAATTGGTGCTCTTCAATATCTCAATCTCACACGCCCTGATCTTTCCTTCACTATCAATAAGCTTTCTCAATTTATGCATAAGCCAACTACTTTCCATCTTCAATATCTCAAGCGCCTACTTCGCTACTTAAAACATACCATTAACTTTGGTGTCATGCTTCATCATTCTTCCACGCTCAATCTGTTGGCCTATACAGATGCAGACTGGGGTGGCAACTCTGATGATAGAACTTCCACATCTGCCTATATCATCTTTCTTGGAGGCAACCCCATATCATGGCTCTCAAGGAAATAAAGGACAGTGGCAAGATCCTCCACCGAGACAGAATACAGGGCGGTTGCTCTTTGTTTGAGGTCATGTGGTTAATAAATCTTCTTACAGAACTTCAGGTTCCATTACCTTATTCTCCTCTCATTCTGTGACAATGTTGGTGCAACTTACTTATATGCCAATCCGGTACTACACTCATGAATGAAGCACATTTCTCTTGATGATCATTTTGTTAGAGAACAAGTTCAGGCGGGCAAGCTTCAAGTTTCTCATGTCTCAACCAAGGACCAACTTATCGATATTACGACAAAACCACCGCTAACTGCAATGTTTCGAGATTTACGAGCCAAGATAAAAGTTACAGATGGTAACTTTATCTTGAGGGGGCGTATTGGATAATACATGATCTTAGTTTGAACTTCCTGTTGTAATAGCTCTTGTATTTTTCTGTTGTAACAATCCCATTTTTTATGCTGTATTTAAATTCAAATATAGGTAGAATCAGCACCTGATATGATCCGTTCAATTAGCTTAAGATTCCTATTTTCTTTAATCTGTTCCAACTATATATTGATAGTTGTGGTTATAATCAATTCAATGAAAATCATTATTCTAAACCTCTTTAAATTTCACACTGCTGACATAGAAGTTTGGATTGACTGGTACATAAAATAGGGAAAAGATTCTTTCCATTTCTTATGAGAAATAAATGTTTTCATTACTATGCTTTTGGATGAGGGTAGTGATTCTTTTCATTTCTCAATGTCCATTTCTAAAGTTTTAGAGGAATAAATGATACTCTTCATTTCTTGTGAGAAATGAAGAGAATATTTTCTTAGCCACGTAGTAGTTTAATTAAAATCAAACAGTAGTTTCACCCAAAAATAAATAAAAAAATCAAACAGTAGTTTTAAGGTTGGTACCTACAATATTATATGCTTGTGATATTATAAAGCTACGTTAGTTTAATATTAAAATATACATATACATACATACATATAGATACATACATACATACATATATATATATATATATATATATAATACAGTCATGTATAATTTCATAACGTAATATATAGTATTTCACTTGATATTAAATTACGAAATGTACCAAAAACAAAAGTAAACTAATAAATGAAAAAACCTTATTATAATATCGAACATTATCTTTATGAAAAAGACAGCACCAAATAATGAATTCTTTTCCAGATCATAGCACCAAAAAATAATTAATTATTATGTTATTTTCTTTGACGATAGTTTTTTAAAAAAATTTAAATTCTTAAATTGAATTATTTCAATAGTTCTTATATTATAAATAGAAAAGGCATATCTTCTTTAGCGGCTAAAAGACAATTCTCCCAACTCCTTTTCTCTTGGAATGTATATTCGACCAAGCTTAATGGACAAGTGAGTGTATTCCTTGTTAGCTTTACACATGAACCACTACAATATTTTTACTTTATAGAAACAGTAATGTATAGTCATAACTATCAAAATTGTTGCCTAAAGTTAAAGGCAACGATTTTCAAAGATTATTTATTCCAACATTTTATTACTTAAGACAACAGTGTTTCGAATCTTATAACAACACTTTTGAAAACTATTGTCTATTCTATATGAATAGGGAAAAGATGTTAGGCGAACCTAAACACAACAGTTTTAAAATGTAATCAAAGTTGTCTAAAGATACAAAATGCAACATTTCTTAATTGTAACGGTAATTTATAGACAATACTTTTTAATTGTATGCTATAAGAAATAGGCAAGTTCAATCCGATCATTAGAAAATTTGCAGGCCAAATAAGATTATATAAATCAAATGAGACTTTAGAGGCCTAAAGGAATTCCAGATGTAATCATCTAAACTTTTTGCATCTTTGTTGCTAGAGTCGAGCAAAACATATATACACTTTTACATGAGTGTCAGTGCTCAACTGCTCATATATAAATTTAGAAATTGATATATATATATATATATATATATATATATATATATATATATATTTATTGAAAGGTATAAATTGATATTTAAAAGTGAAAAAATAATAGACATAAGTTCTATCTAACCATTACTAATATTTTGACCATAAAAATAAAGGCTTAATTACATTTTTGGTCCCTCAACTTTTTGAATTGTGAGATTTTGGTCCCTCAAAAATTTTAATTACATATTTCGTTCCTCAACTTTTAAAATTGTGAAATTTTGATCCCTAAAAAAATTTAATTGCACATTTACTAGTCATAGACGAGGGTACTCATGATCTTGTATCACTAGTGAGTAGTGATGTAAATTTTTATGAACTTATTGGAAATATTTTCCTCTAGATATGCTGATGACATGTTGCTGCACTTTATTAACATCAATGCACAATGTATTTATGTACCTTTTCCAATAAGCCTTTTTAATAGTAGCAACTATAATGAGCATTGTTGGAACCAAAGTGGTTTTGAATTTATAATCTCTAAGTTTTGATGCTAACAAAAGGATTAAATTTGCTTGACAAAGTATTAGTTGAGATCTAACATATGCTTTCAGTTATGCAGGAATATTTCAATATAAGTAAAACAAACTTTAGATAAGTTACATTGAAAAATACGCGTTCACCCTCATAGACGGGCTGATCAAATACTTTGGTAAAGTTACTTAGTTATTTAATTAAGTAGACTGATTTTCTTGAGTAGACGGGGCTCTAAATAATTGCTAGATGAATACCTAAATAACTTTTTAGGTACAACAAGTCCAAAGACTTGATAATGAGCGCGTCCATCTTGCCACGTAAGCGGAGGCCAAGTAATTAGTTGATGTAAATGAACTGAAACATAAAGTAATATGGTAGACGAGCTCTAACCGCCACGTCACCAGACCGAGATCTTTATAACTCATTAAGAAATAGCAAGTCCAAAGACCTGTTAGACAAAAGGATATGCCACATCATCAGACGAGCAAAATAAAATTTTGAACAAACTTAGTCTCTCTTATAACTAAGTAGATGGAGTTCTTTTTAGACGAGCTCCATCATTGTAATGAATTAAGTGCAATCCGAATCTCTTGAATTTATTTCAAATGATTGATATTTACTTCAATAGAATTTTTGTTCTTCATATTTGTTTTATCTGCTTCAATGTTTCACCTTGTTATAAAAGAAACAGAGTACAATCAAGAAATGCAAAAAACAGAATTGTACAATAAGATACCGCAAAACGATCTGTACGATGACAACTCTATGACTGAAAAAGCTGGATTATACACAAAAGAGGAACAACAAGCGCTCAAGCTGCAATACTCAGAGGAGTGAACCTCCAATTTCATGCTACCTCGATAACCAAGAGTACTATTCAGCATTGCTACAATCAAGCTATCAGTCACAACGGATATCATGCATTAAATGCTATCTCTAAACGGGATTATTCAAAGTAACCGTTGAAGAAATACAAGTGAAGAAGAATGTCACTATAAATTGAAGACCTCGGATACTGAAGAAGAACGCTTGCCTACACAATCTTGCTAGCTGAACTTTTGCCAATCGATAATCACTCATTCTAATATTCTTTCAAGAGCAAGAGTCTACATTCTTTAGTTTGAATATTGTTTTAATATCCAATTGATCTTAAACTGTCATACTCTCACACATAGTGTGTTAAGAAGATCAAACATTAAATCTCTTTGTTAGAGTTAGAGCCTGAAGAGGCTTGCTAAGAAAGGAATACTTGTAGCCTGGAGATGTGTTGAATACTTGGTTGTAATCTATTTGGAGAAATAATGGATAAATCCTTCAGGTTGAAGGGACTAAATGTAACTCTTGGTTGGAAGGGTGTTCATAAACAAACCGATCGAAAAGAAAACCTAAAACTGATTAAAAAAAATCGAAAACCGAACAAAACCGATTTCTATTGGATTTTTATGGATCTTGTTTCGTAAAAATCGATCGAATCGGATTTTGGATCCATTTTTTTTAACCGAACCAATCTAAAGCAAACCGCATATATAAAATTTAATATATATTTATTCGATTTTTTGTGTTATTGATTTTTTTTATTTGTTAGTTTTTTTTCCTACTACTACATTCTAGTTTGATTTGACATAAGTTTTTACTATTTCTAAGTTCCAAACATGAAAAAAATATTGTGGAATTGGTTGACAATGATATTTATTTATTTTGTACATATTTTATGAAATGTTATTACATGAATATATAAACAAGTATATAAATGCTTAAAATTTTATTCAATTTAACTTGTAATCTTGATACTTTGATGTAATATAAAAATGTAATAATATGTCGGTAAAAACCGAATCAACCGAACCGGTCCAATTCGTATTTAATCGGATCGGATTTTTCCATGGAAGCCATCCAAACCGAACCGAACCACATGCTCTTTTTATCTTTGGATCGAATGACTTTTTACCTCAAAACCGATCTAAACCGAACCGCGATCACCCCTGATATTTGGTGCACATATTTAGCCTTCTAAGTTTGCTCCCTACAAAAAAAAAAAGTGTACTATTTGCAAAGATACCCCTACAACCGGTAGATTTATTAACGGGTACAAAGTTAAGTTGTCCACCCTCTAATCTTATTACATCTGATATCTATAAGCATTTTTATTGTTTAAAGCTCATAAGTCATTCCCACTTTAACCATACGCTTGTGTGGAATATCAAACATTTTTTCACTCTGTCTCAAGTTTCTCTTCAAGAAATTGTAGCCATAATCAATCAAAATCCTTTTTCCAATGTTAGCTCCTTTGCTAGCAATCACCTCGTTTTCACTAATCAAGTGAACAATACCTGCCCCTGATGCTACCTCAACTGCCTCGATCTCCTTCTCAATAGCCTCTCGTAGATTTTCTTGTTCAATAACTTGTTTCTCTCCATCACCATTTTGGAGCTCTTGTTGTGATACCCAAAATTCTTCAGCTATAAATTCCTTCAACCTTCCAACCAACAACTTCTCAAAAGGTTCTTGCTCATTGCGCACTTCGGTGTAGCCATATCTGGCAACACACCGGAATACATTAAGGCCTTTCGGTTGCACACGGCGAAAAAGGAATCGCTCTTCCATCGGAACTTTGCTAATAGGCAAGGACTTTATTGTAACAAAGACAAGGACAGAGTGTACTGCAGGCACATTTGCCACATAATGCTTGAAAATGGGTGGGATACCTTGGACAAGCTCTGAATAGAACATTGCGAGACCAGGAATTCGACATATATTTGTGCCAGCTGCAATTTCTTGAAACTTTTGTGGAGAAATCTTATGATCCAAGTCATAATAGTACTTCCTACGATACACATCGTTCCAAACATACATGATGATCATTAGAGCTGCTGCAAATGCAAGAGGAAGATACCCTCCTTGATCAAACTTGTATAGAACTGAGCTCAAATAAATAAGCTCCACAGAGCCAAAAATGAGCACATAGCCAACAATTAAAACTATGTGGGTCTTCCATATCATAATCATGACTAGTACAAGTAAGGCAGATGTAAGTGTCATCACAAACACCACTGCTATCCCTGCATTACACAAATGTATCCTTTTAGCATTTTCATTATCCATAGTATTTTGCTCGTAAAAATGGATGGAGATCTCTGTCCCCATTTTCCTGTCTCATTCTCTGTCCTCCACCAATCATAATTTGCCACTTAATAAAATACAATCATAACTCATTAATACTTATGTAGATTCCTAGCCTTTGATTGGTAGGGGACATTGAGACACCATTTTTCGTAAAAATGGCTTATCAAGAATAAAGTCAAAAAATTGAGGTTATAAGAGAGTGAATTACCATATGCATTGCCAATTTTTGTGGCGGTTTTAAATGCAACGGTGACGACAATACATGCAAACATGAGGAAGTAATTAACTTCTGGGATATAAACTTGCCCTGCAATCTTAGTGGACGTATGTACAATTTGAACAGGAGGAAAACATCCCAACGACAATGATTGTTGTATTATAGAAAAAGTCCCAGAGATCATGGCTTGAGAAGCTATGATTGCTGCCAAAACAGCAATAACAAACATTGGCCAATAGATAGGACCTGCAAAACATGAAGCCAACATTAATTAGTTGTTTTCGAGGTTTCAAATCTGGGTCCGAAACCGAAATCTCGGTCGCAACATGTTGTTTTGGCAGTTGCCGAAACTGCATCGTGACCGTAATTACAGCTGCATTTTCCCGCGATATCGTAATGCAGCCGCAATCGCGACCGCAATTTAAAACCTTGGTTGCTTTAAGACATTTTATTTTATATTTTGTAATAATTGGATTGACTATGTTAATGGTTTATCATTTAGGTGGTTTAATTATGTTACCTGGTATGGACTTGTAGAATGCTTCGGTAACAAATTCATTGTTTTTGCGAAGAAATGAGGATTGTCCCAAATAAGCCAATATGATAGCAGGGTATGTCACGGAGCACATGCTTATTTGTATGGACCGAACTGTGAAATGTCCAACATCAGCAAATAATGCTTCAGTTCCTACACAAAATAAAAAGATTCGCATCAAATATTGAATTTTTATGGTTTGCACAAGTTTAAGAATGATTAGGAGTTATGTATCCTGTGTATGGCGCATGTGTGTGTGTAAAACAAAAAATAAGTATAACCTGTTATGGAAAGCACAACACCGCCAAGAGAAATCCAAGCATCTTTCTTGTTCCTTCTGAAATAATCTACTATGTATTTTGGATTTAGTGCTTTAATTATTGTTGGATCATACTTGAAGAAATTGTACAAACCAATGCCTCCAATGAAGGCGAACCATATACAAAGAATAGGAGCAAAAGTGTAGCCCACTTTATCAGTTCCAAACCTTTGACCCATGAAAAGAAACACTAGGATTCCTACTGATATCAAAACAATCATATCTGCATACAACAACAAAATTGAATTAGTTATTATCGATCACATATAAACCATAAACCAATATCTATGAAACCAATAACAGTTATTATCGTTGTTAGAGTTTTTTACATCGTAATATTATTAATGTTGAGGTTTAAATGGTGTCATAAATTCATTATTTTGTAAAGCTTAACATTCTAGCAGTAACAGTTGGTAGTGTTTGTATAAGGAAGTTAGCTTTGGGCTTATTTCTTGCACAATAATGATATTATCAGAGTTGTGTCTTCCTGACCAATCCGGATCCCCTCCTACCGCTGCACGGTGCAGCAATGGTTTTTTTTCAATTACCGCATACGGTAAGTTTGGGAAAAATTAAAACCATGCTGCAAAGCCGTTGGATTATTCTCTCCCACACACAGAGCCTTTGATTTTGGCTGGAGGGGCGCTGCAGGGACATTTGCTGCAAGGGATCCGGATTGCTTCGTGACACAAAACTGCATTGGGTGGGAGCAACTAACTTTTCCACGAGACCCTTCATTCTATTTGCCAATATCTTTGTAATATTTTATTTTTTAATTATTTCATTGGTACGAGGAATCCAGTTTCTATCAGATGACATAGACGATAAGGGTTGTCCACTCATATCATAACCAGATTTTCTATATATACAAGAGTCAGAATCGAACTCCTACCCACTTGCTTAAGAAGTCCGAGTCCGTTACAACTCGAACCAACCATGTTGGTGGCTATGAAATAAGTTTATCTACTTATTAGAATTATAAAAGTTTTTTTTTTCAATTTGTAACGTCGTGTCGTGTAGAATGAATTTTCCTTGTTAATTCTCTGGTTATTGTGGTTTTTTTCACATTTGTTATCCATTGTAATAGGGGGGAAAAATCAGAGTACCTACCATCATTTATTCGAGGAGCAGCTTCCTTGATCCCATCCACAGCAGATAAAACTGCAAAAAAGAATGAAATTTATTATGTAAGCTTCTCGTGGTGAAAATACAAAAAAAGAATATTTGCATTATTCTTTTTAATAATTTTTATCTTCTTTATTTTAAAAAAAAAACTGCATGGCATAAACAAATTAACAAAAAAGATTATTAGAGACTAACCAGAGACACAAGGGGTGAGAATACCATCACCAATGACCATGGAAGTGCCAAGCATTGTAACAAATAAGAGTAAGATCTTCATAAAGTGGCTGTTCTCAAGCTTAGACTTAACCCTTGAAGCTGTTTTTTCACGGACGCTGTTTGGCAATTCTAGCTGGTAATTAGACACCTCTGTGTCCTCAACTTGTTCATTTGGAATCAGTCCCACTTTGGCATAACGGCAAATCAGAGAGTACAAAGCAAAAGTCCCTCCTAAAAAATTGTTCAAACAAGATGTTAGTCCAAACTTTTGGAATTTTTTATTATGAAAACTTATGTTTAGTGACATATATATACAAATTTCCAGCATTTTTAAAAAAATATAAAATTGGATTATATACTATAAGTACTGTAGATTTTTTTTATAAAGAAAATACTGACTTTTTTTCATATAGTTGCTTATATTTATAAATAGTTATTCGATTTTTGAATAAATGTCAAATTAATCCTTAAAAATAAATACTCGATTATGCTAGTTTTTTAAGGAAGAAAATTACTTTTAAGGTTTTGAATATGAATATCTTCACTTTCGATCTTTGACCTCATATTCCCATGTTGAAAATTGCAAAACAGATCCTCGAATTGAGGATGGTGATTTTGTAAATTCATTCCCAAAACAACGACTATATGATTTGAACATCTGACCTTGTAGCTAGAGTTTATTTAAGGACACAATCCACTTCCACGAATTTCTTCATTTAAATTAGTCTCTAAAGCAATTAATAGATGCATATTTCAAAGATTAGTTTGATGATGTTTTTTTCTGAGTCATATGTTGAGGCTGCATTTTGAGGAAGCTTGGCTGCTCATATCTTATGTTTAATCAACACTGATACTGTTATAGTGGTGTTTGGTAGTGATTGTGGTTTCTTTTGGTCTATTCTCATTTCTTTCAAACATGGTTAGCAAGGTACATGTGGTTCTGGTTTAAAAAAAGATAAAATACACATAGTATCTCCTCGAAAGTCAAAAGTAATTTTTATTATTTAAAAATTAATAAATGAATATAGCTGATATTGTATCTATCCTTAAAGATTAATTTGACCGTATACTCTTTTGGTTAAATCTTACTAGATAAAATTAGTGTGGGTACTTGAACCCCTAGTCCCAATTCATATCATAACTTTATTAACTTAAGCTGACTCAAGAAGAGAAAATGTTACATTACATCACTTAAAAAAAAAAAAAAAAACTAAAAAATTGATAAGGTTAACGAATGCAAAGTAGTAAGGTACCTTCGCCATTATCGGTTGCCCGTAACACAATGAAGACGTATTTAAGAAGAGGGAGGAGAGTGATAGTGTAGAAGATCAAAGAAAAAGCTCCCAATATGTCATCATTGTGCTTTATGCCATCTGGGAAGGTGCTTGGATATACATACAACGGCGACGTTCCAAGGTCTCCGTAAACAACTCCAAGACTTTGAAATGCGAGTTGCAGTATCACACTCATCGCTGGCCCCTACAATGAAAAGTCAATTTATGTTATATATGCATCCCTGGCTTGGTCCACACAGACACGTGAGAAATTATAACAATCAATAAGAATAAATTTATTTTGGTAAGGAATCAATAAGAATAAATTAATTTGTTACTTTTGGTATTTGACCAATAAATTTGTTATTAAGAACAAATTATAGTTTACTTAAATTGGAGTAATTTTGTAAAAATAGAGAAACTAAATAAAAAATAAGTAAAGAACACTAACTTCTCTATTGAAAAAAAAAGAACATATAATTTATTGTATAACTTTCATACTTTTTTTTTTAATTTATTGTATAAAAATGTTTTTAAAAGTTATATCCAAAATATATAAACTAATATATAAAATTAAGTCTAACTTCTCTGTTTTTTTTTATAGTGGAACTTCTCTGTCGTATAAAAACTAAAAATTAAGAACAAGAAATATGTATGAAAAACAAGAAATATATTATTTTAAAATATTTTCTAAGTAAAGATATTTTAATACAAAATTAGCTTTATTTTGATTAAATTTTCTTTTAAGATCTTCGGAATCCGAGAATCACGAGTTAAGTGAAGAAAGATACAAAGTTCTCAACGCCAAATCTTTTTTTATACATAAAACTCAAATATGAGATATTACTTAAAAGAATCCAAACTTCTTAACACTTTGATCGACAAGGTTGATATATTATAATCAATTATAACATATAACCAATTAATTAAAAAAATTTAATTTTTCGAAATTAAATCAAACGCACGTCTTCCATTGTTATTTTAAAAAAAAAAACGCATGTCCCTCCATAGAAGGGACCATGTGTTGAGTGTACGGATATGAGTATACGATTATTTAATTCACAAAAAAAATGAGAATGAAGAGAGACAAATATTAAACATACCGTAGAGGCATGAGTGTGGAAGGTGGTGAAACGGCGTGATTCCATTTCCAGAGAATCATATCTTCCCAACTTTGGCTGACCGGAAACATTCTTCTTCTGCTGCTGCTGGTTTTGCTCCATAATCCCTTCATTGTTTACAGCGTTCTCCATATCCACAACGGTTGCTCCTTCTTCTAAAGCCATTTTTTGAAGAATCTAAATAATCAGACCCCTCTCCTAATTCTCTCACTAATCACTGAACAATGTCTCTGAGAGAAATATCAGAGGTGAACACAGCATTAAGAGAAATGCTGGTTACCGGGGTGTGGTTAATGTTCACAGAGGGGTGTTTAAATAGATAAAAAAAGAAAAAAGAAAAGAAGAGTGCATAAGGAACTGAAAGTTCCTACAATTGCTGTAATTGTAACGGCTTAGTAGAAGGTGCAGACGCGTCAAAGTAGGTGGCCCATCTTTTATTGACAATAATAATTTTAGAAAAAAAAAACAATTGTAATTATTTTTTTAAAGTTTTTTTTCTGAAACTATTTTTTTTTAAAAGTTAATAAATTCTATGTATTATATATTTTTTAATAAAAAAAGGGTATCATATTAAATTTCATTGATTCTTATTATTATTTTTTAACATTTAAATTAACCTTTTTCCTAAAAGGCGATTAATGATAAGGATATATATTTTATTTTCCATTAACATGTTATTTTTTTCCCTTAGCATATATGTTTAAATGCTTTGGCTTTACAAAATTTCTTATATTGGTAAAACAAAAGACAAAACTTAGCTGTTGTATGATAGATATTTTTTTTTTGTTTTCCAATAAAAAAAATACATGAGTTTTCTACAAAATAAAAAAAGTAAACATCCTATTTGGTCCCTGAAATTATAAAGTAGTATCAAATGATCCTTGAAATTATTGAAATTTCAAAAGCGTCCCTGAATGATAAGTTAGTATCAATTTAGTCTCTGATACTGCTAACTTAAAATCAACTTTGTTCATAAGATTTTCAACAGATGGACTACGTTGATTACCCTTTTACAACTTTATGGACTAATTGAGGATTTCGATAATTTCAGAAATCAGATTGATATTACTTTACAATTTCAGGAGGAAATAAAGTGTTTGCTAAAAAAAAAAAAAAATGTGAACACGGTTCTTATACTAAATGGGTAAGTGCGCAAGATAAGATGCATGAGAATATTCCAAACAGTGTGGTTTACGTGTTATTTTGTTTACGTTAAAAATTATTATTTGTATATAAAACTTAAGAGAGTTTGAAATTTGTTTCGTAAGCAACACTGATATTAAACAAAATTCGTTACCAAGAAAATTAGTTGGATCTAATTAAAGATTGCTTTTCAAATAAAAAGAATACATGAATTTTCTCAAAAAATAAAAAATCAATGTGAACACAGTCTGGGACGGATCTACATGTATATTAGGAGGGGCCTTGGCCCCTGCTGCCAGAAAAATTAGTTATTAGGACGACAGTCTTGAAAAAAGCTTTCCGTACATATATAATATGTCCAGAAATTCCATTCGGATCAAAAGCTATGATCGTTCAAAGATTTATTGATCGTTTAAGATTTCAGTTACATGTCATGTCCAAAAAATAATCAATAAGACGCATCTAATGCGTTTTTGTATGGGAATATATGGTGATTTACTTGTGATTGTTTATCATTGAAAACTAGTACTTGCATACACACTTCAAGAGAGAGTTTCAAATTTGTTTCGTAAGCAAAACTAATATTCAAACAAATTTTTAATCAAAAAAAAATAATATTCAAACAAATTTTATTACCAAGAAAATTGCTTGGATCTAATTAAAGATATTTTTTCTAAAATATCAATGTACTAATTTTATAATTTTCCAAAGTATCGAGTATGTATGTTATTATATATATAAAATTGACTTGCATATGGAGACAACCTAGTTGGGAGATGTCAACCCTTAAATGTCGTTCAGTACCTCGATGAATTAGTCTCCACTGTTGCATACGGAGGATACCCTGGAAAACAAAAAATATATATAAAATTGACACAATTATAGTTTTTCAATGTGAGGTATTATTATTTACTTATTTGATAGAATAAAGCTAAAACTTAGAAAATTTGGAGAGAAAAAAAAATCATTGTACAAAGAGTTGAATCCAACTATAAGAATGGACCTCTCAAGAAAGACCAAAAAATTGAGTCTAAAACTTCACTTGTAGGAGAGTTTTACTGTTGTTCATGGTCTGACTCAATATCTCGACCCGATCCGAAGTTAATCAGACCAAATTAGGTTTTTAAAATCAGCTCCGAACTTAGTTACACTTTGTGTTTTTTTTTGTTTAATTGTATTTTTAATCCCTCTATTTTTTCAATTTTTCAATTATAGCAAAATTTGTCCCTTTGTCCTTCCACCGTTAAATTATAACAGAAATTTTTTTAAAAATTTACTCTAAATAATATATATATTTTTTAATTATTTGTTGTAAAAAATTAAAATAAGTGAATAAAAAAAATATGTTGATTACACAGAGATGCTGGTGACCTTCTTCTTCGTTCATTCCCTTTCTTCTTCAACCAAGGGTTCGTACATAGTTTGCTTTGAATAGACTGCAGAACCGCCTGCCCTCCGTCCCACCAAATGTCCATTGCAAAAGCAAAGACAAAGTTTGTTGCAGCCCATTTCCAGCTGGTAGTTAATGTAGTTAAGTTAGTTGTTTTGGTAGTTTGTTAGTTAAGTTTGTTAGTTAGTTTGTTAGCTTGTACTCTAAGTTATCTTGCTTTCATGTAGTATAAGTTCAGTTGAACTTTAGGAGATTTTTCAATCTTGGTAATCCTTCAATATTGAGAAAATGAAGAACTGAGTTTTCTTCCCAAATTAGACTTGCATCATCTTCTTCTGTTATGCAGTCTTCTGCATCTTCTTCTATCAAGCTTTTCTATATTGTGCAGTTTCAACATGGTATCAGTTGATCCAACCCTGCTGCGAACACTTGATCTGTCTCCATTGATTCTTCTTTCTCAGCTTTCCCTTGTTTGAAAGCTCTTTCTTCTTCATATCCTTTCTCTAATTCTTCTGGTTTCTTGAACCTGATTCTCCTTGTTTCTTGAATTTGTAAAGATTCCTAGGCTCTGAGTTTGCAATTCTGCAATCACAGTCATGGATCCTTTCAGTGTATACTATGTAAACCCGAATGAGAACACAGGCAGTTCTCTTGTTTCGACTCGCCTCCAAGAAAGTGGCATCAATTTTCATACTTGGTCCAGATCAATGACAATTGCTCTCAAATCCAAAAACAAGTTGGATTTCGTCAATGAAGCAATTGTGAAGCCTGAACCACATGATGTGATGTTCGTGCCACGGGATAAGTGCAACACGATGGTGCTCTCCTGGCTTCACAACTCCATTGATCTTGCAATTCTTGACACTGTTTTGTGGATTGACACAACCTATGAAGTGTGGAATGCATTAAAGAAAAGGTATTACCAAGGAGACATCTTTAGAATTTCTGATTTACATGAAGAAATATACATGTGTAAACAAGGTGATAGAACAATTACATCTTATTTTACTCAACTAAAAGGTCTATGGCAAGAAATGCAAAATTATAGACCAATCCCCTCTTGTATATGTGGAGCAGTTTGTACTTGTAATCTTCTTGCTACAGCAGAATCTTATAGAGACACAGACTATGTGATCCGATTCCTCAAAGGATTAAATGAGCAGTATGCTGCAGTCAAGTCACAAATCATGCTTATGAAGCCTCTCCCTGATGTTGATGAAGTCTTTTCAATGCTAATTCAGCAAGAAAGGCATATGAATGGAAGCATTCTTGATGATCATAAAGTCCTGGCAACTACTAGAGATCAAGGTCAGACAGGGAGAGGAAAGTCTAGAGGTAGAAATGGCAGATATCAGTCTGGCAGAACCAATGGAGGCAGAGGTGGCACAAAGACGTGCACTTTTTGTCACAACTCTGGTCATACAGTGGATACATGCTACAAACAGCATGGATATCCTCCAAATTATTTTAAGAACAGTGCTGTCAGCAATTACATTGTTGATGAAGATGTGGCTTCTGAAGATGATAACAGAAGCATAGTTTCTCACCACACGCATCATTCTCAAAAGGAAAGGAGTGAGGGTTCAGGCTTGACCTTGACCTCTGACCAACACAAGGCTTTAATGGCTTTGTTGCAACAATCATCTCAATCACAGTTTCATGCAACCAATCAGATAACTTCTAAACCAAATCATCCCATTCATAGACCCTCAAGTACCATATGTGCCTTGAATGATTTTTCAAAACCAAGATGTTGGATTCTTGACACAGGAGCAACTGATCATGTGTGTTACTCCTTGTCAGAATTCCAAACTTTCAAAAAGATAAAACCAATTCCTGTTAGATTACCAGATGGTAATCAAGTTACAACAGCCATCTCTGGCACAATCCTCTTTTCCAATGATTTTTATCTTTCTAATGTCTTATACATTCCATCTTTTAACTTCAATCTCATATCAGTGTCCAAACTTATAAAATCTTTATCCTGTAAACTGATCTTTTCTGATTCAATGTGCCAGATCAAGAACAGCTGTTCCTTGAGGACGATTGGTGTAGCTAGGATTCAGCAAGGACTGTATGCAATGACTCCTTCAAGTGTGTTGGTTTCTGCCTGTCCAACTGTGATTGCTGTCAAGGCTGCAACAAATATTTCTCTTTGGCACCAAAGACTTGGACATCCCTCACATGAGAAGTTAGTTCACATGAGAAAAACACACCCTTCTATTAGTTTTTCACAGAACCATAAACATTGTGAAGTCTGCCATTTGGCAAAACAGAAACATTTACCTTTTTGTAATAGAATTAGCAAGACTGGTTCTCCCTTTGAAATAATACATGTAGATATATGGGGTCCCATTTCAATTCCTTCCATGTTTGGCCACAAATATTTTCTTACAATAGTGGATGATTTTTCTAGATATACTTGGCTTGTCCTAATGAAAACAAAAGCAGAATTATCCCTCGACCTAACGGGCTTTTACCTGATGCCCGTTAGTAATTTAACGGTCGAGGGATATTGGGATCAATTTTGTCACATTTAAAAGATTGGAGGATTAATAGGCTCAAAATTTTTTGGGCGACCAAAATCGTATAATTAAAAAAATAGAGGAACTAAAAATATAATTAAGACTTTTTTTTTACAAAATAGTTACACTTTGTGTTAATTGCATAATAACACAAAGTTATAAACCTTAAGAATTTATAAGATTAGATATAATTTTATTTTATATTATAAACTTATAATCTTATAAAATTTGTAACAACTTGTAAAACTCTTAAATTAATTTTTTATTTTTACATTTATATATTCTGTTTCAAATTATTTATTATGAATTAGGGAGATGCTAATCAATCTCAAGAGTATATCGATTAACAAGATCCTATAAAATATTATATAGCTTTTGTTTCATATTTTTTTAATTTTATAAATCAGTTACTTATAAGAGAAAAGGTGAGAAAATCAAAACAATGCCAAGAGCATTCAAATGTGCTCATTCAAGTATAATGTTGATTCTGAAGATTTATCCTCCCTAATTCATATCCCTTTTTTGGATGGGCTTTTTTATGAGAAAAAACACATATATATTTTTTTAAAATAAAAGTGTTTTTAGAAAAAAAAAATTATATGTGTTTTGATGAGCTTTTGGGGAAAAAAAGCAAAAGCAGGAAAAAAAAACACCTTTTAGTGTTTTTTTAAAAAACTACAATTCCTAGTTTTAAAAAAAAAGTAGAAGTAGTTGGAGGAGGAGAGTGAGAATCAATCATGTTTTATTGAACAATAATATTCGTATAATAAATTTCACAGGAGCTCTTTTTTATAAAGCTCATCCAAATGTGAATTAGTTTTTTTATAAACCAACATTAGTAAGTTAAAATGTTATGTTAGTTTTCTCCTTTATCAGGATTTGAACCTTGAACCTCATGTTGCTTGACACCTTATACACCTACTCAAACCTTTTGAACTATTCAACCCCCAACGTAAAATAGCTTCTACTTCTAATAATAGTTTCTGCTTTAGAAGTATCCTCGTGTTACGGATTCGAGCCTCATGTTTGGCATCTTCAATATTTGTAACAAAAAAAATGCTTCTGCTTTTACACGGAATATATTTTTTTTTACAAGTTGATCCAAACGGGAATATTATTTCCCCCATTACACTTCCTAATCTATGTAACAATTACATATATACATGAGGCGTCCATTTTCAACTTTTCTTTTTTCCTAACATCCTCGTGTTGTTTTATGTAATGAACACGAGAGGCCGGTGAGAAAGGAAAATGAAATATGAAAAGGTTTTGAAGTAGATGTGGGGCTTGTGATCGGGAGCATGCATCATAGACTTCCAAATTCCAATTGAGTCGAAGTCATTGCTCCCGTGATTACTTTTTGCATCTTTCTCTTTCTGAGTTCAGTTGGTATCAATTATTTGTGAGATAAAGATTTGTCAAGATGTCCAAAAATATTATAGCTAGATAAATTTGTAGCAGGCGCTGCATAGACCATTTTAATAGCATCCTCGCTGTTAAGTTTCTTTAATTAACAAAAGGTCAGCCCTCGAACGATATTGATTAGATTGAAAAACATGGAGTGAAGTAGAAAATGGCTCCCCTCCAATGCCCGTGTGGCTGTGAGTTTTAATGTCTCACTGATATTTGGTGTGTTTGGGGTAGTATTGTAAATGTATATTTAACTTCAAAAGTATATTTGAAATGGAAGTAACTAATTGTTGTATTGACCCGACTGCACCATTAAAGTTGTGAATTGGTCAGCAAGGATAGGTTTGTTTTATTTTGATAGAATTAATTTTGAGAGAATTGATTTTGAAAAAATAAAGATTAAAAAAATTGATTTGTGTTTGGTAATAATATTTTAAAAGTAGGTTTAGAAGAATTGATTTTATTTGGATAGTAAAGTAAAATCATTTTTGATGTGTAAATATGTAGAATTTTGTGGATCCTACATCTAGAATAAATTATTTTCAACGGAAAAGCTAAAAATATTTGTTTCCACAAAACTCACTTTTACCCACCAGGAATCAATTATTTCCAACTGAATTTTACACCCAAACACCACGGTTATTGTAACAACTGGGGTTTGGGTGCTCAAACGGAGTTTCAACAACTCTGGAACGCTATACAAACACTATACAAACATGCACTAAGTTGTTCTAGTTACTTTTAGGGTATGTTTGGGTAAACAACTTAATTAAATGCTTATAGGATATGCATTTATCATATAAATGCTTTTGTATAAGCTATTTTTAAAATCAAAGAACTCATCAAAATAAGTTGAAAACAGCTTATCAAAATATGCTGTTTTCATAAGCTGTCCTGGAGAGCTTATTAAAATAAGCTGAAAACTGCTTATGGATATGTCATAAACTGTTTCGATAAGCTGTCCCAAACTCTTTGACAATTGCTTATGTCGTTAGATAAGCTCAAATAAGTTTTTAATAAGTCAATTCAAACAGGTCCTTAACGTAGGTTCTTGTACTGAGTTGATCAAACGTTTATTTTTTTTAAAAAAAAAAACTGAGTCGATCAAACTCAAGTTTTTTAGTTATTTTTTTTATTTAAGATTAAACTAATAATTTGGTTCTTATAAGTGACGCTAACTTTAAATTTTGTTCTTGTAAATGTAGAATTTTGAAATTGGTTCATATATTAACAATTATTTCTAATATGATATGTAACAATCATTTTCAATTTGGTTCATATACTTTAACTTCAACAAATAACATTATAACATCACTAAACAACGATGGCCAACTTAAAAATAATTGTTTATATATAAGGATTAATTTAAAAACAATTCACGTTTATAGTGATCAAATTCAAAATCAGTGTCATAGATATGAACCAAATTATTTGTTTAACCTTTAATCTAATGTCATCGTGTTCATCTTCAACATCTGAAACTGACAACATCGTAGACTTGGAGGGCGTGGAAGAAGGAACCTACTGCGTGTGGAAGCCTAATTTGGTAAGAATAACAGAACATGTATGAGCCAAGATACAAAGCTCGGCTAAACATCATGAAAGCTTCTACGCCTAATCAGCTCAAAGCTTGGGGGGACTTGTGTACTGGCCGAAGAGTGAAACCCGGTCACCGAGCTCGCATACCCGGCCGAGTCCCGAAGTTAAAGATAATAAGCTAAAGATCACTTAATTAAGGGATAAGATATTGATCCTGATATTATCTAAAATAACCTTATCTGGTGAAAAGAGATAATATCCCTTAAATTAAGGAATCGGATCTCTAAAAGATATTTAAGAGATAAATCAGATCTCTAAAAGATATTTAGGAGGAGTACCCAATTATAGAAAGACACTTTTCACTGAATCCCGGTAACTCTCCCTTAAGCGTATTAGAGGAACTAGCGTCGACCAAGAGACTATCAGACAGTCCTTGCTCTCTAGTACTCATCCGATACAAAATTAGGGGATCGAGATCACCGCCCCACCAAGGGTTGAACTTAGAACTACGTCTGGCTTTGATTCCCACTGGGATACGTAGGACCGGAATATCAGATTCTGTCAAGCCAAAGTCTAAAACAACCCTCATTGTTCACTCTTGGTATGACATTCTACGGCGAGATTCCGGCAAATTGGATCTCGGCAGGAACATTTGGCGCCCACCGTGGGGCCGAAGAAAAACTTTCCCTGGTTCCACAAGACTCAATTGTCATAAAGAGGTGTAAATCACCCCGTATTTCTAATTCAATTTGGGAATTAGATTATGTCTCGCATGGCATTAAGTCCACTTCAGCAGCAATGGCTTCCTGCTGGCTCACCAAACGAGCCCCAAATCATGTTCAGTCGTTGGAACATTGACGGGGCAAGGAAAACGACCAACTTCCCAACCACCGCAAATTTTCAGGCCGGCGAAGGAGCTCCGTGTTAGGGGAAGGGACGAGCAAATATAGAACTCTATGCTTTTCCGCGTGATTCTCTTTCTTTTACCTATTTTCATTTGGTGGATTTTGAAATACCCACTAACTTTGAAACTTGTCCTCGAATTATTTTTCCGGGCTTTCAGGCCTGCGAAGGAGCTCCGTGTTAGGGGAAGGGACGAGCAAATATAGAGCTCTCTGCTTTTCCGCGCGATTCTCTTTCTTTTACCTATTTTCATTTGGTGGATTTTGAAATACCCACTAACTTTGAAACTTGTCCTCGAATTATTTTTCCGGGCTTTCAAGAGCTGGAAAAAAGGTCTTGCCTTCTTTACAGACTTCGGGAGAAAGCGGGATAGGGAGGCTAATCGGCTGGCTAGCCTCTGAATTTCCTTCACATTTCGAGGACTTCGCATTTCCATGACGGCTTTGAATTTATCTGGATTAGCTTTGATTCATCGGTGTGTTAGCATATATCCCAAGAATTTTCCTCCTTGTACACCAAAAGAGCACTTCTCTGGATTTAGCCTCATGTTGTACTTTCTGAGCTGGCCGAAGATTTCTTCGAGGTCGGCAGGGTGCTGGCTCGGATCCTCGGATTTTACTACCATGTCATCAACATATACTTCTAAGTTTCTTCCGATTTGACTGGCAAAAACCTTGTCCATAAGCCTTTGATATGTTGCCCCGGCATTTTTTAGGCCGAAGGGCATTACTCGGTAGCAGTAGTTTTCCCCCTTTGTCATAAATGTTGTCTTTTCCTCGTCGGGTGGATACATCCTGATCCGGTTGTAGCCTGAATATGCGCCCAAAATGGACAGAACCTTGTAATCCGAGGCTCCATCCACCAGTCTATCGATGTTGGGCAAGGGATAGGAATCCATTGGGCAAGCCTCGTTGAGGTCGGTATAGTCGGTGCACATCCGCCATTTACCATTGGCCTTTTTTACTAATACCACGTTGGCTAGCCAAGTGGTGTATTTCACCTCTCGGATGAAATTTTCTTTGAGCAGTTTAGAAGTCTCCTCGGCCATTGCTCGGGGCCTTTCTTCACCCAGTTTCCTTTTTCTCTGAGCTACAGGTTTAGCTTCGGGACATATAGACAGCTTATGGCACATAAAGTTGGGGTCTATGCCCGGCATATCCGATGTCTTCCAGGCAAACAGGTCAGCATTCTTTCTTAGGACCGTGTGAAGCCTCTCTCTGAGTGAGGGGTCCAGCTAACTACCGACGTGGGTGCACTGTTCAGGACGGGCTCCCAACTGGAACCTTTCTAAAGACTCTGTTGGTTCGGCCCTGTACTCGTACATCTCCGCCCTTGGGTCCAGCTCAAACATGCTGACCGAACTGGCTGAAGTTACTGAGCTGACAGAGCTTACCACCTCTGCTTTACCATCCTCGGTATTCTTTAGGCCGTCCTGGTGACGGGTAACCTTCAGGCTGTCCACATAGCACTGCCTTGCTAGCTTTTGGTCAGCTCGGACCGCAATTATCTCCCCAGAGTCCGCTGGGAATTTCATTGTCAGGTGTGGGGTAGAGACAATTGCCCCGAGCTCATTCAACGTCGGTCTTCCGATAAGGATATTGTACGATGTGCTGGAATCTACAATAACATACCTGACTGATATGGACTTGGAGAATCTGCCTTCTTCGAACGTTGTTAAGAGATCTATATAACCTCGGGTCTTGACTTGTTCCCCGGTGAACCCTACCAGCTTGTCCTCCTACTCTTTTATCAGCTTTTCTGGGATTCTGAGCTTCTTGAAGGTTGCCAGGTAGAGAATATCGGTTGAGCTCCCCTGGTCAATAAGTGTTCGTCTGACCGAGAAGTTGGCCAGCTTTACCGTTATCACCATTGGGTCATCTTGATTTGGATCTACCCCTTGGAAATCATCATCTGTGAATTTTATGGGGGTCTTGCTCTTGGAGGCCTTCCAGACACCGTGTTAACAGATCGGAGGGCTTTGACATGACACCTCCGAGCCGAGCTCCTTGTGCCTCCTCCTGCAAATCCCCCCAAGATTGTATTGATGACCCCCCTGATTCCTCCCTCTGATTCTTCGATAGGGGTCCTTTGGTTATTCAGGTGGCCGATCTCCGCCCTGATGATTTCTTCGCAAGTTTGTATCTCGGTCTCGGTTATCATGACCGTGTCTTCGTTGTCTTCGACCGGGTCGTCTGCCTCCGTTGTCATCTCGGCAGATGAAACGATCAAGACGGCCTGCTTGTACCAACTCCTCAATCTTTCTCTGGAGTGTTCTGCACTCTTCAGTGGAGTGTCCATAGTTCTGATGCCACATGCATTCTTTGCTTCTGTCAGCATTGTCCGATGTTTTGGATGGTTCAGGTAAGGTAAGCAACTCGACGCTGCACACCTCCTGAAGGATGGCTGCCCGAGATCGGTTCAACGGAGTATAAGATGGATACCTGGGATGCCTCTGCGGGAATTCTCTTTCATTGGTTTTTTGGGGGGCTTGTGTCTGAGCCAAGATACAGAGCTCGGCTAGACATCATGAAAGCTTCTATGCCTAATCAGCTCGAAGCTTGGGGGGACTTGTGTATGAGCCAAGATACAGAGCTCGGCTAAACATCAGGAAAACTTCTACGCCTAATCAGCTCAAAGCTTGGGGGGCTTGTGTACTGGCTGAAGAGTGAAACCCGGCCACCGAGCTCGCATACCCGGCCTAGTCCGGAAGTTAAAGATAATAAGTTAAAGATCACTTAATTAAGGGATAAGATATTGATCCTGATATTATCTGAAATAACCTTATTTGGTTAAAAGAGATAATATCTCTTAAATTAAGGAATCAGATCTCTAAAAGATATTTAAGAGATAAATCAGATCTCTAAAAGATATTTAAGAGATAAATCAGATCTCTAAAAGATATGGGAATCCTATTATAAAAGGAGGAGTACCCAATGATAGAAAGACACTTTTCACTGAATCCCGGTAACTCTCCCTTAAGCGTATTAGAGGAACTAGCGTCGACCAAGAGACTATCAGACAGTCCTTGCTCCCTAGTACTCATCTGATACAAAATTAGGGGATCGAGATCACCGCCCCACCAAGGGTTGAACTTAGAACTACGTCTGGCTTTGATTCCCACTGGGATACGTAGGACCGGAATATCAGATTCTGTCAAGCCAAAGTCTAAAACAACCCCCATTGTTCACTCTTGGTATGACGTTCTACGGCGAGATTCCGGCAAATCGGATCTCGGCAGGAACATTTGGCGCCCACCGTGGGGCCGAAGAAAAACTTTTCCCGGTTCCACAAGACTCAATTGTCATAAAGAGGTGTAAATCACCCCGTATTTCTAATTCAATTTGGGAATTAGATTATGTCTCGCTTGACATTAAGTCCACTTCAGCAGCAATGGCTTCCTGCTGGCTCACCAAACGAGCCCCAAATCATGTTCAGCCGTTGGAACATTGACGGGGCAAGGTAAACGACCAACTTCCCAACCACCGCTAATTTTCAGGCCGGTGAAGGAGCTCCGTGTTAGGGGAAGGGACAAGCAAATATAGAGCTCCCTGCTTTTCCGCGCGATTCTCTTTCTTTTACCTATTTTCATTTTTCGAACCTTAAAACCAGAGAAGCAGCGCTGTCATCTTTCCCCTTCACGAACCATACCGCCGTCATGAACTCACAGCTGCCATAGCGCCACTCCGACCAACCACCACTCCACGCGGCCGCTCGCCTCGCTCGACAACCCGCCGGCCACCTACCCCGCAAAGACCCACACGAAGAGCCCCGCAGATCCGCCAACTCGAGCTCCATCAGCAGAGATGATGTAACCTATGTCGGACGCATTGCGTCGGCCTCAGAAGCAAGGATAGGCTCGAACAACACCAGATCCACCATACGATAGAGGCGATCTGGAGGTACAGATCAGCGCCGATTGGGGAGCTGCAACACAGATCCGCACATCTCCATGAATTCGTGAAATTCACCAAGTGTTTGGCAAAATGCCGAGGTGACCGCCATCACCACCTCCAACAGAAATTTTCGGATCTGAAACGAACCCAGAAGCGCACGTCTCCTCTACTCAAATGCAACTCCAACTCGATTAGCAAGGGCAGAACATCCGTAACACGGTCATTGACAAAGTCATCGGCATGCCGACCACCCGAGTCGCCCTCTGAGCATTTGCATTCCTTTTCATATTTGATCTGATCAATACATTTCAAATTATATTATCTTCCAGATTAACTCCCTAATTTTAGGTGAGTTTATTATCATTTGTGTTGTTTTTAGCCGTCCAAGTTGAACCAGATGCGTATGTTTTGGATTCAAAGGATGCAACTACTTGAGGAATTTTGCTATAACAATGGGCATTAGCTCCTCTGTTCGGCTGCTCCCCGGTGCTAGAAGAGAAGCATTTGGGACTTTGTCTTGTTGAGATAAACAGAACCAAAGGCCTCAGAGCTACGACCAATCAGGGTCGGAGTGCCGAGCCTATTAGTCGCACTGTCGCACACGCGCCAAAAAGCGAGCGGTTTATAAAACTGTAGTTTAGGAGCGACAACTCGGATATCGTCTCACAAGGACTCTTGACTTGTTATTTACCACAAAAATCAGTTTTTTTGGGGGGGTTTTGGATTTGAATGCAATTAAGAAAACAAAGTAAAAACAAAGTAATAATAGAGCAATAAAACAGAGCAGTTGAAAAGATTATCAAATAGCTAAAGACGATTAATCTACTATTCTCGAATTCTCAACTATCATCGGTTCATGTAATTCCAAGCCCTAAGCAGATTCTAATCCCCTTTCGGTTGTAGCAACAATTAACAAACGAAATCGCTACTACGGATATATGTTCCTATTCTCAAATTAAACAAACGGGGTTAAGCCCTCATGAACTAAACGAACATGAATGAACACACGCGAATTAAACAAACGCGATTAAGTGTAGGAACATAACATCACCGAAATGAATCAACACAACACTATACACTCCTGAATTAAACAAACAGAAATGCATAATATGGTATTGAAAAGGGAAAAACAAATAAAATAGGAATTACAGAACCTCAAGTGTAGTGAAATTTGATTACAGTAGACTAATCATAGAAAATTATTTCTCCATGGAAAAACGAAACTCACAGAAAATATGTAAAAACTATGGAGAAGCAAAAGTCCTTCCAATCTGCCCAGAACAGCCATTTATAGCATTCAGAAACTGAGCCCACTCGCGAGGCGAACCCTCGCTCGCGAGGCGAATATCATGAAGAGTCTGCAACGTTTGGTCTTCTCGCGGGGCGAAGTACTTCTCGCGTGGCGAGGAATGGAAGAGTCATGGCTTCTGGTCTTCAGTCTCGTGAGGCGAGACATGGATCCGCGAGGTGACACAACGGGTTGCATTTCTCTGGAACAGTCAGCTATCAGGGTCGCGAGGCGAGGTGTTGTTCGCGGGGCGAACCAGAGAGGATGACATTTTTGCTGTTCAGCTGGCTTTCAGGTTCGCGTGGCGAGAAGACTCTCACGAGGCGAACAACTCCAGACTTGAAATTTCCCTGATTCTTTATTCCCTTGACTTCTAACTTAACCTGAAAACAATAAAATAGCCATAAGTGCTTTATTTGACTCAAAACTGGCTAAATTAACCTAAAACTACTTTAGAGACTCAAAACCTTGCTTGAGGACAATCTAATCTAATTTGGGGGAAAATGAGATATAATTAGCACAAAACCCTGGTCATACTAGCCATAAAACTAGATGAGCCAGAGGCTTATCACCTATAAAGGTGCTTAAATCCTAAAGAGGCCGTCCGAGCCTATAAAGGTGCTTAAATCCTAAAGAGGCCATCCCGAGCCTATAAAGGTGCTTAAATACTAAAGAGGCCATCCCGAGCCTATAAAGGTGCTTAAATCCTAAAGAGGTCGTCCGAGCCTATAAAGGTGCTTAAATCCTAAAGAGGCCATCCCGAGCCTATAAAGGTGCTTAAATCCTAAAGAGGTTGACCGAGCTACGACCAATCAAGGTCGGAGTGCCGAGCCTATAAAGGTGCATAAATCCTAAAGAGGCTGACCGAGCTACGACCAATCAGGGTCAGAGTGCCGAGCCTATAAAGGTGCATAAATCATAAAGAGGCTGACCGAGCTACGACCAATCAGGGTCGGAGTGCCGAGCCTATAAAGGTGCATAAATCTTGAAGAGGTGACCAAGCTAAAGTCGATCGAGCTGTCGTCGAGACGCCGGACCTAAAGAGGTAAGTGCCTAAAGAGGTGACCGAGCTAAAGTCGACCGAGCCGTCGTCGAGACGTCAGACCTAAAGAGGCAAGTGCTTAAAGCGGTGACCGAGCTAAAATCGACCGAGCTGTCATCGAGACGCCGGACCTAAAGAGGCAAGTGCCTAAAGAGGTGACCGAGCTAAAGTCGACAGAGCCGCCGTCGAGACGCCGGACCTAAAGAGGCAAGTGCTTAAAAAGGTGACCGAGCTAAAATCGACTGAGCTGCCATCGAGACGCCTGACCTAAAGAGGCAAGTACCTAAAGAGGTGACCGAGCTAAAATCGACCGAGCTGCCATCGAGACGCCAGACCTAAAGAGGCAAGTGCCTAAAGAGACTGGCCAAGTTGAAGTCGACCGAGTTGAGGTCGAAATGCCAAGCCTACAACGGTAATAACACCTTAACGCCTGAAAAGGTATTTCAAGGCCTAAGAAGGTGGGTAGGAACCTACAGGTATTTCAAATTCTAACTATTTCGACTAAATCGCGTAACACGCTGAAAATAAACAAGTACTAACTTAGAAAAATAGTTGCAAAAAGTAAGGTGCATGTCGGTCCATCAATAACCATGGGCCAAGCCCATAATACGTAAGATTTCAAAATCAAAAGGGCATCGCCCAAAAACAACGTGTTTCCTAACCTACTAATACAAATTCATGAGTCAAGGTCATCCTCGGCTTTTGGAGGGAGGGTAGCAGACTGGCTAGGTAGGCCCACTTCACCTTCATCTTCGGGTCCCTCCTCGACCGCTTTCCCCTCGCCCTCTTCCCCTTGAGATACGGCCTCCTCATCCTCCAGCTCGGACAGTGGAACTAGGAGTCCATCTCGGTTAAAATCCTTGTCCACGTCAGCACAGGAGAAGTCAGCATTCGGATTGAAATGCTGAAGCTGCTTCACGGCTCGGGAAAAGCCATTAACATGCTCCCTCATGATAGAATCCTCAGCTTCAGCCAGATCAGAACGGAGCCTCAGATTCTCCTCCTTCTCGGATTCCAGCAACTTCCGCAACTCAAGACTGGCTTCCTTATCGACTTGAAGCCCTTCCACGACCTCTGGAAGGTTGAGCCGATCGGTTCTTTCCATTTCCAGCTCGGCCATAAGGGTGGTGTTGCCCTTTTTTAGCTCTACCTTTTGGGCTTTCAATTGCCCAATTAGCCGAGCTTGCTCTTCGCACTTTGCCATGGCTTTTTCAAGCTCATCCCCAGTGCGTAAAGTTCGGGCAGCTTCCGCCTTCATACTTTTTAGAAAGCTCATGGCTCGAAAAACAGGTAATGGAGGAGACATAGAAGAGCATAAGCGACCGCAATTTTCCTGCTCGCATCATGGCCCAATTCGAGTAAAAGTCGAGCATATGCTGGCTTAATAACTCGGGAACCCACTAAAGGGCCAGATTTAAAATTGTCTAGCTACGAACAAAGGGCAGAAGCCCAGAAAGTCGAGGTCGAGCTATGCTCCCTCGCACTACGCACCGAAAAAAGTCGAGGTCGAGCAATGTTTCCTTCCTCGCAATAAAAATCCTAGGCCAAGCACAACATCTTCGCACCAAGATAAAGTCCACAGTAGATCATGCATGTTAGAGACCCAGGATTCGAGGGAAATCCAGGTAGTGTTCAACCAAATAAGCCGGAATCCCAAGTACGACTGGGCTCCGCACAAAAATCCGAGCAGTGCTCAACCAAGCAAGACAATAACCCAAGAAAGGATTGGTTCTACAAAAAACAAATTTTCGAGCAATGCTCCCGCGAATCATAGTCCGAAGTCCTCGGCACCAAAAAGCGTGTTAAGACATGCGGGTTGACATTTAAGCTCTTTCTCTTATTTCAAGCTCGGAGCTTGGGGGCACTAGTAGGGATAAAGGAAGGACATTCTCGGAAATTACAGAGAAAGGATATCCCTTAGCCTACAGCTCGAAGAACTTGTAGGAAAACTATTTTCTCATACAAATTGGAGAAGATATTAGGAAAGTTTATTCTGAGACACACCTTCAAGATCGGGAAAAATAATTCGAGGACAAGTTTCAAAGTTAGTGGGTATTTCAAAATCCACCAAATGAAAGGGTTATGAGCTACTCGAAGAAAATGTTAAGAGCTCTCAAGAACTTCAAAGACCGAGCTACATTCGGCAAAAGGCAAGTCAAATTCAAACTCTCAAGATAAGCATCTTGAAAGCATAAAAAATTAAAGGATGAAACACAAGCATCAAGGTAAATTCTTATTGACCGAGTTTGAACTTGACTCTTCAAAAGATTGGTTCGAGCCTGAATCACTGATAAGTCGAATCTCAGCTACCAGCTTCTAAACTTGTCTTAACAAAGGTAAGATTGAAGTTTCTTCAGTTCAGAACATGTTACTTCCCAAGAGGTATAAGCCGAAGTAAAAGGATCTATGCAAATCCAGTACTTTATCAGCACTAAGGACAAGCTCAGCTTCTTTCATAAAGCTTTTTCGCTTATTCTGAGCTCAAAGCTCGGGGAGCTTATATACTGATCGAGATGTTAAACTCGGCCACTGAGCCTACCAAACTAAAATATAGGACCAGAAGTAAAGCTAGATCTCCAAACTCAAACAATCAAAGGGAAATGATTACTAGACTCGCCCACCGAGCCCGCTGAACTTAAGAATTGGCCGAAATGTGAAGCTCGGTAACTTGAAACGAGAAGCTAGGGCTCCCTACTCGGTTGAGTTCCAGCTCCCGACTACTGGTTCGAGCTCAGGCTCCCTACGCGGTTGAGCTCCGACTTCCAAATGCTCGGTTGAGTTCGGGCTCCCGACCACTCGGTTGAGCTCCAGCTCCCTACTCGGTTGAGCTTCGGCTCCCTACTCGGTTTAGCTCTGGCTCCCGACCACTCGGTTGAGCTCCGGCTCCCTACTACTAGGTCAAGCTCCAAGCTCACTACCAGGTTGCGCTCCGACTCCCGACCACTCGGTTGAGCTCCGGCTCTTGACTTATCGTTTGAGCACCCAACTACAGTGCAAGCCTCAGAAATGATGCCGTGAAGGTCACGGGTCACACACAATAACGTCTCTTTTCCATCTCGGGAACCGAGAAAGTATGGCCTCAACAGGAAACGAGTAACCATCCCCACCTCATCTCGGTACCTCGAAAGCGTCAAGCTCGGTCACCCGAGCTGCTGACCGAGTTGGAGGATGTGTACACATATATAAGGTATGAAGCTCGGCCACTCACCTCGCCGAGCCGAAAGACCAAAAGGTGAAACCAAGTTCCTAGCCTCGACCCCTTCGAAAAAGCTTCCACGTGATCATCTCGAAGCTTGGGGGGCTTGTGTATGAGCCAAGATACAGAGCTCATCTAAACATCATGAAAGCTTCTACGCCTAATCTGCTCAAAGCTTGGGGGGCTTGTGTATTGGCCGAAGAGTGAAACCCGGCCACCGAGATCGCATACTCGGCCCAGTCCGGAAGTTAAAGATAATAAGTTAAAGATCACTTAATTAAGGGATAAGATATTGATCCTGATATTATCTGAAATAACATTATCTAGTTAAAAGAGATAATATCCCTTAAATTAAGGAATCATATCTCTAAAAGATATTTAAGAGATAAATCAGATCTCTAAAAGATATTTAAGAGATAAATCAGATCTCTAAAAGATATGGGAATCCTATTATAAAAGGAGGAGTACCCAATGATAGAAAGACACTTTTCACTGAATCTCGGTAACTCTCCCTTAAGCGTATTAGAGGAACTAGCATCGACCAAGAGACTATCAGACAGTCCTTGCTCCCTAGTACTCATCCGATACAAAATTAGGGGATCGAGATCACCGCCCCACCAAGGGTTGAACTTAGAACTACGTCTGGCTTTGATTCCCACTGGGATACGTAGGACCGGAATATCAGATTCTGTCAAGCCAAAGTCTAAAACAACCCCCATTGTTCACTCTTGGTATGACGTTCTACGGCGATATTCCGGCAAATCGGATCTTGGCAGGAACAGAACACAAGAAGAGTGAGTCCACAAACGCAATGAAGAGAACAGAGAGAGAGGGGGAAAGAAGATGGAGAGAGAGAATTAATTATTAATAATTTTTCAATATTTATAAATAATGATTACTAACTGCAGGCGAGTTTATTGTAAAAGCATGATAACATGATCATTAAAACAAGATCTAGATTACTTAATTATCTTTAAGGTGCATGAGTACATCACTTTTATTAAGGTGCATATAGGATCACCCTTTAGACTCAGGATTTATAATATATTTATCATGAAATGCATTTTGTCTTGTTGAATAATACTTTTTTTTTTTTTGTATCTTTATATATTATTTTTAAAAGAAAACTTTTTTGTTCATGTTATTTAGTCGCATCACTCAGAGCATCTTCAGTATGTAATTTTTGGGTTGCTTATATCTTTTCAAGTGAATCCTGTTGTGCTACATCACATTTAAGTAATTTATCATATTTTTATTTCAATGATATATATTTAAGCAACTCTTAAGCAATCTATATTTTTGAAATTGACAATTATAAACACGAGAATGAGATTGAATTGTGTTTATCAGACTTTAAAAGAAGTTAAAAACTTTTTCACACATAAGCTAGGGACAGGCAAGTGTTTTGGTAAAGCACAAACAAGTAACTTGTCTGATGGTTTTTCAACAGAAAAACACACAGGCATGCAAGATTAAAAACTGATTTGATATTCACACTTTAACCCTTTTAGTTAGTAAACAGATAAGATAAGCAAAATAACTAAAGAGATAAAAATATTGAAACTATTTTATCCTGGTCCACCTCTTAACAACTAGGGCTACATCCAGTCCTTGGCAGCACCAAGTTTTCTCCACTATAATTGATCAGGTTACAGACTCCAAGAATTATTTCCACACCTAGCCTCTCCAGACTCCAAGACAAGTGTTGTTACCTAGCCTCTTCAGGCTCACTTAGGTTTGTTTGAGAAAGGATTGTAATAAATATAATTTGCAAGTCTTTCACTAACACTCAAAAGAGTGAACTAAATGTGAAGTATAGAAAGACTATGTAATAACTTCAAATGATTGAAAAATACAGATTGAAAGAATGAAGAAATAAATGTGCAAAGTAATGTTTCTTTTAATGCCGTGTTCTCTATATCTTCATCTCCAGTGTCTTTTCTATTTATAGGCTTCAATCATTTTTAATCCGTTAGAGATATTTCTTCTGATTTTTGGCTTTGAGTCGAGCTCCAATAAATATAATAGAGTCGTTCTGGGTAGCCATTTAATGCATATGAACGTTGGCTGTACTCTAACAACGATGAGCAGTGCTTTATGCTTGCAGCATCCAAATCAGAGATGCTCATGTTGCTTTTGTACTTTACTGAGCATATTTTCCATTTCGTGTAACTTCCAGATGTACTGGGGAATAAAACATATTGGAAAATGGAAGCACACTTTTTCTGATTTCCATGGTTGCTTGAATGTTTGACCTTCTGAAGTTCTTGATCCTCGTGAGAGAATGCTTCAATAATCTCTGACTGAGTAGATAGCTCTTAAAAGTTCTTCTATCCTTGCGTGTTCCTCATCGAAGGACCACAGACGGGTGAGAACTTCTTTAGACAAGTTGACTCTACTATGCAGACAGTCAATAATTCAGCCAACAGACATGTTGACTTTACTTATTAGACAAGTGTTTTCCATGTTTGACCAAGTTAGTCTTAGGGAAGATAAGTGATAAATATACTTTGAAAAGATAATCTGCACACTATGTAGACAGGTCGACAACCAATATGAAGTTCAATTAAATCATTGATAAATGTTTAGTTTTCATCAAAACTTAGGGCAAATGAACATCACACATTTAGAGACTTAACAATTTTTTTATTTTTTTATTTACACTTAAATTTATTTTAGTTTAAAACATTAATTCATAAATAACCTATTCTTGAAATTTGAGAAAAATAAATTAAGCAATAGTTCCTTACTGTCACATAAATTTAAGAACTCAATAAGCAACCCTCACCAAAGATGCTCTTACTCACAATCCAGTCACTATCCCAATGACTCATTCTTTGGTAACGTGTTACGAGTTTAAACAAAAAAAAATCTAAAGAATGTTGGTATGGGAATAAAAAATTATCATGTTTGGAACAAGTTTTAAAAATTTATTCACAGACATAAAAAATGTTTGGAAATGAAATTAGTGAATGATAATTAGAAATTTGGTAAAACTTTATTCTCATGTGTGAAAAAAAAATATTCCTAAGAATGTGATTCTCAAAACTATAGTTTATCTATGAATAAAATATTCTAGTAACTGACGCCATATTGATGTTATACACCTATGCCTGGCATTTGCATCCACTTGCAACCAGCAATTTCCAATGCCTTTTGCACTTTTTGCGGCTTTACAGAAAGGGAAACCTCTCTTTGACTGGTCTGATCATCATATTGGATCGGATAGGCTCTTGAACCGTTGCTGATGTCATCGACTCGCGGTTGAGCTGGCTTCCAGACTCGTGGTTCGCAATTGAACCGCTCAACACCATCACGGCCCCAATAGTCGCACGTGGCCCAATAGTCCTATCTGCTTAATATTTGAAAATTCGGAACGAAAACTGCTTCATAGGGATCAAATTCGAGACATGAGGTGAAGTATGCAGCACCTTTACCACTAAGTCGCACCGCATGTTTGGTATTCTGTTAACAAATATTATACATACATATCTTTATTATCAAATTATAAATTTAATATATACCGATTCATCTGGTTCAATTAATAACTCACTGGTTCGACCATTGACCCATAACCCAGTGTCCTGATTGAGTCAATGACCGGTCATATTTTAATAACACTGTTTTTTATAGAGAATTTTTTTTTATAAATCTAAAACACATAAGTTAAATAAATACACTAAACTAATTATATTGTTAATTATAACTAATTACATCATAAATAAATAAAATGATTATTTATTAATTGATCATATGGCACATAAATTTAACAATAATGATATTTGGACACAAATTTTGACACCATGTATGGATATCGTATAGTTGATTGGGGTGTTTTGGGAGTGATAAAATACATGAAAAGAGAGAGAAGAAAATAATAAGTGCTGAAGAATATTTTTATACTGTGTTGGACACCATTTTTATGTCCAAATATCATTACTCTAAATTTAATTTGTGTGATTTAAGTATATACGAAAACGATCGCAAGTTATCAGCCTCCTATCATGGGATGTAGATTCCCTACCGTCACTCATCTCTATCTCTCTATACCTGTATTTTTTTTTTTTTTGGACAAAGCAAATTAAGAGTTGAGAGAAGTAAATCCAATAATGGTAGCATGACTAACTACGTGAATGCGTGGATTCTCTGACTGCTGGGAATCCGGATCCCCTCTCAAGATAAGGGTAGGCATCTCTCGACTCTCATCTGTGTCCTAATTTTTTAACACATTTATATTTTCTCATTTTATTCTTTCCTTTCTTTTTTTATGTTAGAGAGAAAAACATAAAATCAAAGTTGTTTTTGTGTATATCGTTCATTAAAATTCGTGTATAGAAAGCTTTAGTTAGGGTCTTTACTAGTTCTTAAATTTTTCATTTTCATTTTTAAAAGACATAAAATGTATTTTCCTGTAAAATTTAAGAAATTAAAAGTTAAAGAAAAATGTATTTTCTCCCAAATTTTATGTAAGAATTGTCAGCTGAAATAATTGACGAGGAGATATTTGAGCTACAAGACATGTTTGAGAATATCTGGTTGCCATTGCCATGGTACCACCTAGGCCTGTTTTTCACATTGTACGCAGTGAACAAAACTTCAAGGACGACAAGTAGCAAGTTGGCTATTATTGACGGCCATAGCAACGTAGAAGTCAGCTGTATGAATTCAATTCCATGTTGAAATTGAGACATCTGCGCTTAGACGAGTTATATGAAGTGTTTAAATCATGTTAAAAATAATAATTCGGTCGCTAAACATGATAATTCGGTTGCTATATTGTTTAGCGACCGAATTAAGGGGTAGCAGAAATCCTGGTGACTAAATGTTTAGCGACCGAACTTGTATTTCGGTCGCAAATTTGCGACCGATATTTCGGTCACAAAATTATATATTTCGGTCGCCGTATAGTTGGTCGCATGCTCAGCTAACCTAATTTGGTGACCGATATTCGATCGCTATTTCGGTCGCAAATTTTGAATTTTTTTTTATAAAAATTTTCCTGTAACTTAATCCTACCGACCAAATTTTGTTTTTCAACTATTACCTCATTGATTTTTAATTTCTGATATAAACAAAATACACCAATATTTTTTTGAATAAATAGAAAACGTAAATATGATGTACTAACGATCCAAAACACCACAGTCAATATGATCAAGAAAATATATACATTAATTAACGTAAGTTTAATAATTGTTTATAAAAAAAAGTTTAATAATATACTAATTAACGATCAAAACATAAAAACACACCACATTCAATAAGTACTAATCAAAATATCAAAATTCGTCAATCTTCCAAGGGGATGAACATGTAGAAGCGAGAACCCCCAAGGTACTTAGGGCTCGTTTGATGGTCAGGATAAGAGAAACAGGATAGGATAAGCTATCATATCCTGTCTGAAACTATTGTTTGGTGAGCCAGCAAGATAGGATAAACCAATCCTGTCACCTATCCTATCATGTCCATCTAGTTAAAATTCTATCCTGAGGGGACAGCTGGGTTAGAACTCAACATGATAGGATAAGGTGATTTATAGTATAATAAAGTATAAAAATATTTTATATATAAAATAATTAAAGTATAATAAAATATAATATGGTTACCAAAAAAAGGTATATTAAAACATAAAATAATAAAAATATTAATAATTAATTTAAAAAATTATTTTTATTTTGTCACAAGGCTAATTTTGTTACTTCACATTATTTTAAAAAACTGAAAAATAAATAAAAAAATATTCTAATAATTTAACTATATGTAAAGTAAAAACTAAAAATGAATATTTAAAATTATAACAAAATTAATTTAAGCTAATCAATATTTTAAAATTTTAAAATATTATATGTAATTTTATCACAAGGACAATTTTGTCTTTTTATATAATCTTAAAAAATAAAAATTATAAAAAATTAAAATCTAATAAAATATGAAAACATTCAAAACAAAAACGAAAATTTTAAAATTCGTAGTAAAATTACAATGCTATCCAGTTGGTTATCGGGTGGACACCAAACGTCGGATCGGATAACAGTTTATGCTGCTCATATCATATCCTACTCCTATCTTGCTCTCTTATCATATCCGCCCCTATCCTATCCTGACCACCAAACGAGCCCTTAAACTTTGTCAATGCACCAGTGGACAACAAATGCAACTCCCTGATACCATTTGTATCTGTTGCAAAATATGGGCGATCCTCATGAATTACTATATTCCTATTGAACAGATTTCCGCTTTTGTTTTCAATAGTCACAACACGCAGTATTTGTTGTCCCCAACGACGGTAGAATGATCGCGGGATTGAAATCAAATCCTGCAAATACACAAGAACAATTTAGTAAATGATTAGTTTATGCCTTAACCATCATTACGTGAATCCGATCGTTATTCTTAANTTGATGAGATATCATACCGGTCTATATGGATGGTTGTCTCAAAACATTTAGTCGGATCCATTTTCTGATAAAACGATAAGGAAAACAAGTCATATGTCTAAACTTCATCAAGTGATAATAAGAAAAGATGGAAAGATCCATGTATCATACTAGCATGTTAAAATAGAACAAAGAAATGCAACTTCACATGCAACTTTACAAATTAACAAACATAGTAGTTTTCAGGAAAGCAGATGCTTCTGCTTTCTAATGTGAATAATGTTTGAATGATGACGGCACGTCATACATGTGCCTGGCAAACTGTGCCTAGTCCTTCATTTTATCTAACCCTATACTTAATCCTTCATTATCTAGGAGACTCGCTTTTGTTGGCTTCAAGAAGAGACTTTCTTAAGCTCATGGACTTTAAATTAGTAAATGAATAACGATCTTATTAACAACAACAAAGTCATGCCATTTACGAACCAATAACACTTTATCAATTCATTCCAATGCTTACAATGTAAATATATACAAATATGATTCCATAATCATTTCCAAACAAGTTATCAACAAATACATATCAAATTATTCTAATTACATTGATTCATTGTTATTGAAAGATTTTTATTTTAAAGAGAATAAACTATATTCTTCATAGCAATCCAAATGTATGAACATGCTCAGATATAAGTACTAGCCTTCAATAAATTTACATCATCAAACAACACAAGAGATAAGTAGAATTACCAAATGAATCCGATTCAAAATGAGTGAAAAGCTCTCTTGGAATTACAGGCTACAATAATGTTTTTAGATCATTTCATACTCCAACAAAGATTATTTTTTTGTTTACAGAGAAGTGAACAAGAACATGAAATCCCTAAAACCCTCTTTTGAAATTTTTGAAACAGATTCAGACAAGAACCAACAAATTCAAGGATTCCAAACGAATCAAAATACAATATAATCAGAATGCATACACAATACAATATGAAATTATTCACAAAGAAGTAAACAGCTGCATCACAGAGGCTATAGATCATACTCTTGTGAGATATTCCCTGAGGCAATATAACAGAACAATGAACAGCCTTCAAAGACATAAATTCAGTCAAGATATGGAAAGATAAACAGACCAGAAATTACAAGTGCCATATTAATAGAAAACACATCATTAACACAGGGACAATCTTGTTACTGGACATGTTAAACTAGAATGATCTTCAAACAACTGCCTCAGTATTGGTCATTTGTTTGAACTATAGCCATGAACTATCCATGTTTGAAATTGTAGACACCTAGCACAAAACAAATTGAAAATCCACAGCACACATCCTCACCAACCAATTTAGATGCATTTCACAAAGCAGAACTGAATCTAAATCAAAGACTAAGATGCTGAAATGGAAGGTAATTTCACAGCTAAATCAACAAGAAGCAAACCAGAAGGGTTCTCAGATTAAATTTGAAACATTAAATTGGTACAATTACACTAATCCTAGTTCTCACTGTTATCTTTATCTCATCACTTAAATATGCTAATGGATTCAAGTTTCACGGCCAATGCAGGTGGGTGCTTTGAGGCTTTAAAGTTTAAATTATACAACACATCAACAATCAACAAAAAACGAAAACTTGTTTATGTTTCGCAGTCTCACAGGAAGCAATGGCATTCTGTGGCTCAAGTAAACATCAATTCTAATCTCACAGTCTTGAATTTTGATATTTCAATGCATTCAAAAAAAAGTTACAAAAACAGATTTCTCGTGCTTTCTCAATGAGAGCTTCCTAATCCTAATATGAGTGATTAAATAATGACACATGAAAACAAATGATCATCACAACTCACAACTCACATGAAATACACAAGTAGTTCTTCTCAGTAGTAAGCAATAAAGCAATGAAGTTCAAGTTACAGGATGTTCCGATATTAGAAGCAGCGAAAAATCGGGATGTTACAGGATCAAATATATCAAAACTGGTCAGGTCATGAGATCCAAACACATCATCAAAATTAGTTCCATTATTCCCGAGTCATGTTGCTACTACAAGATACATGGGAGGACTAGGTGGTTGAAGTTCAACACCGTCATCTTCCTCCTCGGTTAACCCATCTTTCTCATTCTCTCTTTCATCAATCAAATCCATCACCATTTTCCCCCTAAATCAATGCTGTATTATTTATACAGAAAGCTCAGAATTGAGCTACAGACCAAAAAAACAAGCATTTACAGAAAACTATATACTTGAACTAATGCCTAGATAAAGATATGACCGAGTTACATGAAACCACGAATACGAAATAAGTAAATGGGGATCTAATCAAGTTTCAGAGAGCATGGATTAAGTAAATACAGAACATATTGTACATGTTGTAATAACATAGTAAATGCACAAACCAGATAAATAGAGAGAGAGAGAGGCGAGGAGAGACGAAAACATACCAGAGGAGGAGGAGGACGGCGGCGCTGCTCTGGTGGTGTCGGTGGTAGCCGTGCGGAGAAGGAGGGAACTGAGAGAGAGAAATAGTTAGAAACAGATAGAGAGAGAAAGATGGAGAGAGAGAGAGGAGAACTTACCGTGATGGTGGTGGTCGGAGGAGGGGCGACAGTCTCGTACCGTGGTGGCCGGAGGAGAGAAAGAGATATCGTGTGAGAGAGAGGAAGAGAGATCGCAAAATGAAGAAGAAAGGGGATTCTGCGTTTTTAGGGATTTTAATTTTTAGCGACCGAACATTTCGGTCGCAAGGGTGGCATTTGAAAATTTAAATCCATAAATTTAGCAACGGATTTTTAAATCGGTCGCTAACACGCGCTGTTCTATTTTTTTTTACGCGCCGTTTAGCGACCGAATTGATATCGGTCACAAATGTTAATAAAATTTAACCACTGCATTTAATTCGGTCGCCATTTCGGTCGCTAAAAAGACATAAATTTTATGAATTTTAAGTTCCTTTATTTAGCGACTGAAATAGCGACCGATAACCCTGCTACGCTCTATTTCGGTCGCAATATTAACTCTAATCAGTCTTTCATGTAGATCCTATAATCGGTCGCCATTTCGGTCGCAAAAAGCAACCAAAAAATTCGGTCACTATTTTCGGCCACTAAACAACGTTTTTTTTGTAGTGGTTAACAAATATTATATATACATATCTTTATTATCAAATTATAAATTTAATATATACCGGTTCATCCGGTTCAACCAATAACTCACTGGTTCGACCACTGACCCATTAACCCAGTGTCCTGATTGAGTCAATGACGGTCATATTTTAATAACACTGTTTTTATAGAGATTTTTTTTTATAAATCTAAAACACATAAGTTAAATAAATACACTAAACTAATTATATTATTAATTATAACTAATTACATCTTAAATAAATAAAATGATTATTTATTAATTGATCATATGGCACATAAATTTAATAATAATGATATTTGGACACAAATTTTGACACCATGTATGGACATCGTATAGCTGATTGAGGTGTTTTGGGAGTGATAAAATACATGAAATGAGAGAGAATAAAATAATAAGTACTGGAGAATATTTTTATACTGTGTTGGACACCATTTTTATGTCCAAATATCATTACTCTAAATTTAATTTGTGTGCTTTAAGTATATACGAAAACGATCGCAAGTTATCAGCCTCCTATCATGGGATGTAGATTCCCTACCGTCACTCATCTCTATCTCTCTATACCTGTATTTTTTTTTTTTTGGACAAAGCAAATTAAGAGTTGAGAGAAGTAAATCCAATAATAGTAGAATGACTAACTGCGTGAATGCGTGGATTTCCTGACCACTCGGAATCCGGATCCCCTCTCATGATATGGGTAGGCATCTCTCGACTCTAGTCTATGTCCTAATATTTTAACACATTTACATTTTCTCATTTTATTCTTTCCTTTCTTTTTTTATGTTAGAGAGAGAAACATAAAATCAAAGTTGTTTTTGTGTATATCGTTCATTAAAATTCGTGTATAAAAAGCTTTAGTTGGGTCTTTACTAGTTCTTAAATTTTTCATTTTCATTTTAAAAGAAATAAAATGTATTTTCCTGTAAAATTTAAGAAATTAAAAGTTAAAGAAAAATGTATTTTCTCCCAAATTTTATGTAAGAATTGTCAGCTGAAATAATTGACGAGGAGATATTTGAGCTACAAGACATGTTTGAAAATATCTGGTTGCCATTGCCGTGGTACACCTAGGCCTGTTTTTCACATTGTACGCAGTGAACAAAACTTCAAGGACGACAAGTTTGAAATAGAAGAGAAGGGACCAGTAGCAAGTTGGCTATTACCTATTATTGACGGCCATAGCAACGTAGAAGTCAGCTGTATGAATTCAATTCCATGTTGAAATTGAGACATCTACGCTTAGACGAGTTATATGAAGTGTTTAAATCATGTTAAAAATAATAATAATTGTAAACCAATTTACCCTTCAACTTATGGTCCGGTGTAAATTATAGTCTAGGCTGGTTCATTGCATTTGAACAAATTAACCAATATTCTTGGAATACTTGTTGGAAACACCCTTTGTTAAAATAAGCTTTTTAACACTGTAATCATATACGAGACACTGATGTAATGATGTACATTGAACTACAGAATAAAGAAAAGTTGGTTGGTTGTAAAAGTTGATTGGTGGTTTATGACGTACGTTGATGACTTTTTGACTGGTGCGACATAAAATCCTCTTAATTTGTTCAAATGCAATGAACCAGCCTAGACTGTAATTTACACCAGACCATAAGTTGAAGGGTAAATTAGCTTGCAATTGTTATTTTTTGTACCATGATTCTGAGTTGTTAACCGGTGCCTTAAGACATCGGTTAAGAAATTCAAAAATAAAAAATTTTTATTGAAAAATATAAATTTTAAATTTTTAAAATATTGAATATATATTTTTAATATAAATTTTTTATTTTCGAATCTTATGTATTTAAGGATATGGATTAACATTTGTTTTTAAGAAATTGATTACAAGAAAATTAATTATAAGATAGCATATTTTAAAATCTCGAATTTGATTGCATCACTTCACCACCACGGATATGATCTATCCTTAGTTTTCGTTGTCATTCCAATGCAGTTTTTGCAGAAATATATTAGACTAGATATTCCGAAGTATGTGGAAAAAGTAGCTTTTCCAACTTTGTGATTATAGCAGAAGATGTACACACTTTTGAAACTTCTCTCTTGATTATCATGTTGTTCTCGCATGAACTAGAATTTTCGAGATGCTTAGTGAATGGAGAGAGAGCTGAGAATTTAAATATATAATTATATGATTATAGTTTGACAGAAAGAGTAATCTGTTCCTAATAATTCAAGTGAGAATTAAAGTAAATATAGTTTTAGGACAATTCTGAGGTTTTATTAGACTTTTAGGGCTCGTTTGGTGGTCAGGATATGATAGGGGCGGATGGGATAAGGGAGCAGGATAGGAGTAGGATAAGATATGAGCAGTTATTATTTTTGGCACGATTCTCTCATCTCACTTCAATGGCTTTAAGTAGGATTTGTGACCTCTAAGCACTTGTTCAGCCATCCAGCCTTGCATAGTATCTTTGAACATTCCCTAATAGTTCCAGCTATGCATCGAGAATCTTATCTCAAAATGGCAAGCTCAGAAACAACTGGGCCGAGGACTGCTCGGAACATGTTGGAACACATGTCAAATTAGATTTTTTCCGTTTCATGGGTAAATATTACTTCTTCCGGTTCACAATATAAGAAACAAAACCCTAAAATACACAGACCAAGGAAATACATTGGAATGAGTTAATTGTAATTAATACTCATATAAATTTCCAAAAACACCCATTCGAATTTTAATTAATATTCTGTTAGCCTATAATTAATGACAGTAATTAATAAGGGTAACATTTGAAATTAACATTTAATAATTGTGAAAATTATTGTATGTTTCTTATATTTTGGAAAAAAAAATGAACCCATTTATTTCTTATGTTAAGGGGTATAATACTATAATATGCTATATACGAAAATAACATACAATATGACTCATGGATCCAATTAGATTAGTATGACTATGTGTTGAGAGAGGGAAACTTGGTTACAGCTTTCTGGCGAATATGGCTCACTCTATGTATCTTGGGTTACACTTATATGTGTTACATGATCCGCCTGGTTGTAGAAATCTCCTCTTTCATGATGGAGTTTGTGTTTCTTTTCTTCTAAACGTAGTTTGTTAGTTAGGGTTCACTCCTCTATACACCAAAAAAATAACATATAATTAAATATTAAAAAAATAATAGAATAAGAATGTAATTTTGATATGTTGTCAGGTTAAAACTTTTTATACTATCAATCGATAATAAATTATTTTATGTACAATTTTTAAAATAGTCATTAAAATATTAAATATTTTTAATAATATAATAATTTATGATTGATAATATAAAAAAAAAAGTATACTAAAAAATACATAATAATTAAATCAATAACTACAAGAATTTAGTCTTGCCACTCAGTTATAATAAGCTAGAAGGCTCTTATAAAAAAAAAGACGAAGCTATTAGGAATATAATTGTGAACTCTGGCTTGAAGAGAAGGGGTACATTGTCATTATGATCGGAAACATTTTTGGACAACCAAATGTTGTCCCAACATCGTATGTTTATATGGCACACCCAAAACATGATATCGGGCCAGTAATTCTGAGAGACTAAAAAGTATGATGTCCTGTATTATTGCTGATTTTGGATGTCAAAATATCAGTACTCCATTATGATATTGACATCGAAGCTTGGGTTGATTAATGAGTGGGAGTGTATAATAGGTGTTGAAGATTGCAAGAAGAACTAGAGATATCGCTGAATTGGTGCCATCCCGTTAGTTGAATCTTGAATCTTTGATTTCTACATTGTTCTTCCACTGCTAATTAGTTGCATTTGTGAATTGATATACTTTTACTTTTTCCAAGTGAATTGATTCAGCAACAGGATTTTTTTTTTTTGGAGAGAATTCAGCAACAGGATTTAGAGTTATTCTTTTTAAATTTCATTATATTATTCTATAAAATCTTTTTACTATTTTTTTTATTATTAGATAATAAAGAACACACTGAATAAAAATAATAATATATTCAATGAAAAATACAAAAAACATTTAATATTTTTCTTATTGAATAAATAAAATCAATAAATAGTAAATGAATTTAAAAGTTAGGAGAGCACTAACGAATACCCTTAAATACCGACTAATGAATCAAGATAAGATGACTTTAATTGAAAAAATGATGTATTTAATATTTTAAAATATTATATTTAATTTTCGAAAAAAAATGCTTTTTCTACAAGGTGAGACTTAAGCCCCCAAAAAAAAAACTAGAAAGTAACTGATATGGATATGGAAGCCCTCAGAATTGCTCCAAGTCAAGCACGCTTCACTGTGGAGTTCTTAAGTGATGGGCTTCCGAGAAGAAGATGCATCTTGTTATTATAAGTAGTACCAAACAATTCATATAAGCCTTCCTTAACTGTATAGTCCTATACCTATACAGTCTCAGGATCCCTCTCATTCTGATGTGTTATTGGGTCATTCATGTGTCCCTCCGCCATGCCAGGAGCCGCTCCTGGTCCATGCTCTCTCTGCACCGGCGACCACTCCCCGCCCTCGTGAGCACGTACTGTGAAAGATGTCGCTCTGATACCATTTGTAACATCCCTGACTGCTCTATGGATTGATGACTGTCCCCACAAACCAACACGGGTCTTTTCAGCGTGCTTTGTCCTCACTCACACGCTTCTTGGGATAACTTTCCAGGAGGTCACTCATCCCATAATTGCTCCAAGCCAAGCACACTTAAATGTGGAGTTTTTAAGTGATGGGCTTCCGAAAACAAGATGCATCTTGTTGGTATAGGTAGTACCAAACAATTCATATAAGCCTTCCTCAACTATATAGTCCCATACCTATACAGTCTCAGGATCCCTCTCATTCTGATGTCTTATCGGGTCATTCATGTGTCCCTCCGCCTAGAAGCATGCCAAGAGCCGCTCCTTGTCCATGCTCTCTCTGCACCGGTGACCACTCCCCGCCCTCGTCAGCACCTGGGTGTCACATGTCCACCAGCTTCCGCCTGATTTGTCCTTGAACCACACCGTATCGTAAAAGGTGCCGCTCTATATTTAATTATATGTTATTTTTTTGGTGTATAGAGGAGTGAACCCTAACTAACAAACTACGTTTAGAAGAAAAGAAACACAAACTCCATCATGAAAGAGGAGATTTCTACAACCAGGTGGATCATGTAACACATATAAGTGTAACCCAAGATACATAGAGTGTTCGCCAGAAAGCTGTAACCAAGTTCCCTCTCTCAACACATGAGTCATACTAATCTAATTGGATCCATGAGTCATATTGTATGTTATTTTCGTATATAGCATATTATAGTATTATACTTTCTTCGGTTCACAATATAAGAAATAAATGTGTTTATTTTTTTGGTCCAAAATATAATAAACATACAACAACTTTCACAATTATTAAATGTTAATTTTCAATGGTACCCTTATTAATTACTGTCATTAATTATAGGCCATCAGAATATTAATTAAAATTAGAATGAGTGTTTTTGGAAATTTATATGAGTATTAATTACAATTAACTCATTCCAATGCATTTCCTTGGTCGGTGTATTTTAGGATTTTGTTTCTTATATTGTGGACCGTAAGAAGTAATATTTATCCATGAAACGGAAAAAATCTAATTTGACATGTATTCCAACATGTTCCGAGCAGTGCCCAGTTGTTTATGAGCTTGCCATTTTGAGATAAGATTCTCGATACACAACTGGAACTATTGGGGAATGTTCAAAGATATTATGCAAGGCTGGATGGCGGATCAAGCGCTTAGAGGTCACAAATCTTACTTAAGACCATTGAAGTGAGATGAGAGAATCGTGCCAAAAATAATAACTAATGAAGAAGGAGCCATTGAGGCTCAATGCTATATAAGGAGGCCTAGCACTCAAGTAGAATCATCTTCTCCATACATTAAAAGTCTAATAATACGTAAGAATTGTCCTAAAACTATATTTATTTTGATTTACATTTCAGATATATAAGAGCAAAATACTCTTTCTATCAAGTTATAATCATATAATTATATACTTAAATTTTCAATTCTCGAGATTCACTCAAACATCTTGGAAATTCTAATTCATGTCAACATGATAATCAAGAGAGAAGTTTCAAAAGTGTGTACATCTTCTGATATAATCACAAAGTTGGAAAAGCTACTTTTTCCACATACTTCGGAATATCTAGTCTAATATATATTTCTGAAAAAACTGCATTGGAATGACAACGAAAACTAAAGATAGATCATATCCGTGGTGGTGAAGTGACGCAATCAAATTCGAGATTTTAAAATATGCTATCTTATAGTTATTTTTCTTGTAATCAATTTTTTAAAAACAAATGTTAATCAATTTTATAATATAGGATATTGGTTAAAGATTCGAAAATAAAAAATTTATATTAAAAATATGTATTTAATATTTTAAAAATTATATTTTTCAATAAAAAATTTCTACATTTGAAATTCTTAATCGATGTCTTAGGACACCGATTAACAGCATCCAATCATGGTACAAAAAATAATAATTGCAAGCTAATTTGCCCTTCAACTTATGGTCTGGTGTAAATTACAGTATAGGCTGGTCCATTGCATTTGAACAAATTAAGAGGATTTTATGTCGCACCAGTCAAAAAGTCATCAACGTACGTCATAAACCACCAATCAACTTTTACAACCAACCAACTTTTCTTTGTGCTGCAGTTCAATGTACATCATTACATCAGTGTCTCTATATGATTACAGCGTTAAAAAGCTTATTTTAACAAAGGGTGTTTCCAAGAATATTGGTTAATTTGTTCAAATGCAATGAACCAGCCTAGACTGTAATTTACACCGGACCATAAGTTGAAGGATAAATTGGTTTACAATTATTATTATTTTTAACATGATTTAAACACTTCATATAACTCGTCTAAGCGTAGATGTCTCAATTTCAACATGGAATTGAATTCATACAGCTGACTTCTACGTTGCTATGGCCGTCAATAATAGCCAACTTGCTACTTGTCGTCCTTGAAGTTTTGTTCACTGCGTACAATGTGAAAAACAGGCCTAGGTGTACCACGGCAATGGCAACCAGATATTTTCAAACATGGCTTGTAGCTCAAATATCTCCTCGTCAATTATTTCAGCTGACAATTCTTACATAAAATTTGGGAGAAAATACATTTTTCTTTAACTTTTAATTTCTTAAATTTTACAGGAAAATACATTTTATTTCTTTTAAAAATGAAAATGAAAAATTTAAGAACTAGTAAAGACCCTAACTAAAGCTTTCTATACACGAATTTTAATGAACGATATACACAAAAACAACTTTGATTTTATGTTTTTCTCTCTCTAACATAAAAAAAGAAAGGAAAGAATAAAATGAGAAAATGTCAATGTCGAAAAAGGAAGGAGGAAAATACATCTCCAATTGGCACAAGATTGTAGCAGCCTCAACTTCCAAGTCATCCAACATACGGGGGTCAACGACTTTGCTACATATAGAATTGAAGAATGAGTACAACCGAGTAATGGCATGTCTCACATTTTTTGGAGCAATACCACGAATAGCAACGGGCAGAAGTTGTTGCATCAAGATGTGACAATCATGAGACTTTAAGCAAACCGATTTAAGATCACTAGAGACAAGCCTCTTCATATTTGAAGAGTAACCATGTGGAACTTTGATGCCCTGAAGACACCCGCATAAACTTTGTCTCTCTTTTTTTGACAAAGTATGACATGCTGGCGGCAAATAAGTCCGCTTACCATCCTCAACAACTGGAGCTAACTGCTCTTGTATACCCATAGCAACGAGGTCGAGACGAGCATTGATACCATCCTTTGTCTTGCCCTGAATGTTGAGAAGCGTCCCGATCACACTATCACACACATTTTTCTCCACATGCATCACATCAATGCAGTGTCTGACATCAAGCTTGCGCTAGTATGGAAGATCAAAGAATATCAACCTCTTCTTCCATATGTTTTCCTCAGCAGCTTTACCTTTCTTTTTGGACTTGCCGAATATAACATCGATGCCCTTTACCCTCTGATAAACCTGCTCTCCAATTAAGACCGCTAGAGCTTCTTCTGTCTCTTGGCATCCATTAAAAGCTTTTTTCATCTTACGATATGGGTGATCACGTCTAAGAAATCTCCGATGCCCAAGGTAAACCGTCTTCTTTCCATGATGCAACTGAGTGTAGCATGTGCCTTCTTCACATATAAGGCGTGCTTTATGCCCCTTGACACTGTACCCGGACAAGTTACCGTATGTTGGAAAGTCGTTGATGGTGCAAAATAACATGGCACGAAGCTTGAAAGTCTCATGAGAATACCCGTCAACTACATCAACACCTTCCACCCACAGCGTTTTCAAGTCTTCAATCAAGGGACTTAGATAAACATCTAAGTCATTTCCCGATTGCTTTGGGCCCGAAATCATCATAGACACCATCATGTATTTGCGCTTCATGCACAACCAAGGGGGCATGTTGTAAATTACCAACAGAACAGGCCATGAACTATGAATACTACTCATGTTACCATAAGGATTCATTCCATCCGTAGCAAGTCCAAGCCTTAGGTTTCTTGGCTCATCGGCGAAATCCGGAAACATAGTATCAATATTCTTCCATTGCATAGAATCAGCAGGATGACGAACCTTTCCATCACGTTTCCTCTCATCATTATGCCATCTAAGATTCTTCGCATCTTTCGCATTGGCAAACAATCGCTTGAACCTTGGAATTATTGGAAGATACCACAACACCTTCGCAGGAGGACCCTTTTTTCTCACATCTTCAAGATCATCATCATCATCACCACCCTTCACTTTGTATCGTGATAACCCACATTTGGGGCAATCGTGATTGTCTTCATGAACACCGGTGTAGAATATGCAATCACCGTAATAAAAGCTCGAAGAACTATTGTTACGAGCAGGGATGTAAATTTTGTTCGTATTCATGGGTACCCATCTGTAACAAATAGAAAATGTGTATCTTAATAGGTATCTACGAATAAAATAAACATGTATTTTTTTCCCTGCTTATTGATGGGGCAGGAATGGCTAGTGTAGTATCTTACCCGCGGATATTTGCTCATATGTGAATGATGCAATATTTTAGTATTCTTAAAGTAATTAATATTTTTAATAGATGGGATTTAATTTTGTTTTACTATTGAATATTTTAGATTTTTTAATTTAATGGCATGTATGATTTATCATTTAATATTTTATATTTACTATAATACTTTTTAAGCATATAAGAATTTCTCGTATCACCAAGGAACTCAGATCAAGTCTAATTGGAAGAATTAGTATGATTTTTTTATTTTGACAAATAAAATAATATAAATTTTATGTGTGAATAAAAAAAATTGTGAGTTATTTGAATATCAATGGATATGATCCATGAATACCTACAAATATATTAATAAATTTGTTTAAAAATCGTATTGATATGGGGAGGGGACGGGTATGAAATTAATCCAACGGGACGGGTGTAACATCCTTGACTATTTTATGGATTGATGACTATCCACACAAACCAACACGTGCGGGTCTTTTCAGCATGTTTTGTCCTTACTCACACGCTTCATGGGAAAACTTTCCAGGAGGTCACCCATCCCAGAATTGCCCGAAGTTAAGAACGCTTACACTACTACAGGAAAGGACTTCAGTAGCGCTTTTTTTTGGCCTTTAGTAGCGCTTCAAAGCGCTATCTATTCACCCGCTACTGAAGGAGGGAGAGATTCAATAGCGCTTAAAAAAGCGCTACTGAAAGTAGGAATATGTAGCGCTTCCTTGAGAAAGCGCTGTCTAAAGTTGGTAATAAGACAATCTATTACATACTTTAGATAGCGCTTTCTCAAGGAAGCACTATCTATTTGTCACTTTAGGCAGTATTTTTTCAAGAAAGCGCTACTGAAAGTAGGAATAGGTAGCGCTTCCTTGAGAAAGCGTTGTCTAAAGTTGGTAATAAGACAATCTATTACATACTTTATAAAGCGCTTTCTCAAGGAAGCGCTGTCTATTTGTCACTTTAGACAGCGTTTTTTCAAGAAAGTGCTGTCTATTTGTCACTTTAGACAGTGTTTTTTCAAGAAAGCACTGTCTATCCCCCCTTTTTTTCTTCATTATTCACTGTTTTTCTACATTTCCCACCTACACAACCATCCCTCATCAATTCACAGTAACACTGCATTTAGTTACATCACACACACACATATATAATGTACAAAGCTTACATACAATATTGGTAAGCATATATATATATAAACCAAACCAAATATCAAAATCATGCATATATAACCAATTAATTAAGTAATATACTTTAACACAATTAACAGTAACAAATTGAATGAACCCCACCAAAAAAAAAAGTAAGAGCTCTATTTTTTCTATATTCTGCAGCTCTACAATACAATGGCCAAGTCCAAGAATAATGCTAAGAAGATCTAATGCTAAGAAGCTCTGGTCTTTGTCTCCTCTCATTGTTTACAATCTCATCATACTCAGGACTAAGACCAGGTAGACAACCAGTCCTCACCCAAACATCCTTTTCCATTCGTAGATGAAGCGCAAGGTAGGGTCCCTTGCTTTTCATTCTCTCTGCAATCTTGTTCCCAAGTTCCTGAACTGGCTTTGCAAACCTCAATGAATTGAAAGCAACCTGAAAGAGAATGTGAGAACAGTCACAATCTGCTATCAATTGTTATTATATAAATAAAGTTCCGAGGGGTGAGTGTTGTTTTCTTCTTTTATTGCTTTGCTTTTCCATCTTTCAAATAAGAAAAGAGACTTGGCAATTACCTTGCATCGAAGTTTCTGGAGATCAGAAGGAAGATCCTTTGAGAGCCTTGATTCCAAGCCACGTAAAAGCAAAACGCCTTCTCTGTTGAGCTGCATAGGACAACAAGAATCATGTTAAACTCTATTTCAACAAGAACAACAATCACATCACACTTTTTCTAGACAAATCAAAGCTTTCCTCAATTCAATACAAGCTAATACATTGGCTACATAATATTGCTGTCATTAAATTGATATGGAGGGCTCTAACTACTTGCTTACACTTTACAACACAACAAATCTTTTTATGGTACTGGTAATGTTGGTGTCATCCATGAAATGACCGTATGTGAAATGATTTCAGAACCATACAAACACTATATTATATTATATATAGGAAACAGTTTATGACTCAATCTGGAGAAGCTAAAGCCTACTGCTAACTAAATATAGACTCAAGGAATAAAACACAAGAAGATAAATAAACTCTTACTCTTCTGAGATAGCGCGACCGGATCCAACTGGGAGTGACATGAAGGGGAGGGCTTCCCTCCACTGGCCTTGTCATCAAGTGCGTTGATGGCAATGCTGAAACCACTCTCACATCATTGGCAAGAACACTTTTGAAGTGCTCCAAATCAAATATATCAGCAAATTCACTGCAACCAAACCAATAGAAACACACAAATAAGGAACAACACAAATTATAGAAAACTCTTCAATAATTCAATAATTTAATCAGCTAAGATTATGTTATGGTACTTATGAAGATTATGTAACCCAAGTTTGGTTTTTGAATAAAAATGTGAGATTTTGAGTCATGTGGCAAGGCTGTGGCACATGGGTAGGGAGAAGGTGGTATATCTAGGCTAAAGCCAAACTTGAGCAAGCCAAAGAAACCAAGGAGAAAGAGAGTGGAAAATAAGAGTCTTGGGTTCCTGAAGTTTGTGAAGGTGAAGAACTTGTTGGTGTTTCTTGCAGACTTCTTGGGGGATTCGAGAAAAGATTGAAGAGAAGAAGATGATATGGAATTGATTATCTGAGAAGGAACTGAGATGTAGGACAACTTCTTAGCATTATTCTTGGACTTGGCCATTGTATTGTAGAGCTGCAGAATATAGAAAAAAGAGATCTCTGAGTCAAGACATACAAGTGATCAACCAATGGAAGTTCATCAAACAATGCAAGGGTTTTAAAAAATCGAGCAAATTAATTATAGGAAAAAAAAATGAAAGATACATAAAGAACTTTGACAGTGGTTCGCATATTAGACATCATTATTGCCAGACACAAGGAAATGTTGTTTGAGAGGGCATAGAAACAGTAATTTTTCATATAAGGGTAAAAATGCATCTTGATGGTTGCCCCTGCCTCCTATCCATTCATTCCCTTCCTGTTTCCCAATATGGTCTTCAGTATATGACACCAATTGATTCTACTGATGGTGTTAGCAATAGTTGGTAGCTAGGGTAACTAAATAGTAATTCAAATATAATATTTTAGTAAGGGAAGACAATAAGGTATGCACCTTTCGCCATGCCAAGCGATCAGCTTTAACAACAATGGAAAAAACTGCCAAAAGAATAATTATAGATAATATCAGATAGTTATGTACTGGCACTATTGGAATAAAAGGGAAGCTCCAAAGCCAGAAGGGAGCAATGTCAAGAATCAAAAGGCTAATTTGATTGCACTGTCATCTCATACCCACTAGTGCAATAAGTGCTTTTTACGTCAGTTAAAATTGATTTTTTACGTCAGAATACTGACTGAAGTAAATACAGCTGACGTTAATAGTTAATGTTTTAACGTCACGTTAAATATAAAACTATTAACGTCGGTTCTTTAACAAAACTGATGTTAATTTTGTAAAAATTAAAGTCAGTTTTTTAAACAATTGACGTTAAACATAAAACTATTAACGTCAGTTCTTTAAGATAACGGACGTTAATTTTGTTAAAACACGTCAGTTGTTATAAAGAACTGACGTTAAAGGTTTAATTTTAACGTCAGTTGTTTATTACAACTGACGTTAATAGTGTACTGTATATTTTATAAAATACTATTAACGTCAGATGTTTGATACAACTGACGTTAATATATTTTTTTTTAAAATTCAGTTTTAAAATATCACTCCCCTCAGCTATCCCTGCATTCAGTAAATATCCCAGTAACACAGAATATCACACACATTACAGAATTGCAAAGGAAAAATGGAACAATGGGGGGACTTAAAACTAAAACCCATGTATATATATAAATAAATTTTAGTTCCAATGTCTAAAAAACAAAACTACCAATCTAAGGATATATATATACATGTTATTAATTAGTTTCTAAAGTCTAACAAAAAAACTATTCATCTAAGTAGTGCGGAGGTATCTTGTCAATTCCTTTTTCAGCCGTATACTTGAAGAAGAATTCAGCGAAGCGCATCCTCAAGTCTCTTAACTCATCTTCTTGAATAGGCGATTGGTCGATAAATGCCTAGACACGTTCAAATAATAACAATAACATCAATGCAAGTCATCTTCAAAACTATAATATATAATTTAACAAGTTGTTTAAATATTACCTTATTCCATCCATCCGTAATAGATGCGGAGACTATGTTCAGCATATGAAGCATCACATAATAGCCGCACGACCACCCGTCAATTTGAAATCGAGACTACCAACAAAATTAATTTCAATGTCAGTTGAATATACATATAAATTAGTAATTATAATATTAATTATTTGATAAATAAACTTCCAAACCTTGAGGATGTTCCATACAGGATTTGCTTTAGCCTTAGAAGTCCTACTTCTCCCATTGGCGCAACTTATGCTACTCGCTTTCAGCGCGCTATCATAAACAAATAATCATGTCGATCAATTAACAAATTCATATATCATGTGTGTAATAAACTAAAAACAACTGATATTAAAACTTAAATTAAATTTAAGATTAGTTACTTACTTATTTACATCTTCCAACACCACCTGTGGCGGCTGTTGGTGGAGAGAGCAAAAGAATATGACAGTATGCCTAGACGGGTGAAGTACGAACAAACTGCCAATGGCTTTTCATACAGTAGGGAGCCAGATACAATTCTTTCGGATTGTCTCCCAACAAGTTCCCTAAGTATTTACTCAATGCATCGCCAGCAAAGAAATCGGGCAGAAGGATTGACGGATCTAAGAAGCCGTAAACTGATGCAACGCCCTTATCAAGCTGAAGACGATGGAGATACCTAAGATATGAAAAGGTGTGGATGTTAATTACATAATATATATATTGAAATTAAAATAAATTATTAAATGGAAAATACCAAAAATAAATAAGTTATAAAATTAAAATTAACTTACGTGCACCAGAGACTGAAAACATTGCTGTTCATCTAGACGTTATTTCTGCAGGCGTTCCCGAGATCGTCACCACAGAAGGAAAATATCCTCCGTTGATCTGGGCGTGCCACCCATCCATCGTGCTCCAATGGACATTCAAAAATCTCAAACGCATAATCCTCACCAAGTGAGAACAAACGAGTGACAATGGACAACACACCGACGTCGACTTGGCCTTCAGTTTAGGAAAAATAAAATAGATAAGTTGTTGATAATTAAAAAAAACACAAGTAATTATTTGACTAATTTGGACATTAATAATGAATACATACCTTTGTTAACATTTCGAGCTCACGTCGTTTGGAGTCCAACTCAAGCTCACGCCTTTTCATTTCTAACTCATAGTCATGGCGTTGGACTTCGAACTCCCGCTCCCTAGCTGCCAACTCATCGTCCTCCACATGTGCCCTACTATAACTCTCTTTTGTGCTCACATGTGAAGGGTTGGCATGCCCTTCGATGTCCTGGGATGTACCGACGGAGGAAAGCTCTCTGGCAAGCGCCTGCTTGAATTCTGGGTTGGATATTAAGCTTTGTATCAGATGTGTTGTAATAGCTGGGTTGGACATGAGGTGCTGAGTAATGTCAGCCAAAATTGATGCTTCATCGACCACCCACTTTCGTGAAGCAGACTTGCCATAATATTCTTTGATGGTCATGTTCCCAGGAACACCGAGAACCCGACCAGGATGGTCTTTCTTGCCTAGAGCAGTCATCAAGACGTCCCGCCGTCCAGAAGGGACGAATGCGCCCTGGGAGGATTGTGCTTTAAGATCCATCTACAATGAAAAAAAATGAAAAAACGTGCAAGGGAAAAGTGTTGCAAATATCTATAAAAATATCAATTGAAATCAAGTTAATTATTTACTTACAATCTTATCTTCCACTTCGCGAGTGGCATCAACTTTAAAAGATCCCGTCTTTGTCATGCGGTCGGCTAACCAGACATCCTCACGGTCGATGTCCGACGGAGGACTTAATGGTGTGCCCTCAGGCACCTCTCCTCTTTCAATCCTAGCAGAGTGCTCTTCCTGCTTCGCCCTCAGCCTATCCGCCATCATCTTCTCGATCCGAGTCTGGTACCCACCCTGAGACATGGTGTGGCGGTGGACGTTCTTCGCCTGATTCTGCCGACCCTTATTTGCCTTAGCCTATTCAAACAAAAACACATAATTAAGTACAGTTAAATGATCTATAATAAGCATACAAAATTAACTTAATCAACCAACCTGAAATTCTCCATCCTGTCGACTCCTGGCAAACATATCCCAAGTATCCTGATCAATCCAGGGATAATCCAAGAACATTTTATCAAGCCGCTTCTTCCCGGATACATAGTACCTGGTAAGATCATGCTTGAACCCATTCCAACGCTTTGATACCATTTTCATACATTTATGACGATGATCCTCGTCATTTGGCACAGTCCAAGATACCTACACATTAAATATGATCGCGCTGTCGCGCACGCGCCAAAAAGCGAGCGGTTTATAAAACTGTAGTTTAGGAGTGACAACTCGGATATCGTCTCACAAGGACTCTTGACTTGTTATTTACCACAAAAATCAGTTTTTTTTTTTTTTGGGGGGGGGGGGGGTGTTTAGATTTGAATGCAATTAAGAAAACAAAGTAATAACAGAGCAATAAAACAGAGCAGTTGAAAAGATTATCAAATAGCTAAAGACAATTAATCTACTGTTCTCGATTTCCCAACTATCATCGGTTCACGCAAATTCCAAGCCCTAAGCAGATTCTAATCCCCTCCCGGTTGTAGCAACAATTTAAAAGCGAAATCACTACTACAGATATATGTTCCTATTCCCGAATTAAGCAAACGGGGTTAAGCCCTTCGTGAACTAAGCGAACACAAATTGAACACACGCGAATTAAGCAAACGCGATTATATATAGGAACATAACATCACCGAAACAAATCAACACAACACTATACACTCCTGAATTAAGCAAACAGAAATATATAGCATGGCATTGAAAAGGGAAAAGCATACAAAACAGGAATTGCAAGAACCTCAAGTGTAGTAGAAATCGATTACAGTAGACTAATCTAAGAAAATTAGTTCTACATGGAAAAACGAAACACAACCAGAAAATATGTAAAGAAAACATTGGAGAAGCAAAAAAAGTTCTTCTAATCTGCCCAGAACAGCCATTTATAGTATTCAGAAACTGAGCCCACTCGCGAGGCGAACCCTCATTCGCGAGGCGAATATCATGAAGAGTCTGCAACGTTTGGTCTTCTCGCGGGGCGAAGTACTGCTCGCGTGGCGAGGAATGGAAGAGTCATGGCTTCTGGTCTTCAGTCTCGCGAGGCGAGACATGGATCCGCGAGGCGACACAGAATGGGTTGCATTTCTCTGGAACAGTCAGCTATCAGGGTCGCGAGGCGAGGTGTTGTTCGCGGGGCGAACCAGAGAGGATGACATTTTTGCTGTTCAGCTGGCTTTCAGGTTCGCGTGGCGAGAAGACTCTCGCAAGGTGAACACCTCCAGACTTGAAATTTCCCTGATTCTTTATTCCCTTGACTTCTAACTTAACCTGAAAACAATAAAATAGCCATAAGTGCTTTATTTGACTCAAAAATGGCTAAATTAACCTAAAATTACTTTAGAGACTCAAAACCTTGCTTGAGGACAATCTAATCTAATTTGGGTGAAAATGAGATATAATTAGCACAAAACCCTGGTCATACTAGCCATAAAACTAGATGAGCCAGAGGCTTATCAAAATACCCCAAACTTAAACTTTGCTTGTCCCCAAGCAAACTACAACTCAAAATCAAAAAGACTCAAGACATGGCAAGCTTAAGAGATTCAATCAACCTTGCACAAATTCAAGCAATTTCATCAAAACGGTTTTCTTCAATGTCCCCCCCTTCAAACAAAGTAATCCCCACATGCAATTACTCTAAACAATTGAGAATTTCATCATTCAAGCAATCATTAATCTAAGCAGGGGATCCAAGTTACACACAAGAGGGAGATCACCAAATTCAAACAATAGCCTTCCTCACAAGGGAAATTAGTGTTTCACTCATCGCTCAATTTGTCAGGCTAACAATATTTCACTCAGTTTCACTTTTAAGAGCACTTCCCATAAATTTGATTTTCATCTCAAAATGGTTCCCACGGAAAACATGCAAGCAACATCAAAAGGTCTTTTAGGGTTGTAATGGGGCCTGGCTAAGGGTAGGATTTACAAAGGTACTGGCTTAAGTCCCTAGGAACTAAGAGAGCATGAAACACTTCAAAACATTGAAATTCCACTCAAGTTCCTTTTCTCATTCTTCTTTTTACTTTGGGTGACTACAGCCATTTCTTCTAATACTTTTATTTTTATCATTTTTACACTTTTCTTTTTTTTCCTTTTTTTTAAGCTTTTCTTTTCTTTTGGCCTTTGGCTCCAACCTTTTTATTATATTTTTTTTCTTTTTCCCAATCCCAATCAACACATCATATCCTTGTAGCCACCCCAAACTTAGTTTCTTGCAACCCTTCTTTTGCTAAGATTCCATGCTCTCCTAATCCTAAGATCAGGTTAACATGGTTTTTTTTTCCAGATTTTAGGCTCAAACATAAGGTTATCAAGAATTAACAGGCTAATTAGGCTCAAAGGGGCTAACTAAGGAACATGCATTAGGGATGGTTATTTTTAGGCTAAGTAGTTATTTACAAAGAAAATGCCTAAATCATTTGAAGCAAACACATAAACATGCAAACCATAAAGAGATTCAAGTAAATTCGGGAAAGTGCAACTTAAAAGTGATTTCACACAGTTTAAAACATGTTGGAGGCTCAAATCCTCACCTGGACATTTTTGAAAATTGTTTGACAGAGATTCTATCCCTAGTGTGTGCTTCCCATCACCCCAAACTTATCATAAATCATGCCATCACAACAAAATCTCAAAGTTCAGTTTTCAATCACATGGGGATCACTTTTCAAAAACAAAATTTTTTTTCAACCTAGGGGGAATCATCACATAAATCATGCAATCATCTATGCAAAATTCAATCAAATCCAGCAAACTTGCCGACTCAAGACTCAACACAATTTATTCAAGAGCTAAAAGAAAAAAAACAAGACCAACCAAACACAAAACAAAATCCAGAATTAGTTCCCTCCCCCACACTTAAAACATACATTGTCCCCAATGAACAACATAACTATAAAATCAGAGTGAGGGAAAGGAAAGATGTTCCCTGATCAGGTGGCAGTGTAGGTGGGAGCTTCCAAGGAGAGCTCCTCAACATTAGCATCCGCAGGAACACCAGCATCCACACCATGGAATGGCTTCAGCCTCTGCCCGTTAACCTTGAAGGACTTGTTGGTACCTGCACTTTTAATCTCTACTGCACCATAAGGAAAAACGTTAGTACCAACAAAGGGGCCATCCCATTTGGACCTAAGTTTCCCAGCCATCAATTTCAGGCGGGAGTTAAACAGTAAGACCTGTTGACCCACAGAAAATTCTTTTCTATCAATCATCCTATCATGAAAATGTTTTGTTTTCTCTTTATAAATCCGGGAGCTCTCATAGGCTTCTAGCCTAAGCTCCTCAAGCTGCTGCAACTGTAGTTTTCTTTCAATACCAGCTTTCTTCATTTCCAAGTTACAACACTTGACTGCCCAATATGCACGGTGCTCAACTTCCACAGGGATGTGACATGCCTTACCAAATACAAGCCTAAAGGGGGACATCCCTATTGGCGTCTTGAAAGCGGTCCTCTGAGCCCACAGTGCGTCTTCCAGACGGCAGCTCCAGTCCTTCCTGTTCGGCTGCACCATTTTCTCTAAGATCTGCTTGATCTCCCTGTTTGATATCTCAGCCTGGCCATTGGTCCGGGGATGATAAGCAGTGGACACTCTATGCACAGCTCCATATTTCCTGAGTAAGGCTTCCATGGCAGAAGTGAGTTCCCTGGTCACTGATAATAGCCCGAGGTATGCCAAACCTGCAAAAAATATTGGACCTAACAAATTTGAAACAACTTTAGCATCGTTAGTCCTAGTGGGGATAGCTTCCACCCACTTTGAAACATAGTCAACAACCAAAAGAATATACAGAAAACCAAAAGAAGCAGGGAAAGGACCCATAAAGTCAATTCCCCACACATCAAAAACCTCACAAAAAAGCATGGGCTGCTGAGACATCTCACTCCTACTAGTGATGGCAGGGCCTGTTGTTTGACACTCCTTACAATTCCGGTAGACCTCATAGGCATCTCTAAAAAGTGTGGGCCAGTAGAACCCAGAATCTAGGACTTTTCTTGCCGTCCTCTGTGGTCCAAAGTGTCCCCCTACTTGAGAGGCATGAGAAAAGTGCAGGATAGACTCTTCTCATAATCGGGGACACACCTCCGAATCACCTGATCACTGCAAAACTTCCAAAGGTACGGATCATCCCACACATAGTACTTTGAGTCACTCTTGAGCTTGTGGATCTTGGATCTACTTGTACCTGCAGGAACAACACCAGCAACAAGAAAGTTAACAATGTCAGCAAACCAGGGGGTTACCCCATGCAGATGTAGAAGCTGTTCATCTGGAAAATCATCCTGGATGGGAGAGGGATGCTCATCCCTTGCTATTCGGCTCAAGTGATCGGCTACCAAATTTTCAACTCCACTCTTGTCTTTTATCTCCACATTGAACTCTTGGAGCAAAAGCATCCACCGAATCAATCTTGGCTTCGCTTCTGGTTTCTTTAACAGGTACTTCAGAGCTGCATGGTCAGTAAAAACAATAACCTTGGAACCTAGCAGATATGACCTAAATTTATCAAGTGCAAATACAACAGCTAGCAGTTCCTTCTCAGTGGTGGTGTAATTTGATTGTGCAGCATCTAATGTCCTAGAAGCATAATGAATGACATGGGCAACCTTGCCCACCCTTTGTGCCAGAACCGCTCCCACAACATAATTAGAAGCATCACACATGAGTTCAAAAGGGAGGGTCCAGTCAGGGGGCTGGATGACGGGGGTAGAGGTCAATGCTCTTTTCAGGTAGTCAAATGCCTTCTTGCAGTTGTCATCAAAATGGAACATGGCATTATTCTTCATCAAGTTTGACAATGGCAGAGCTATCTTGCTGAAGTTCTTAATGAAGCGCCTGTAGAAACCTGCATGGCCAAGAAAAGAACGGATCTCGCGAACGCAAGATGGATAAGGCAATGTTGAAATCACATCAATTTTTGCAGGATCTACTGAAATACCCTCTTTAGAAATAACATGACCCAGAACAATCCCCTGTTCTACCATAAAGTGACATTTTTCATAGTTCAAAACCAGATCAGTCTCAATGCATCTTTCTAGAACTAAACTCAGACTATGCAAGCACGTATCAAATGAGGTACCATATACAGTGAAGTCATCCATGAACACTTCCATGCAATTTTCAATAAATTCAGAAAAAATGCTAAGCATGCATCTTTGGAAAATGCCAGGTGCATTACAAAGGCCAAATGGCATCTTCCTATAAGCAAACATGCCGGGAGGGCACGTGAAAGTGGTCTTTTCCTCGATCCTCGGGGCAATATGGATCTGGAAGTACCCGAAAAGCCATCAAGAAAACAAGAAATGAGATTTACCAGCCAGCAGATCCAAGATCTCGATCTATGAACGGCAAAGGAAAGTGATCATTTCCGGTGGCACTGGCTCAACTTCCTATAATCTATACTGATGACTACTTGGCTATTCAGGCTCTAGTGGGTACAAGCTCATTATTATCATTTCTTACCACTGTGAGGCCGGACTTCTTGGGTACAACTTGCACTGGACTTACCCAAGTACTATTAGAGATGGGGTATATAATACCTGCCTGCAGAAGTTTAGTCACCTCTTTCTTCACCACATCCAGAATCAATGGATTGAACCGCCTTTGGGCCTGCCTAACTGATTTAGCCCCATCCTCCAATAGAATTCTGTGCATACATCTGGAGGGGCTAATTCCTGGGATGTCAGCCAAGGTCCACCCAATAGCCTTCTTGTGCTTCTTCAGAACCTCTAAAAGCTTAGCTTCCTGGTCAGAGTCAAGGCTGGAGGAAATGATGACTGGAAGTTTTTCATTCGTCTCCAAGTAAGCATACTTCAGGTTCCCAGGAAGTGGTTTGAGCTCTAAGGATGGTGGCTGCTCAATGGATGGTACATTTGGAGTAGCCATGATGTCAAGGACTTCTGCTGAACAGACAACTTCACTCTCACTATCACCCTGCAAAGTTGAATCAAGAAACTCAGCACAAACAGCACACGGGTTAGTGTCAGTACAGTCAGTGCATGAATATAAATCATCAAAACCAGAAATAAATGGAAAATCAGAAACAAGGTCCTCATGGGTATCATCAATAATCTCAGAAAGCAACTCTAATTGGAAAACCGAGTGCTCCTCCAGGGGATGCTTCATAGCATCAAAGATGTTAAACTTTGCCACAATATCACCAAACTCCATAGACATGGTCCCATCATTAACGTCAATCTTAGTCTTAGCTGTCTTCATGAATGGTCTGCCCAGGATTATTGGTGGTCTACTAGAATTTGTCTCTCCTACCATGTCTAGGATGTAGAAGTCAGTAGGGAAAATCAACTCATCAACTTGTACCAGCACATCTTCTACCATTCCCATGGGGCGGGCACTGGTCCTGTTGGCCAACTGGATAGTGAGACCTGTATACTGCAAGGGACCAAGATCAATGTTATTGAAAATAGAGGTGGGCATGACATTTATGGAAGCTCCCAAGTCCAACATGCAATTTTCAAATTTTCTGTCCCCAATAGTGCATGGAATAGTAAAAGTGCCCGGATCCTTGTACTTCTGTGGTAGTGCCTGAGTAGGGGCTGAAACAGTAACTTTTTCTGGTGCAGGCTTAGACTGGATAAGAGCTGAAACATTTCTTCCCAAATTAACTCTCTCATTACCCTTCAACTTCCTCTTGTTGGTGCATAGATCCTTCAGAAATTTTGCATACTTGGGTACCTGCTTGATCACATCCAGAAGGGGAATATTCACAGCTACCTTTCTGAACACATCTAAAATTTCCCTCTCCTTATCTTCCCCACCAATCTTCTTATTTCTCTGCACTCTGTGTGGGAAGGGGATTGGTGGTATGTACACTTTCTCAGCTTCAACATCAACAGAAGGCTCAGGAGTTACCTCAAAAGTTTCTTCATCTTTTCCAGAGGCTGCCTCAACAACTCTTCCAGATCTCAGAGAAATGGCACTCACATTAGGATTGGAGACATTGGGATTTATCACTGTTTGTGCAGGCAGTTGACTTGATCTTTGAACTTGACGTATGTTATTTATGGATGTGGCAAGCTGTCCAACCTGTGTCTCTAAATTTTGAATGCTAGCATCCGTTCGCTGCTGAGATTGACCAAACTGTGTCTGCAAATTGTGAATGCTAGCATCTGTTCGCTGCTGAAATTGTGCCTGTGAGGCCTGCAACTGTCCAAATTGCTGTTGGAAATGGAGATTCTGTGCATTTATTTGTCCAGTTATTTGTGAAGTCATTTACTTGAACATGTCCTCTAGTGAAGGTCCGGAAGGTGCAGAAGTGGTCACTTGAGGAGGATCTTGTGGTGGTGCCACCGGTTGTTGTTGGGATGAGTTCCCATACCGAAGGTTAGGATGATTCCTCCAGTTGGGATGGTACCTATTTGTGGAGAGGTCAGGAGTCTTTATCTGCCTGATTCATTTACCTTGATCGTAAGGATGGACTGCATAAGCTTGAGACATCTCAGTAACTGACCCTTCCTTCGGAATGGGGCATGCATCATACGGTTGCTCAGGAGAACTGCACATGCCACACAACCTTGCCGGCTGAACCCTATCCATTGCCAATTGCCTTACAAAAGAAGTGAGCTCATGTATTCTATTCTCAAGGGCATGGTTGGAAGAAGAGCTATGGACCTCATTCACACCTCTTGCCTCAATAGAATTTCTCCTGGTAGTAAACTGCTGGGAAATCAGTGACATATTTTCAATTAGTTGCTTGGCAGCAGATGGGGTCTTATCAACAAGTGCTCCCCCACTAGCAGCATCCAAAATATTCCTATCCATCGGTAGTAACCCTTCATAAAAATACTGGATAAGAAGTTGCTCAGAAATCTGATGCTGAGGGCAACTGGATACCAACTGCTTGAATCTCTCCCAATCAGCCAATGACTCATTTCCTTGTCTGATGCCACATATTTCCTTCCTGATTGATGCAGCTCTGGAGGCAGGAAAATATTTCTCTAAGAAGAGCTTCTTCAAATCGTTCCAGGTGGTAATAGAGTTTGGCTCAAGATATAACAGCCAATCCTTTGCAGCGCCCTGGAGTGAGAACGGGAAAGCTCTCAGCTTGATGTTATCCTCAGTTACTCCCTCTGATCTCAAGGTTGTGGAGCAGACAACCTGGAATTCCTTCAAATGCTTGTGTGGATCCTCACCTGCAAGACCACTAAACTTTGGCAACAAGTGAATGAAACCAGATTTTAATTCAAAAGGAGTATCAGCACCTGAATATGCAATACACAAGCCATTATAATTAACATCAGGGGCAGCAAGCTGTCTTAATGTCCTTTGGTCACCCATATTATCAAAAACAGTTTTAGAATTAGAATCACTACTAGTGTTAGCCCGAATTTCTCTACGACGTGTGTGTAGTGTTCTTTCAATTTCAGGATCAAAATCACACAATTCAGGGCAAGTAGACCTAGTAGCCAGACCAATTCAAAACAAAAACGAAAATAAAGGAAAAATAAAAAAAATGCGAAAATAACAAACAAGATTCCCCGGCAACGGCACCATTTTTTGGTCGCGCTGTCGCGCACGCACCAAAAAGCGAGCGGTTTATAAAACTGTAGTTTAGGAGCGACAACTCGGATATCGTCTCACAAGGACTCTTGACTTGTTATTTACCACAAAAATCAGTTTTTTTTTTTTGGGGGGGGGGGGTTGGATTTGAATGCAATTAAGAAAACAAAGTAATAACAGAGCAATAAAACAGAGCAGTTGAAAAGATTATCAAATAGCTAAAGACGATTAATCTACTGTTCTCGATTTCCCAACTATCATCGGTTCATGCAAATTCCAAGCCCTAAGCAGATTCTAATCCCCTCCCGGTTGTAGCAACAATTTACAAGCGAAATCACTACTACAGATATATGTTCCTATTCCCGAATTAAGCAAACGGGGTTAAGCCCTTCGTGAACTAAGCGAACACGAATTGAACACACGCGAATTAAGCAAACGCGATTATATATAGGAACATAACATCACCGAAACAAATCAACACAACACTATACACTCCTGAATTAAGCAAACAGAAATATATAGCATGGCATTGAAAAGGGAAAAGCATACAAAACAGGAATTACAAGAACCTCAAGTGTAGTAGAAATCGATTACAGTAGACTAGTCTAAGAAAATTAGTTCTCCATGGAAAAACGAAACACAACCAGAAAATATGTAAAGAAAACAATGGAGAAGCAAAAAAAGTTCTTCTAATCTGCCCAGAACAGCCATTTATAGTATTCAGAAACTGAGCCCACTCGCGAGGCGAACCCTCATTCGCGAGGCGAATATCATGAAGAGTCTGCAACGTTTGGTCTTCTCGCGGGGCGAAGTACTGCTCGCGTGGCGAGGAATGGAAGAGTCATGGCTTCTGGTCTTCAGTCTCGCGAGGCGAGACATGGATCCGCGAGGCGACACAGAATGGGTTACATTTCTCTGGGACAGTAAGCTATCAGGGTCGCGAGGCGAGGTGTTGTTCGCGGGGCGAACCAGAGAGGATGACATTTTTGCTGTTCAGCTGGTTTTCAGGTTCGTGTGGCGAGAAGACTCTCGCGAGGCGAACACCTCCGGACTTGAAATTTCCCTGATTCTTTATTCCCTTGACTTCTAACTTAACCTGAAAATAATAAAATAGCCATAAGTGCTTTATTTGACTCAAAACTGGCTAAATTAACCTAAAATTACTTTAGAGACTCAAAACCTTGCTTGAGGACAATCTAATCTAATTTGGGTGAAAATGAGATATAATTAGCACAAAACCCTGGTCATACAAGCCATAAAACTAGATGAGCCAGAGGCTTATCAAAATACATAACAACTGGATGGATTATAACTCGGATAATTATCTAATAATGTAAATCAAATGAATGTAAAGGTAAAATACCGCGATAGCCTCCCAAATCTGATCCTTAACGTTCTGTGGAACGTCATTCCATTGGTTGTAGTTGATTCTTACGTGTTGCTTCGCTTGTAGAAACACCCACTTATTAAATTCTTTAGCACGGGGTCCCTGGTCATTTAGATTAACATCGAAGGACACCTCAAGCTTATGTCCGCTTTGCCTGTCCTTCTCTAGTTTCTTCAACGAGGTGGCTCCTCTACCCCGTTTCCTATGAGCCTGTGATGTCTATATGGACAAAAAATTTGATAAAATAGAGGGTTGTAACATTATAAACTTACATTAAAAAGAAGGACTAAAGATAGTATATAACATGTAAACTTACACTAGAATCAGGCATAGGCGTGATCGGGTCCTGCGAAGCCCCCACAGTGTCCTCCCGTGCATGTGGGTTATCCGACTGATCCATATGTATGCCTGTTCAGAAACATTATATATGTATTAACATAGGTTATAACTCAAAATAAATACAGAAGTATAAATAAAAATAACTAGATAGGTCCTGTAGATATACAAAACATCTATCCAATATAAGGACAATACGGGAGATTGAAAACTATAGTTTTTGAAGATTGCCAAGCACTGGTCACGGCCTGGCAGTGATGTCCATCACGGCCGTAACGTGCCAACTGAACCAGACCCTCACATGCAGAACTGATCATGACCTAGCCATGATGAGCATCACGACTGTGACAGATCAACCAGTAGAGCAACATGCACTCAAAACCAAAAATAGAGACATTCCAAACAACTCAAACTCACTGTTTCAAGTTTCAACTACTGAGACTACAGTTTCAACATACACTCAAAACCAAAAATAGAGACATTCCAAACAACTCAAACTCACAGTTTCAAGTTTCAACTACTAAGACTACAGTTTCAACATACACTCAAAACCAAAAATAAAACAATGTGCCCTAAAGACTCACCAGAAATAGGCGCTCGCGTGGTGGTGGGGGGGAAACTCGAGTGGTGGCCAACGTTCGATGTGGTTACTGAGAGCAGAGGGACAAGGAGAGTTAGTGCGCGGGAAGGGGAAAGAGAGATGTCAAGTTATTGCCAAGAATGAGCGGGAAAGACAGAGTTAGGGGTTAAAAGTGTACCTCACGGTGGTGGCGAAGAAGCCCTCGCGGTGGTTGTGGTGGAGATGAGCTCGCGATTAGGGCAGAGTGAGAGTGAGAGTGAGGGTTGAGCGTGATGAAAAGAGAAAAGAGACGTACAGAGAAGTGCAGAAGGCGCGCGGGTGTAAACGTTATAATCAAAATAAAACAACATTTTACGTCAGTTGTTAGTAAAAACTGACGTTAAAGGTCATATATTTAACATCATTTGTCTTAAGAAACTGACGTTAAAAAACACTCACACTTCTTACGTCAGTTGTATTACACAACCGACGTTAAAAGTTTATTAGTTTCTGAAAAAACATTCATTCCTTTGACTACTGTGCTACTTAACCATTCACCTTATAACCTAAAGGTCATATATTTTAAGTCAGTTGTTAGTAAAAATTGACGTTAAAGGTCATATATTTAACGTCAGTTGTCTTAAGAAATTGACGTTAAAAACACTCACACTTCTTACGTCAGTTTTATTACACAACGGACGTTAAAAGTTTATTAGTTTCTGCAAAAACATTCATTCCTTTGACTACTGTGCTACTTACCCATTCACCTTGTAACCTAATACTCTTAATGAGCATTAAGTTTTTAGATAAGTTTTCAAGAAAATCAGAATAGCTTAGTAACTTCATCCCCTGCTCCTATAAATAGCTTCCTTCCATCCTTTTAATTTTTTCTGCTTCACAATATGGCTCTGCCATGGAGATTAACTTCATGACTCTTTCTTCCTATGCCTAGACTCAAAGATCTTTGCCTTAATGGTCAAACAACTTCTGAGGTTGTGTAAATCACATAACATGGATGGTAAGGTTGGGTGAATCACGTAATGTGATTCTCTCACTTTATTTCATCCCCGTCATCCCTTTCACTCTGCTTTGGAAGCAAGTGACTGTGGATTCAAGACGATGCATCAAGGAATTCCAGTGAAGAAGAAAGATGCAAAGATCCATTTCACTTTGCTTTCGCTGCTAGTGACTGAGGATTTACTTTGCATCATGGAATTCAAGTGAGGGAGGTGATGCATCCATTGGAGTTTCTGATGACAGGACTGAGAAGAAAATGATGTTGAAACAGAAACTTTTTTTATATTTTAGGGCTATGTTGCAGAAATTTTTTGTCTTTTAATCATGTAATTTTAACTTATGAATCGCTTCAATGAGATACTATTTGATTATACATATAACTTGTTTTATGTTAAGTGTTTATTTATTTTAATTTTCACAAGAATTTGTTTACTAATTCAAGCTAATTAATAAAAATTAAAAATAAACTTGTTTAAAAAAGAGGTTTAGAAATAAACTGCACTATATGGAGTGATCTGCGTTAAGAGGGACAACAGGGACATGACAACTAATGAAATGAGTTTCATAATTATTTACGTCAGTTATTTATAGAACTGACGCAAATAGTGATTTAATATTTACAAACTGCCACCACCTCATTTTTAACGTCAACTTAATTTATGACTGTCAAGTTCCCGTATATTAATTACATTATTTCCAATATTCATTCTGCACGTTTATAATATATAGGATTATTTACGTCAGCTATTTATTTAACTGAAGTAAAAATCACACTTTTAACGTCAGTTGTATAAAAAACTGACGTTAACAATAAATATTTTTTATTTTAAAAACACTTTTAACGTCAGTTTTTTTAAACAACTGACGTTAAAAGTGTATAGATATCTGCAAAAACATTCATTCCTTTGACTATTGTGCTACTTACCCATGCACCTTGTAACTTAATCCTCTTAATGAGCATTAAGTTTATAGATAAGTTTTCAAGAAAATCAGAATAGCTTAGTAACTTCATCCCCTGCTCCTATAAATAGCTTCCTTCCATCCTTTTAATTTTCGGCTTCACAATATGGCTCTGCCATGGAGATTAACTTCATCACTCTTTCTTCCTATTCCTAGACTCAAAGATCTTTGTCTTAATGGTCAAACAACTTCTGAGGTTGTGTAATTCACGTAACATGGGTGATAAGCTTGTGTAAATCACGTAATGTGAGTTGCTCACCTTATCATCCTTCCGGAGAATCAGCCGCCGGAGGACAAATCAGGTGCTCGGGGGTCACAGTTCCAAAACCTCAGCTTTGGCAGCAAGTGACCGTCATGGAAGTCTCTAGAACCACTGCCTTTGCTTGAAACAGATCTAGTGCACCTGTTTTTGCCTCTCTTGAGCTCTCTCATGCCCCCGAGTTTTCTGAGGTCTTAAAGGATGCAAGTGAATGTTCCAAGACCATTGCTAAAACAGAACGAGTGCACCCTTCGGAGTATAGTTTTCCCTTTGGCATATTTCATAAAACTCTCTGATGGGATGTAGCTTTAATGTTTCGGGTGTGATAAGGGGTTCCAAAAGTGGCCTTATGCTTTGCCACATGATAAGCCTCTGGCTCATCTAGTTTTATAGCTAGTATGACCAGGGTTTTGTGCAAATTATATCGTATTTTCACCCAAATTAGATTAGATTGTCCTCAAGCAAGGTTTTGAGTCTCTAGAGTAGTTTTAAGTTAATTTAGCTAGTTTTAAGTCAAAATAATACACTTATGCTTATTTCCTTGTTTTCAGGTTAAGTAGAAGTTGAGAAAATAAAGAACAGGGGATTCGCCCCGCGAAGGATTCGCTCGCCACGCGACCCCGAAGCCTGACTGTTCCAAGAAATTGCTAAGTCTCTGGGTCGCCTCGCGAAGAAGGTCTCGCCCCGCGAGTCTTCCAAACCTGAAAAAGTCAGAGACGATCACGGCTAGCCCGTGTTGAAGGTCATGGCCGTGGCAGTTTTGAAGCTGAAGAGTCTCGCCTCGCGATCATCCCTTCGCCTCGCGGATCTGAAAGTCAGAGAGCATCACGGTTAGGCCCTGATGGCCATCACGGGCGTAAGGAGGAAACTCTTCATATCCTCGCCTCGCGAGAGTCACTTCGCCTCGCGAGAATGCCAAGGGTTGCTGACTGTTTATGAAATTCGCCTCGCGAATGTTTGCTCGCCTCGCGAGCCCTCTGAATTCTGAATTTGTATAAAAGCCTGTTCTGAATATTTTGTAGGAACTTTTGCTTCTCCAACTTTCGAATATACATTTTCTCTGTGATTTCGTTGTTGCCATGGAGCACTAAGTCCTAGGATTAGTCTACTGTTTGAGGATCCTATATACTTGAGGTTATGTAAATCCCTATTTTAATTGCTTTTCCCTTTTCAATATCATATTGCATATTTCTGTTTGTTATTTCAGGAGTGTGTAATATTGTATTGATTTGTTTCAGTGATGTAAATTTCCTATACATAATCGCGTTTGTTAATTCGCGTGTGTTCATTCATGATCGTTTGATCATGAGCGCTTAATCCCGGTTGTTATTTCGGGAATAGGAATTTGCATCCATAGTAGCAATTACGTTGTTAGTTGTTACTGTAACTGAAAGGGGATTAGAATCTGCTTAGGGCTTGGGTTTACATTAACCAAGGATAGTAAGGAATTCTTGACAGTAGATTAATCGTTGTTTGATAATTGACAATCCTTTTTCAACTGCCTTAGTTTTGATTGCTCTGTTTTGTTTGTTTCTTAATTGCAATCCAATCCAAACCCCCAAAAAACTGAATTTTTTGTGAAAGATAATATTCTCAGAGTCCTTAGAGACGACATTCGAGTTGTCGCACTATACTACACTTTTAAACCCGCTCGTCCTTTTTGGCGCGTGCGCGACAGCGCGACCAAAAATTGGCGCCGTTGCCGGGGAACTCTGAGTGTTATTTTTCTCAATTTGTTTTTATTTTCTTTTCTTTTCTTTCTTTTATTTTCTGTTTTGTTTTGAATTGCTTTGGCTACTAGGTCTCATTGCCCTGAACTGTGTGATTTTGACCCGGAAATTGAAAGAACATTGCACACACTCCGTAGGGAATTTCGGGCTAGCACTAGTAGTAATTCCAATTTTAAAACTGCTTTTGAAAACATGGGAGACCAGAGGACATTAAGGCAACTTGCTGCCCCTGATGTCAACTATAATGGATTATGTATTTCTTATCCTGGTGCTGACACCCCTTTTGAATTGAAATCTGGTTTTATTCACCTGTTGCCCAAGTTTAATGGTCTTGCAGGTGAGGATCCACACAAGCACTTGAAAGAATTCCAAGTTGTATGCTCCACAACCTCGAGAGCAGAGGGAGTCACTGAGGACAGTATTAAGCTGAAGGCTTTTCCATTTTCACTCCAAGGAGCTGCAAAGGATTGGCTATTGTACCTTGAGCCTAACTCCATCACAACTTGGAATGATCTGAAGAGGGTGTTTCTAGAAAGGTATTTTCCTGCTTCAAGAGCTGCTTCAATAAGGAAAGAGATATGTGGCATAAGGCAAGGGAACGAGTCACTAGCTGAGTACTGGGAAAGGTTTAAACATTTGGTCTCTAGTTGCCCCCAGCATCAAATTTCTGAGCAACTCCTGATCCAATACTTTTATGAAGGATTGTTGCCTATGGATAGGAATCTGCTGGATGCTGCTAGTGGGGGAGCATTAGTTGATAAGACCCCAGCTGCTGCTAAGCAACTTATTGAGAATATGTCGTTGAATTCCCAGCAGTTCTCTACAAGAAGAAATTCAGTTGAGCCAAGAGGCGTGCATGAGATTCATAGCTCATCTTCTAACCAGGCCGCCCTTGAGAATAGATTGGATGAGCTGACCTCCTTTGTGAGACAATTGGCAATAGACAAGGTTCAGCCGGCAAAGTTATGTAGCATGTGCAATGCACCTGAGCATCCATTTGATCCATGCCCAATCCAGAGAGAAGAATTTGTCGCTGAAGTACCTCGAGGCTTATGCGGTGAACCCCTATAATCAAGGAGGCAATGAGAATCGGTACAAAGATTCCGCACCTCTCTACTAATAGGTATCATCCTAGCTGGAGAAATCACCCTAATCTGCGGTATGGGAATTCTTCCCAACAACAGCCGATGGCACCTCAGAACCATCCTCCAGTGACCACTTCTGCACCTTCTGGACCATCATTAGAAGACTTGGTAAAGCAAATGGCTGCATCTAGTGTACAGTTTCAGCAGAGGACGGATGCGAGTATTCAGGCATTGCATACACAGATTGGACAGTTGGCTACATCCATGAATAGCATACAACAAGGTCAAACAACAACCCAGCTGCCTGCACAGCCAGTGATAAATCCTAATGCCTCCAACCCTAATGTGAGTGTTATCTCTCTAAGATCTGGAAAGGTTGTTGAGGCCACTTCTGGAAAGGATGAAAAAACTGTTAAGGCTACTCCTGAGCCTACTGATGAGGCTACTCCTGAGCCCGTGGTTGAAGTTGAAACTGAGAGAGTGTATAGACCACCCATTCCATTCCCACACAGAATTCAGAAAAATTTGAAGATGGGTGGTGAGAATAAAGAGAAGGAGATTCTTGATGTTTTCAGAAAAGTAGCTGTTAACATCCCACTGTTGGATGTGATCAAGCAAGTGCCCAGATATGCTAAATTTCTGAAGGACCTGTGCACTAACAAGAGGAAGATGAAGATTAATGAGAGGGTTGACTTGGGAATGAATGTCTTAGCGCTTATCCAGTCAAAGATAGAGAGAGTTGCTTCTATAGGCCCTAATCAAGTACTGCCACAAAAGTGCAAGGATCCAGGCACCTTCACTATCCCATGCACTATTGGGGACAAGAAGTTTGAGAACTGTATGTTGGACTTGGGAGCATCAATCAATGTCATGCCTACCTCCATCTTTAATAACCTTGATCTGGGGCCATTGCGGATATCACGTGTCTTACCATTCAGTTGGCTAACAGACCACAGTGCCCGACCCATGGGGATGGTAGAGGATGTCCTAGTGCAAGTTGATGATTTGATATTCCTGCGGACTTCTATATCCTAGATATGGCGGAGAGACCCGATCCAAGAGATCACCCATAATCTTGGGGAGACCGTTCATGATGACATCCAAGACCAAGATTGATTTTTATTATGGTACTATGTAGATTGATTTGGGTTGTATCGTGTCCAAATTCAAGATTTTTGATGCTATGAAGCACCCAAGAGAGGAGCACTCAGTATTCCACTTAGAGTTGCTTTTCTCAACTCATTGAGAACACTCATGATGACCTTATTTCTGATTTTCCTGTTATTTCTGGTTTTGATGATGTATATACTTGTGCTAACCGCACTAACACTAACCCATGTTCTGTTTTGTTCCGAGTTTTTGGATTTAACATTGCAGGGTGAGGATGATAGTGAAAGTGATAATGAGAGTGAAGTCTGTTTACTTAGCAAAAGTCCTTGACCCTATGGCTGCTCCCAATGCACCATCCGTTGAGCAGCCGCCTCCTTTGGAACTCAAACCACTTCCCGAGAACTTAAAGTATGCCTACTTGGGGAGGGATGCAACACCGCCGATCATCATTTCCTCCACCTCAACTCGATCGGGAAGACAAGCTTTTAGAAGTTCCGAGGAAGAACAAGAAGGCCATTGGGTGGACATTGGCCGATATTCCAGAATTAGCCCCTCCGGATGCATGCACAGAATTTTCTTGGAGGATGGGGCTAAGCTTGATCGAGCAGGCCCAAAGGCGACTTAACCCACTCGATTCGGATGTGGTAAAGAAAGAGGTGACCAAGCTTCTACAGGCGGTGGTATTATCTATCCCATTTCGATAGTTCTTGGGTAAGTCCTGGTTCAAGTTGTACCAAAGAAATCTGGTTTAACAAGTAGTTAGGAATGAAAATAATGAACTTGTGCCTACTAGAGTCCGAATAGCTGGAGAGTTTGTATAGACTATAGGAAGCTAAACCAGGCCACCCGAAAGGATCATTTTCCTTTGCCGTTCATAGATCGGATGCTAGATCGGCTGGCTGGTCATCCCATTATTGTTTTCTAGATGGCTTTTCCGGTATTTCCAGATTCATATTGCCCCCGAGGATCGGGAAAAGACCACCTTCACGTGCCCCCTTCGACGTTTGCTTATAGGAGGATGCCATTTGGCCTCTGTAATGCTCCCGGCACCTTTCAAAGATGCATGCTTAGTATTTTCTCCGATTTTATTGAAAACCTGCATAGAGGTGTTTATGGATGATTTTACTGTGTATGGCTCCTCTTTTGATGCTTGTTTGCATAGTCTAGATCTAGTTCTTCGTAGATGCATTGATACTGATTTGATTCTCAATTATGAGAAATGTCATTTCATGGTAGAACAGGGGGGATAGTATTGGGTCATGTAATTTCCAAAGAGGGTATTTCGTGGATCCCGCAAAAATAAATGTAATTGCTTCATTGCCTTACCCATCTTGCGTGCGCGAGATACGTTCCTTTCTTGGACATGCAGGTTTCTACTGGCGCTTTATAAAGGACTTCATCAAGATAGCACTACCATCATCAAATCTGCTGAAAAATGATGCCCTGTTCGGTTTGATGAAAAGTGCAAAGAGTCATTTGACCATCTGAAGAAGGCGTTGACTTCTACCCCTGTCATCCAGCCCCCCAGATGGACATTACCTTTTGAACTGATGTGTGATGCCTCAAATTTTCTTTGTGGGGGCAGTTACGGCACAAAGGGTGGGCAAGGTTACCCATGTAATTCACTATGCTTCTAGGACCCTAGATGCCGCACAACAAATTACACAACCACCGAGAAAGAGCTGCTAGCTATTGTATTTGCACTTGACAAGTTTAGGTCTTATTTGCTAGGTTCTAGGGTAACTGTTTTTACTTGACCATGCAGCTTTGAAATATCTCTTTGAAGAAGCCAGAAGCTAAGCCCAGACTGATCAGGTGGATGCTTTTGCTTCAGGAATTCAATGTGGAGATAAAGGATAAAAGTGGAGCTGAAAATCTGGTAGCAGATCATTTGAGTAGGATAGCAAGGGATGAGGATACATTTCCCATCCAAGATGATTTCCCTGATGAGAGATTGTTACATATGTATGGGGTAACCCCCTGGTTTGCTGACATTGTAAATTTTCTAGTTGCTGGTGTTGTTCCTGCAGGTACAAGTAGACAGAAGTTCCATAAGCTGAAGAGCGATGCAAAGTATTATGTGTGGGACGACCCCTATCTGTGGAAGTTTTGCAGTGACCAAGTCATTCGGAGGTGTGTACCCGATCATGAGACGGAGTCCATCCTGCATTTCTCACATGCCTCTCCAGTTGGAGGACACTTTGGACCTCAAAGGACAGCAAGGAAAGTCCTGGACTCCGGGTTCTATTGGCCCACACTTTTTAGGGATTCATATGAGGTATATAAGAGTTGTAAAGAATGTCAAATAACAGGCCCGACAATCACTCGTAGGAGTGAGATGCCCCAACAGCCCATGCTCTTTTGTGAAGTCTTTGATGTGTGGGGGATGGACTTCATGGGTCCCTTCCCTCCTTCTTTTGGTTTTGTATATATTTTGTTAGCTGTAGATTATGTTTCAAAGTGGGTGGAAGCAATCCCCACTAGGACTAACGATGCTCAGATTGTTTCAAAATTTGTTAGGTCCAACATTTTTTGCAGGTTTGGTATACCCAAGGCCATCATCAGTGACCAGGGCACACATTTTTGTAACAGAACCTTGGAGGCCTTACTCAGAAAATATGGGGTTGTACATAGAGTGTCCACTGCTTACCACCCCCAAACCAATGGTCAAGCTGAAATATCCAACAGAGAGATCAAGCAAATTCTGGAGAAGATGGTGCAGCCAAACAGAAGGGAATGGAGCCGCCGTCTGGAAGACGCACTGTGGGCCCAGAGGACTGCTTTTAAGACACCTATAGGGATGTCCCCCTTCCGGCTAGTTTTTGGCAAAGCATGCCACCTACCGGTGGAGGTTGAGCATAGAGCATATTGGGCCGTAAAATGTTGCAACTTGGACATGAAGAAATCTGGTGTTGAGAGAAAACTGCAATTGCAGCAACTTGAGGAGCTTAGGCTTGAAGCCTATGAAAGCTCCAAGATTTATAAAGAAAAGACAAAACAATTTCATGATAGAATGATTGTTAGGAAAGAGTTTTTTGTGGGCCAGCTAGTATTATTGTTTAACTCCCGCCTGAAACTGATGGCTGGGAAACTTAGGTCCAAATGGGATGGCCCCTTTGTCATTACTAATGTGTTTCCTTATGGTTCAGTAGAGATTACACGTGCAGGTACACACAAGCCTTTCAAGGTTAATGGGCAGAGGTTGAAGCCGTTCCATAGTGTGGATGTTGCTGACCATGCGGATGCCAATGTTGAGGAGCTATCTTTGGATGCTCCAACCTACACTGATGCTTGATCAGGGAGTTTCTTTTCCTTTCCCTCACTCTGATTGTAAAGTCTGTTGTTGTTCATTGGGGACAATGCATGTTTTAAGTGTGGGGGAGGGAATTAGTTGTAGTTTTTCTTTTCTTTGAATAAAGCTCCTGAATAATTTGAGAAGCTCAGGAGCATTTGTGTGTTAAGTTTTTAGTTGGCAAGTTTGCTAGATTCTGATTGATGTTGCACAGATTGCTTGCATGATTGATATGTAATGATTTCCCCTATGTTGAAAAATTTTGTGATTCCCATTTGAAATTGAAAACTGAACTTTGGGATTTTGTTATGATAGCATGATGAATGATAAGTTTGGGGTGATAGGAAGCACACACTAGGGATAGTATCTCTTTCAAACAAATTGCAAAAATGTCCAGGTGAGGTTTTGAGCCTCCAACATGTTTTAAACTGTGTGATAATCACTTTCAAGTTGCACTTCCCTGGATTTGATTGAATCTCTTTTTGGTTTGCATGATTATATGTGAGTAGCAAATGATTTAGGCAGTTTCTTTGTAAATAGTTACTTGGCCTGAATAAACTAATTCCTTTTGCATGTTCCCTAGTTAGCCCTTTTGAGCCTATTAGCCTATTAGTTCTTGATAACCTAATGTTATAAGCCCAAAAATCTGGAAAACCATGTTAACCTGATCTTAGGATTAGGAGAGCATGTAATCTTAGAATGGGTGCAAGAACTAAAGTTTGGGGTGGCTGCGTGGTGTAATATGTTGTTGGGATTGAAAAAAAAAAAGAGATTAGTTGGAGCCAAAGGCTTTTTGAAAAAAAAAAAAAAAGGGTGTACAAATGAAAAAAAAAAAGGAAAAAAAAAGAAGAAAAAAAAAATAAAAAGACAAAAATGCCAAAAAGAAATAAAAAGAGCTGTAGCCACCCAGAAGTGTAAAGAAAAAAATAAAGAAAGGAACTTGAGTGGAATTCAAAGTGTAAATATAGTTCATGCTCTCTTAGTTCCTAGGGTCTTCAGCTTAGTTCCTTTTGTATATCCTACCCTTAGCCAGGCCCCATTACAACCCAATAAAGACCTTTTGATGTTGCTTGCATGTTTTCTGTGGGAACCATTTTGAGATGAAAAGCAAATTTTTGGGAAGTGTACTTGAGAAGTGAAACTGAGTGCAAATGGTTAGCCTGACATAAACTGAGTGACTGAGTGAACAAGTAATGCCCTTGTGAGGAAGGCAGTTGTTTGGATTTGGTGATCTCCCTCTTGTGTGTGACTTAGATCCCCTGCTTAGATTTCTGATTGTTTTCATGATGAAACTCTCAATTGTTGGAATAAATGAATGTGGGGATTGCTCTGTTTGAAAAGGGGGAAACAATGAAGAAAAACTATTTTTGATGTATTGCTTGAATGTGTGCAATGTTGATTGAATCTTTTGAGCTTGCCAGGTCTTGAGTCTTTTTGATTTTTGAGTCTTAGTTTGCTTGGGGACAAGCAAAGTTTAAGTTTGGGGTATTTTGATAAGCCTCTGGCTCATCTAGTTTTATAGCTAGTATGACCAGGGTTTTGTGCAAATTATATCGTATTTTCACCCAAATTAGATTAGATTGTCCTCAAGCAAGGTTTTGAGTCTCTAGAGTAGTTTTAAGTTAATTTAGCTAGTTTTAAGTCAAAATAATACACTTATGCTTATTTCCTTGTTTTCAGGTTAAGTAGAAGTTGAGAAAATAAAGAACAGGGGATTCGCCCGCGAAGGATTCGCTCGCCACGCGACCCCGAAGCCTCGACTGTTCCAAGAAATTGCTAAGTCTCTGGGTCGCCTCGCAAGAAGGTCTCGCCCGCGAGTCTTCCAAACCTGAAAAAGTCAGAGACGATCACGGCTAGCCCGTGTTGAAGGTCATGGCCGTGGCAGTTTTGAAGCTGAAGAGTCTCGCCTCGCGATCATCCCTTCGCCTCGCGGATCTGAAAGTCAGAGAGCATCACGGTTAGGCCCTGATGGCCATCACGGGCGTAAGGAGGAAACTCTTCATATCCTCGCCTCGCGAGAGTCACTTCGCCTCGCGAGAATGCCAAGGGTTGCTGACTGTTTATGAAATTCGCCTCGCGAATGTTTGCTCGCCTCGCGAGCCCTCTGAATTCTGAATTTGTATAAAAGCCTGTTCTGAATATTTTGTAGGAACTTTTGCTTCTCCAACTTTCGAATATACATTTTCTCTGTGATTTCGTTGTTGCCATGGAGCACTAAGTCCTAGGATTAGTCTACTGTTTGAGGATCCTATATACTTGAGGTTATGTAAATCCCTATTTTAATTGCTTTTCCCTTTTCAATATCATATTGCATATTTCTGTTTGTTATTTCAGGAGTGTGTAATATTGTATTGATTTGTTTCAGTGATGTAAATTTCCTATACATAATCGCGTTTGTTAATTCGCGTGTGTTCATTCATGATCGTTTGATCATGAGCGCTTAATCCCGTTTGTTATTTCGGGAATAGGAATTTGCATCCATAGTAGCAATTACGTTGTTAGTTGTTCTTTGAATCGAAAGGGGATTAGAATCTGCTTAGGGCTTGGGTTTACATTAACCAAGGATAGTAAGGAATTCTTGACAGTAGATTAATCGTTGTTTGATAATTGACAATCCCTTTTCAACTGCCTTAGTTTTGATTGCTCTGTTTTGTTTGTTTCTTAATTGCAATCCAATCCAAACCCCCCCCCCCCCAAAACTGAATTTTTTGTGAAAGATAATATTCTCAGAGTCCTTAGAGACGACATTCGAGTTGTCGCACTATACTACACTTTTAAACCCGCTCGTCCTTTTTGGCGCGTGCGCGACAGCGCGACCACCACATAACCTCCTCATTGAATTCTGGAAAACTCAGTCGCTCGACTCTCCTCTCTTGCTCACCCGTGAAGGGAACGAAGCCTCAACAAATGTTTAGGATTTTAAACCCTTTCAATGTAACTTTTTATAGGATTTTAAACCCTTTCAATCTTCTGTATCAGTCTGTATTACACTTCATGAATGAGATCTGGTTTGGGGTTATTGATTCAACTTATACTTCGCACATATATTTTAGTTTTCAAAACAGAAACACAAAACATCAAAGCAATTGTGAAACTGAAACTTTGAGGAAGGCAATGCGGAAGGGTACGTATACTAGATAAAAAAATTATTAAAATAACATTTAACGTCTGTTGATGTAAGGACTGACGTTAAAAGTGAAGTGACTCACTTTTAACGTCAGTTCGATAAAGAACTGATGTTAAAATGTTCACTGTTAACATCAGTTTTTTATTGAACTGACGTTAAAAGTGAGTCACTTCACTTTTAACGTCAGTCCTTAAAACAACTGACGTTAAAATTGAATTAATGAAGTATGATATTTACAAAACTGCCACCACCCCCTTTTTAACGTCTAGCTTTTGGTTAACTGACGTAAACCTTTACCGTATAATGTATATTTTCCACTAGTGACCCCAAGTTAGATGCTAGAGGTGCACCTGTTTCTAGGGTTAAACATAAGCCAGTTGGAACTTATCCCAGATCCCAGCCAATTCAATCAATCAATGACAATTTTATTTTTCCATTATCCCCAACCCCATGACTTTATTGATTAAAAATACCCTTCTAAACAAATAAACTCATTAAATCAAGCAAATGCTTTCTCATACTAAACTTTAAAATTTAACTGCATGTGCATGCTACATTTTTAAAAATGGAAAGTGCAGTAGAGCATAGGCTATACCTGAGGCAATATGTTAGGGAAGGAAGTTAGAAGCTTCTTCTTGTTGGAAATGAGAAATTCAAGTGTTGCTTCTGCGACAACGGGATCAGCAAACTCCCTATAACAGGACAAAAATAATTTGAATGGTAAACTAAAGTCCATGTTCATGATATTGCATTTTTTTTTTTTGTAACATTGGCAGAAAATATAAACTGATAGTAAAGAGAAAATGAATGTAACCAAATAAGTAAAATAAAATAAACCATTCTTAATGTATGCAAAAACCTTTATGGTAACCCCTTCACCCACACACGGTCTCCTTCCATCCCATTCGTTGGAGCATAGTTGTTTAAGAGGGATTGGGTAATTAGGAAAAAGAGAATAAGCAATGTAGATCAGAATATACACTTGAAGAATTATTTAGTTGACACAACAAAATTACAAATACAATGCCATTGGCAAGGCCAATTATCCCTTCTTCTGAAGACAACCCAGATCACAATTTGATATGAAATACAACATACACACACAATTGACATTGGTGGAAGTCAGAATCACTCTTACAACATTGAATATCTATTTATTTAATGACTCTCTCACAAAATATACCGCTAGATTAAAAGTTCCCATGATATAAATTGTTTAGTACTTTGTTAATATTACATCAAGATCAATGTAAGTAAATAACTAAATATATATTTCTAAAATATATGAAAATAAGAACTATTTGCTTTCATCCTTATCCGTTGTTCAATTTTTTCAAAAATTGACACAAATGATCAAGATGGTTGATAATTTGATAGTAATAATTCAACGGGTAGATCCATAAAAATTATCTTCCAATCCAAATAAAGTTTTTGAGTAACAGTGTAATTATGTCAAGTGTAACACTGGTGACAATTGATATATAATTACCTGCTCAAGCACGAACGAAAAAATGTTCTAAGACTAGGATCAACATCATGAACAACAACCTCTCCAAAGTCTAGATAAAACTGAAGAATTACCTGAGAACCAAATAACAAAATTATAAAAAAAATTCATGCCCAAAATTATACAACGAAATAAGAAAACATCGAATTAAAGACAAAATAAATATTAGGATAAGATAAAATAAATAAGTATTAAATGGATAAATAAATAAATAAATAAAAAGAAGCATACGAGATTGAGAAAGGGAAGCGACGACGCGCTGGAAGATCTTGTTAATCTATGGACATTTCAATCGCGTCGGAACCACCATAGATTCTACTGATGGTGTTAGCAATAGTTGTTTCTCTCCAAAGCATCAACATCTGGGACGGTGAGAACGTGACGCGGCGACGGGCGGAGCAGTTATGGTTCGCGGTGGTGCTCCAAGGGTCGCGCGGCGGTTCTGCAGGTGGGGGTACGGTGAGGAGGTGAGGAGAATGAGAGGTGGTGGTGGTCTTGGATGCTAACAGTGGTAGACGAACGAGCTCGACTGGGTTACGACACAAGGGAGACGAGAGTGGTGGTGGTAGACGAACGACGGCGGTGGTAGCTTAGGTGGTGGTGGTAGACGAGAGTGGTGGGGGTTTGGAGAAATAGGGTGGGAGGGAAAGAAGAGGTTCTGAGAGATGAAGTCCCGCAAAATTTTTGAGAGTGGGAGGGACAGTGTGCGTAGGAGGGAAATATTTATTTTTTGGGTAAGGAATAGACAGCGCTCCCTTAAACAAACGCTATCTTAGGTTATGAATAGATAGCGCTTTCTCAAAAAGACGCTATCTATTCATCACAAATAGATAGCACTTCCTCAAACAAGCGTTATCTATTCCTACCTATCAACTTTTAATAGCGCTTCCTTGGAGAAGCGTTGTCTACTAAATGTCTTCCACCTCTCTTTTAATAGCGTTTCGGTTAGAAACGCTATTAAAGGTGCGCTACTAAAACCCTTTTCTGTAGTAGTGATATTAAAGAAATAATAGAATAAGAATGTAATTTTGATATGTTATCAGGTTAAAACTTTTTATACTATCAATCGATAATAAATTATTTTATGTATAATTTTCAGCTAAATTATTTTATGTTTAATTTTCAGCGTGTTTTGTCCCCACCCACATGTTTTTTGGGACAACCTCCCAGGAGGTCACCCATCCCAGAATTGCTCCAAGCCAAACACGCTTAAATGTGGAGTTCTTAAGTGATGGACTTCCGAAAACAAGATGCATCTTGTTGATATAGGTAGTACCAAACAATTCATATAAGCCTTCCTCAACTGTATAGTCTCATACCTACACAGTCTCAGGATCCCTCTCACTCTGATGTCTCATCGGGTCATTCATGTGTCCCTCCGCCTAGAAGCATGCCAAGAGCCACTCCTTGTCCATGCTCTCTCTGCACCGGCGGCCACTCCCCGCCCTCGTCATCACCCGGGTGTCACATGTGGCTTTTTGACCAAACTGGGTTCCTTTTATAAACTATTTACCAGTTTAGGGTTATTCTGAAACTATTTACCAATGGGGGGTCGTTTTGGACACGTGGCATATTTTATTTTTTTTCAATCTGACAAGTCAAAGACGCCACTGCAGATGGCGCCTTTAAAGGCGCCACTGCAGTTGGCGCCTATCCCTTTATAAAAAAAGAAGAAGCAAAAAGCAGAAGTGGCGCAGGCGCCCCCTGCCCCCCTGCCTGCTACAGTAGCGCACTGTAGTGCTACTGTAGCAGCACCTTTTTTTTTTCCATAAATTTTGACTTTTTAAAAAAATAAAAAAATTATTTCTAAAAAACCCATTCACCAGATAATGAACTGAATTCATCAGATATTTATACATGATTCACCAGATATTTGCACATACTTAACCAAAAAAATTATTTCTCAAAAAAACTTATTGACCAGATAATGAACTGAATTCACCATATATTTATACCTGATTCACCAGATATTTGCACATACTCAACCAAAAAAATTATTATTCAAAAAAACCATTCACAAGATAATGAACTGAATTCTTTGTACCCGATTCACCAGATATTTACACATACTTAACCAAAAAAAATTATTTCTCAAAAAAACCCATTCACCAGATATTTACACATACTTAACCAAAAAATTTATTTATAAAAAAAACACATTCACAAGATAACGAGCTGAATTCACCAGATATTTTTACCTGATTCACAAGATATTTGCACATACTTAACCAAAAAAATTATTTCTCAAAAAAACCATTCACAAGATAATGATTATGGAGACACCGCGGTTTCTCTTGTATTATATATAATATAATGAATGTGACCTCTTGAAATTATAATATAATAAACGACATAAAATTTAAAATTTTGTTTATAATATTAATTACAGAATTATATTTAATTAATTATTCTTTCAAGAGGTCACTCTAGATTATATATTTTTTACTTGAAAGGTTATGAGAGACCCCAATGGCATAAGTCGAGGATCTGGATTTGTTGCATTCTCAACTCCTGATGAGGCATCTAGAGCTGTAAGTAAGTGGTATAACAAAAATCCCGTAATAATGAGTAGCAAATAATATCACAGGAGCCATAAAAAAATAATAGCAATAACAATTTACACCAATAAATATTCATCAATTATTACAATAGTAAAAAAAAAAATTATCTTATAAGAATTAAAAGAAAGTCACCTGCAATTTTAAAGGAACACGCGACAAAAAAATTATACTATAAGTATAGGGAGTAACGATGACATTAATGATAAAGTATGTATTTAAAACAACAAAATAGACTTATATTATGAGCTTGCTGAGAGAGCTTTAGACGAAACCATCAGCGACATGATCAAGGAATATTCATCTCAGGTAAACCCATCTTCTTAATTTCAATCCGGAGATTTTCTATCTGTATTTTGTTCAGTTCAGTAAAAGGCTTCCTCTCTCCGTGGGAAGAAGGCAGCGAATTCTTTTTGGTGTAAATTGTTATTGCTATTATTTTTTTATGGCTCCTGTGATATTATTTGCTACTCATTATTATGGGATTTTTTTATACCACCTACTTACAGCTCTGGATGCCTCATCAGGAGTTGAGAATGCAACAAATCCTGATCCTCGACTTATGCCATTGGGGTCTCTCATAACCTTTCAAGTAAAAAATATATAATCTAGAGTGACCTCTTGAAAGAATAATTAATTAAAAATAATTCTGTAATTAATATTATAAACAAATTTTTAAATTTTATGTCGTTTATTATATTATAATTTCAAGAGGTCACTCTCATTATATTATATATAATACAAGAGAAACCGCGGTGTCTCGATAATCATTATCTTGTGAATGGTTTTTTTTGAGAAATAATTTTTTTGGTTAAGTATGTGCAAATATCTGGTGAATCAGGTATAAATATCTGGTGAATTCAGTTCGTTATCTGGTGAATGTGTTTTTTTTATAAATAAATTTTTTGGTTAAGTATGTGTAAATATCTGGTGAATGGGTTTTTTTGAGAAATAAATTTTTTTGGTTAAGTATGTTTAAATATCTGGTGAATCGGGTACAAAGAATTCAGTTCATTATCTTGTGAATGGTTTTTTTGAGAAATAATTTTTTTGGTTAAGTATGTGCAAATATCTGGTGAATCAGGTGTAAATATCTTGTGAATTCAGTTCATTATCTGGTGAATAAGTTTTTTTGAGAAATAAATTTTTTGGTTAAGTATGTGCAAATATCTGGTGAATCATGTACAAATATCTGATGAATTCAGTTCATTATCTGGTGAATGGGTTTTTTTAGAAATAATTTTTTTATTTTTTTAAAAAGTCAAAATTAAAAAAAGGTGTCTTTGCTACGGTTTGCGCCATCAGTAGGGCGGGGGCAGGCGGGGGCGCGCCGCGCCACTTCTGCTTTTTGCTTTTTTTTTTATAAAGGGATAGGCGCCAACTGCAGTGGCGCCTTTAAAGGCGCCATCTGCAGTGGCGCCATCTGCAGTGGCGCCTTTGACTTGTCAGATTGAAAAAAAATAAAATATGCCACGTGTCCAAAACGACCCCCCATTGGTAAATAGTTTCAGAATAACCCTAAACTTGTAAATAGTTTCTAAAAGAAACCCAGTTTGGTGAAAAAGCCGTCACATGCCCATAGCTTCCGCCTGATTTGTCCCTGAACCACATCGTACTGTGAAAGGTGCCGCTCTAATACCATTTGTAACATCCCTGCCTGCTCTATGGATTGATGACTGTCCCCACAAACCAACACGGGTCTTTTCAGCGTGCTTTGTCCTCACTCACACGCTTCTTGGGAAAACTTCCCTAGAGGTCACCCATCCCAAAATTACTCCAAGCCAAGCACGCTTAACTATGGAGCTCTTAAGTAATGGGCTTCCGAAAACAAGATGCATCTTATTTTTGGTAGCCAATCACTTAAGAACTCTACAGTTAATCGTTCTTGACTTCGAGCAATTCTGGGATGGGTGACCTCCTGGGAAGTTTTCCCATGAAGCGTGTGAGTGAGGACAAAACATGCTGAAAAGACTCGTGTTGGTTTGTGGGGACAGTCATCAATCCATAAAGCAGTCAGGGATGTTACACCCGTCCCGTTGGATTAATTTCATACCCATCCCCTCCCCATATCAGTACGGGTTTTAAACAAATTTATTAATATATTTGCTGGTATTCATGGATCATATCCATTGATATTCAAATAACTCACAATTTTTTTTATTCACACATAAAATTTATACTATTTTATTTGTCAAAATAATAAAATCATACTAATTCTTCCAATCAGACTTGATCTGAGTTTCTTGGTGATACGAGAAATTCTTATATGCTTAAAAAGTATTATAATAAATATTAAATATTAAATAATAAATCATACATGCCATTAAATTAAAAAATCTAAAATATTAAATAGTAAAACAAAATTAAATCCCATCTATTAAAAATATTAATTACTTTAAGAATACTAAAATATTGCATCATTCACATATGAGCGAATATCCGCGGGTAGGATACTACATTAGCCATTCCTGCCCTATCAATAAGCGGGGGGGAAAATACATGCTTATTTTATTCATGAATATCAATTAAAATATTTATTTTCTATTCACTATAAATATGGGTACCCATGAATACGAACAAAATTTACATCCCTGCTCGTGACAATAGTTCTTCGAGCTTTTATTAAGGTGATTCTTCAAAACTTTTGAGTCGTTATTTTGTGAAAGACTTCACTTAATTATTACTCTCACAAGTCTCAACTTAAGAATTAGCCTAACAATTTGCCCGCAAAGTAGCCAATCAATATCATAGAAAAAAAAAATCCTAAACTACTATGATTCTACGATGCTAAATTATTGTTTGCACCTTTTTTTGCTTTTGATGAAACCCTCGAAAACGACATTGTGTAGCAGCCGCCAATTACACCGACAAACTCATCCTCGTTGTCATCCATCCACACTATTCAACAGTCCAAACTTCAACATCCTTGCAGCCTAGCACCACGTACCACTCCCGCTTGCGTTTCTTCCACTCTCTCTCTTTGCACCCCACCAAGAAGCAACAAGTCAACAGCCATGGCTATTTCTCCTCGTGTTCAAATCAAATTATGCTCCTGTTTCATAATATTTATTATTTAGAAAATGTTTTACTTTCATTTTATTTACTATTTTATAAAAATCATGAAGATATTTAGGAAAGTGAGAAAATAACTCTTCATTAACTAAAATATGTTGATATCTTAAATGCACTTTAACTCGACCAACATATGGTTGGTCAAGTGGTAAGGGATTTGGACACCTTAAGTAAGTAGTCAGGAGTTCGAATCCTGACTATTGTATATGAAAAAAACCTGGTTGGGATGGGGGAGCCCACCTTATGTGCCCGACAGGTTCCCTGACGAACACTAGTGCAGAAAAGAGATTCTACATCGGAGTTTACACATCGGTTTATTAGAAACCGATGTGTAAAACGAGGCGGTGGCATTTTTGAAATTAAAACCAAAGTATTACACATCGGTTTAGTGAATAACCGATGTGTAAAAAGTTTCCACATCGGTTATTTCTAACCGATGTTTAAAATTAACATAAAAAAAAAATTTAAAGTCAGAATTTTTAACATTCTACATCGGTTCTACATTAACCGATGTGTAAAATAGTGATTAACCACATCGGTTACTAAATAACCGATGTAGAAAATTATAAAGAAAAAAAATAGAAATTAAAATCTTACTTTTACACATCGATTTTTATTAACCAATGTATAAAATTAAAAAAAAAATCAGAAGTTAAAAGTTTAATGTTTACACATCGGTTTTACCATAACCGGTGTGTATAACATTGTTAACACATCGGTTTTTCAAATAACCGATGTGTAATATTCCCAATTTTTCTCTTTCCCTCATTCTATTCCGCGCCCTACCCATTCTTCAGTTTATGAACCCTAGCTAAAACAGAAAACACTCCCTCCCTCTGCTAACGCGCGTTCATCTCCTCCGTCATCTCCTCCCTTGTCTCCAACCCTACCTCTGCCTCCGCTAACACTCCCATTCTTTCTCTGCTAACGCGTGGCTCACTGTCCCTCCCATAAAACCCCATTCCTCACCTCCATTGCCCCTCACAAAGAGCTCCTCTTCGCTGCTATCACCTCCCAGAAAACAGGTCACACACACTCACTCGCCCCATTAGCGTGCAAGAAAGGGAGACCATTTAAGAAGTAACTAACATCCATCTTCCTTTATTGCTGTTGTTTGTTTGTACTGTTGTTGACAACTTAGTAATATTCAGCTTTAAATGATTCAATGGATTTAGTTGTATTTAAACTCTTGGAGATGAAATGTTCGATGAAAAGCCTGAGTGGTTATAGTGTTATCTTCCATGCACTGCTCTCTGATTTCTCTTCTGGGTTTTAGTAACTTTATGGGTTCTGTTAGTGCTGATGATTGATGGAATATTTCTAGTATAAATAGAACATGTTAAAAGCTTGTAAAAATGATGATTTCACTTGCTTCTTTCCAATTTGCAACCTTTTGTTAAAGCAAAGAGATTGGTCACAATGTGTCAAATATGAACCTGCAGCATGCATGTGCCACTTTGATTAGATGCTTATAGGTTTTTAGTGTTATGAAGTGATAAAAAAAATGGGTTTTACTGAACTCAACGAAAACAGAGAAGTGAGGCTTACTTTGTATTGTTTATATTGCAATGACATTGGTTCTAATGCACTTTTAATTGTTTCCTCCTTTATATCGAGACCAAAAGTTAAATTAAGCCATTAAGGGATGTTAACATTGTGAGTTAGTAGAATTGTTGGCTGCAAATTTGTTTTCTCTAGAATACATTTTTTTGGGCCCATTGTTAACAAAGTGTTTATCCCTATGAGCCAGCTGTGAAAGACGTGTTCCCTTCTTCTTCTTCAACTTCCTCGTCTTGATGCATTTTCTGTTCTTCATATTATTGCTAAATAGCCAGCTGCATTTTGTTTTAGAAATGGAAAAGTCAGTTCATGAAATATGACTTTTTGTATAGGTACACTCAGTCCGAGCAGAATATTAAGCAGAATATTCATTAATTATTCATTACGGTTTCCTAATGTGAGTGTTCTTCCCACACCCGGTAAGCTTTCTCCTCTCCATTTTTCTCGTTTGGTTTTTGTTTGCATTGTACTTGGGGATTGGAGTGTTTTATTATTTTTCTTAATGTTAATTATTTAGTAAAGCCTTAGTTTCCCGTTTGAGATACAATACTAATGAGCGTACGTGTATGTGCTTAATGTACCGCTCATTGTGTTGGATCTTGAGTTGTCCAAAGTTGGACAGTTTGGGAAAAAACTTTTTCTTAATTCAGTTAAAATAGTTATTCATTGATTCTAATGTTATATACTTGATGAAAGTTCGGATTGATAAATTTCCTTTCGTTCTCCGGGTGCATACTTTATCGTGGTGGATGTCATTGCGTTCAAGTAGTGTACGTCGGAGACCGCAGGGAAATGCTGCCGAAATTTTGTCGAGTATGAGCATGAGAGTTAAGGACTAACTGTTAACCGAATGTTGAAAAAGTTTCTTCTCGAATGGGATAGGGCCATACCTTGTCATAAGAAGTGGGTGATGAATATGTTGGACTAAGTACGAAGGTATTGGTTTAGTCATGGATCGCGGTTGGATGAATGCTAGACGGACAAGTGATGAGTATGAGAATGGAGTGGAAGATTTTCTACAATTTGCAAAAACAAATGCTCCTGATAGTGGTAACGGAAGGTTTTATTGTCCTTGTGTTAACTGTTTGAATGAGAGACGACTAGAAGCTGAGGAGATACGTGATCATCTTATTTGTGAGGGGATTTGCAAGAGTTATACAACATGGATATGTCATGGTGAATCGTTAGACAGGCCGAGGGTGTCGGATAGAGAGGAAGTTGATGACGTGGAAATGGACGATGGACTAGAGGACATGATCCGTGATGTTGGGCAAGAGTCTTTTCTGTGCGCACATGTGTATGATACTTTGTGCAGTGATGCGCAAGTGGCTTTGTATCCGGGGTGCACTAATTTCACACGGTTGTCAGCGGTGTTAAGATTGTTCAATGTGAAGGCGAGAAATGGGTGGAGCGATAAAAGCTTTACCGAATTGCTTGAGTTGTTGAAAGAAATGCTTCTAGAAGGCAACACATTGCCATCTCGAAACTATGAGGCGAAGAAGATATTGTGTACGATGGGTATGGAGTATAAGAAAATACACGCTTGCCCCAATGATTGCATATTGTACAGGAAAGAGTTTGAAGAGATGCACGAGTGCCCCAGGTGTGGGGTATCACGCTACAAAGTGAAGGATGGTGATTCTAGTTGTGATGTGGTCACCAAAGGTCCTCCTGCGAAGGTGTTTTGGTATCTTCCCGTGATTCCGTGGTTCAAGCGATTGTTTGCTAATGTAAATGACGCAAAGAATATTAGATGGCATGCAGATGAGAGGAAGTGTGATGGAAGAGAATTGATAGTTTGTTTCCGGATTTCGGCAATGAGCCCAGAAACCTCAGGCTTGGACTTGCTACCGATGGAATGAATCCATATGGAAACTTAAGTAGTATTCATAGTTCATGGCCTGTTCTCCTTGTAATTTACAACCTGTCTCCTTGGTTGTGCATGAAGCGCAAATACATTATGTTAAGTATGATGATTTCGAGTCCTAAACAGCCAGGAAATGATATTGATGTTTATCTGAGTCCCTTGATTGAAGAATTGAGAATGTTGTGGGATGAAGGTGTTGATGTGATTGACGGGTATTGCCGTGAGACATTCAGATTGCGTGCCATGTTATTTTGCACCATCAATGACTTTCCAGCATACGGGAACCTGTGTGGGTATAGTGTTAAGGGGCATAAAGCATGTCCAATATGTGAAGAAGGAACATGTTACCATCAACTGCAACATGGAAGGAAGACGGTTTACCTTGGGCATCGGAGATTTCTCCGACGTAATCATCCTTATCATAGATTGAGAAAAGCTTTCAGTGGACTTCCGGAGAATGAAATTGCTCCGGTGGCCTTGACTGGAGAGCAAGTTTATGAAAGGGTGAACAACACTAATGTTATCTATGAGAAGACCCAGAAGAAGGCTACCGAGAATTGTTATCTAAGACATTGTATTGATGTGATGCATGTAGAGAAAAATGTGTGTGACAGTTTAATCGGAACGCTTCTCAACATTCAAGGCAAGACAAAGGATGGTGTGAATGCTCGTCTGGATCTAGTTGCGATGGGTATACGAGAGCAGTTAGCTCCACTTAAAGTGGGGGATAAGAAGACTTATTTGCCCCCAGCATGTCATACTTAATCAAAAAAAGAGAAAATAAGTTTCTGTGAATGTCTACGGGGAGTCAAAGTGCCACAGGGTTACTCTTCAAATATCAGAAGGCTTGTCTCAATGAAAGATCTCAAATTAGTTGGCTTAAAGTCTCATGATTGTCATGTCTTGATGCAACAACTACTACCGGTGGCCATTCGTGACATATTGCCTAAAAAAGTCAGATATGCCATTACTAGGTTATGCTTATTCTTCAATGCTATATGTAGCAAGGTCATTGACACTAAAAATTTGGATGAGTTGTAAAATGAGATAGCCATTGTATTGTGCCAATTGGAGATGTATTTTCCACCTTCATTTTTTGACATCATGGTTCATTTGATTGTTCATCTAGTGAGGGAGATTAGATTGTGCGGTCCTGTTTATTTAAGGTGGATGTACCTGGTTGAGCGATACATGAAGATCCTGAAAGGATATATGAAAAATCCACACCGTCTCGAAGCATCTATTGTTGAAAGGTATGTTGCAGAAGAAGCTATTGAGTTTTGTACAGACTACATGTCAGAAGAGAAACCTGTAGGGCTTCCGAAGTCTCGTCACGAAGGAAGATATGATGGTAAGGGTACACGAGGTATCACTGTTAAGAGCATGGATCGGGAGGAAGTGCTTCAAGCACATTTGTATATATTGAATAACACTGATGAGGTTGAACCATACTTATGTGAGCATAAAAGCATCATCAATGAAACTTACCCTAGAATGAATGAAAAATGGTGTTTGAACAAGCATAACAAGACTTTCTTGAACTGGTTTAAAGAAAAAATTGCAAAGGATGGTACTGCTTCTGATACATTAAAATGGCTAGCACAGGGGCCTAACTTTGATGTCATATGCTGGAGTGGGTACGATATCAATAAGTTTTCCTTATATACAAAGTCCCAGGATGACAAAAGTACTATGCAAAACAGTGGGGTTATGGTCGTCGCTGAGTCCATGCATTTCTCTAGTTCGAAAGATAAAAACCTTATTATGGCATCAGTTTCATACTTTGGAATCATTGAAGAGATATGGGAGGTTGATTACACGAAGTTTAGAGTACCTATTTTTAAATGTCAGTGGGTCGACAGTAACAATGGTGTGCAAACCGATGAGTTAGGATTCAAATTGGTGGACCTTAGTAAGGTAGGTAATAAAGAGGAACCTTTCATCATGGCATCCCAAGCAAAACAAGTGTTTTATATCCGTGATCCTTCTAACAAAAGGTGGTCAGTGGTTCTCCAGGGAAAAAACATGTATAATGGTAGTGAGGGAAATCACGATTCAACTCTTGATATTTCTGATACTCCTTCTTTCTCAACACGAGTGCCTAATTTCAATGAGGAAAATGAAGTGGATGATGTACATGCTACTTGTAATGATCACCAAGAAGGGTTATGGGAGAACTTTACTAATTGACCACAAAGTAAGTTTAGTTTGATATTACCATCAAGTTTGGCATATTATATGTTTACGTTGATATTTATAAGGTATTTTTATGTACGTTGATCGATATTTATACGTTATGTTTGATATTTATCCTGACATACTAACAAGTTTTTTTTTGTTTTGTGTTTAAACAGGTATACATGGCTGATCATGAGGATATCCCTCCTTCATGGAGCGGGTCAGAGACCCCGTCTACCGGTAGAAAGGGTAGACGTGCCACACGGATGAGGAATTTGACTGCCAACCGTGGGTAAAATCAAAGGATAAGAGTAGACTTTGATAATAACCTCAATCCTATTGGGCCAATGGAAGATCAGTTTACCAGTTTTGTGGCGACCCTTGCTAGGAACAGGCCCAGTATACTCATTGATAGGTGGAGAGATGTACCGGCGGACGTGAAGGAGCAGATATGGGAGAGTATTCTGGTATCTATACTTCTACGTCTTGTGTTTGTCTGTATCTGCTTTATTTTTATCTTAATAATATCATACAGTAATTCGTTGATTCTTTTGGTCTTAATGTAGTTGACCTTTGACATACCGGATACATACGCTATGAAGAAGCGTTTGCTAAAGTATGCTGGAGAGCGTTGGAGGGCTTTTAAGGCCGACACTGGTAGATACTATATATTCAATCCAAAAAGTAAAAAGAACCCACTTGAGGTGTATCCGTTTCTTGACAAGGCAACGTGGGATCGCTTTGTTCAGAGCCGACATGATCCCAGCTTTTCAGGTTAACTTATTTGATTTGTCTCTAAATTTATGTAATTGCATTAATTTCATTTACTTATGTAATTTAATTGTCTTTTATTTATAACAGGAGAAGAGGAAAAAGGGGCAGAAAAACCAAAGCGAGAATGTTTACCCCCATGTCATGTCTCGTGGGGGATATAAAAAGCTTGTTCGAAAAATGGTTGAAGAGGAAAAGAAAGCACGTCGGAAGCGGCATCTCAAAGCGGATCCTAATGCTCGAAACTCTTCCGAGAGGTTGTTGATCCACCTCCACCCCCACGCCATCGTTCATGGAAGAGGGGCCGACAAAGAAAAACGGGACAATATACATCCGAGGAGGCCCGCCAAGTAGCTGAGAAGATTGTAAGTATAGTTTGTTGTAATTGTCATTTTAAGATTGTTACCGAATTGTAATGTGACCTGATATTTTTATGTGATAGGATGCCTTGGATGATCAGCTAACCCAAGGAACCTTTGTTCCTAGAGGGACGCAATGATATCTTATCTACTGCTATCGGTAAAACTGACCACCCCTGACCGTGTCATTGGTGTAGGATGGGGAGTCGGCATTCGCCAATACCATGGTTCATCTTCACACCAATGCCACAGGGATGTTGAAGCAGATAGAGCACGACTAAAACAGGAGATTGCAGCTGAGCTTGACAGGAGATGGCCGAGCGGTTTGCCCAAAGAGATGGCAATATTGACTTCTATGTCCCAAAGAGATGACAAAGGTGTCCAACCCTCTATCCAACCCTTCCAGTGAGCACTAAGGGCTCATGTGATCCTCCTCATCATCCCGAAAATGATGATGATGGTGATGGTGATGGTGATGATGATGATGATGATGATGACGACCCCGATAGGTGTGAGTCGTATGTTGATGATCATCATCATCGCCGCTTAGTGGCATTGGGTAGGGCACATAATAACTTAGGTAATACCATACACCATCGGTTATTACCGGATGATCAACTGAGGGTGTCTGTTGAGATTATTCGAGATGCTGATGCTCGAGTCCCTGTGCCCACTGAGGAGGTTCAAACAATGGGTCAGGCCCCCGGTAACTTCATCCTCTGGCCAAGAAGACTGGTCAACTTTCTTGTTGCATCTGAGGTATTCGGTTAGTTGTGTTTTTCTATATTCATAGTTGAAATAATTTATTATTGTTTCAAGATAATGCTTTATTTTTATTCGTTATAGGATGTTGGAAATGATATTGTGCCTAAAAGGTCGGATCTAGGAAGACCAGAGATGTCTGCTCCTGCCAAGGTATTCATTTGACCATTTAGTTAATAACGAATTAAATAACTTAATTATCCGTGATTACTAATATATATCTATGTTGTTTAGGGGATCGACAAAGGGGCACCTGGCCATGTTGATGTTTTTAAAGTTCTGGCTATACAGGTTGTCACCATGGAGAATGACGCAGCCTTGGTAAGGTTGGAACATGATGCCATCCCTGGTGAACTGTATATACCAAAGAAGGAACTTATGGAGATGGTACTCAATAAAGAAATGGCCAGTTCTGCACACATATCGTTTTGGTGCACGTAAGTACATTTTATTTATAAGTTAAGTACGTAATTAATTTTTAAATACTATGATAATTAACATGTTTTTCCAATATATTAGGTATCTGCATCGTATGTTAGTCGATCAGGGTAACCTTGCCCTTTATGGGTTCATTGACCCCATGTTCATTCAGGGTGATGTTCTCCTAGCATCGGAAGACCCGGTCACTACCATACGTGATATACTTGCCCGAGACGATCATCAATTCTATCTTGCGCCTTATCTCAATAAGTAAGTACCGGTTATTTAAGTATAACTATATATGACTTAGTCACTAACTGCTCCGCAAATACAGCCGGCATTGGCAACTGTTGCTCTTGTACCCAAGAATGAACGTCGTGGTCTTCTTCTGCTCATTGGGAAATAAGCGGCGAATCAATCAAGACGATCATCGAAACGTAAGCATTAAAATACTTTATAATCAGTAATGCAGTTGTTTTAATTATCTGAAATCTATTAGATATACTTTAATTAATGTTTTTGTCATGATAGGTCTATTAATGCAACCCACATGTTGCGTGGTGAAAGGCGTACTCGGGCTATCGATGATGGATTATTCCCAGCGTAAGATATTTATTAGTTCAAATGCATCAAATGCAGTGGGTACAATAATTGATTTCTATTTTATTTAATTCCTCTTATTCTAATTGGGTTTCATTTGTACGTAGTCACGTATACAACGTGGGTCATGGGAATGTGGCTACTATGTGATGCAGTGGATGTTGGAAATTATCTCCTCCGGGATCACTGAAAGATGGCAGGAGGTAAATGTTAATTGACACAATTAGAATTAATAATATAGATTCGTTATATGTTTTATGTTAGTTTATTACTTAAAAGATATAATCTTTTGTCCAATTAAACTTGCAGATATTCAACAATCCAACTCCATTTTCTGATTCTGACATCAACAGCATAAAGAGGCGTTGGGCAACTTTCTTTCTTGAAGTGTACCAACCATAGTTTGTATATATGTAGTTAGTTTAAAAACTTATCATGTACTAGCTATATTGTACCTTTGACTGATGATATGTATTAGTGCTCAGGTCTGGTTCAATTCTTCTTCTCTCGTGTTTTGATGTAGCCTTGATAAAGTGTTGTTTTCATTCATTCTAAATTAATTAGGCCTGATGCCCTCTGTTTTCAGATTCTGTGCTCACTAGTCATTTGATGAAATGTCAGTATTTTTAACCATATGTGTAAGAGCTAATTGTTTGTGCCAAGAAAATTGAATGAAGTATGTTTTGCTTTTGATATGGTTAAAACTTTGTTGCAATTGTGTCAAAACTGGTTTGGTGTTCTGTTGTTGTTTCTTGTTTGATCAGGGTAGTGGTTTGTTAGCTTAAACAAGTTCCTGGAATTGATGGTTATGAATTAGTAAGTGCTCTTACTTTACCAATTAGTTTGCCTTGCTGTTTCTTGTCATCGAATGAACTATAAAAAATTGTGTCTTCCAATTGTATGTGGCTGCTTGTTTATAGTTTTCTACTAGTTTGGTGCAATAACTACATTATGTTTACCCCAAAATTTACAGTATGTTATTCTGGTATTGATCTGCATTACTGAAACAGGGGAAAGGAATGATTGAAATGTAAATAACAGATTAAAAAAAAACAGAGATTTTACACATCGGTTCTGCAAAAACCGATGTGTAAATTTCACTTACACATCGGTTATTATTAAAACCGACGTGGAAAGTGAAATTTCCACATCGGTTTTTGGGAAAACCGATGTAGAAAGTGAAATTTCCAACTGCTTATCAATTGACAAATTAATTTTCCACATCGGTTAAAAGAAAACCGCTGTTTAAAATATACTTTACACATCGGTTTTATAACCGATGTGTAAAGTGGCAATAAACCACATCGGTCGTTTCCACATCAGTTTGAAAACCGATGTGGAAAGCCATAAATAACCGACGTGGAATCCCTTTTCTGCACTAGTGGAAGATTAGTCACTACTAACGGTGGTGGATATTTCGTGTCTATGTTATGGTTACAAAAAAAAACACTTTAACTCGCGAGTTTTGTTCATTTTACACTCAAGCTGGTTTTGGAGGAGATTTCCCCCCTAATTTTTATAGGAAAAACTCATCAAAAGTAGGTTTGAATGTAAAGAGCAGCTAAGAGTGCACTTTCTTTGATTATTTAAAATGTATCAAAATCTTAATCTATATTTTCTCAATTTACTCTTAAACTCACTTTAGAGTAGCTAGATGTTTTAAGGGAAAATTAGTGTTTCTTTAATTGTCTTGTTCAACTGGGTCACCCAAACTTTTATTCGTGTCAAATTAGTCCTATACAAAGCAAATCTTGGTAGGATCGGGGAGGAGCAACGGGTCCCCCCAAGATCTTCTGACCAATGTCAAAAAAAAAAAAAAATTGATGGCACCCTCAATTGCAACACTCCCTTTGGGCATTACTATGTGAACACGTACGGAAATAAATTAAATAGAATTTCGCCGGTTGCTTTCGAAAATTTATTTTATTTGAAGTCATAAAATATTGGTGTAAAACAATTTCTTCTAAATACTTTGAGTATAACGTGCATAACACAATAATAATAACCATCTAATTCACAATCAAATTTCCGAACATATAAAGGTTTTCAAAATACCTACACAGACTTTCTCAAAACATGCCACCCAACAAAATTTAAAATATCATAAGCTGGTCGCTCTACAAGATACTCACTGATTAGACCTCATGATCATCCCTATGATCACGCATCTCTTTCCGCAATCCGGACTTGAGTCTCTAAGTGACTTAAGGAACTCTTCTGCAACATCTGCATTTGTGTACCAAGGTACAACAGCAAGACAGAAGAACATGTATACGCAATGGTGAGTTACAATATATGTATTTTAAAACGATAACCATATGCACGACTCTCAAATACCATTTAACATGAATATTCAAATATAAACAATATATTTATCAAAGGGTTTCATACCCGACAATCATCGTTGCTTTAAAAACCATGACACTTCAATATTCCTCCACTAATTAACTTTGATACCTAATCACCGGAGCTCCAATCAACAAATAAATGAGCTAATCAGGCTCTCATTGCCAAATAAGGCAGAATCAATGCTAGATAAGGCAAAGTTCAAATAACCATTTCACAGTCCAAAACAAGGCAAAGTGGTGACTACATATAGCACATGGTTTTCGTGGTCATATATCCATCAAGGCACAGTGATGCAAACTGCATGAATACTAGCCATCAAGCATTCAAGTCCTATGCAAAGGCATGTCTGCCCAAAATGCATCTAAAACGTTTTGTTCATGTAATTTTCTTTGTGTTCATTCTTTCCTTGTCGAGGCTCAAAGGCTCACGACCAAACCAAGGTTTAAACGTTTAAATTTAATAACCATTCCCATAACAAGGACTCTAAGTCCAAACCAAACAAACAGACTCCAAGTCAAAAATGTGCAAATCATGAAATCTAGATCCGTACAGCAGATTTAGATTCGTAGATTTTGGGGCACAAAAATCATAGATTTTTATAGGACATCTAGTCCATAACTTCACTTTTCGGACCCCAATTCCATATCATAGAACTCTAGACACCGACATCTCGGTAGCTAGGTTCATCTTTTAATTTAACAACATTTTCCCTCTGTTAAACACAAATCCAAAAACAAAATTTCATTAACTTATCCAAGTTGTCGGAAATAACCCATTGTATAAAAATAATTTACAGAAAATCCTTTTACGTTGGAAATTCGTTTTACTAAATCATCAAAATCACTTAAAATTCATTTTCTTTCAAAAATCAATATTTTGAACTTAAAAATATTGCGTTGAAACAAACTCTTTGTTTTAACTAATATTACCGTTTTTAATAATACTACCGTAAATATTGTCGAAATTGTCCGACGTTTGACGTTTTAAAAATGTTATAAGTCCAAAAATGACTTTTCTAGTAACATAATTTTTCCAACACTATATGGTCGCGCTGTCGCCACGCGCCAAAAAGCGAGCGATTACAAAATAATGTAGTTTAGGGAGCGACAACTCGGATATCGTCTCTCAATGACTCTTAGGTTGCTATTATTAACAAAAAATCAGTTTTGGGGGGTTTTGGATGGAAATAAAATAAAGAAACAGAACAGAAAACAGAGCAATGAAAACAAAGCAGTTGAAAAATATTAACAATAAACTAAAGCGATTAACCTACTGTTCTCGATTTCCCACTATCATTGGTTCATGCAAATTCCAAGCCCTAAGCAGATTCGAATCCCCTCCCGGTTGTAGCAACAATTAACAACAAAATCGCTACTACGGATATATGTTCCTATTCCCGAAATAACAAACGGGGTTAAGCCCTCATGAACTAACGAACATGAATGAACACACGCGAAATAAAAAACGCGATTAAGTATAGGAACATAACATCACCGAAATGAATCAACACAACACTATACACTCCTGAAATAACAAACAGAAATGTATAATATCGCATTGAAAAGAGAAAAGCAAATAAAACAGGAATTACAAAATCTCAAGTGTAAATGGAAACCAATTGCAGTAGACTAATCTAGGAGACTAGCTCTCCATTACAAAAGGAAAACAAAACATATCTAAGAAAAGAAGATAAACTACTACTACTGCCTACTACTCTGACTAACTATCTAAAAAAACTCCCTTCAGTTCTGCCTAAAAAAGACTTATATACAGCTTCTGGAATCCGTGGACTCGCGAGGCGAACACTGTCTCGCGTGGCGAATCTTGCAACGTTTGGTCTTCTCGCGAGGCGAACTACGGCTCGCGTGGCGAGGAATGGAAAAGTCATGCCTTCTGGTCTTCAGTCTCGCGAGGAGAGGATTGGATTCGCGGGGCGACACAGAAAGGATGCAAATTTTCTGGCACAGTCACCTTCAGGTTCGCGAGGCGAATGCCTTCTAGAGGGGCGAAAGCTCCAGATTTATTTCTTTTTATTAACCTGAAAACAGAAAATAGCATAAGTACTTTATTTAACTCTAAATCAACTAAATTAACCTAAAAATACTTTAACGACTCAAAATGCTACTTAAAGACAATCAAGTCTAATTTGGGCGAAAATGATATAAAATTAGCACAAAACCACGGTCATACTAGCTATAAAACTAGATGAGCCAGCGGCTGATCAAAATACCCCAAACTTAAACTTTGCTTGTCCCCAAGCAAACTAAAACTCAAAAACTTAAAAAGACTAAAGACATGGAAAGCTTAAGGATTCAATCAACTTGGCACAAATTTCAAGCAATTTATCAAAATGTTTTTCAATGTTCCCCCCTTTCAAACAAAGTAATCCCCCCACAATCATTTATTCTAAAAATTTGAGAATTTTATCATTCAAACAATCATCAATCTAAGCAGGGGATCCAAGTTACACACAAGAGGGAGATCACCAAATTCAAACAACTGCCTTCCTCACAAGGGAAATTTGGTGTTCACTCAATTGCTCAGTTTTTGTCAGGCAATCAACATTTCACTCAATTTCACTTTTAAGAACACTTCCCATAAATTTGGTTTTCATCTCAAAATGGTTCCCACGGAAAACATGCATGCAACATCAAAAGGTCTTTTATGGGTTGTAATGGGGCCTGGCTAAGGGTAGGATATACAAAGGTACTAGGCTGAAGTCCCTAGGAACTAAGAGAGCATGAAACACTTCAAAACATTGAAATTCCACTCAAGTTCCTTTTCCCATTTTTCTTTATGCTTTTGGGTGACTACAGTCTTTTTATTCAAACAGCCTTTTTGGCATTTTTGCACTTTTTATTTTTTTTTTCTTTTTTTTCTTTTTTTCTTTTTCTGCTTTTCTTCTTTTTTTTTTCTTTGTTTTTTTTCTTTTTGGCTCCAAACTTTTTATTATATTCTTTTTTCTTTTTTCTCAATCCCAACCAACACATCATGTCTTTGTAGCCACCCCAAACTTAGTTTCTTGCACCCATTCTCTTTCTAGAATCCATGCTCTCCTAATCCTAAGATCGGGTTAACATGGTTTTCCAGATTTTAGCTTATAACATAAGGTCAACAAGAATTAACAGGCTAATCAGGCTCAAAGGCTAACTAGGGAACATGTATTAGGGATGTTTATTTTAGGCTAAGTAGTTATTTACAAAGAAAATGCCTAAATCATCTGAAGCAAACACATAAACATGCAAACCATAAAGAGATTCAAGCAAATTCGGGAAAGTGCAACTTGAAAGTGATTCTCACAGTCAAAAACATGTTGGAGGCTCAAATCCTCACCTGGACATTATTTGCAAATTGTTTGACAGAGATTCTATCCCTAGTGTGTGCTTCCTATCACCCCAAACTTATCATAAATCATGCCATCACAACAAAATCTCAAAGTTCAGTTTTCAATCACATGGGGATCAAATTCCAAATCTCAAATCCTAGGGGGAAAATCATCAACAGTCATGCAATCAATCTGTGCAAAAATTAATCAAATTCCAGCAAAGTTGCCAACACAAGACTCGACACAACTCCTGAGCTTCTCAAATTATTCAGGAGCTTTATTAAAAACAAAACATAAATAAAGCAAGGAAAAGAAAATTAAAAAGGATAAGGTTCAGAAAAACTCATTGGAGGGCGGTTCCACCAGGATCCCACTGTCTGTGATACAGTGGCCACAGAATGCCCAAAGTACGATTTGATCCTCCCGGATCCCATGGTCTACAGCATAAAGATGAGAGCGGACACTTGATAATCATGGTACCTCCGCCAAGCGCGGCGGACTTCTCGCTCCCTCTCAGGTCACAGCCGACCTCTTTCTCAACTTTGTCAATAAAATCCTCCCAATAAAAGTGGGGTTCAATCTCTTGGACTGGCCATGGTGCAAAATCCAGAGGCTTGAACTCCATCACTAGTTGTTCCTCAGGGGTAGGTGGCAGATAGGTAGCTGGGGTCTCCGGTGCTGCTTCAACTTCTGCAAGGTCTTCATCCATTGCTTTACCAGACTCATCACTTGTTAAACATGCAGAAATATCAGCACACACCACATAAAGGTTAGAGTTAGTACAGTCAGTAGATATATTACAAGAAACTGAGGAGGGTGGCTGCTCAATGGATGGCATATTTGGAGTAGCCATGATGTCAAGAGCTTCGGATGAACAATCAGCTTCACTCACACTATCACCCTGCAAAATAGAATCAAGAAACTCAGCACAAACAGCACACGGGTTAGTGTCAGTACAGTCAGTACATGTAGTAAAAGAAATTGAATTAGTAAAGGTCTGATTTTCTGGAATTTCAGCGCACGGTTCATCCATCCCATCACTTTCAACACATGCATTTGATTCCACAGGTTCTTAATTATCCTCAAGCTTTTTGCCTTGATTGTCAGGATGGAATGTATAAGCTCGAGGCCAATAAGTAGCATCTGTCAGAATGGGGCATGCCTCATACAGGTGCTCAGGAGAGCCGCACATGCCACAAAACTGTGTCTGCTGAAACAATTGCTTCAAATAAGTGAGCTTATCAGTAAGATCCATAACCAGACAAATTCAGCAAAATTATTTATTTATTTATTTATTTATTTATTTTATTTTTTTTTATTTTCTGCTAATAACACAACAAGAGTCCCCAGCAACGACGCCAATTTTTGGTCGCGCTGTCGCCACGCGCCAAAAAGCGAGCGATTACAAAATAATGTAGTTTAGGGAGCGACAACTCGGATATCGTCTCTCAAGGACTCTTAGGTTGCTATTATTAACAGAAAATCAGTTTTGGGGGGTTTTGGATGGAAATAAAATAAAGAAACAGAACAGAAAACAGAGCAATGAAAACAAAGCAGTTGAAAAAGATTAACAATAAACTAAAGCGATTAACCTACTGTTCTCGATTTCCCACTATCATTGGTTCATGCAAATTCCAAGCCCTAAGCAGATTCTAATCCCCTCCTGGTTGTAGCAACAATTAACAACGAAATCGCTACTACGGATATATGTTCCTATTCCCGAAATAACAAACGGGGTTAAGCCTTCATGAACTAACGAACATGAATGAACACACGCGAAATAACAAACGCGATTAAGTATAGGAACATAACATCACCGAAATGAATCAACACAACACTATACACTCCTGAAATAACAAACAGAAATGTATAATATCGCATTGAAAAGAGAAAAGCAAATAAAACAGGAATTACAGAATCTCAAGTGTAAATGGAAACCAATTGCAGTAGACTAATCTAGGAGACTAGCTCTCCATTACAAAAGGAAAACAAAACATATCTAAGAAAAGAAGATAAACTACTACTACTGCCTACTACTCTGACTAACTATCTAAAAAAACTCCCTTCAGTTCTGCCTAAAACAGACTTATATACAGCTTCTGGAATCCGTGGACTCGCGAGGCGAACACTGTCTCGCGTGGCGAATCTTGCAACGTTTGGTCTTCTCGCGAGGCGAACTACGGCTCGCGTGGCGAGGAATGGAAAAGTCATGCCTTCTGGTCTTCAGTCTCGCGAGGCGAGGATTGGATTCGCGGGGCGACACAGAAAGGATGCAAATTTTCTGGCACAGTCACCTTCAGGTTCGCGAGGCGAATGCCTTCTCGCGGGGCGAAAGCTCCAGATTTATTTCTTTTTATTAACCTGGAAACAGAAAATAGCATAAGTACTTTATTTAACTCTAAATCAACTAAATTAACCTAAAAATACTTTAACGACTCAAAATGCTACTTAAAGACAATCAAGTCTAATTTGGGCGAAAATGATATAAAATTAGCACAAAACCACGGTTATACTAGCTATAAAACTAGATGAGCCAGCGGCTGATCACTATAATAAAATTTTTTTTGAAACTTATTTTCTTAAAATAACATTTTCTAATATTCAGAAATTTCTTACGTCAAAATTAGCAGTACTAAAATATTTTCATGGTTACATCCTCACTGACTCATAAAACACTCTTACGCTGTTAAATTATTAAAATAATATTATTTTTCACTATAATCCATTTTTCACCAAACCAATAATTAATAATAATATATTACTATTTTCCACATTTCCACCAATCAAAACTCATTATTCCGTAAAAAACTTTTTAATGCTTTTAACCTCATTATTAATTGAGCACTGACCACTGTCAGGCTTCACAATCCACAAACAACATCAATAACAATCATGCCAATAATATAGCAAATAGCCCAATTAATAACATGCAATAAAACATAATAACAATTAAATGCAGATAATCAAATAATTAAAAGCAGATAACTTAAAAGCAGAGAAATCTAATTACGTAAAACAATACATACACCAAATAAAGTATACAGACCACAAACAAATTACATACAACTATCGAAAAAATACCTCAGGCACTCCCCTTACCTCTTGAAGATTTTTCTTGTTGAATTGAAATTCTGTCAAACGTCCGGTCTCTGCAAAACACGTACACGACTCACACAACAATTTATCCTTCAATCAAAACACAACAAATAATTAACAATCAAACAACTAAATACAACTATAATTAATAATGATAGGTTCGGCCATGAGGTGTTTGGATGGATAAAATTTTTTCTAAAATTCCTAATCTTGTGGATTAGTGATCTTTAATCACATGAAACCCTAAAACAAAGATTAGAATACAAAGATTGAAATAAAATATTCCAACCTTTCAAAAACCCTAATTCGGCCATGACACTTAACATAGACTAGAGATTTCAAAAATTTACATACTCTTAGATCCATGACCTTAGAGTAGTGTAAAGTTAAGATAAACTGAAATAAGTTGAAAAATGAAACAAAATCTTTCAACTTCTCAAGAAAATAATTTCGGCCATGAGAAATAAAATGGCTTAGAGGTTTCTTTTTGATTCAATAATCATGGGTTCAATATATATATGAATTATAAGATTGAATCAAGCAAGACTAGTTTAAAAAAAATAACAAAGTCCTCCCCCCACAATAACTAGGGTTCGGCCTCAACAAGATCAATAGGCAAGAAAGTTTTGTTTGATGTATTCTCTTGGATCTTGAATATAGAGAGGATAATAAGATCATAGAAATTGATTTCACTTTAAAAGGATTTTTCTATGATTTTCTATGAATTTTCAAAGTTCTAAATCTAAGAATTGAAAAATATGATCAAGACTTCAAATCACAAAAATGAATGAAGAACATGATGATGATTGAGTGAGAGGAGTATGGTATACCTCTTGGAATTGAAAAATAAGTAAGGAATCAAGTGGTTGCTTCACAAAAATGGCTTATGTATCTTAAGGATTTTGGAGAGAAAATGGAAGAAAGCTTAAGGAAGATGATGAAGTTAGAGAGAAATGAGTGAAATAGCCTAATTTAGGTGTGTTGACCGTGGGAATTAAGGGACTTAAGGGTCAAAATTATTTTTCATTTAAGGACTAAAGTGTAATTTCACTTAGGGCAATTTTGTGATTAAGTTAGGACTTAAGGATATTTTGGTAATTTCATGACTAAAGTAATCATGAAAATTATGTGGTTGAGGTTGAAGGAGAGGTGGCTGATTTGTGTCCACAAATTGAAGGGCAAACTTGTTATTTCAATGAAAGTTCAAGGGTAAAATGGTCCAAGGGCAAAATAGTCTTTAATTACACTAATTTAAAGAAATATCTAGATTTTTTGTTAAAAGCAGTTATGACATGGGTGACTCACCCATATGACTCACCACCCTAGGTGGCACCATATCTCAGCATCCGATGTAGGGTTTTGTCTCTGCACGTCCGTTCTCGACTCCATTGATTACCCGATTTAGGGTTTTACGCCCGAATCGAGTATAATAACCTATTTATTTTGAAAATTTTCAAAATAACCTATATCGTTGGAAATGAGATATAAAATCTATTCATTTCGTTCTCGGGTCAAAATTAGGTTTTCCGATCAGTAAAATCTTATTGGCAGCAAAAACGCAAACCGGGTTCCATCTGAATTTTCAACCAAAAATTTCACCGTATACTTATAAAAATAAGTATAATATGAATACAACTTTGGTTTACCCAAAATCATTTTCTAAGTTTCAGATAAAAATATAAACATTTATTTATATTTATATCGATCTTAGAAAACGGAAAAATTGGGGTGTTACATCAATAGCCTTCACATAAATTGAAAGGAAGGGTGAGAAAGTTTACTATGCAACCATGATCCTGCGCTACACTTTCTGCTCTCAAATCTCCCTTATCTGTCGTTAGCTCTGAGATTGAGAGGGAAAGAAAACTTGAAGACGATGTTGGTTTGTGTTTCTAATTTTCTAAGCTTTAGGGTTTTTTAGTTAGTGCTTGGTTTTGGAAATTGAGAGCTAGATGGAAGCATTGTATTCAGATTACACATAGCATGAGGTTCATCCTCTCTCACATATTTAGAGAAGGGAACTCCTGTGCAGATGGTGGCTGCTTTTGGAGCTTCATCCCAAGGTTTCAATTGGTGGGATTTAGTTCCAGATTTTATTAGAATAGGCTTTTATCATGATAGATATAGTCTACCTAATTATAGACTTAAATGAGATGTTCTATTTTCCCATGGGTTTTGACCTAGTCCCCCATGTTTTTTCATATTTTTTCATTTTTTGGAATAAAATGTTGGTGTGTTGTAGATGATTGTTTAGGTGGGGGTGTCAATCTAGTTGGGATGTCTATCTTCATTGTGATGCCTCAGCATGTCAAGTTTTACTTTTAAAAAAAAAAATAGTTAGTGCTTGGTGGGCCTTAAAGTCAAAAGGGGTTGCAACTAATATTCTTTTTAATGTTTCTTATAAATCCCGTACAATACCCATGAGCTGGGCCATCTTTTAACTTAGGAATATAGGAAACATTGGTCCATTACTTTGAACATTATATTACCTTTTTTACATTAAATTAAATACAAAATACAATAATATGAAGAAAAAAAGAGATAAACATATGATGATGAAGTAAAACCAATATTAATATGATAAAAAATATAACAGACTAAAGAAACTCAATATCAATATAAATGTTTTTAATATCATTAATTAATTTATACAGTATATTTTTGAAAAACTTTAATATATATCGAGTCAACTGGTTTAACCAATGACTCATTGGTTCAACCAGTAACTCGCTGGTTCAACCAGTGACCAATAACTCGCTGGTTCAACTAGTGACCAATTAACCAAGTACTCTGATCAAGTTGATGAGTGCGGTCTTGGTTTTATAATATCGCTGAAAATACATTATGAAAGTTATTAATTTTGATTTAAGTTGTTCAAGGGTACCACATGTTCATTCATTCACAAAAATTATTTCATTTAGTAGCTAATGTTCCCCCAAATTTTTTTTGTCAAAATCTGCCACTGGTCCTTTATGATGGCAAATGTTAACAACATTAGTCTTTCCATTAGTTTCAATCTAATACCATCAAAACTTCCATTAAAAGAATAAAAAAATATTTTCTCTCTCTTCTCTCATCTCTCTCCTCTCTCTTCCTTTGACCTGTTTATCTATCGAGTTCCACAATTTTTTACAACGATTGAACCACCACTTCACGACGCTGACAATCCAATACCACACCTCTCCAACCATGGATCCCAGCCATCGCTTGCAGAGCTGCATGCCGTCATTCACCGGCTCAAACCATCACCACCTCGCGAACTCTGTTCAAACCTATCATAGTTAGGTGGCCACTAAACGACAACGATGATGGCGCCACATGTTTAAGTGGCAATTCAGAGCTGAAAAATTGAAGGAAGACATTGATGGAGTGCTCAAGGCTTGAATGAAGTCAATATTGGGTTTAAGGGTTTAAGAAGAAGATGAAAAATGGAGAAAGAAAGAAAATAAATCAATTTTTTTTAGCTTTAATTGAAGTTGTGACGGTATTAAATGAAAACTATGGAAAAAGTAATAATGTAACATTTGCCAACATAGAGGATTAATTTATACAAATATGAATTAGGGGATCAAATTGAACAAACAATCAAGATAAAGGATGAAATAGACTAATTTTACCTTCTTTTCTTTTTTACTTTTTGTTAGGAGTTTAATTTTGATGCACTGTCAATATAAAAGTTTTTTATATTGTGAAACAATCACATATCATCTTATACGTGATCTGATTTTTAATGTAGTTATTATAGGAGTCAAACCATTTTAATAATATGTTGACGGTGTAATTTTTTTTACACCAATAGTGTATAACAATTAATTCTTTATTTTTTGTTATCTTTATTAAATAAAATTTAAGAAAGAATAAATATTTTAATATTTAAATATCAAATAATTTAACCAAATATTTCATTTTTAATTTGAGATTTAATTGATACATACGGTCAGTAAAACATTTTTTATCTCGTCTATTATTCATGAATTCTCCATTCAGTTGACATTATACAAAACTTTACATTGACATTGTATGAAAATTAAATTCTTTTTTTTAAATTTTGTTTTATTTATGAGTTTAATTTTGATATCTTGTTGTAAAATATTTTACAATGTTATACCAATCACAAATCATCATATATATGATTTTTTAGGAATTATAATAATAGTCAAATATTTTAAATAAATTAACAATTTATTATTGATAGTGTAAAATAATTTTACAGTCAAAATATATACCAATTATATCGTAAAATATTAGCATCTTTAGTATGTATAAAATCTTAAAAGATAAAATAAACCCACAATTGTATCAGAGGTATGGCATTGTAATTTTTCTTTTAAACTTGTTTGATTAGCGTAAGGAGTAACTCGACTAATGTAACAGTTAATATTTTGGTTTAATTATTGAGTTCCTTGTACTATTTGAAAATTTTTAATCAGGTTCTTAAAGTAAAAAAATTTCTAATTAGGTCCCTGAACTAATTTTTTTTAATTGGGTCCCCGAGCTTATATAAAATTTTCAGTTAGGTCCCTAAAGTAAAAAGGTGAATATATAAAATAAAAATGATAAAATGATAGATGATGAAATTTAAAAAATTATTATTATTTAAACATAATAATAAAATGACAAAAGATAAAATTTAGTTCTTGAAATGATAATAACAAAATTATGAAATATGAAATTGTGTTAGAAAATTTATGCTTTATAACAAAATGTTAATATATTAAACCGAGTCAAATATTTAATATTTGAAATAACATTTAAATAATAATAATAGAGGTAGCAAGCAAAAATATTATTTAAGAAATATTAAAATAATTTAAGAAAAACCTCAATTAAAATATAAATAACATAATAAATTATAAAATAAAATAAATAACCCAAAATAAAATTGACAATCAACTAAGATGTGATATTTACTTAACTAAATTCTTTATTTTATTTATTATTTCAAACAATAACTTTGTTATTAATTGAGGCTTATTTTATTTATATTTTTTTAAATTTATATCTATCAATTTAATCTCTTAATATTTTGTTATAAAACATGAATTTTCTAACATAATTTCATATTTCATTATTTTGTTATTAACTAAATTTTGTCTCTCAAATTGTCTCTCAAATTATCTATTTTTATTCGATTATTATGCTAAACAATAATTTTCTCACTAAGTTTTATTTTTTGTTTTATTATTATTTTAAATATTGAGTTTTTTCTCTCATATTCATCTTTTGTCATTTTGTTATTATGTTAAACAATTTTTTTTTCTTAATTCCATCTATCATTTTGTTACTTTTTATTTTATATAATCACCTTTTTTTTATTACAGGTTTCCAATTGATTCAGGAATCCAATTAAAAACTTTTTAGTTTAGGTACCAATTTAAAAATTTTATATAAATTTAAAAACATTTTAATTAAGAACCTAATTGAAAATTCTCCATCACTTGTTCAAGGGTTTGTGTTAATAAGCTAGCTATACAAATTGATGATTACAGACTTCAGGACTAAATAATCACTCAAAATCATTAGTTACAAAACACTTGTTTTTCTATTACTAATCCCAAAGACCCGTTGAGAAAGGGAGGGTTAAGGGAGATGATCGATTTTTGAGCGAGATTTTAGGGAGATGAAGAAGAATGAAGGAGAGATGGCCGCATGCAAGGGAGATGATGGAGAAAGGAGAGGGCTTTGTGGGAGATTAAGGAGCAAAGGTGAGGGCTTTTCGGGCTTAGAAGAGAAAGGATGAAATTGGAAGGTATGAGAGAAAGGTGAGGCTAGGGTTTTGAGAGGGTACCTGAGACGAAGAGAGAAAAGGAAGAGATCAGAAACCCATTTTTTACGTTTGTGAGAGATTGAAGAGAACAGGAACCAATTTTTCTAGAGACTTCCAGTGAAAGAAAGAGAACAAGCGGATTGGGCCAGCAAAAAAATCAAGTAGAAAGAGCACAATCTTTTGGGCCAATTTATTTAAAGTATACCAAACCATAATGGTAATGTTAAAATAAATTTGCTATATTTTAAATATTTTTTATATATTAATTAAAATGAATGAAATAAAACATTTTAAGTTGAAACAAATGAATTAATATTTTAATTTGAAACAAAATTGAGTGAAAATATAAAATTATAAAAACATGAGTTGTTTAAGGATTTCTTAAAAATTTAATCATTGAAACAAAATAGGTATGGATTCTTTAAGTATGATATGGTATAGTGAGGTCCACTTTATAATATTTTATAACGTTTATGAAATCCAAAATAGATTCTTAAAAAATGACCAATAGAAATGTTCTGAAGAGCCTTCAGTTGTAGGACCTCGAATTGTAAAGGTAAAGGTAGCATCATGTAGCACGTTACATGCTCGACGAAAGTCCAGAGAGAATGCTGGCAAAATATGGCATTTCTTACACTTTGGCAAAACATGCACAATTTTGCACCTTTTTTATACTTTCGCTCATTTTTTTACAATGGAAATTTGTCAAAGGTCATGTAGGACTATTAACGAGTCAGGCGATATGATTAATAGGACATATAGACAAGTAAACGGATATTGGAAGTGAAAAAATGACTAATGTGTCCCGCGTTTGTAAATTTGAGGGACTAAATAGTTACTTTAATTTTTTATGGACCAAAAGTAGGTCCCCTAAATTTTTCCACAACTAATTTGGGCCTTTCCACTTGAATATATATTCTTGGGAATATCAACATGAAAATAAAAGTTTATCATGTTTAGAACAAGTTTAAAAAAAAATTTCGCAGTCATAAGAGATGTAGGCAAATAAAATTAAAGAATGATAGTCATAAACTCTGTTGTCATGTGTGAACGTGAGAAAAAAATATTCATGAGAATGAGATTCCCAACAATATAGTTTGTGAGAGAATAAAGCATTTAATAACCAAACCCCATGTAAGTTTAGTAATCACTACGTCCTGCATATAGCATATAGAAAGGACCTTGCTGATTCAGAAGCAATTTTTTCAGCTGCTAGGGAAAGAATCAGGGTATGGGAGCGTGTTCTCAATGGGGGCAAAACGCAAAAACCAATTTTAGAGGCTGTTATCTACTAATCTGATTAGAGGAAGATGATACTCCCCCGTTTTCATCCTAATGGAGAGGATCTAGATCCTCTGTGGCAAATGACACTATTCTTTGTAATAAAATATAGTAACCGGACACTAGCCGGTTATTAATTGAATATTTCTTTATTGAAATAAAATAATTTTTTTTTCGATAAGTATAAAATTTATTTATAAGCATCTAGCTTTAGCATTCATAGTGGGAGCTCTCCCCACCTTTTAGGAAGGGTTGAAGAGCATACATCCTATCATATGCTTTAAGCTAGACAAAGTCATCATACATCAATGTTTGCTGTGATAACATCAGAAAAAACACTAACCCGGGCATTGTTTGTAATCGATTATTACATGTCCTAGAGGATGCACCCTCAACTTAGCTGTTGGAGGATGCAAGACTTGTCCCCGAGCAAGGCTAGAATCCTCCAATTACTTGTTGGGTATCCATCCTCCATGTATTTTAATCCATTGATTGATCTTTATTTAAAAAAAATGAACGGTTGAGATTATGTAATCGAAGAGAAAGGAAAATAAATTAATAAGATTAATTGTGTGTGATTAATTGGAGACAGAGGTTGGTCCACTTTGTTTAGCCCTTTTTGAAGAAGTCTTAGGAGGGGGCGTGGCATCTTTCCTCCTGCCAGTTGCTTTCGTCAACTGCTTTGCTTTTGGTTGAAGCTTGGGTGGTATGGACGACAAGGTAGCTTTCGCTTTTGAAGTTTTCTTCATCTTGGGTTGAGGTTCTTCCTTACTTTCTTCATCATCAGCATTGTCCACCTCTTTGTTGGAACGTTTATAAGCGACTGGAGGATTTGCTGGTTGAGCTGAAAGAAAGGTGAAACATAAACAAGGTTAAATAGAACCAATATAATTTTGTCGACTTTGCATAATGAAAGTGAATATGGTGGAATACCTCCGCGATATGAAGACAAAGGTATAGTAGTCCCTTGGAAATGGCCAGGTTGGGCAAGCCCACGAGCGAAGGTAACTCCGTTGGATTTCTCAAAAAGGTCGTAATACTCATATACGCCATAAAAATAATTGAAGTTGTCTCCTTTCATTGGCTTCCCAAGGAATGCATCAGCCAAACCATGACGAGCACATGGAAATGAGACAGGTTTTGGAAAAAGAGTTTTGGTAGTTTCAAAATAACTTGGTGTAATGGCAGGAATATGCCAATACTGCAAAGTCTTTGCTGACTCATTCTCATCATGCACTCATTTGTGTTCGACAATGACTTCATTGGCATGTCGAATCATATCGCGAAGGCGCATTGGATTCCACTTAATTTCATAAAACTTTTCAAAAGCACGAATCTCTTTGGCATGCTCACCTAATGTTTTCGACCCTGGGTCAGTTTCCTGCAAGGAATCAACATCGTCATCATCATTAGTTGACATGGCAGAATCATCAACAACCTTCAGACATGTTTGCAGATTTGGGAGAAGGTCTTTGTAATAATTTGACCATCAAGTTAGAAAACTCTCTGTGACAACTTCGAGAAGAGAATATTAGACCAGCTTCAAGTTAGCTTTTCGTGCCTTGTTCCCATTACAGAATGATTTGAAACCTTAAAGATCTGGGACATAGGTGTTGATTAAGTTGTCCTCGGGGTCTCGAGAGTATGGAGTTGGAATGGATTGGCAGAAACCCATCTGACGAGCTACAATATTAGGCATGTGACACCCTCTATCCCGCATGCATTCAAAAACAATAACACATATATATAAAAGAGAGAAAACACATACATACATACATACATACATATATATATATATATATATATATATATATATCAAAACCGGGCAGAGACTGCCGCATTGTAACATAACGCAGAAATAACCAAAACATGTTTATAAAGAAAACATAACATAAAACAAAACTATAAATGAACCCAACCTCGATGTCACACTATAGAGCTGGTATAACCAATCCAATAAAACAACACGGATACAACTGGAAACAATTAAACAACTATTGAAAACGGGAAATCCTATCTACGAGCGACTCCTCAGAGTCACTCCTTGTAACATCCCTAGCTGCTTTATGGATTGACGACTGTCCCCACAAACTAACACGGGTCTTTTCAGCATGCTTTGTCTTCACTCACACGCTTCCCGGGAAAACTTCCCAGGAGGTCACCCATCCCAGAATTGCTCCAAGTCAAGCTCTCTTAACTGTGGAGTTCTTAAGTGACGGGCTCCCGAAAAGAAGATGCATCTTGTTAGTATAGGTAGTACCATTCAATTCATATAACCCTTCCTCAACTGTATAGTCCCATACCTACATAGTCTCAGGATCCCTCTCATTCGGGTGTGTAATCGGTTCATTCATGTGCCCCTCCGCCTAGAAGCCTGCCAGGAGCCGCTCCTTGTCCATGCCTTCTTGCACCGGCGACCACTCCCCGCCCTTGTCGGCACCCGGGTGTTACATGCCCACTAGCTTCCGATTGGTTCGTCCCCGAACCACACCGTACTGGGAGAGGTGCCGCTCTGATGCCATTTGTAACATCTCTAGCTGCTTTATGGATTGACGACTGTCCCCACAAACCAACACGGGTCTTTTCAGCATGCTTTGTCCTCACTCACACGCTTCCCGGGAAAACTTCCCAGGAGGTCACCCATCCCAGAATTGCTCCAAGTCAAGCTCGCTTAACTGTGGAGTTCTTAAGTGATGGGCTCCCAAAAAGAAGATGCATCTTGTTAGTATAGGTAGTACCATTCAATTCATATAAGCCTTCCTCAACTGTATAGTCCCATGCCTACACAGTCTCAGGATCCCTCTCATTCGGGTGTGTAATCGGTTCATTCATGTGCCCCTCCGCCTAGAATCCTGCCAGGAGCCGTTCCTTGTCCGTGCCTTCTTGCACCGGCGACCACTCCTCGCCCTTGTCGGCACCCGGGTGTTACATGCCCACTAGCTTCCGATTGGTTCGTCCCCGAACCACACCGTACTGGGAGAGGTGCCGCTCTGATGCCATTTGTAACATCCCTAGATGCTTTATGGATTGATGACTGTCCCCACAAACCAACACGGGTCTTTTCAGCATGCTTTGTCCTCACTCACACGCTTCCCGGGAAAACTTCCCAGGAGGTCACCCATCCCAGAATTGCTCCAAGTCAAGCTCGCTTAACTGTGGAGTTCTTAAGTGATGGGCTCCCGAAAAGAAGATGCATCTTGTTAGTATAGGTAGTACCATTCAGTTCATATAAGCCTTCCTCAACTGTATAGTCCCATACCTACATAGTCTCAGGATCCCTCTCATTCGGGTGTGTAATCGGTTCATTCATGTGCCCCTCCGCCTAGAAGCCTGTCAGGAGCCGCTCCTTGTCCGTACCTTCTTGCACCGGCAACCACTCCCCGCCCTTGTCGGCATAACTCTTTTGCCTACTCTGTGCAGTGTGCATCCTTTCCCTAATGACTTTAATCCTCTCGGTGGTCTCTTGGACTAACTCTGGTCCTAGCAGGGTCTTCTCACCCACCTCACACCAACATAAAGGGGACCTACACTTCCTCCCATAAAGAGCTTCATAGGGTGTCATGCCGATGCTAGCGTGATAACTGTTGTTATAAGCAAACTCTATAAGAGGTAAAAATTTATCCCAACCCCCACCTTCGTCTAAAACACATGCTCTAAGCATGTCCTCAAGGGTCTGAATGGTCCTCTCCGACTGACCATCCGTTTGGGGATGATAGGCTGTGCTAAAACTCAACTTAGAACCAAAATCCTGTTGGAATGCTCTCCAAAATCTAGAGGTAAATCGTGGGTCTCCATCTGACACTATAGAGGTAGGTATGGCATGAAGCTTCACTATCTCCTTAATGTATAAGTCTGCTAACTTATTCAAACTATAGGTTGTCTTAATTGGCAAGAAGTGTGCAAACTTGGTCGACCTATCCATAATTACCCACATGGCATCTAAACCCAAATGAGTCCTAGGTAGCCCCATCATAAAATCCATAGAAATCCTCTCCCACTTCCATTGAGGAATTTCTAAAGGCTGTAACAAACCCGAAGGTTTCTGATGTTCTATCTTAACCTTTTGACATACTAAACACTTGGCTACAAAGCTAGCCACATCCCGTTTCATTCCTGGCCACCAATACATATTCTTTAGATCTTGGTACATCTTGGTACATTTTGTCGGCACCCGGGTGTTACACTCCTCAACTGGCTGCACATCGACCTCTGCATGAACGATACATCCCATAAACAAGAAACATAGAGATAGGGAGTAAGAAACATATATATGAATATAACGGCAATGAAGCAGTTAGCAAGACGAGCATACATCAAACAATCATGTTATATCAAACAGAAATATCATAACAATCATCATCATATAACATGTATGATATGCAATGCAGTTCTGCTCCACTCCTTTACTATGCACTTGGATCCAAACTAACTCAGGATGCCAACTTTGGGGTTACATTTCCACATTGACCAATATGCACCACCGCCGGGGCAATCCACCAAACCATGGGTGGACCCCTAGGATAGCCGACACATCTTATTCTCGGATGTGCCACCACGGTGTATACTTGATTCCCTTTCGTACGAATCCCGTGGATGGCCAGGTTGTCTTACTCTCAGACAACCTCACCTACGTTGCACAACCTCCAATCAACATCTCCGACCACTAGGCCATCGAGGATTATCGTTTAACGTTCATCATTAAGTCTTTTAAGCATTAACAACACTCTGGCCATTAAGCACCAGAGCTCAACACCTTGACCATCAAGCATCAAGGCCCCCTTGGTGCGAACACTAGGATACCAAGGTACAACATCTTATCACTTGGAGCGAACATTAGGCTACCAAGGTACAGTATCTTATCACTTGTCTTTGGTCTTCATGTTCTGTTGGTATCTTATTAAGTCTTTTAAGAATTTGGGGTGAAACCCCTGCTTCTGCACTATTCTGCGTTCTATTTTGTATAGGTGAGCACGAGCGTGCTCACCCCTCAGCACGTTCGTGCTGAGCTCACAGTCAAGCACGATCTTGCTGACTGTTGAGCACGAACGTGCTTAAGCAGCGTGCCCTGATCTGGGATTTGAATGGGATCACGGGCGTGCTCCCTGTTGAGCACGGGCATGCTCAAGTGCGCGCCCTGCTGGTTTGGGCAGAAGGGTCATAGACCCTTTTGCCAAATCCTTGGGAATAAATCAAGAATCAATCCTAATGGTTTTTACTAATCCAGTAATCATCAATTTCATTAATATTGATTAAATATCCATGTCTTACAAAAGGGGAATTAATCCTTTAATCTCAATTCATTTAATTTTCCCTAATCGCTCAAAGATTAATCCCTAGGGTCTTGACTAAACCGTTTGGTAATCCTCACTCTCATTACTATAATTCAGTCTTACGAACAAAGAGGAACAACCTCCCATCACGTCATTAACAGATTTAACGCATTCATAACAACAATCAACAGCCAATACATCACAAACTCATAAACATGGCAATTCATTCATTCAAGGCATTCATTTATCATCATACTCATAATAAACAAACTTTATCAATAAGACTCATGCCAACATCATCATTATAAACAGTTTAACATCGAATAGCAAATAAGCATATAGGCATACAAACATTTTATCAAACGTAAAAGGGTTATGGGAACCCTTCATCTTACACTACCCCCAAGCCTACATACTCATACTATTTCTTCTTCCCATACCTGGTATGTGGTTCGCGTTTCAAAAGAAGAAAGAGGGTCCTCTAAGGTCTTGTCTCACGGGATCTTATCTACGGCCTCAAGAACAACAAGGAAACACCTTAATTAGACTATTAGGCCAAGAAATCAAAAGGGGAAAGAACGAGAGGGACGAGGTGTACGAATCTTACCTTGTTTGAGGTTTAAACAACGAATACGATGATCACGTCTTCACAACGTTGTTCTCCTATCAAATAATGGTGAAGAACGGTGCGAGAACATATTACCTTGAGAGAGTTTTCTAGAGACGGTTGATGGAAATTGAGAGAAAAAGAGAAGGGAGGCAGCTGAGTGTTGGGGCGTGATAGACTAGGGTTTAGATCTTGTTTCAGGGGTTAAAAACGGGTTGGAACACGATTTGGGCTTAAAAAGAACCTAAAATGCATTGTCTGGTTTTGCACGTATTCACGGGGCGAACTCCCTTTCCGTTGAGGATGGTTCTTCAAATGACTAAACTTTTGTTCTTCATTCATTAATGCCAAAGAGTTGTTCTGAACTTGCATTTAATGTTTATGGTCGTTGGAGAGCTTCAAGACAAGTTGAATGTATATTTCGACATTTCTTTATCAGAGTGCAGCTTGATTCAGAGCAGTGTTTATTTCTTTTCAGACTTGGGCAGCGCAACTTTCCTTATTTGGGCAACACGGGTCTTTGACTGAGTAAAGGTTATTTTGCCTTTTGCAACAAAATGAATTTTAAACACGGATTGATGCGTTGAGCTTCTGAAATTGATTTTCTTGATTTGAAAATGCAAGGGAATATTCTTTACTATCAAATAGAAGTAATGTGAAGGACATCTTGTCAAGTTGAAGAGTAAGACACATTTTCATAACTCGTAGATACTTGAGTCTTTCTTGGAGCACGCATCGTAACACGGGCGCATCTTTAAGACTTGTATGCTCTTGCTTTATGATCTGCACACTTAATACACATATTAGTGGATTTCAAAAGGTTCACTTAAAATCATCCTTTGTTTGGATTCATCAAAATCAGAGATGTCAAAAAATTAGACTTAACAGTTCTTATTTACATCGATGTACAAAGATAATAATCTGTGTACTCAAGAACAAAGCAAGAGATACACAGATGTATAAAGAACATAATCTATGTGTACATGTACAAAAGTTCAAAAATAGTTTAATACACCAATGTACTACACAGATTATGTCGTGTCTGTTTTTCAGAAATTGATTCTGTTTCACTTGTAACTGATTCTATAACTTGGCCAGCGGATCTATTTCTTCAAATTACTATAAAAGGATATTATAGAAACACTTTTCAATAATCTAATCACTCTGAATTTTAGAATATGAATTCCAAGTTTCTATTGAGCTTCATCTTTGAGAGAAGAGTGTGATATTCACTAAGTGCTTCAATTTGTAATATCTGACTTCTAGAGTCATATTCTTTTCATTCAAGTTTCGGTTTATTGATTAGAGAGAGGGTATCTCTTTATTGATTTACAGGGATAGATGGGATCCTTGGGTTGCAAAGCAAATGTGCTTTTACTGAAAGTTTTCAAGGTAGTGAAGCCTTGATGATTTAAGAGAGGGTATCTCGTAGTTGTTTCACAGGGATAGAAGGAATCCTTGGGTAGAAAAAGCTAGTGTGCTTTTTGGTGAAGTTTTGTGCAAGAAGGTGAAGCCTTGTGTTGATTGTAATTGGATATTGTAAATTATAATTATAGTGGAGAAAATCACAGGAGTGGGACTAGATGTAGGTTACCAGGTGGAGGTAGCTGAACCAGGATAAATCGGTTTGCGCATTCTTCTTACCCTTCAACTTCTTATAAGTTTCATATACATGTTTTCTCGATGGATATGTTTGAAAGTGTTGTAGTTGAATCTTTATACTGAAATCTGTTGTTAAACATTCTTAGAACAATTTGTGCACTACTGTTATAATCATTAAACAAGTTACAATCTGAATCTTGAATGATACAAATATGAAATTGGGTAAAATAGTTTTAGGTGCGTAGATAAATGCAAGAGTTAGAAAATACCACTTTATCTCCACAATTGTTCTTTATGAGGTTTCAACCTCTTATACCAAGCTTTTGAAAGCTTCAAACTTGGAAAGGGGAGTCCTAAACATTCTAACACCCTTCTTAAAATTATGAATGTGAAGAGATGTGAGAGAGGCTAAGATGTTTTCCTCTGGGGTTTTTCATGGAAATGAAGAACGAGATCATCTAGGAAATTTTACAGAGATAGCATGGGACCTATAAATGCTGGTGACGGATTCAGAGGTATTAGGGAGTTGGAATATGGAGAATTACCTGGGATTCGTTCCATAACACTGTACTATCGAGAATGGGCTCAGGAATGATGACTTGGGTTTAAAACGTTCTTGTCAGGAGCACAGCGAGAACAACCACCATCTTCGTCATTGACCATGGTGCATGTGACTTAACATATAATGAACTAATTTTCCTCTTGAATTTATCATGTGTACTTCATTCACTACAAAAAAAGTCATTTAACGACCAGTTATTTAACGACCACACTTAATCAGTCGCTAAATATGGAATTAGGTCACTAAATCTTTAGCCACCGATTTAGCGACCACCAAACGGTTTAGCGACTAGGCAATCTGCTACCACGTCTGGTGGTCTATAAATCGGTCGCTAAATGGTTTTGCGACTGAATTTCCATTTTTAGCGGCCGAATTTGGTGGTCGCTAAACCCAACTTTTTTTGTAGTGATTTTTGGAGTACTGTGTTGTTTTGTGTCTATTTATCAAAGATTTATGCATCCATATTGGATTTAGCTGCATAGATAAATGCTTCAGAGGAATATATAAAGCCTATGTTTTGAATTGTCACTTTGTAAATGCAGTAAAACTTAATCATATTGTTTTGTTGGCAATTGCATCAGTGAACTTTTATCGTGTGGATCTTCTAACAACTTATCAACATGCCTTCATTTTCATCTGGTAGTTGGAATGAATTTAAGGGAGGCAATGTTGTAAATTACTTCATTATATGTTAAATCACTTTTTTACAGTTGATACAAAGGATGGCTATGGTTTGCCAAGTAGAAGCTTTTTGCAAGTGTGAGGCTTATCAGTGTGTGTGCGCGCTTAATTTATGACATCTAGATTTTGGGAGCTGTTTTACGTGCTTTTTCTTTTAAAATATCACAACCGTTAGATTAATCTAACGATTGAGATTTATGATGGAGAGGGGCAAGCACAAGAGAGGATCCGGTTCCATGTAACAACACCTAAGTTTGGTCCTTTTATTGTTGGCTACTGTATGACACCAAAGCATTAAAACATAAGATTTAATTGATATGTATTATCGATGTAAAGATTTTTACATTATCATTCAATCATAAATCGTCACATCATTAAAAATGATTGATTTTTATCATAACCACCATAAAAGTCATATTTACGATGATTTGTGATTAGTTGACAATATAAAAAACTTTACAGTGACAATGTATCAACACTCTTAAATATATAACCTTCGAGTTTGATTTTATTGAATTGTCAGTGTAAAAGATTTTTACACCAACATTTAATAATATCTTAACAAAATCAATATTATTGTTTTCTCTTACTTAGTTATTAAAATAAAAGCATAGATGTCAAAATATTAGTGGATGTCAGTGTAAAACTTTTTACTAATGCATACAAACTTTAATCCATAAACTCTTATGGTAAGAAAAAAAAAATAATGTTAAGGGAAAAAGATTATATAACTTTATTGTTTTTAATCACCTCTTAAATAATCTTAATTTTAATGTTTAAAATTAGTGATGAGAATCAATCAACTTTAAAATCATACTTTTTTATATATATAAATATACAAATACATATAATTTGGCAACTATTTTACTTTACTTACAATCTTTCAAAATAACTACAATGTTTAGTTACTTAAAAAAAGTATAATTATTACCAAAAAAAAGAGGGCCCACCTACTTTAACTCACTTACACTTTCTTATAGTGTGTTTGTTTTCGTGGTTCATGAGATGCGGGTGCCAATGCACAAAAATTGTCCCAGACATGCCATTTTGTACAACATATTTGATGCGTTTGTAACTTCTTAGTTTTGTTAAAGCTTATTGTAGGAAGTTAAATTCCTTATGCCCTCTTCTTTTATTTGTCTATTTAAACAACTTTCCATGAACATGAACCACGCCCCATATACTTAGTTCCCACTACCAAACTAACAAGCAGCTCTCATATTATTTGTTCTTTCTCTCATCAAAATATGTGTGAGAGAGAGACATTGTTCAATGATTTTGTGAGAGAAGGAGAGGGCTCTAATCAGATTATTAAATAGTTGTGCAAATTAGGGGACCACAGTTAATATAGCTAAAACATCAAAGTCATGACTTTAGAAGAAACAACAGATATGGATATGGAGAACATTGCAAACAATGAACATTGCAGCATGTTTCTGATTATCATGAGCTCGAGGTGAAGAAGCTTTCCTTGCCAAAGTTGCAAATACATGATTCTCTGGATTTGGAATCCCGCCATTTCACCACCTCCCACACTCATGCCTCTAAAGTATGTATACTATTTGTCTCCTTCATTCTTTTGTGAATTAAATAATCATATAATCACACCGTACAATCAACAACACCAGGGTTTTAAATAAAAGTTTACAACGGTAATTTCTACTGCAATGTTTTGATTGTAGAAGTTTTCGAAACCGAAACAGGATCACAACTGTGACTGCATCAGCTGCATTTTCTCTCAATTGTCTGAAATTACGGTAAACAAAACACAGCCGCAAACACGAGCATACATTAAAACCTTGAACAACACAATGGTCATTTCCATCTTTCATGAAAAAGGATCGTTACAAAAAAAAGTGATTATTTTATTATTTGATTATATGCTATAATCAATTTGGATAAAATCAATTTTAGGTTTGAATGTTTTTATTAAAGAATAATTTTCAAGTAACTTATTTCGTTTGAGTTACTATAGAATTATGTCAAAAAGAAATATGAAGAAATAAGCAAGATGAATTTTCTGTATATTATTTAATCTCTTGTGTTACTTCAATGTTATCTCACAGACCGGTAATATATAATCATCGGTCCTTAACAAACTAACAAACTTATCAACAACTAAGTTATCTAAATATCCAAAGGCTATGTGATAAGATGATGATAACTATATTATGTTAGTAACAGAATAATAACTAAGCCTATCAAGGATAACTAATTTCCTATTATCTCTATACTCCCCCTTAAGTTGGTGGGTGGGGATTATGAACTCCCAACTTGCACAATAGATCACAAAACGGTTTGAGCCCCAATGATATAGTGAATATATCTGCTTGTTGTTGTTGAGTTGGGACATGGGAAGTAGTGATAGTGCCTGAGTGGAAGTGTTCACGAACAAAGTGACAGTCAATCTCAATATGCTTCGTCCTCTCATGAAAGACCAGATTGGCAGCGATATGCAAGGCGGCTTGATTATCACAATGTAACTGTGTTGGAGCATCACAAGGAATCATCAAAGAAGACAACAAACGTCGTAACCAAACTATTTCACTAGTGGCATGAGCCACGGCTCTGTATTATGCTTCATTAGAGGAACGAGACACTGTTGTTTGTTTCTTTGTTCCATGAGATTGGAGCGGAACCAAGCTTCATAAGATATCTTGAAGTTTAGCATCACGTGATGGGGCAAGCTGCCCAATCTGAATCACAATAACCAACTAGCTTAAGATCATTTTCCTTGGGGAGAACAATGCCTTGACCCGATGATGACTTTAAGTAGCACAAAACACGTAAGGCGGCTTCCCAGTGTGCTTGTTTGGGTGCTTCCATAAATTGACTCAAAATATGCACCAAATAGGTTATCTCTGGCCTGGTAATTGTTCAATAAATCAAACGGCCAATGAGACACCTATATTGAGAAGGATTGGTTCCTTGCAAGGTTTACAATGCAGCATACCACATTCACTTAGGATGTCCAACGTGTACTTACGTTGACAAAGAAATAAACCTTCTGCACCCCGTGCTAACTTGTGACCAAGAAAATACTTGAGAGTACCATGATCTTTCATGTGGAAACACTTGTGCAAGTAGAGTTTGAAGCTGTAGCAAGCTTCATTATCATTTCCTGCTATGATTAAGTCATCTACATACACAAGGATCGCAAGAAAAACACCATTTGAGGAGTATGCGAATAAACTGTGGTCCTCACTAGTATAGATGAAGCCGTATGTCAGTAAACTTTCGGTCTGCTTGGTGTGCCAGTTTCGTGAAGCTTGGCAAAGCCCGTATAATGACTTCCGTAAGCGACATACTAGATTCTCCTTTGGAACAACGTATCCTGGAGGGACTGCCATGTGTACCTCTTCCTCCAAGTCTCCATGAATGAAGGCATTACTTACATCCATTTGATGTAATTCCCACCCTTTAGCTGCTGCCACTGATAGTAAACATCGAACGGTTGTCATCTTTGCTACTGGAGCAAAGGTTTCCCGGAAGCCTTCTCCCTCAACTTGAGTATACCGTTTTGCGACGAGCCGTGCTTTGTACTTGTCCACTTCACCATTGGCTTTGTATTTTATTTTGTGAACCCATCGACACCCCACCAGCTTCTTTCCAACTGGCAAAGGCTCGAGAGTCCACGTATTATTTTCTTCTAGGGCTTGAATTTCATGCTCCATTGCCTTACGCCATTGATGACATTGAACTGCCTGCATATATTTTTTGGGCTCACCATGTTATTGATTATGTCTTCATCATATTACGGGCAACTGATAATGGCGAAGGTACCTTACTACTTTGCATTTGTTGTTCTCTTTTTGAACATTTCCTATCAATTTTTTTTAAGTGACGTAACAATTTATTTCATTGAATTAACTCAGTTGGTTAAATTATAGAATATAAATTGAGAATGCACGAATTGAGCTACCCACAATGAATTATAACCTAGCATTTATATATTAAGATTTAACCAAAAGAGTAAACGATCAAATTAATTTTCAAGGATCAATATCAGTTATATTAATTTTTAAAAAAATAGGAATTTCTTTCGATGAGATATCATCTGCATTTTGATTATTTAAACTTGTCCTTGAATATTCATCTATTAATTGCCTTAGACACTCTTTTTTCTTTAACAAAATAATTTCTATTTTATATTATAAAAAGGTGCTGGAAATTTGTATATTTGTCACTAAACATATAGTTTTTCATGATAAAAACATCTAAGAGTTTAGACTAACATTTAGTTGTTAAACTTAATTATATGTGTCTATTGACATGTTTCTAATTCTTTAAACATCATGTAGACAAAATTAATATACCAATAAGAAACATGATCTTCATCAAGCACAAATACAAAACCAAATTCTATTCCAATTCAAGATGATTAATAAATGTGGAAGCGTGCATCGGAGGATCTATGAAATCTTGATGGTGATGATCTCCTTGATATAATTTGTGATCTTCCAATTGTAGATTTTCTTTAGCCTTAGTTCCTCCTCTAAATGGGATGGAGAGAATTGAAGTTCTTTGTGTGTCTACGAATGGGGACAATAACCCCTTATTTATAAGAATTACATATCCTTTCATGAAAAGTGATGTCCTTTTTCAGTTCATACTCTTTCATAAAGAGTCATGACTAGCTATCAACACTTTTCGTACTTTTGCTTATTATAAAAATAAAAATAAGACTTTGGTATCTACGGAATATCTTGCATGACAATTGTGACCTTAGCCATAAACTTTACTTGAAATACATCACTTTAATTTGACTAATTAAAATTTAATGGTCCTAACATATTTAAACATTAGCTATGCTATCTCGTGCGAAAGGTTAGAGTACGGACATTAACAAATTAAGCAATAACCATTCAGAAGATTATGTAATAGCTGTAGATGGGTTAAATTGTTATAGAATGTTAAATGACATGCTGACACGTAGATTCACATAACTTCATATAATTAAAGTGTCGTAATAATTATAGGAGTCATAACTACCTAACAAATATTCTTCTATTATAGAATTGTTAGGATTGAGTTTATCTTATCCTTAGCTTAGTTTAAATTCAAAAACTTGTATTGTATCTCTCTATAAATACTCTTGTAACTCCCTGATTTGATTTTAATGCAAATATTATTCAATCCAATCCTCTATATGGTACCACAGAGTTAATTGCTTAATCAGTTTTTTTTTCCCGATCCTCCTCATGGCCTCCAACTCTCCCGCCTCTGACACCATCAGCCCCTCCACCTCCTCTCCTTACCCTCTTATTGAATTCAATTTTGCTTTAAGCCTTCTAATCAAGTTGTGCACGAATAATTACCTTACTCGGCACAAACTAATCATGCATCTTCTCAAAGCCAACATCTTGGAAGGCTATGTCTCTGGCTCAACTGTCCGCCCTTCGTCCCAAACTGGTACTAGTGCTGTTGCTGTCACAAATCCAGCCTATCTACATTGGTGTCGCAAAGACAACCATGTCTCCCTTGCTTTGCTCGGTTCCTGTAGTCCAGAAGCTCAAGTGGTTATGTAATTAGTCACCTCCTCAGATGATGCTTGGAACAAATTGCAGAAAGCCTTTTGCAGCCGCTCCCGAGCGTGCATTATGTCTCTAAAGGAACAACTTTCCTCCATCACCAAGGGCACCTATAGTGTGCATGACTATCTCTGCTCCATTAAGTCTATTGTGGATGAACTTGCGCTCATAGGACACCTTACTGATGATATTGATCATGTTATTGTAGCTCTCAATGGGCTAGGCCCCAATTTTAGTGAGTTCGGTGCCTCAATCAGAACTAGGGACTCTCCTATTCAGTTTAATGAATTGTTTGATAAATTTGTTGATTTTGATTTCCTTTTAACAAAGGGAAGAGCAGCACAATCAGCCTATTCCAGTTACTTTCAACTTGGGTCATCGTGGCACCTACCGAGGCTCAAAACCACCTAGTTGTGGTGGTAAACCATTCACTCCTCGGTAGCCATCTACTACATCATCTGATTCTGTTCCTGTCTGTCAATTCTATGACAAAGAAGATCACATAGCAAGGACATGCTACAAAATCAGTGGCTATCCTCCTTGCAATTCTAGGCCTCCACAAGCCCACAATGTGCAAAAATATCCAACACTGGTTCTGATTGGCTTTTGGATTTTGGTGCATCTCATCATGTGACTCATGATCTTGCTAATCTCACTCTTTCAGAGGATGCTCCTACCTCTGATCACCTCTTTGTTGCTGATGGTAAGCCCCTAATGATTAAAGCAGTTGGTACTAGCACTTTACATACACCACACAAATCACTCCATCTTTCTGATATTCAATATGTGCCTAATGTTTCACAAAACTTAGTATCAGTTTCTCAGTTATGCCAAACTAATCAAGTTTCACTTGAATTTTTTCCATGGCATTTTGAGGTCAAGGATTTGGAAATGAGAAAGATACTGTTGCAAGGAATAAATGAAGATCATCTCTACAAGTTGCCTCTCACTCCTTCCAATCCTTAAGTCCATCATTCTCTCAAGTCAACCTTTTCTGTTTTTTACCATCATCGACTAGGACATCCCGATTCTCGCATTCTTCATCATGCTCTAAAAAATAACGCAATTCCCTTTGTCTCGTCCAATACCAAGTGTCTTGATTGTCTTGCAAACAAAAGCCACAAATTGTCTTTCAATAAGTCTAATTTGATTAATAATAAACGTCTTGATATTATCTATTCAGATGTATGGGGTTCTGCACCTTTCAATTCAATAAATGGTTTTCGTTATTATGTTATTTTTATTGATCATTACTCACATTATGTGTGGTTCTATCCAATTAAATTCAAATATGATGTCTCCATAATCTTTCCAACTTTTAAGACTCTTGTTGAAAATCAACTTAATTCCAAGATCAAAACATTTTATTCTGATAATGGTGGTGAATATCTCAAAGACAATTTTTCCAACAACATGGCATTTCACATCTTACTACTTCGCCATACACTCCCAAACATAATGGACTTTCTGAAAGAAAACATAGGACAGCAAGATGTCTTCTCCATCATGCATGCCTCTCTTCCACCTAAATTTTGGTGCTGTGCACTCCAAATTGCAATGTACTTAATCAACAGACTTCCCACTCCAAGTTTGTCCATGCAATCAACTCTCTAAAAATTGTTCAACACTAAACCAAACTAAACTAAGTTAAAAACATTCGGCTGTTTGTGTTATCCTAGGCTCACACCTTATGTTGCTGACAAATCCAACCTAAATCCCAACCTTGTGTTTTTCTTGGTTACGGCTCCTCCCAAAGTGCTTATCTTTGCTACAATCCAATCTCCAACAAACTCTAAACTTCCCGTCATGTTCAGTTTGTTGAAAACATTTTTCCATTCAAAACCCTATCCTCTGATCCTATCTCTTTATCCAATTCAGCTTCAAATAAATATAACCTTCACCTCCAACACACTTTGACCTTTTCAAATCTAATCCACCAACAAACTTATCCTATAACTCCACTCCACATTCAACTTCAAATTCTAATTCAAATTCTTTAACCAACACCACTAACAATCCATCACCCATATGTTCCCAACTTGTATCTAGTGAGTCATTCAGTTATGATCAGTCCTACTCCTCCCCACACCAGTCTTGAGTCTACTCCACCATTGCAGCAAAGCGATGATCTTCATCCTTCTAATTCGGACTTCCCTGCACACTACAAAAAAAGGGTGTTTAGCGATCGAAGAAATTGGTCGCTATTCATCAAAATTCGGTCTCTAAATAGGTTAACGACCGAATTAGCGACCGAATAATGACGGTTGCTAAAACCCTGGTCACTAAATCATTTAGCGACCGAATTTGTAATCGGTCGCTATTAGCGACCGAATAATTCGATTGCTAATTTATAAAAATCGGTCGCCAAATTGGTCTCCTAAAACCAGTTATGTGACCAATTTTAGCGATCGAAAATTTGGTCGCTAATTCGGTCACTAAATTGGCCACCAAATTAAAAAAAATCAGTCACTAAATGTGTCCCCAAAACTTGTTCTAGGGACCAATTTAGTGACCGATTTCTTTAAAAAACATATAACAAACCAAATATTTTTTTTTATAAGCTAAAGTGTATTGAAAGAGTATAATGGGTAATCTAAACTCATAAACAAAAGAACCAAATACAAGAGGGATAAGGTTGAGATTCAACCAAAGTCGGAGAAGACAATAATGGTTGATATACTAACTAATCATTGACCAAAAAGAATACCCCAGCACCTAATATCTAAAACCAATCCACCGCCTAGCTATTGGCAATTTAGTGCCTAAAAGCTTATTAGGGATAACAACAACAAAAGAGAAAAAACCCTTTGAACCTTTACACCCTATAGAAAATCAAAAGCCCAAAAAGACCATAACAAGTCCATAAACTTTTAATCTGTAGCAATTAATTCAATGGAACACAAATGATTGAATGGAAAATTGGATATAAAATGTATCCACAAATTCACAATCTTCAAAATCTTCAACAACCTTGTAGGCTATAATCCTTTTCTATCAAGTTGTCTTATCAATAAGAGAAATAAAAAGCAAATCATACTAAGTCTAAAAGAAATGGGTAGGATTCATTTCTTCCCTTTTCTTTACATTTCATTCTTTCTAAAAGTTTCCACACAAAGTCTAAGAGATATGATTTGTGGACTAACTCACGTGAAGAGATGTTCTTGTTGACATGTTCGCTAGAAACCAAACCACAAAAATTACCCAGAAATACATCATACCCTGCGAATAAGAAAATAATATATATGATATAATTCCAAAAAATGATGTTCCCTAAAGCACAAATATTATCTTGACAAACATAACAAACCTTAGTCATACGCTTCAAAAGATGGAGAAACAACAACACCATTAGATACCCAACTGAAGCCAATTCATTTTAATTTCTGCATTTCACACATAGCAATCACACTATATGATATTTCAATGCAAACTCAAACTCAACCAATATTATTCAATTGTTACATATCTTGAAACCACATATAACCAAAAGTTCAAAGATACTTGCATGCTTATACCCATTAACAAGAGTTCAACCATTTTTATCATACAAAAATCTAAAATCAACATGCTGGAGTTCAAAACCAATTTACATCTCATACAACAAATAAAATTCAATAACACATTGAGCAATTGATTCAAGCATTTTCTCAAACAAATTATGTTCAATCTAACAAGTTGATTCACATAGAACTAGAATTCATAGGACAATAAAACCAGAAAAAAAGAAAGAACCAACAGAGAGTGGGATGATAGTTGTAGGGCGATGGGGACGAACGCAACGGCATGAACACGAACTGGGCACGTTACTTAGCGGTGGCGGATGGGAGGGCACGAGAGCGGTGGGAGAGAGAGAGACAGAGGGAGAGAGCGACGCGAGTGAGACAGAGAAGGAGAAAAGGGGAGGGAGAGAGAGACGCGAGTGACAGAGAGAAGGAGAGGGAGAGAGAGACGCGAGTGAGATAGAGAAGGAGAGAAGAAGAGGGAGAGAGAGACGCGAGTGACAGAGAGAAGGAGAGAAGGAGAGGGGGAGAGAGACGCAAGTGAGAGAAGGAAAGGGAGAGAGAGACGTGAGTGAGACAGATAAGGAGAGGGAGAGAGATATGTATGCTTACCATGTGGAGGAGGTGGTGGGCGGAGAGGAGGTGGTGGCCGGCGAGGGGCTTCTGCGGCGCTGCGTGTGAAGAGAGGAAGAGAGGAAAAGAGAGAAATGGGGGAAGAGAGGAAGGAAATCGCGATTTAGGGATTTTAGTTTTAGCGACCGAATTATTCGGTCGCTAAATCGGTCGCTAAAATGGTTAATTTGAAATTTGAATTCATAATTTTAGCGACCGATTATTCGGTCGCTAAAACACTCTATTTTAATTTTTTACGCGCCGTTTAGCGACCGATTAATATCGGTCGCAAAAGATAACTTAATTTTAACCGTTGCATTTAACTCGGTCGCCATTTCGGTCGCTAAAAAGTCATAAATTTATGACTTTTACTTTCCTTTATTTTGCGACCGAAATAGAGACCGATAACTCTGCTATGCTCTATTTCGGTCGCAATATCAACTCTAATCAGTGTTTGATTTAGATCCTACAATCGGTCGCCATTTCGGTCGCAAACAGCAACCAACAAATTCGGTCGCAATTTTCGGTCGCTAAATAACCTTTTTTTTGTAGTGGCAGCAGTACCTTCCTCGGCTCCTGCCTTACCTCATCATCCTATGGTAACAAGATCCAAGAATGTCATTCATAAACCAAAGGAAATTCATGTTGTGTGCAAGTTTCAACTTCCTCCATCAATTGAACCCTCTTGTGCTTCTCAAGCCGTCAAAGTTTTTGAATGGAAAATATCAATGAGTGAGGAGTTCAATACACTTCTTGCTAATGACATTTGGTCACTTGTTCCTCCTAAGGATCATTACAACATTATTGGGTCGAATTAAAATTCATCCAGATGGTTCCATTTCTCGATACAAGGCACGGTTGGTTGCTAAATGATTTCATCAACAACCAGCCATTGACTATTCAGAAACCTTTAGTCCAGTCATAAAGCCCTTAATAATCAAGCTTGTGATTTGCAATGCTGTTTCCAAAAGCTGGCCCTTGTCTCACTTGGATGTCAACAATGCATTTTTGAATGGCATTTCCCAAGAAGATATCTTTATGGCTCAACCATACGGTTTTGCGAATCCTTCTCAGACTCATCATGTCTGTAAATTACATAGTACTTTTTATGGCCTTAAATTAGCTCCTCGGGCTTGGTATCATGCACTAAAAACATTTCTAATGGATTATGGTTTCACCAATGCCAAATCAGATACTTCTATTTTCATTTATAAGCATGATAATGTTTTGGCATATTTTCTCGTCTTTGTGGATGATCTATTGCTTACAGGAAATGACAGTGCATTTTTGAAGCAGTTTCAAGGAGCTCTCTCTAATAAATTCTCTCTTAAAAACCTTGGCAGTCCCACTCATTTTCTTGACATCGAATTCCTACCAACAACAAGTGGATTGTTTCTCACCCAACATCACTATGTTCGGGATCTACTTGGTTCTTTCAATATGCAGGATTCCAAGCCAATTTCAACTCCAATGTCTACAAGTTCCTATCTTATTGCACCTGCACACTGTCCAACATGTGATGTTACTGCCTATAGGCGATTAATAGGTTCTCTGCAGTATCTATCTCTAACAAGGCCTGTTATTTCCTTTCCTGTTAATCGCTTATCTTAGCATATGCATCATCCTACTGATTTGCACTTCCAGGCAGCAAAACGTGTACTTAGAAGTTTTGGGGGGAAAAGATATAGAAGTTTCACTTCTACTTTTATATATAAAGATACCTAGATAAACTTTCTTTCAATATAGATTTAGATTATTATAATATTTAAATAAAATGATAATTGTTATTACTATTTTTTTAAAAATATTTTCTTTTATATATTATAATGAGTGAAACAAAAATACTAAGTTTATTGATATTAACTAGCCAATGTTAATTTAAGAAATAATTAGAGTTAATAAATACTAAACATATTTTCAAATCCAACATTTAATTGCTATTTTCTCTAAAGATATTAAAGATATTATATTGTTATTTTACTAAATTGCCCACAGTTTTGGTGGAAAAGATATAGAATTTTCACTTCTACTTTTATATATAAAGATTATACTATAATATTATAATGAGTGAAACAAAAATACTAAGTTTATTGATATTAACTATCCAATGTTAATTTAAGAAATAATTAGTGTTAATGAAGACTGAACATATTTTAAAATCCAATATTTAATTACTATTTTCTCTAAAGATATTGAAGATATTATATTGTTATTTTACTAAATTACCCACACTTTTGGGGAAAAAGATATAGAAGTTTCACTTCTACTTCTATATATAAAAATTATTACCAAAAAGAATTGAAATAAATTAAAAAAATACTTTAATAATTCTAATAAGTAGAAACGTATTTCATAACTACTAAGCTGTAGATCGGCTTATTTATAAATATCTTGCTTTATATTACAGTAGTCTTTCATTATAGATTATATTAAGAGTAAAGACCCATTCTGGTCTCTCAAATTTTTCCCTCAAAAAGAAAACCTCTCAATTTAGTCCCCGAATTTTACTTCCATGAGACAATTTGGTCTCTCCGTTAATCCATGTTACCGACCTCTGTTAAAGTGCTGATCTGGACGTTATGTGGTACGTAGGTGTACATTAAACAAGTTTCCAACATGGCAATTAATTTTAAAAAGGAAAAAAAAAATTCAGGGTCCAAAGTTTTTTTGTTTTTTTGATAAGCTAAACATATCATTAAAAAAGACTAACAAGAGCATAAGAAATGCCGCAAGTTAGCAAAGGTACAAACACAGGGGAATGCACAAAGAAAAGCAACCCACCAAATTAAGCTAAGACAAAAAAAAAAAACACACCAAGCCAAAACAGAACCCAAAACATTACACATAATAAAAACAGCACAACACCAAATGGCCAAACACAAAAGAGCTGTAGCACTCAACCAGCACAGCAACGAACCATGAAGAAAATAAAAAATACTAGACTGCAACACCAAAACACAAAGCATGGGACAACAACAAATAAAAAACAAAGGATGTAAAAGTTACTGAAAACCCATACAAGCTCTTGGGAAATCAAACCAGGAAGATAAGGGATACTTGAAATCTGCATCTTCGACTGAAATCTGCAAGCTTCTTTTTTATCTTTACTTTCATGCTTTGGCGGATATCAGACTCTGCAAGCTTCTTTTTATGTTTCTTTTCAAGCTTCAGCGGATATCCGACTCCGCAAGCTTCTTTTAATCTTTCCTTGCAAGCCTCAACGGATACCCGGCTCCGCAAGCTTCTTTTTTATCTTTGCTAGCAAGCTTCAGCGGATACCCGACTCTGAAAGCTTGTTTTTTTTTTATCTTTTCTTCCAAGATTCGGCGGATACTCGTCTCCGCAAGCTTCTTTTCTATGTTTCTTTCAAGCTTCGGCGGATACCTGGCTCCGCAAGCTTCTTTTATCTTTATTTTAATCCTTTCAAGCTTCGACGGATACCCGACTCCGCAAGCTTCTTTTTTTTATCTTTCTTTTCAAGCTTCGATGGATACCCAACTCTACAAGCTTACTCATCTTTTCTTAACAAGCCTCGGTGGATACCCGGTTCCATAGGTTTTTTTATCCTTCTTGTATTTTCGGACAAATGGTTCACTTCTTTACTTATTTCTTACAACGATAATAAGAAAAATGTGATTATTCATATTATCTAGTAAGAACTAAATAAAGAGGGGCAGCTGTGAACACCATATTTGTCATCCTCTTTTTCATAATATTATAAAAATAAAAAATAATAATAAAAAGAGTAAATATAAAAAATAAAAAATAAACAAATGAAAAATAAATGTTTGGCTTTTGAGTATCTTCTGTGACAGTTGGGATTAACTTTTAACATCAAATATGAATAGCAATTATTCATCAATAAAATCCAAGTTAATGGAGATTCAAGCAGTTACAACTTACAAGTAGAAAATGATCATTGAGAATGAAGAGGTTATTAGTATAAATGAGAGGAGGATCAACGTAAAGGGGGGTCGGCAATTCTTCTGGTATTGGTTCTCCTTCTTCACACAATCACCTCTATCTATCCGTTTTCTTTCTTGCCTCACCAATCTCTCTCATCTAAGACACCAAGCCAAACACCATACACATCACAGCTTCCATTCACTATAGCCACACCTTCTCCTTTGAGTCCGACAGTGTCATTCTCGTCTTCTCCGTCACGCTCCACGCGCAACACCATGTCAGTCCAATCTAAAACCACCGGTTCGGAGCCGCCATCTCTGCGAGACGCAGTTCATTACGTCACGTCGCTGTCCTTCACGTTCAAGCCGAATCTCCGTCAATCACCGTGTCATGGCGCTGTCCTCTACCTGAACCAGGCACGGTCCAGGAGCTCCACCCCGTCGTGCCGTCGTTCTCCATGTACAACAGCTCCACCGTACGTTGCCGCACCGTCGTCCAAATCCGTCCAGAGGCGTGACGTAGCTTTGCCTTGTTACCACACGTCGCCGCGCCACCGTCCAGTTCCACTGTCCTTCTCCCCGCGCAGTGCACTTTTGGCTCTTCGTCTTTCTCCCTGTTTTACGTTTGAAGGCTTTGTTTTTGGTTTGTTTTTCTCTCTTTTGTCTTATTTGCTTTTGCATATTTAGTTTTGGCTGGTACTTGTAGGTTGGTCAGATTTATTTTTCTTGGGCAAACACGTTGGGCATAATGGGTTTTAGAATTAGTTAGCTTTCTTTTAAAGAAAAACATTTTTTTTTAAACATAAAAACTCATGCCATTTCATTAATAATCAACAAAGTCACGAGGGCTACCCATACATGTAGCCATCCCAACCGAGGTGTGAACAATTATATTAGCCTCCCTCTTAATGAACTCTACCAAAGAGTTTGAGAAAAAAATAAAATAAAAAAGTCTTGCAATCTAAAATTAAAGCACCAAATTCAGAGCAATCTTCACAAGAACAATTGAAGCTATTCATAACATATTTGACATCCATCTCAAATATAGCTTTATCTTACCCCAAATCATGAACCCACTGTAAAGCAAAATAAAGCCCCAAAACTTCACCCTGATGGACTTGTAATTGAGGCTGGAAATTGTAAGTTCTGTCCTTAATAAAAAAAACATGTCATCTCTTAAGATAAGCCAACTCCAGTGCTACCAACATGTCTAAATGAAGCATCAATATTGCATTTTACTAACCCATGGAGAGGAGGAGTCCAGCGCTCCATTGCTGGAGGTGCGTTGCTAGTTTGGGCATGAGAGGCACCAACATTTTCTTTTGCCCAAAACCATTGGTGGAAAAACGTTGTTGCTCGAATAAGAACTTGTGAATGTGATTCAATTTTGTTCTCCCAAAATTTGAGGTTCCTACTTTTCCATAAACACCACAAACACATGCACCGCAATTGCCTATTGCTCTCATCCAAATAATCAAGAAAATACCATATTAACTCTTCAAAGGAGTCGACCTCTAGAACTTTTCTTTCCAAAGCCTGCCAAAGACCCATCTTCATCCACAACTGTTTGCTAAAGTTACAAGTTATAAAGATGTGAGTATAGGTCTCCACCTCATCATCATAATGCACACAATGATTCGGAACAAGGATACCACGAGACTGCAACTTCACTCTAGATGGGATGCAACCCCTACAAAGTTGCCAAATAAAAGTTTTTACTCTAGGAGGAACGTGCAGTTTCCAAATTTTTAACCAAGGACCAGGAGCTTGCAAATGAGATGAATCCAGCATAGAATTAAGGCACAAATGATAGGTGGTTTTAACAATATAATTACCTCTTCTATTTGGCCACCATAATTGAGAATCCTCCTTAATTGAGTTGAGCAAAGGAACCTCCCTAATAGCAGCAACATCAGTGGGGGACATGATAGAATTGAGAAGGGGAGTATTCCATAGCTTCAAACCTGGAATAAATAAATCTTTCACATAAACATCTTAGACAACATAGTTGTGATTAGCAATAGGAATAGGATGAGAGGGATTCCTAAGCCAAGTGTCAAGGAAAACTTTAATCCTATCACCCTTGCCAATGCACCATCGATAACCTTCCTTAATTAAGGCTTTTGATTGCCAAATACTTCTCCAAGTAAAGCTTGGATTATGACCCAACTGTGCTCCCATAAAATCTCCCCTAGGATAGTATTTAGCTTTGAGAAGCCTAGAGGTAAGATTATTGGGGTTGGTTATTAGTCTCCAACCTTGCTTGCCAAGCATTGACAAATTAAAAGCATATAAATTTCGGAAGCCCATCCCACCATGTCTTTTATTCATAGAAAGTTTATCCCATAAAAGCCATTTGATACCACGACGAGAATTACCATTAGAGCCCCACCAAAAAGAGTTCATCATTTTTTGGATTTCATCACCAATCGATTCAGGAATCATAAAAATACTCATCATATAGGATGGGATTGCCTGAAGAACAGATTTAATAAGAACCTCTCGCCCGGCTCTAGAAAGACTTCTACCACTCCAAGAATTAATTTTCTTCTAAACCCGATCTTTAATAAAATTGAATATGGATCTTTTGCTGCTGCCTATCATAGAAGGGAGGCCAAGGTATTTCCCGGTACCCAAGCAAACATGAACATCTAGAATAGAGGCAATAGAAGATCTGGCAGTTTGGGAAGTGTTCTTGCTAAAACAAACCTCTGATTTTTGAAAATTAATCATTTTCCCTGAGGCCTCTTCATAAATCTGGAGAATATTAATCATACAGAGGGCCTCTTGCTCTTCGGCCTTGAAAAACAAGAAACAATCATCAGCGAAGAGGAGGTGAGATATAGAGGGGGCACCACGACAAATACTAGCCCCATGAATATCCCCCCTCCGCTCAGCTTTATCAATCAAAGCAGTAAGACCCTCAACACAAAGAATAAAGAGGTAGGGAGAAAGAGGATCCCCCTGCCTAATACCTCTACCAGGAAAGATAGGCCCAGCATTCTCATGATTAACCTGAACAGCATAAGTCACAGTTTCAACACATAGCATAATCCAATTAATCCACTTGCTATCAAAGCCCATTTTCTTCATAACCTCTCTAAGGTAACCCCAGTCAATGTCGTCATAATCGTTACTAATGTCTATTTTTAAAGCAACATCACCCACCCTTCCACTACTTTTATTTTTCAGAAAATGCATTATTTCAAAGGCTATAAGGGCTTTATCTAAAATGGATCTACCTTTGATAAAAGCCGATTGAGCCTCAGAAACACATTTGTGGAGCACCTTTTGAAGCCTGTTAGCAAGAGCCTTAGAGAGAAGCTTGTACACCATGTTGCAGAGAGAAATAGGTCTCCAATCTTGCATTGAGGCAGGATCATCTTTCTTGGGAATTAAAATAATCTGAGTGTCATTGATAGAAGGATAGAAAGCACCTATTTCCAACCAATCACAACAAGAAGCAAAAATAGTTGGACCATAAATATCCTAGAACCTAGTATAGAAAGCTGAGTTTAAACCATCCGGGCCGGGGACTTCCGAGGATGCATCTGTTTCATAGCAGCTTCAAGCTCGCCTATGCACAAAGGAGCCATAAGCATCAAATTATCATCCTGATTGATCCTGCTATCCAAAGAACTAATGACTGGCTCATAAACACTATCCTTCGGTTGAAAAAGATCTTCAAAATAGGAATGAGTCACTTCCATGATTCCAATCTGATCTTCCACTATGATATCATTTGGACCCGCAAGTTTCTCAATTGTTTTCTTCTTTTGCCTCATAGTTGCAGCTACATGGAAAAAGCCTGTGTTCTGGTCACCCTCCTTAAGCCAAATTGTTTTAGATCTTTGGCTCCAATAATATTCTTCTTGAACCAAAAGGGATATGAGACGGTTCCTAATGATTTCATACTGCTCATCACTGTCATGGTTTGTGCGGCTTCTAGCTTCCTCCAACTGAAGCGTGCTCTTCCTGATATCACTTTTGAAGTTAGGCCTGATCTTGGCACCCCATCATTGGAGAGCATTGGTGCAAGCATTAATTTTATCAACTAAATTACCATCACCTGACTGATACCAAGCCTCACGGTCTACCTCTTCCAGTTCGGACTCCAATAGCCAGGAATTTTCAAAACGGAACTTCTTGTGAAAGGGCTTAGAAGGGACATGGTCACAAGTAAGAAGGATAGGAGAGTGGTCAGAAATTGGAGCTATTAAATTATCCAATCTAGCATCTGGATATAAAAACAGCCATTGTTGGTTCGCCATAGCTCTATCCAATCGTTCTTCAATTTCACGCACAGAACCTCTACTCTTCCACCAAGTATACGGATAACCATTCAACTCAAGATCCACAAGACCTGCATCCGAAACTGCTTCTCTAAAACCATGGATGCGCCAATTTGGATGATCATGGAGACCTCTTTTTTCTTTAGAGGACCTCAAATCATTAAAGTCCCCAATCACACACCACGGAATATCTGTAAGATTGACGTAACATGTTCCAAGAATCTCTACGCCTACTATTGTTGGGAAAACCATAAAAGCATGTAACCCGCCATTTACCATAATTCAAATCATCAATATCAACATTAACAAAATCCAAAGAATAGCTAGAGATGGTGCAATTAATCGAACTCTTCCAGAACATCGCCACACCCCCACCTCTACCCTCTCTATCCACAGCAAAACAATGATCAAAACCAACAAGTCTCCTTATTTCTTCTATTCTACTAGCATGAACTAAAGTTTCAAAAAGAAAAAACACATCCGGATGGTGACTCCGAATAAGGTTTGTAAGTGCCTGAACTGCTCGCAGGTTACCCAAGCCTCGGCAGTTCCAACTCAAGATAATCATGGCTTCCGGCCGACCTAGGAACCAGATCGTGCCGATAAAAAAATGGTTCTGAGAAATTGAAGGAAGAGAAGGAGAAGCATGCATTTCATTAATACTGTTCACGTGGGCACCAGAATTTTCATGCATTTCTTGTTGCCTATCCCCTGTACGACGTCGCCTCTTATTATCTGGGTTAAGATCATCATCATTAGAAAATGAAGGAGTCACGTGCACTGGGTAATTGATAGCATTTAAAACCGAAACTCTTTCATCAACTGTCCCTGATATCTTGTGAGCTGGATGAGAAATTTGCATGTGATTATCCACTGTTGAATGCACCACCGAAACCGCTCCACCTATCTCGCCAGGGATAATATCAGTTGAAGGATTTGAAACTTGAGGTCCCTGATTATTCGCTCCTTGATTCTCACAGGGCATTTCATGGTTTTCGGCCCCAACAGACGGGTGACTCGGAACCCTAGCCCCGCCATCTGTAGCTCCACAGGTTGCATCGCCACCAGCCTGCCTTCTGGTTTCCACCCGGAGTTTAGCTCCCCGGCCACCCCCTCACACCATCATCAACAGCCATAGTAAACCTCAGATCACAAAAAGAATAACTGTGACCCATCAAACCACACCTGAAACAAAAGGTGCCTAGCCTTTCATATATACCTGAAAGTCACCACATTCCATTCACCACCCGGCAGTTTGATCTTGCGACTTTTCTTCAACGGTACTCTCACATCTATCAGTACTCGCACCCTCATGTATCTCCTCCACAAGCTGGTATTATTATTCTTGTCATACTCCATATGAATTGGCCAATGAAATTTCCAAGATACGTACCAACAGCCACTGACATGAACCCTAATGGAAGGTTATGGATTTGGACCCAAAAAGGAACATGAAACAGTGGTATGGTTGCCAGTGATATTCTCATCCGAACTCTGCTCAAAATCAGGAGATGGCCATCAAAGCTCCAAGGGCCTCCTCCCTCCAGTCTCTCCAAGTCAACCTGGTGATAGAATTGGAAAAGGAATACTCCTTTCTCCATTTCATTAATATTCACCCCTCTCCCTAACCTCCACACACCTGGGAGAATCGCATTTAAACGAATGTTTCTGTCAGTAAGGAAACGGCCAATGAGATATAGGCTAAGATTGGTTGTTTCCTGACTACCAGCCCCCTCTTGGTTGAAAACACCCCCTCATCATCCTCATCCGCCAAAGACAGACCTTGAAAGTTGACCTCCATCATCAAACAGAAAGCCAAAACATATTCCAGAACTATCAAAACTAGGGCTTTTTGACCAAACTGGGTTCCTTTTAGAAACTATTTATCAGTTTAGGGTTATTCTGAAACTATTTACCAATGGGGGTCGTTTTGGACACGTGGCATATTTTATATTTTTTCAGTCTGACAAGTCAAAGGCGCCACTGCAGATGGCGCCTTTAAAGGCGCCACTGCAGTTGGCGTCCTCCATGCTTTTATTAAAAAAAAAAAAAAAAGTGGATGCGCCACTGCTGTTGGCGCATCTCACTTCTGCCCCCACCCCAAACTGACACGTCCCATGCCTTTATTATAAAAAAAAAGTAAAAGTGGATGCGCCACTGCTTTTGGCGCATCTCACTCCCTCCCTGCCCAAATGACACGTCCCCTCCCCACCCCACCCACAATTCCCTTCTACGTGCCCCCCCTCCCCCTACCAATTCTCTGCCTTCTCCCCCCCCCCCCCCCCCGACCAATTCTCTAACCCCTACACCCACCCCAATCCCCTTCAGACCTTCCCCCCTCCCCATTCCCTACAAATACAAGCTCCCCCCCCTCCAAATGGGCTTTTTGACCAAACTGGGTTCCTTTTAGAAACTATTTACCAGTTTAGGGTTATTCTGAAACTATTTACCAATGGGGGGTCGTTTTGGACACGTGGCATATTTTATATTTTTTCAGTCTGACAAGTCAAAGGCGCCACTGCAGTTAGCGTCCTCCATGCTTTTATTTAAAAAAAAAAAATGTGGATGCGCCACTGTTGTTGGCGCATCTCACTTCTGCCCCCACCCCAAACTGACACGTCCCATGCCTTTATTATAAAATAAAAAAAAAAGTAAAAGTGGATGCGCCACTGCTTTTGGCGCATCTCACTCCCCCCCTGCCCAAATGACACGTCCCCTCCCCACCCACAACTCCCTTATACGTGCCCCCCCAATTCTCTAACCCCTACACCCACCCCAATCCCCTGCGACCTTCCCCCTCCCCATTCCCTACAAATACAAGCTCCCCCCCCCCCCAATCCCCGTCACTCCCTTGTTTGTGTAGGGAATGGGAGGGGGAAGGTCTGAGGGGATCAAAGTGGTGTAAGGTTAGAGAATTGGTAGGGGGGGGAGAAGGCAGAGAATTGGTGGTAGGGGAGGGGGGCACGTAGAAGGGAGTTGTGGGTGGGGAGGGGACGTGTCATTTGGGCGGGGGGGAGTGAGATGCGCCAAAAGCAGTGGCACATCCACTTTTACTTTTTTTTTTTTTTTTATAATAAAGGCATGGGACGTGTCAGTTTGGGGTGGGGGCAGAAGTGAGATGCGCCAACAGCAGTGGCGCATCCACTTTTTTTTTAATAAAAGCATGGAGGATGCCAACTGCAGTGGCGCCTTTAAAGGCGCCATCTGCAGTGGCGCCTTTGACTTGTCAGACTGAAAAAATATAAAATATGCCACGTGTCCAAAACGACCCTCCATTGGTAAATAGTTTCAGAATAACCCTAAACTGGTAAATAGTTTCTAAAAGGAACCCAGTTTGGTCAAAAAGCCCAAAACTAGAGAGAGATAAACTATAATAATGATTTAGTTAGAAATATATAGAGCAATAAAGAAAAACGTGTTACACTAAAATAAATATTAAAAATGATAAAGATAAAATATAGATCCAAAATTAAAATATAAATAATAAATATTATGTTTATTAGCTTTTATTAAAAAAATATAAAAAAATATACATAAACGAAATGATTTGTTGAAGTTAAAATGTTGATTTAGATTTGTTACAGCTATTATTTGATCACATATGTTTATTTTTTTAAATACAAATATTTATTTACAACAATATATTTTATTAAATAAAATTAATTTCTCCTAAAATAAAAGGGTTACCTGAAATGTGATATCTTGTTAATCATTATTTTATTAGGGCATATGAGTTGTACAACATGGTGTGATCCTAAGTCTATAAAAAAAAAAACAAAAAAAAAACCAATTTATTTTAAAATAAAAGGGTTAGCTGAGATGCGACATCTTGTTAATCCTTGGTTTTTTTAGGACACCTGAGTTGTGTTGGTGATCCTAAGCCTTTTAAAAATAAAAGGAAACTAAATTAATGAGATATCTTGTTAATTCTTATTTTGTTAGGACATCTGAATTGTGACAGCTTGGTGATCCTAAGCCTTTTAAAAATATAAAAACTAAATTAACTCCTTCTACAAAAGGGTAAATTGAGTTGTGACATCTTGTTAACCCTTGGTTTTAGGACATCTAAGTTGTGACATCTTATGATCCTGAAACCACAAAATCAAAAGTACTTCTAAAATTAAATAAAATCAACCAAACCAACAAACATTTCTAAAAAAACTATGTAGCTTTGAATTCCCTATTGCACCCGGGGATACGTAGGAGCAGGATTCATTACTGTCAATTCCTAAAATAAATTTACATAAAATCCCTTTCTATTTCTCATAAATACTTTTTTTCCTTAAAATAAAATAAATTTTTATGGTTTCTTTTAATAAAAGGGTGATATAAATTTTTTTGAAGTTAACTTAATTTTGCACAATTAACTAGAGGTAACCAGTTTTCAATGGATGTCGTAGGATGCTAATACATTCCCTAAGCATAATTGACTCCCGGACACTAAATCTGTTTTCGAAGACTATTCAATTAAAAAGGGTTTTTCCCTTTTCGAAGACTATTCAATTAAAAAGGGTTTTTCCAATGTTTCCCTAAGTAAATAAACGTTGGTGGCAACTCCATTCTTGTACTATTATTGATTTTGTTCATCGCTCCCGTCGCGATGTGGTTGCGACAGATGGTGACTCCACTGTGGACTTTTTTTAGAGAGTCAAACCTGACATAGTTATTTGTGCAAATTTGTTTTTCTTCTTCTTTATTTATTTCCCCCTGTTTGTTTTGTTTTTTGTTTTTTGTGCATGTTGTAAATATTTTTTTATTTTTATTATTGTATATATGCTTGGATCAAATAGAAGGATAGACGATCTTTTTTTGTTTTTTTGGTATGTATGTGTTTATTTTGTAGCTTGGGTAGTTTTTAGTTTTGCTCCCTTAACACACCACACTCACACTTTGCACACACTTATAAGTGGGGCCTTATACCCAGGTCTGAGTGAAGCTTATGATAGTGTGAGATTGTTAGTGGTTGCCATTTTGGATGTACTTCCTGTTTGGTTATCGCGAGAATCTCATCTAGGGTTTGACTCTTTCGTGAATGCCCACCTTTTGGACGTACTTCCTGTTTGTGGTCAATGTTCCGGAATGGGTACTTAGCTCTGGAAACCATTTACTAGTGAGTTTTAGAGTCACCCAAGAGAGGTTTCACAAGTTACAATGCTTTAGATCATTAGGGTAGAGATCCACAATTTTAGGTGAAACCCATTCAGGACACAGGAGCATTATGTTTAAGCATACACCTTTTAAAATTGTTTTTAAAATTTTTCCATCATGAATTTGCGTCCCCATTTAAAAAAAACATGATAAAAATTATTTCAACATGCATCCATTCATTTTTCCTCACATATTTTATTGGTGGGTATGCCAGAGAATCGTATGAATCTAAAGCTCAGCTGTGAGTATCATTGGTAAAAGGAATATGGGATCAAGTAATGAGGCATCATCAGCCATGCTAAGAAAGACCCTGACTTTGAAAGCCAAGAAGCCCAGAGTTGAAAGTTTGAAAACCTGTGTTAGCTTGATGACAAAGATTCAGTGCCTGACATTCGATAGAAAGTATGGAAGGATACTTGAGCTGCTAAAGGTGGATGTGCAAGTAGAGGCCATCACTGCATTAGCCCAATTCTATGATCCTCCCATGAGATGTTTTACTTTCCAATATTTCAAAATGGCACCTACTTTAGAAGAATTTGCGCAAATCTTAGGGAATCCATTGGAAAATCCCAAGCCTTATCGATACTTGGGGCACTACCCTTCCATGCAAGTCGTTGCAAATGTGTTGAGAGTTCAGGTACAAGAGTTGCAAATCAAGAAACATAATCGAAGTGGCTATGATGGATTTATGCAAAACTACATAGAAGAGAGAATTAATCATTTGGAAAAAGTTGGAGATTGGACTTCTTTCATGGACGTATTGGCTCTTGCCGTTTATGGGGTTGTTTTGTTTACACACATTGATGAGTACATAGGTTTTGCTGCAATTGATATCTTTTTGGCCTTTAGAGATAGGGGAGAGAGTCCCATACCAGCTGTTCTTGCGGACACATATTGCACTTTCAATTATTGTTATGAGAAGAAAGGAAAGAAGATAGTATGTTGCTAGCCTGTGCTTTATATTTGGGTTGTCACCCACATGTTTAATAATAAATGCAAAGTATCGTGCCCTATTGAAGATTTCAAGATGTGCAATATGAAGGTCAAGAATAGTCGGTAGTGGGCACAAAGTCTAGTTGATCTTAATGAAAAGACAGTTCGATGGTACTCGCAGTGGCAGGAGGTACACGAGGTGATCTATCAATGTGGGAACTTTCCCAATGTACCACTCATGGGAACTAAAGGGTGCATTAATTGTAATCCCTCTTTGTCTTTAAGGCAACTTGGATATCCCATGAGAGACCCACTGTAACACCCCGATTTTCGCTGTTTCGTAATATCGATGATAAATATATAAATATATATTTTTATCCGAGACTTAGAAAATGATTTTGGACAAACCAAGGTCATTTCCTTGTTATACTTATTTTTATAAGGTTACAGGGAAATTTTTGGTTGAAAACTCAGACGGAAGCCGGTCTGCTGTTTTCTGTGTTTTCACTGACAGTAAAAGTTTACTGCTCAGAAGATCTAATTTTGAATCGTTAACGAGATGAAAAATATTTTTATCATATTTACTATGATACTGAAAGTTTTGAAAATTTTGGAAAAAAATTAAAGTATTATGTTTGTTGCGGGCCTATACGTCGAGATGTCTCTAGGCAGAGCCTGAGTCAGATGAATCGGGAAGTCGGCAAAGTAGCAGAGACATTGGATTAACCAACTTGATTAGCATTCTTGACAAGTCTATCCTATCATAAATGGCAATAAATGACAACATTTAATTTTGTTATGAAATGACCAAAATACCCTTGTCTTTTTATGACAATTCCTACAAAATGCCATTTGACAAATTGACCCAAAACTCTTGCCAAATCTACACGGCTCCAACCTTTTCTTCTTCTCCAAGTATTTGAATTCTTCTCCATCAAGTTTTGAAATCTTCTTCATTAAGTTTTGACTTCTTCTTTAAGAAGTTTTGAATTCTTCTTAACCAAGTTTTGACTTCTTCTTCTCCAAGTTTTGATTGCTTCTTCATTAAGCATTTGTTTCTTCTTCATTAAGCTGGTTGCTTCCTCATTTAAATAGGATGTCTCCTTCCTTAAGTCATTTTTTTTCCAAATTCATGATTCTTGCTCCAAAGAGTTTATAACTCGTCTGATTTTTCAGAGCCATTCTGATCAGTTTCTATTTTGAATCTCGAAAAACGTTCAACATGAAAGTTGTTCATCTTTCTCTCTTCTTTCCAACGACATAAAGATCATCCAAAACGGATAATTATGTTGAGAGATATACCCAAAATACCAAAACTGTTCTGAAACCCTAACTTGGTTCATCTTCCCCCTTAAGTTCTCAAGAACACCATGAGACATTCTTGAAGAACATCATCCAAATCATCATTTCCTTTGATCATCAAGAGGCAGTCTCTCTTAATCTTGCTATTCTAAGCTTTTCTCTTCATAAGATTATTGAGTTTATGCCTTTGATCAACATGTTCTTCATTTATTTAAAGTTCTTGAAACTAGATTGAAAAATTCATAACTAATTCTAGAAAAATCCTTTTGACATGAAACCAATTGCTATGATCTTATAATCATCTCTATTTTCATCATCTAGAAGCACAAGAGCATGTGAAATTTCTTTCCCTAAATTCTGGTCATGGCCGAACCTAGGTTGAATTTGAGTTCTTAGGTTTTGTTTCAATTTCATGTTTTGATTCATGATTATATCTTGATAGTTCTTGTATTCAAGTATCTAGAAGATCAAAAATCTAACTTGAGCCTATTTGATTCATCAAAAACCGAAACCCTAGGTATGAGCACTTGTTGATTTTATGATTCAAAAGTTGTTTGAAACACTTGAATCTAACTCTAGGTTGTGTATGTTGATTAAATCCAAGAGTTAAGAAATTTTAGAGATTTCTAACTCCAAACTCAGTCCTTGGCCGAAACCCTAGTTCTTGGAACTAGATGAGTTTTAGTTCATGTTCTTGGTTCATAATCATGGTTAAAGTGATTAATCATGCTTAAGTAACTTATGGATCATTAATCCCTAAGTTAATCAAATTTTAAGTTTCCTAACCTAGAAAATTGGGTAAAGCCGAACCCTAACCCCCATTGATTTAAGTGTGTTGTTGTTTGATTTGATTTATTTTGGTTGCAATTCGTTTGAAGGAAACTACGGGGTTAGCTGACTTACACTGACAAAGAGGAATCGAATGGAGTTCGGGAGATTATTTAGTTCGAGTCTTCAAGAGGTAAGGGGAGCTTGCCTGATGGATTTTTCTCAATAACCATTTGTTTGTGACCATTTGCTTGTTGTGTATTCTGTATAATTGATGTGGTTGTGGTTATCTGATTATGTGGTTTATGTTGTGTTGTATATCTGAGTATCAGTGTTTGATCTGTTTTAGATTATTTATTTGAATATGATATTGCTATGGTACATTATTTGTCTAGTGGTTTGTTGTTGAATGTTGTTTGTGAGTGTTGTTTGAGAAGCCTTGACCGTGGTCGATTCACAACCGACTAATCAGATAAAAGCTTTAATAAGCTGTGTAAATTATATTCAATGTTTTATGGGAAACGTTGGAATATAATAGTGGTGAAAAGTATTATTTTGGAAATTTAAGGAGTGTTGATGATGATAATTTATTAGTGTAAAAATAACTCGAGTCACAATGAGAGAGAAATTGTGAAAATGTTAAGTACTGCTAATTTTGATGAAAGAAAGTTTGTAATATTATACAAAGTTATTTTATGACATTAATTGTTGAAAAGAAGTTAAGATGATTTTAGAAAGTGTTTTCTGTGGAAAAGTTAAGTATTGGATTGAGAAGCTTTAAAAGTGATAATTGATGAATGATTTGGAAAAGAATGAGGACAGATTTGGAAAAACGTAGAAGGCAAGTATTTTGAAACGGCAGTACATATTTTAAGGAAGTTAAAACCTCAAGTGACTCAGATTTGTGAAAACCAAGTTTTATTATTTAAGGATTTTATTGATGAATTTCCAATTTTTGGAAAAGAATTTATGAAAGCAAAACTGATTTAGTGTTAAACGTGGTGTGGAACTTAGTAACCGAGACGTCGGGGTACTAAGGTTCTGTGTTGTGATGGACTCAGTCATTTGGACTTTGAGGGCCTATATTGTATACATGAGGTATACTGTGATGATTTGTATACATGAGGTATACTGTGTTGAAACATTGAAGATGTTTCTAGTGCCACGAACCTACGATTGGTGCACTGGTCGGGAGGTGTCGCGATTGAGCACTCGGACTGTGAGGTCCTATGTTTTGATAAAAGTTTTATGGACAGTGAGGTCCTATGTTTTGATAAATGTTTTATGGACAGTGAGGTCCTATGTTTTGATAAATGTTTTATGGACAGTGAGGTCCTGTGTTGTAATGAAAGTTTTAAAAGTGTTTTAAAACGTTGTGAGTCGTAAGCCATTTTGAGCTTCGGCAAGAGAAAGATTGAGCACAAAGAAAAGAACAAAACAAAAGTGTTTTGCATGCATTTGGCAGATGTGCCTGCGATTTGTGGTTTAATGCAATAATTACCAGCGGCGAAAGGTAATTCCGATATGCATTATCTCATGTGCCTAGGGAGGACATGGAGATGTAGACCCCATCTTACTTGCTTCTGGTGTTGCCACTGATTGTGGACATTAGCAAGGTGTTTGGCCTTGTGTGCCTGGCTATGTATGCCTTTGTTGTTTTAAGATGGGAAGAGGTTGCGCACCTATTGGCAGTTGGCCAAGTTAGCCAGTGTGGCTTTGGGAGTCTGATCAACTCATATGATGTTGGGATATCTCATGAGATTAGGACGAAAATTAGATGATGAATAGAAGTGTCATGCATAATTTTATGGATGATGTTTGGGGTGTTAAACCCACTGATAAACTATTAGCTTATAAATGTTTATGTGGTAAATGTATATGTGTTATGTGGTGTCGAGCATTTAGTTATTGGGTTAAAACTATATATTGGCGTCTCACCCTTACACACACACATTTCAGGATTTTTCTAAGGTCGATATTGTACCTTGGGTACTCTATCACAGATGGTGCGAGAGGAGTTTGTCTAAGTCACTCGAGAGACTTAGATGTAGTTGCTTGATGAGGTATTACTTGCGGAATAACTCTTAGAACGACCAGCTTAGGGTTAAGACTTAGATTATTTTGATAGTGTGTATGAGTTTGGCTCAGAGAGCCTTTATTTTATAATGAAAGGTTTATGGCTCGGAGAGCCTATCTTTTGAATGAAAATCTAAGCTATCACTTTTGGTTTTGTAAAGCTTATGGCTATAACTATTATTTTTATGTATTGATGCCTGGTTGAATTTAGTGTAGCTAGAATTCTGGAGTGAAACTGTAATTATTTTAACAGGTGTTATTTTATATGGGATGTCCGAATTACAGAGGAGACTCTGTCGAAATTTTTGTAAAACTACTATCTTGTATTTAAGTATATCCTTTAAATTAAATAGGCTTGCCAAGCTATAATAGTAAGTTTGTGTGTTGATTATGGCTTAGGAGTGAAGTCGTGACAAAAGAAAAAATTTATACCTAATTTCAAACACTTATGTACTTATATATATTATTTTCCGAAAGCACCAGCAAATTATCTTTTAATTTTATTTTCTTACGAGTTTAGAAGGTAATGCCCAAGGGAGGGTGTTACACCCACCAACTGAAGAAATGATAACTCCTTTTGTTCTTTATGAGAAGGATATGAAGGGCACTGAAATGCTTAAAAGAATTCGCCCGACCTGGGATCGTATCATTCGAAAAAGTAAAGAGCTTGGGAAAAGGAGTTGTGATGCAAAAGAGAGTTATCATCAATGACTAAGGGATAGGGTTCAGAAAATCAAGTTATCCTTTCAGTGCTCAATTCCAGTTGTCAAGGAAATTGTTGATGAGACACTTGTAGCAACCCCAATTACCAGTCTTGCAACTAGAAAACACCCAAAAGGGACAATGTCTTGAGAAGACTAATAAAAGGGCGAGAGTTGAAGAAGAATGCAAGTTCAAGACACAAGATTGCTTGAGGGTTGCAAATAAGGAGTTAGAGTTACGTGGAAAATAAAGAGATAAATCTTGGGATTATGCCAAACAGTTGAAAGAATTGTACAAAAAATCCAAGATGACTGAGAGGAGTGTGCAAAGGCAACTCGGGGATTTCAAACAACAGTTAGAAAATGTGGTGGCTGAGTATGAGAACAGAGTAAACAATGAAAGGCAACATTGGGTAGAAGTTGAGCAAATAGCAGCGGTGTATTAAGAGGGACTGAAGAAGGAACAAGGAAATGCATGTAAGTTGAAAGGTTATATAAGAGATCAAGAGAATATCATCAATGAACTCAAGAATAAAAGAGTGTACTGGAGAGATCGTTTCATAAAGCTGGATAATCATGTGTAAGATCATGCGAAGATCATCAAAGGGCTCAACAATGAAAGCATGTTTTGGAAGGATCGTTATACAAAGTTAGCATGGTTAGCCAACCAAGCAATTGAGGATATCCCAAGATTTTTAAGGAGGGCTGAAGGGATGATGAACCCATTTTCTGTGCTAGCTGAAATTTCTGAATTTCTTGAATATTGTAAAGAGTTGATGGAAAAGATGAAACAAAGGGCTGTAATTGAAGGTCGTGTAAAAGTCTGGATACAATGTACTTGATTTTTATCATTAATAAAAGTTTGTTGCTTGATTCCATACTTCTCCTTAATGTTTTAGTATTTTAGAAGTACTCACAGCATGGGCACTAACGATTCCCTAGCATTCCCACGTCTTAATAAAAAATAAAATAGAGAAAAGAGGCACATGGATTTATACTGGTTCACCCCAAACCTTGGGCTACGTCTAGTCATTGGTTTGACCAAGTATTAACACTATAACTGATCAGGTTACATAAGGTATTATTTCCACACCTAGCCTCTGCAGGCTCAACCAACAAGTATTGTTTGCACACCTAGCCTCTTCAGGCTCACACAAGTATTATTTCAGCAAGTCTCTTCAGGCTCTGAAAATGGTTAGAGTTTAGATGAAGCAGTAGCTTCACAGATTACAACTTTACAGATCTTCCAAGTAACACTCAGTGAGTGAATAAGTATTATAAGTAGGTAAGATCACAATAAAGACTTCTCAATAGATACAAATGATTTGAGCATAGAAGTGTTAAATGAAGAACTTAAGAGAGCTTTGAATGCTTAGAGAGTATTGAATGCTTGGTTGAATACGTTCAGGTGTGTGTCTTCAATAGCCTTCAAAGTCTTCTATTTATACTCATAAGTGATAAATCCGTTGTGGAGAGTTCTTCAGCTGAGTATCCTTTTGTTCTTCATTCATTAATACCAAAGAGTCCTTCTAATCTTGCATTTAATGTTTGTGATCGTTGGTGAGCTTCAAGACAAGTTGAATGTATAGGTTGGCATTGCTTTATCAGAGTGTAGTTTGATTCAGAGCAGTGTTTGTTGCTCTTCAGACTTGGGCAACACGACTTTCCTTATTTGTTCAATGCGGGTCTGCGACCAAGTAAAGTTCACTTTGTCTTTTGCAACAAAAAGAATCTTCAAACGCGGATTGATGTTTTGAGCTTCAGAGACCGAATTTCTTTATTTGAAATCATCAGGGAATATTCTTCGTATTTGAATATTCTTCACAACATGGACGCATCTTTAAGACTTTTTTTTCTTTGTTATGATACTCTTGCTTCATGATCTGCACACTTAATACACATAATAGTGGATTCCACAAGGTTCACTTAAAATCGTTATTTGTTTGGATTCATCAAAATCAGAGATGTCATAGATGTAGTCTTAACAATCTCCCACTTTTTGATGATGACAAACATTTTCTTATGATTTTAATGAACTTAAAATAAAACAGAAGTAAGAATAGTAAATTTTTCAAAGATATTCATGCTCCCCCTGAACTGTTGATTTCATAATGGATTTTTAAGGTGATGATACTATTCAGACGCATGGGTAAAACTATGTACTTATGATCAAAGCGTCTAAGTATTTAAGTTCAGTTAATTATATCTATACTTTCTATTTATACTTCTCATTTATATTTCTCCCTATACTTCTCCCCCTTTGTCATCAGAAAAAAGATAATAGTTATATAGAAAAGAAAGTCTGAGAAAATTTGAATTGATTAATCCATCATAGACAAATACATTGCTGACAAAAGATATAAAAAGACACTAAGAGTTTTGTTTTTCAAAAATCTTCTTGAGAAATGCCACAACAGTCTGCATCATCTCACAAAGACCGCTAATTTCTGCATGAGTGTCTTAATCAGAGATCTCGTATAGTTTCAGTTTTGGCAGGTTCCAATTCAAAAGAAAGCTTCCTTCGAAATATGGAAGCAATCTTGAAGCTAGGAAAGGAGGAGCAACTGGATCCATACCAATGATAGTGGATGCCATTTCAGCAAAGTCATCATGCGGAAATGAAGATGAGGGGCCAGGGTCAGAGGGATTGGTTGTCGTGGGTGGTTCATAATGAACAATTTCCAGACTATGCCAGGAAAAAGAATAACCAGAGGAGAAAATGAAGGTAATATCAAAGAGAATGTGGCACAAAGAAAGAGTTGAAGGAAAAATTGAGTGCAACGAGCCAAAAGGTTGCAAACAAGGAATTCTAAAAGAAGTGTGTTCAAAACTAGGTAAGGAAACGATAAGAGGGGAAAGATTATTGAAAAAGCAAGACATATTTTCATCAGAAAATGGTAAATCAAAAGTGTATACTGAAAAGGGTTTTTATAAAAAGATAAAGGCAAAATAAAAAGAAAAGGAGTAAAGATAAAGGTTGGTTGGAGGGGGTAGAGTTGCCTTGTGTCTGCTCTATCTTCATATGGATTTCCAATCTAGGGAATCTGATAAGAAGTGGCTCATCTGTTGGTGTCTTGAGCTTGTCAAACATAGATAGGCCACAATGTTGAGTTGGGTCTTGAAACACTTGAGGTTCAGGATGACTCATAAAAGAAGTAGACCATGTAACACCTCAAGATTCACCCTTATGTTTATATGTGTTAGTTCTGGCATATATATGTTTGATATTTATATATATACACATATTATTGCATATGATAATATATATATATATATATATATATATATATATATATATTAATATATGATTATTTGCATTAATATGAGATTGTGTCTCTTAGGGCTCGTTTGGTGGTCAGGATAGGATAAGGACGGATAGGATAAGGGAACAGGATAGGAGTATGACAGGATATGAGCAGGATAGGCTGTTATCCTATCCGACGTTTGGTGTCTACCAGATAACCAACTGGACAGCATTATAATTTAAGTATGAATTTTAAAATTTTTCGTTTTTATTCTAAATGTTTTCATTTTTTATTAGATTTATTTTTTTTTTATAATTTTCATTATTTAAATTTATATAAAAAACAAAATTATCCTTATGATAAAATTACATATAATATTTTAAATTTTTTAAATATTGTCTAACTAAAATTAATTTTTTATATTTTTAAATATTCATTTTTTGTTTTTATTTTACATATAGTTAAATTATTAGAATAATTTTATATTTTACAGTTTTTAAAAATAATATAAAATAACAAACTTAGCATTGTGATAAAATAAAAATAAATTTAAAATTGATTATTAATATTTTTATTATTTTAAATTATTTTATATTTTATTATACCTTTTTTTGGTAATCGTGTTAAATTTTATTATACTTTAAATTATTATTTTATTATACTTTAATTATTTTATATATTATATATTTTTATATTTTATTATACTTTAAATCACTCTATCCTACTTGTTACCGAAAAAAAAAATCACCATATCCTATCCTTTTGAGTTCTAACCCAGCCCTCCCCTCAGGATAGAATTTTAACTAGATTGACAAGATAGGATAAGTGACAGGATTGACTTATCCTATCCTGCTGGCTCACCAAACAACAGTTTCAGACAGGATATGATAGCTTATCCTATCCTGTCTCTCTTATCCTGACCACCAAACGGGCCCTTAATGTTTTATTTTATATGTTAATATATGATATGTGATTTTATTAATAATAAGCGACTAAGAATGATAAGATATCGTGTGATTTATTATTTAAATAAAGATAGTGTTATTATTACATTTTAGCCCCTCAACCAATCAGATTTGAGTCCTTATCAATATAGGATCATCCACTTTTTGTTTATATCTTAAGATCTTATCATAATCTCCTAATGATCATATCTAGGAATAACTACCAAATCTGTTGCTAAACGTCCATCAAACTTTTGAGCATCTTAGAGTCCGATTTAGGATTCGATCATGAGACATTAATTTGTAGATATTTCTCCGAGATTTCTAACGACACCAAGAAAGCCTCAATCGGAAACTTGTACCTCAAGTTAAGGTCAAAATACCAAATTGTATACAGTTTGCGCTGAAATAGGAACCCGCTATGACCCAAACTCATATATATACCATTAGACTCGTCCTAAACCTAGTTTACACGACCCCAACACTCATAAAACTGCCTCCCTCCTTCCTCTTTGAATCCTTACGATTTTTCTCCCTAAAACTCTCTCTAGTGAACGGTTCTTGCACCGTTCTTCACTGCTTCTTGATAGGAGAACATCGCTACAAATAAGGGTTCATTGTGCTTGCTGTTTGGGATTTTAGATAAGGTAAAATTCGTGCACCTTGTCCCTTATGTTCTTCCTTTCAAGTTCTTGATCTCTTCCATAATTTCTTGATCTTAGAGTTCAACCAAAGTGTCTCCTTGGCGTCCTTATGGTCGTAGACAAGCACTAGTGAGGCGGGACCCTAGTGGATCTACTTTCTACTTTTGAAATGCGAACCTCGTACTAGGTAAGGGTGAAGAATAGTGTAGCGTAAGATGGGGGTTACTATAGCCCCATTTATTGTTGTTATAATGTATTGATGCCATGATGTGCCTGGTTGTATGACTGAGTTGTTTATATGTTTAATTGGATTAATTAGTATGCCTATTTTTTATAATTGTTGAGTTGTTCATGATGTGGTATGCCCATTTGAATTGTCTTATGCCTTGAGTTTTGGTTGAATTGGTATGAATACCCATGATTATGAATGTTGTTGTTATGACATGGATTATATTGATCACATTGACTGGATATGTTGTTGATGATGATGTTACCGTTATGTTCAATATGTTAATAAGACTATAATTGACTTAATTAGGACTCTTAGTTAACATAGGAATTAAGGGATCAATTCCCCATGCTTCATAAGACATGAACCGTGTTAGTGAGGGGTGAAGTTTCATGCCGAATGTTTTAATTAAGACCCTAGGATCTGATTTGAGAGAATTAGGGAGCATAAACTCCAAGAACACGTTAAATTATGCCCATAACAGTATGGCCCAACCCAGGAGCAAGGCCACGCTGAATAAGGAGCACGACTGTGCTCCCAGTTAAATTCTGGAAAACAGACCGCGCATTGAGCACAACCGTACAGGACAGTGAGCACGACCGTGCTGGGGGTTTAGTACGCCCGTGCTTCCAACTACTAGTCAGAACTTAAGATTAATGAATTAAAGGGGATGTTTACCCCAATTATCCTCATATGATGTAATAATATACTAATCAAATGATAACAAGTTAGATAACTTAATTAAAGATTAATTAAGATAACAAAGACTGATAGGCTGGTTAAGCCGGTACCCGATGGGTTACAACATGTTGGCACGCTTTGGTACTTTTTGGCCAAAGTGATCTCGATGCTTTTTGGTCGAGATGTTGTTATGTTGGACCTTGGTGCTTTTTGGCCAAGGGGACCTTGACCCCACAGTGTGGTTCTAAGGTGTTAATGTTGATATTGGTGATAAGTCTTGGGTGCTTTTAGGCCTAAGCAAAGGAGGTAGTTGCCTTGTGTGTTGTTGTGCCATTTGCATAGAGCATTGGAGTTGATGTTGAGGGGGATGTTCCACATAGGGGAGGTCATCCTAGTTATGATGATCTGGCTCAAGTCTCGGATGGTTCACCCATGGTTTGGTGAACCGTGCGCCCCCGAGGTGGCGTATCCAGTTATGATACATCGGCTATCCAAGGGGTTCCTCGATGGTTTGGGGAACTGCCGGTGTTGGTGCTTTTTGGCCAATACGAATATGTAACTCCGAAATTGACTTCCTGAGTTAGTTGGATCCACATGCATTGATGGAGTAGTGGGATAGGGTTGCATTGTACTGCATAGCATATATTGGATGATTAACATGTTGTTATGGTATTATATGATGATATATAAATATTGTATGTTGTTATATTGCTATGCCATGCTATGATGTATGTTCATCTTATTCCATATTCCCATGCCATTGTGTTTACACGATTTCTTACTCCCTACTTTCCTGTTTCTGCTGTTGCATGTATTTCCTTATGCAGAGGACGATGAGCAGCCAACGGAGGAGTGACTCTGAGGAGCCGCGACGCTAGTTAGAATACTGAGTTATAGTTGTTAGTTTTGTTAGTTGTTTAGTTTGTTTTCGGGATGTATCCGGATTTTGGTTATACCAACTCTGTGTGTGACATTGGGGTTGGGTTTCTCTTTAGCCGTCTTGTTTATGTTTTACTGTTTTAAAACTATTTATTTCCGTGTTTTTTTTTTGTTGAGATGTGAAACCTTGTTATCCAAGTTTTTATTTTTTTCAAATAAATGAATGTTTTATAATTACCTCTTTTAAGTAAATATTTTATATTAACATGCGGGGTAGAAGGGTGTCACATTTAATGGTATCAGAGTAGTTTGACCCTGTCCGGACGTGGTATGAGTCTGTCATTCGTCTGTTGTGTGACTCTTGTTTGAATTGTCTATATTTATATAGACAATGTTACGTGGTACTAAGTACCTATAGTTTTTCTTTGGCTTGACTTACTGCATTTGGCGGTTTGTCTGAACGATCCAAGGAGCCTTCATGTGCTTCTTGTGTTTAGGAAGGTTGTTCTAATATCTCTTGATAATATGAACTCTGCAGCTGATCTTGTGCGCTTATTTTTTTTTTCAAATCCGCTCGATGTTATTCTTGGGATGAACTGGTTATCTTGCAACTATGTTCCCTTTATCTGTTTTGATAAGACCTTAGTTTTTGGAACTCCAACGGAGCCTAAGAATCCGGACCTTCTCTATACCAGCCAATTTCAAGCTTCGATGAAAGACGAAGCCCAAATGTACATTATGATAGCTTCCCTGGAAGTAAAGAGCAGCCCTCCTGATGTCGCCAGCTTGCCTATTGTGCGAGACTTTCCTGAAGTGTTTCCGAGGGATGTTTATAACTTACCCCCAGAGAGAGATATTGAGTTTGCCATAGACTTAGTGTCTGGCATCGGGCCTGTCGCGACCGTCCCGTCCGGGAGCCGCGAAAAGGGATAAAAAGTCAGAGGAGTCGCCACCAATATTTTATTTAGGAAAAAACATTGGAAAATCCATTTATTTTAAGGAAAACTGGTCTAAAAAAAAGAGAGAGAGATGAGTCCGGGAGTCGGTTACGAGTAGGGAAGGTGTTAGCACCCCACATCGCCCGTTTAAAAACGGTACCTCAAGTTAATTGTGCAAAAAACATTTTAACAGCCTTTTAAATATTTATTTTACCCCAAAAATTATTTACAAGAAAGAATTATTTTTAACTTTTAATATTTTAATATTTTATTAATTTTTATTTTTTTAAATTTATTGTTTATAAAAAACTAAATGAGGTTGAACATGGCACATGAGTCCACATGGTAACCTCAAATCTAAGGGACCGAACATGACACCGTGTCCATAGAGCATCCCTAAAAATAGAAAAGTTTAATTATTTTGATTAATTATTTTAACGTAAAAAGAGATACAAAAAAAAGGAAAATTTAGTTTTGGCCCGACAAGATGATTTATCTTGCTCCTACGTATTCCCGGGTGCGATGAGAAACTCAAAGCCACGTAGTTCTTTTGAAAAAGTTTGATTGGTTGGTTGATTTTAATTTTTGATAAAGATTTGATTTTGTTTTGATTTTATTTAAAAAAAAGATTTTATTTCAGAATAAATTCACTTTTGCATAGAGTCCAAGATAACAGTGCTATACGATAAACCCTTACAATTCATATGACACTTGAGGATGATAAATCATACATCAACATCGTAGATTGTTGCATGAATTAAAAGACTTTTATTTTTAAAGGATTTTATTTTTATTTTGTCATTTTTGATTTTTTTGTATTTTTCATAGCTTAGCATATGCCAAGAGGAGGAAAAAAACAAATAAAAATAAATATAAAAATAAATAAAACACAACCACACCCCCAAATAAAAAAAAAACCAACCCACTTAGAGCCCAAACACTTTAATCAGCAAAAATAAAAAAAGTAAAAAAAAAAAGGGCAAATCAAAACAAGAAGGAAACAAATCAGAGAAGCTGTGGTTTCATCATGTTACCACTATGGCAGAGGGGGAACAAGGGTGTCTTAACAGAGGCGCCGGACAACACAACGGAGATGAGCGGCGTGGCGACGTCGAAGCAGGAAACGCGAACTGTGATGAGCGGTACTGGGTGGCGAGGAAAGGGCCGACGATTCGTGGTGGTGACGGACTAAGCAGGGACAGGGGACCCTTCACGATGGCTCGCGGTGGTGGCGAGGCGTACGCGACTGGAGCAGGTGACGATGCTGCTGCGTCAGGCGCGACGGCCGGATCCGCGTGCGGTGGTGCGAAGGACCGAGTGCTGAGTTGTACGGTGATGGATCTGGCCACGATTCGGACTGGCAACGCCGGCACGGCACAACGCGGCAGAGCTCTGGAGGAACTCAATACAGGTATTCGAATCTCTTTTCCTTGATGTATTTGGGTTGTTCTGTTTATTGATATTTGGTTTGGGGAAGGAACTTCAGTTATGGTGCTTGGACCGGTAGAGAAGAGGAAAATGAGTATCTGAGGTGGAAGATGAAGATAATGCAAGTAAGGTGAGTTTTTCTTTTGAAGGCAATTTTGGATAACTCTCTGTGTATTCACTTTCAATTTTTTTTTTTGAAAGAACCCCCCCTGCTTCTTCTACTGTGCGTCTTATATTGGTATCAAAGGGGAGAGGATGACAAACATCTCTGTTGGCCAGCTGTGGAGGAAAGGGACCATTGATGGGGTGTTGTGGAGTGTTGCAGAGATTGAACCATGCTCTAGTCCCCTTCAATTCCCATTTATGTGCCTCTTTTCTCTGATCTAGGCATAACCCTTTTCCCCAAGCTCTGTATAACAACCAAAAATGGAGTCTGAACTTGTGCTGCTTTATGGGAAAGGGTTTTGATGGTTGGGTTATTTCTTTAAGGCAAATCTGAATGTTGTTTGCTTGTTGTATCAAAAAAATTTGCTTGGGAGCATGTTGGTTAAAGAGAAAAACTAAAGGGGAATGACCAAAAATGAAGAAAAACCATGCCCGTCAGACTCGAACAAAAATATAAATGAGCTCACGAGGTGGATTGCCCGTCTGAAGCTCGAGCATAAAGATAAAAGAGCTTACGGGTTGGATTGCCCGTCAGACTCGAACAGAAAGATAAATGAGCTCACGGGGTGGATTGCCCGTCTGAAGCTCGAACTGAAAGATAAAACAGCCTACAGGGTGGATTGCCCGTCAGAAACTCGAGCATAAAGATAAAAAAGCTTACGGGTTGGATTGCCCGTCAGAAACTCGAACAGAAAGATAAATGAGCTCACGTGGTGGATTGCCCGTCAGAAACTCAAACGGATAGATAAAAGAGCCTATGGGGTGGATTGCCCGTCAGACTCGAACAAAAAGATAAATCAGCTCACGGGGTGGATTGCCCGTCTGAAGCTCGAACTGAAAGATAAAAGAGCCTACGGGGTGGATTGCCCGTCAGAAACTCGAACGGATAGATAAAAGCTTGCAAGGCCATATAGACAAATGCAATATATGAATGTCGATTTTGCTCACTGATGGAATGACAATGCAAAAATACAAATAACTAGTTTTCAATTCATAGAAAAAATGATGATGAGAACCCTTATTAATTTTGGGCATGATGCAAAAGATTGATGATAAATTATTTCTTCTTTGCTGTTTCTTTTTCATTATGGATCCTTGACCCCCTTAAAAGCGCCGATCACAGTCAGTCTTGAGGATGAGCTAAAATAAGGCCCGTCTTATCGGGGAGATATCTTGCACTCTTGTTTTCTGATGATAGACATCGTTGATGATAATTATCCCCGCGGTTGATCTTTAATATTCTTTTCTTTCTTCATTACCCTTTATAGGGGAAGCATCGTGCCCCCCATGACCTTTCGAGGCTTTCTAAGGAATTCTAACTGCTTAAAGAGAACCAATACTTGTTTCACATTTTAGTATATACTTATCAGGATGAATGCACACACACAAATGACAAAAGTTAAGAGAAAGGGACCAAGGTAGCGAAATAAAGTAAAGGAAGTCAATGTCATTATATTTGGATTGAAAAAGGTGTACAAAGCATAAGTTGCAAAATATTGCGGAGTAGAATCGCATCTCCTCAAGTGATGTCTCTTTCAATGACTAATTTTAGTATCCCTCATACAATCTTGACTGCTCATTAATTGGCTTCAGAGATGTTGTTTGCCCCGGTCTTCATAGATCCAACCTACGAACTCCCCAAGTTCATCGGCTTGACGACACTTCCATCGTTATGTTTTATTTTATTTTATTTTATTTTATTTTTTGAACCCTAACTTTTGCCTAGACCACCTTTTCAGGTTTTCAGCCTAGCGGGTTGCTCTAATTTTTGCCTAGACTGTCTTTTCAGATTTTCAGTCTAGCAAGCTTTTCTTTTTCATTTTTCACTTTTTTTTCTTTTCTTCTTCTTCTTGGGAAGTGTGTTCAAGTATAATACTTTTTGACTGCATCTGAGTTTACAGGGAGTGGAAGATCTTCCCCATCCATCCTGGTGAGAATTAAAGCCCCTCCAGAGAATGCCTTTTTCACTACGTAAGGTCCGTCGTAGTTCGGGGTCCATTTCCCTCGATGATCCTTTTGGATTGGTAGAATCTTTTTAAGCACCAGGTCACCCTCTCGAAACTGTCGCGGGCGTACCTTCTTCTCATAAGCCCTCATCAGCCTTCTCTGGTATAATTGACCGTGACACAATGCCCCTAATCTCTTCTCTTCAATGAGGCTCAATTGGTCTAGTCGATCCTGGACCTACTCAACTTCTTCTAATTCTGCTTCTCTCAGTACTCTTAATGAGGGGATCTCTACTTCAATCGGGAGCACTGCCTCCATCCCTTAAACTAAAGAATATGGCGTTGCCCCTGTCGAGGTGCGAATAGAGGTACGATAGCCATGTAAAGCAAAAGGTAACATCTCTTGCCAATCTTTATACGTCACCACCATCTTTTGGACAATCTTCTTGATATTTTTATTAGCGACCTCAACTGCCCCGTTCATCTTTGGGCGGTACGGAGAGGAATTATGATGCTTTATCTTGAAATTTTCGCACATCTCCTTCATCATCTTATTGTTCAAATTGGTCGCATTATCGGTGATAATCTCACTCAGCAACCCATAACGACAAATTAACTCTCTTTTGACAAATCTGATCACGACATTCCTGGTCACATTGGAATATGATGCCGCCTCAACCCACTTGGTGTAATAATCGATGGCAACAAGAATGAAGCGATGTCCATTTGAGGCTCTTGGTTTGATAGGCCCGATCACATCCATTCCCCACATTGAGAACGACCAGGGTGCCGACATGACATTCAAGGGAGCTGGCGGCGCATGAACCTTATCAGCATATATTTGACACTTATGGCACTTCTTCGCATAATTAAAGCAATCAGCCTCCATTGTCAACCAATATTGGCCAGTCCTCAATATTTTCATGGCCATTGCCTGACCGCTCGCGTGTGTTCCAAAATATCCTTCATGTACCTCCTCAATTATCAGTTTAGCTTCTTCTGCGTCAACGCACCTCAACAACACCATGTCATGGTTTCTTTTGTAGAGAATATCTCCATCTAAATAGAAACCCATTGCAAGTCTTCTTAGAGTTCTTTTGTCATTTTCCGAAGCGCCCGGAGGGTATTCCCTTATTTGGATGAAGCATTTGATGTCATGGTACCACGGTTTTTGATCAGACTCTTCCACTATCACTTGACAATATGCAGGATGATCACAACTTTCCATTTTGATGAGTGGTAGGTTCCTTTCGTCACTTACTTTGAACATTGATGACAAGGTAGACAGCGCATCAGCTAATTGGTTATCTTCTCGGGGAATATGATGAAATGTGACTTCATCAAACTGCTCAATCAAACCTTTGATGTAATCATGGTACGGAATTAACTTGGAATCTCGGGTTTCCCATTCCCCTCTTAGCTGGTGGATGACTAATGCAGAGTCCCCATATACCTCCAGCATCCTTGCTTTTGCCTCTATTGCTGCCAAAATCCCTAGTGCACAAGCTTCGTATTCGGCTATATTGTTTGTACAATCGAAGCAGAGTCTCGCAGTGACAGGGAAATAATAATTTTCTGGTGAGATTAAGATTGCCCCGATTCCGTGCCCCAATGCATTAGAAGCTCCGTCAAATAACAAGGTCCATTTTTCTTTTTCTGGTGATTGCTCGCGATCAAACAAAGCCATTATATCTTCATCTGGAAAATCACATTGCATCGATCCATAATCTTCTACCGGCTGATTGGCTAGATATTCTGCAAGAGCACTCCCTTTTATTGCTTTTTGGGTGACATAGACAATGTCATATTCTGATAGCAGGACTTGCCAGCGAGCAATTCTTCCAGTCAGAGCAGGCTTATCAAAGATATACTTGATCGGATCCATTTTGGACACCAACCAGGTAGTGTAGCACAACATTTAATGCCTCAAATGGCGAGCCGCCCAAGCCAAGGCACAGCAAGTGCGTTCTAGCAGTGAGTAGTTGGCTTCACAGCTGGTGAACTTCTTACTTAGATAATAGATGGCATGTTCCTTCCTCCCTAACTCATCGTGCTGCCCTAGTACACAACCCATAGATTCATCTAGTACAGTCAAATACATGATGAGAGGTCTTCCTGGCACTGGGGGAACCAAGACTGGAGGCTCTTGTAGTTACTGTTTGATCTTCTCAAAATCTTTTTGACAATCTTCATTCCATGTTACTGCCTGATTTTTGCGCAGCAGTTTAAAGATTGGTTCACATGTCGCTGTTAATTGGGAAATGAACCTGGCAATGTAGTTCAATCTTCCTAAAAACCCACGAACTTCTTTCTGTGTTTGAGGTAATGGCATATCGTTGATTGCTCGAACCTTTTCAGGATCAACCTCTATTCCTCTTTGACTAACAATGAACCCCAGAAGCTTGCCTGATTTCACTCCGAAAGTGCACTTGGCTGGATTCAGTCGGAGCTTAAACTTTCTTAACTGCTCGAAAAGTTTCTGCAGATTATCAACGTGGTCATCTTCGGATCTGGACTTGGCGATCATGTCATCTACATAAAATTCTATCTCCTTATGCATCATGTCGTGGAATAAAGTCACCATAGCCCGCTGATATGTTGCCCCAACATTTTTCAAGACAAAGGGCATAACCTTATAGCAAAAGGTTCCCCACAAAATGACAAATGTAGTTTTCTCCATATCCTCAGGTGCCATCTTGATCTGATTATATCCCGAAAAACCATCCATGAAAGAGAATAATGCATGTTGAGCAGTATTATCTACAAGAACATCAATGTGAGGCAAAGGAAAGTCATCTTTTGGGCTAGCTCTGTTCAGGTCTCGATAGTCAACACACATTCGAACTTTTCCATCTTTCTTGGGAACAGGAACGATGTTAGCAACCCATTGAGGGTACTTTACAACTTCTAGTAAACCTGCATCCAGCTGTTTTTTGACCTCCTCCTTGATCTTTAAGGACATTTCCACTTTCATCCTTCGTAGCTTCTGCTTTACTGGAGGACACTCCGGCTTTAATGGCAATTTGTGTTCTGCTACACTGGGGTCTAACCCTGGCATGTCTTGGTACGACCATGCGAAAACATCTTTATAATCCATCAACAACCTGATCAACCTGTTCCGCTCGGCTTCTTTCAGGGAAAGGCCAATCTTGACCTCTTTTTTATCATCTTTGGTTCCCAAATTGATTAGTTCACTCGGCTCTTCATGGGGCTGAATTTTCCTGGCTTCTTGTTCTACCAATCTCAACAGTTCATGGGGAACTTCCCCGTCATCATCAACAACCTCCTCAGCATGATCAACGGAATAGTCAAAATTGTATGACGAGTTACTAACACTGTCGTTTTCAAGAGAGTCACCTTTAGATATGCATTTTGGTAATTATCAGGGAAAGATGAATGAATAAAGGTTAAAGACGAGAGACTGCATTTATTGGTGAGGGATGGTGAACAAAAAACGAAAGTAAAAAAGATATAACAACACAAAGATACTGAATGCATGCATTTATTGATAAGTCATACTGAAGCAAAAACAAGTAAGCCCATTACAACAAAACTCCTAAAGCCTTGGGCAGAGCTAAAGGATAAGCATTACAGAATTACTTTGAAAAGGACTCTATGGTCTTGGGGAACTCAATGATCTCCCAATTGTTGAGCTCTGTATCCGGAGAGCATGGATACACCAGATTGATACTGACACGCTGTCGCGCACGCGTCAAAAAGCGAGCGGTTTGTAAAAATATGTAGTTAGGGAGCGACAACTCGAGTATCGTCTCACAAGGACTTTTGGATTGTTGTTAACAGAAAAGTCAGTTTTTGGGGGGTTTTGGATTTGAAATTAAATTAAGAAAACAAAGCAGAAAACAATGCAAACTAAATAATTATCAAATAAGCTAAACGATCAACCTACTGCTCTCGGTTTCCCGCTATCATTGATTCATATAATTCCAAGCCCTAAGCGGATTCTAATCTCCTTTCGATTGTAACATCAATTAACAAGCGAAACCGACGCTACAAGACATATGTTCCTAATTCCCGAATTAAGCAAACGGGGTGAAGCGCTCGTGAATTAAGCAAACACGAATGAACACACGTGAATTAAGCAAACGCGATTAAGTTTAGGAACACACAATCATCGAAACAAATCAATATATATTCTATATAATCCTGAATTAAGCAAACAGAACATACAGAACAAATATTGAAAGAGAATAGCAATGAGTTCAGGAATTACAGAACCTCAAGCGTCAATGGAACCCGATTACAACAGATCAATCTAAGGAGACTAGTTCTCCATTAACAACTATGACAAAACCTACGAACAAACTTGCAGCCGTCAAAATGGGAGAGAAGAAGAAGATGAAGAGGAGATCATCAGTTCTGGCCTAAAACAGATATAAATACAGATTCTGGGTTACGCTCTCTCGCGAGGCGAAACATGATTCGGGAGGCGAATCTTATGAACAGGCCCTCAGCGTTTGGAATTCTCATGAAGCGAGGTGGTGATTCGCGTGGAGAAACAGAGAGGATGACATTTCTGGCACAGTGAGGCTTCAGGCTCGCGAGGCGAGTAGCCTCTCGCGTGGCGAATAACTCCAGAATTGCTTCTCTTTATTAACCTGAAAACAAGAGGTAGCAGTAAGTGCTTTATTTGACTCTAAATCAGATAAATTACCCTAAAACTACTTTAGAGACTCAAAATGATGCTTGAAGACAATCAAGTCTAATTTGGGCGAAAACGAGATTAAACTTGAATAAAACCACTGGCTTTACTAGTCAAAAACTAGTCGAGCCAGAGGCTGATCAAAATACCCCAAACTTAAACTTTGCTTGTCCCCAAGCAAACTAAAACTCAAAAAGGACTCAAACTTGGCAAGCTTAAAGGTTTCAATCAAATTCGCACAAATTTCATGCAATATTTCAACAAAACAATTTCTCTTCAATGTTTCCCCCCGTTTTCAACAATGCAATCCCCACATTCATTTACTCTAAACATTTGAGAATTTCATCATTCATACAATCATTAATCTAAGTTGAGGGTCCAAGTTACACACAAATAGGGAGATCACCAAATTCAAACAATCGCCTTCCTCACAAGGGCATTTAGTGTTTCACTCATTTGCTCAATTTGTCTAGGCTATCAACATTGCACTCAATTTCACTTTTAAGAGCACTTCCCATAAATTTGATTTTCATCTCAATCAAGGTTCCCACAAAAACATGCATGCAACATCAAAAGGTGTTTTAAAGGTTGTAATGGGGCCTGGCTAAGGGTAGGATATACAAAGGTACTAGGTGTAAGTCCCTAGGAGCTAAGAGAGCATGAGCATTTTGATAAATTGAATTTCCACTCAAGTTCCTTTTTCCATTTTTCTTTATGCTTTTGGGGTGACTACAACCTTTTTCCTTTGATACCATTTTTGACATTTTTGTTCTCTTTTTTTTTCTTTGCCCTTTGGCTTCAACCTTTATTTTTTTCTTTTTCTCAATCCCAAGCAACACATCATATCCTTGTAGCCACCCCAAACTTAGCTTCTTGCAAACCTTCTCTTGCTAACCATCCATGCTCTCCTAATCCTAAGATCGGGTTAACATGGTTTTTCAGATTTTTGGCTTGTAACATAGGGTCATCAAGAAGCAATAGGCTAATTAGGCTCAACGGGGCTAACTAGGGAACATGCATTAGGGACTGGTTCTTTTTAGGCCAAGTAGTTAACTCAAAGAAAATTGCCTAAATCATTTGATGCAAACACATAAACATGCAAACCATTAAGAGATTCAAGCAAATTTGGGAAAGTGCAACTCAAAAGTGATTCACACAGTTAAAAACATATTGGAGGCTCAAATCCTCACCCGGATAGTTTGCAACTGTTTGACCGAGATTCTATCCCTAGTGTGTGCATCCCTTCACCCCAAACTTATCATAAATCATGCAATCATAACAGAATATCTCAAAGTTCAGTTTTCAATTTTTCACATGGGGATCAATTTTCAAATTTCAAGACTTAGGGGGAAATCATCAACAGTCAACACATGTCATGCAATCAATCTATGCAAAATTCAATCAAAACCAAATCAAGCTTGCCGACATAAGACTCACACAAAAAAAACTCTTGATCTTCTCAAATTTTTCAAGAGCTAAAAGCAAACAAGACAAAAACAAAGCAAGGAAAAGATAATTAAAAAGAAGAAGGTTTAGAGAAAACTCATGGGGGTGGTTCCACCGGGATCCCACTGCTTGTGGTACAACGGCCACGGAATGCCCAAATTGCAATATGATCCTCCCGGATCCCATGGCTTGTAGCATAAGGCCCACGTGATAGACAAGGGACAAAAGCTTATTCCATGGTCCCCTCACTTGCAACCTTGATATGGAAGTGAACACTTGACAATTATGGTGACCTCGCCGAGTGTGGCGGACTTCTCACTCCCTCTTGGGTCAAAGATGACCTCCTTGTTAATCTTGTCAACAAAGTCCTCCCAGTAAAAATGGGGTTCAACCTCTTGGAATGGCCATAGTGCCTTCATATCCAAGGGTTCAAAATCCAGAGGATTGAACTCCAACGCTGGTGGTTCCACAGTGGGAGGTGGCAAATAGGTAGAGAGGATCTCTGGTGCTGCTTCAACTTCTGCACGTTCTTCATATATTGCATTATCTAATCCATCACCTACTATACATGCAGAAATCTCAGCACACACCACACAAGGGTTAGCGTTAGTATAATCAGCACATATAGTACAACAAACTGAATTAGAAAAAACTTGAATGTCTGGAAATTCAACACACAGTTCATCAGTAATAGTGTTCTTGACATCATTATCAAAATCATGTTCAAAAGAAGTATTGTCAAGAACAACTATTTGTGAATCTGTATGTTTCTCAAGGAGATATTGAGTTTACAGTGCAACTGAGGTGGAGGCAATGTGATCAATTTGAGCGGCCAACTTCTGAAAACCAGCTTCTGGCCTCTGTTGGAATTGAAGATTGTGTTCTGCCATCCGTTGATTGTCCTCTGCCATCTGTTGCACCAATTCTTCCAGACTGAGCTGGGCTAGTGTAGGGTCGGGCCGATATTGGTGCTGACTTACTGTCATCTGATTCACCAAAGAAGCTATCTCATCCAAGATGCCCTGTCCTCCACCATGTTGGCCAGAATAGTGGTTCACTCCGTTCATGCCAGAATTACTACTAAACTCATAACTTCCAGCAAAGTTAGGATAATATATGCATGGCTTATAATCAACATAAGGTACGTAATCTTGCATATAGTTGTCCATGGGAAGTACTACGATTCATAACCAGACAAAGCAGCCATAACTAATTCAGCAATGCAGATTTTTTTATTTTTTTATTTATTTATGTATTTTCTGTTAATAACAACAAGAGTCCCCGGCAACGACTCCAATTTTGACACGCTGTCGCGCGCGCGTCAAAAAGCGAGCGATTGGAAAAATATGTAGTTAGGGAGCGACAACTCGAGTATCGTCTCACAAGGACTCTTGGATTGTTGTTAACAGAAAAGTCAGTTTTTGGGGGGTTTTGGATTTGAAATTAAATTAAGAAAACAAAGCAGAAAACAATGCAAACTAAATAATTATCAAATAAGCTAAACGATCAACCTACTGCTCTCGGTTTCCCGCTATAATTGATTCATATAATTCCAAGCCCTAAGCGGATTCTAATCTCCTTTCGATTGTAACATCAATTAACAAGCGAAACCGACGCTACAAGACATATGTTCCTAATTCCCGAATCAAGCAAACGGGGTGAAGCGCTCGTGAATTAAGCAAACACGAATGAACACACGTGAATTAAGCAAACGCGATTAAGTTTAGGAACACACAATCATCGAAACAAATCAATATATATTCTATATAATCCTGAATTAAGCAAACAGAACATACAGAACAAATATTGAAAGAGAATAGCAATGAGTTCAGGAATTACAGAACCTCAAGCGTCAATGGAACCCGATTACAACAGATCAATCTAAGGAGACTAGTTCTCCATTAACAACTATGACAAAACCTACGAACAAACTCGCAGCCGTCAAAATGGGAGAGAAGAAGAAGATGAAGAGGAGATCATCAGTTCTGGCCTAAAACAGATATAAATACAGATTCTGGGTTACGCTCTCTCGCGAGGCGAAACATGATTCGGGAGGCGAATCTTATGAACAGGTCCTCAGCGTTTGGAATTCTCGCGAGGCGAGGTGGTGATTCGCGTGGCGAGACAGAGAGGATGGTATTTCTGGCACAGTGAGGCTTCAGGCTCGCGAGGCGAGTAGCCTCTCGCGTGGCGAATAACTCCAGAATTGCTTCTCTTTATTAACCTGAAAACAAGAGGTAGCAGTAAGTGCTTTATTTGACTCTAAATCAGCTAAATTACCCTAAAACTACTTTAGAGACTCAAAATGATGCTTGAAGACAATCAAGTCTAATTTGGGCGAAAACGAGATTAAACTTGATTAAAACCACTGGCTTTACTAGTCAAAAACTAGTCGAGCCAGAGGCTGATCAATACCATGATCGGCAGGATAACCATCTTCGATAGCTGTTGCTTGGTCCGGGAATGCAAACCCTACGCTTCGGAAGCTCTGTCGAATGTCACAGATAGGAACCCTTTCAGCCTTGTATTCACGATTTTCCAGCCGAGCCAACCTCTTTCTTTTCTTCTCTTCTATAACCCTCATCTTGTCGGCCTTGGTGGGCTTGTATCCCAACCCAAACCTGTCCTTGTTCTCAGTGAGCATGAGAATGTCAGCGACACCTTGGCTGTTCTTCCCCAAACCGCTTCCAGGTTGGTATCCTCCTTCGAGCATAACCCGGGCCATCATGATGAATGCTTTAGATGACCGAGGTTTCAAGAGTGGAGAACTATCCCCAACATAAGTGGCATTGGCAATTTCAAGTGACTGGAAGGCGGTCTCGAGGGCTTCCTCGGCATCTTCAATATAAGGGGTTGTCGATGGCTTGCTTACTAACAGATTGTCCTCTCCAGAGACAATTATCAACTTACTATCAACAATGAACTTCACCTTCTGGTGCAATTTGGAAGGTACAGCTCCAGCCGAATGGATCCATGGTCGCCCCAGGAGACAACTGTATGTTGATGTGATGTCCATTACTTGGAAAAGTACTTCAAAGGTGCAAGGGCCAATATGAATGGGCAATTCTATTTCTCCCATGACTTCCCTTCGGGTGCTATCAAAAGCTCTTACAATCATTGTGCTTGGCTTCATATGAGTTCCATCAAAAGGTAACTTTGCCAGTGTTGACTTTGGCATTACATTCAAAGAAGAGCCTTTATCAATGAGAACCCTGGCCATGACATGGTCTTGGCACTTCACAGAAATGTGCAAGGCCTTGTTGTGCCCCATACCTTCAGATGGTATTTCATCATCGGTGAAGGTGACATAATTATCAGCAACTATGTTACCTACAATGTTATCGAGCTTATCAACTGTGATGTCATGGGAGACATGCGCTTGATTCAACACCTTCATCAGTACTCTCCTGTGTGGCTCAAAGTTCATCAATAGAGACAAAAGAGATATCCGAGCCGGACTTCGATTTAATTTATCCACAATCCTATATTCACTCTGCTTGATGAACTTCAAGAATTCACTTACTTCTTCATCAGATACCTCCTTTTTACCCCCGTTTGCTTCCTTGTCATTTAGGATTCCTTCCAACTTCTCTTTCCCTTTGTGATCCTTTCCTTCCTTTTCTATTTCCACCCTTCGCAATGCCTCCGGAGTGTAAATGCGACCACTCCTAGTCATTCCACCAATTCCTGAAATGTTGGGAACCACAGTAGTCCCGTCGGAAGGATTGGGTTGAACCTGCATCTCATATTTCTATGGTACCGCTTTGGTGTCCTTGTAAGGGAAAGGACTTTGAACTCGGATGACGATCGGTGTTGGCCCACTTGGGACCGGCAAAGGTTTCTTCTCAGTATAGTATATCACCACTGGTTTCGGAGTGACTTGCTCAGGAACTGGTTGAGGATTAACCACAACAGTAAAAGGGGTTATCTTGATTGGGGTTGGGGAAATTGTAGATTCAACAACCATATTAATGGCATACTCATTTGATTCACAACCAATTAAGATAAACTTCATATCTATTAATTGTTGCACAACCTGCCGAAACTTCGAACAGTCTTCAATCGAATGGCCCATGTTCCCATCAAAGTCACACCTTATCTCTCCATCGAGAGCTTTTTCTTCCGCGATCGGGATTTGGATCAATCCATATTTGCACATCTCTATGAAAACAACTCTCATAGGAGTCTTAACATATATCGGCCACTTTACCCTTGAGTGTATGTTCCAAGAAGCTCTCAACGTCATTGACTCCCGAACTCCCATGATTTGGCATAGGACCCTGTGCTACATTTGGAGCATCCTTCTGAAAGCTCAACCATTTGGCATTAATCAGGTCTTGCACCTTAAACTTCAAAGCGTTACAACTCTCAATGGAATGACCTGTGGCCCCATCGTGATATTCACATTGAGCATTTGGGTCATACCACTTTGGATAAGGAGGGTCTATTGGTCTTGTCGGGATAGGAGTTAGCACGGATTTGCTCACAAGTTGGCGGAATAGTTCGGTGTAGGTCATGGGTATTGGGTCAAAACGCACTGGCTTTCTTTCCGGGTTATACGGTGGTCTTGTCTGGCTGGTGTTTGGGTTTGGATTTAGGGGCTGAACGATTCGAGGTGGCATGGTGGGGTGTGTTTGAGGCTGAGAAGGGTATGATGGTCGGTAGGGAGCCATCTGTTGAAGGTTTGGAAATTGCGAGGTTGCAGCGATGTATGGCTGGTTGGCTTGGTGATATGGAGGTGGTTGGTAATATAGGGCGTATTGGGCATGGAAGGCGGGTGTTTGGTTTGGTCTCCATTGGTTCGATTTCTTCTGTTCAAAGGTTACTGCATGTGCTTCTCCCTCCTTCTTTCTCACAAACGGGGCTTTCTTTGGGCCGTTCCCTACTGAAGTCTCGACGATCTTGCCATTCCTCATTCCACTTTCAATTCTCTCGCCGATGATGACCATGTCAGAAAAATTTGATGACACACTCCCAATCATTCTATCATAGAAGGGCGACTAGAGTGTATCAATGAACATTGCTACGATTTCCTTCTCGGCTAAGGGGGGCTCCACCTGAGCAGCCAGTTCCCTCCATCGTTGTGCATACTCTTTGAAAGTCTCTACGTCCCTTTTTGAAATATTTTGGAGTTGCATCCTATCGAGAGCCATGTCAACATTGTACTTGTACTGCTTCAGGAATGCATCTGCTAGATCTTTGAAGGATCGGATGTGTGCCTGCTCGAGATGCGTATACCAATTTGAAGCTGCCCCAGTTAAACTGTCTTGGAAGAAGTGAATCAAGAGCTTATCATCTTGGGCATATGACGCCATCTTCCTAACGTACATGGTCAAATGGTTTTTGGGACAAGTGGTTCCCCGATATTTGTCAAAATCGGGCACCTTAAATTTCGGTGGAATTACAACATTTGGCACCAAACAAAGTTCCGAGGCATCCCGAAGACCATAACTATTTACCCCTTCAATGGCCCGCAATTTTTCCTCTAGTACTTCCAGCTTTTCTTTAGATTGAGAAATCCCTCCCGACTGATTCACCGGAGTTTCTCCGTACATATTATGGGGAAATGGATATAGCATGGAGGAGGAACCGAAGTTTGGCATCATTTGAGCCCCTTGGGGTCCATAATGTAGGGTGTATTGTGGGGGTCTTGGATTGACAGAAGGTGTCACTATCGGGGTGTTACCATCTATAGGGTTGACAGTTTGTGTTTGCGGTATTTCGACAGCATTGGTGGGGATTTGTGTCTGAGTGATGTGTTCGGAGTTCTGAATGCCATCTTGTTGACTGGGGGCTGTTGGTGGTACAAATCCATGAGGCAAACTGTATGGGGGATTGTTCGGGTCAAATGAAAAATGAGTTTGGTTGAGAGGCATCATGGCCCCTGGTTGGTTGAAGCCTTGAATAGGAATCTGAGAAAAATCGGGCGGGATGAGAGGTGTGACTGGCTGTCCTTCGTTCGAGGCTGGAGGGTTCTCCTCTGTGTTCTTCTCCTTCTGCATTTCTTGTACGATCTCCATCATCTTAGCCATCTGATCCTTGATTTGACTGACTTCATCCCTGATCTCTTGAACTTCTTCTAATTCATCCGCCATGGTTCTTGCCTGTGATAGAGTGCGATAAGGGTGTCTTGGAGCAATTGTTCAAAAACCACACTGTTTTATTTAATAAAAGAAAGAATAAATGAATAAAATCAAAAGAAAGAGCAGAAACCAATTAAACTCCATTTTTTTTGACAGGAGGACCGTCGCATACACTTATAGCAAGAAGACTCATCCTGGAATCAAATCTAGTGGTATAATTCCCTCTAGCTTGGCTGCAGTTGATGTCAAGTCCAAGGGAGAATTCACTCCTCGATAGACCACATCTGTACTACCAATGTTATTGTTTGACGATAGCCATATTTTACGCAGAAAACACATCGTTTTTAGGGTAAAATATAGTTGATGAAGTATCTAAGGGAGAATTCACTCCTCGACAGATATCATCTAGAGAAAGAGAGAGCATTCCACAAGAAATTGACGAAAACTTCCATTTCATTAGATGAATATTGCAATACAAACATGAGCCTTTGGTCAAATAGAAGAACAATATATCGAGAGTTTTCATATTTCTAAATCCATCTTCGGGGACCGCAAAATACTATGTCAAGAGCTTCGTCTTCTTGGAACTGCTTGCATTGCTAGTACTCTTTCCGATGCTAGGTCCTTCCATTATTTGCTATAAGATTAATGCTAAGGTCTTCCTGTCAAGAAACACAAATAAAGAAAAAAGAAATGAAACACACAAAAAATTCCCTACATGCTTCATGTTGCATGAGCCCTAGTAGGGTTGGGAACCCTATGTCGGGTATGCTGTCAATGCACTACCTTCACTATGACATGCCGCTTATTAGAAGTGCAATAATATTCGAACATGTCATTCGGGCTTGGAGCGACGATGTGTCCCCCCCTTTTTTTTCCTTTTTTAGAAAGCTTCATAATAAATATGTATGTGCATGGCAATTTATGTTTATGATGCCAAAGAATGGAGAGATAGAAAGAGTATGCTCCCTTTGTCCTAAATTGGGTAAAACTTAGGGTTGGACAAGCCTGAGGTAATGACTCTAAACAGGTTGGCTACTAAGTTTGCTCTATCAGTGAAAATCAGGTAGGATCTAGACTTCTAAAAAGCTATGGTACCCAGATTGCCCTTATCCCGAAAGATAAGGATCCGATTCATGAATCTAGTCACAAGTAGGGATAAACCCTCTCAATATGACCATCCCATGATATCGGGTACAACCTAAGTAGTGAATCAACAAATATCAGGGAGGTACGAGACCTCTTCAATGACAATGTCGAGACACCGCCTAATCCTTGAGTTTTGAGCAAGCTCGGGTACAGAGCCAAAAGTGTGTAAGTTGTGATAGTGATGTGTGTGAGGGGAGCACACAAACCTTCACAAAAACCTACTAAAAAACCTGCAAAAGGAACAAACAACACAAATACAAAAGTTCTCTACCCTAAGGTTGCAAGAATATACAAAAGCAAATATGAAAGCATAAAAAAAGAAATAAAACAAAAAGGGTAAAACAAAAATTTTCAAAGCTGTTAAAAAATAAAGAATAAAAAAAATTGCACAACCAACTAGGATAGGTCTGACTCTCAAAAGTCCCCAGTGGAGTCGTCAGCTGTCGCGACCGTCCCGTCCGGGAGGCGCGAAAAGATGGAGTGTAAAAAAGACAGAGGAGTCGCCACCAATATTTTATTTAGGAAAAAACATTAGAAAAACCATTTATTTGAAGGAAAACTGGTCTAAAAAAAGAGAGAGAGAGATGAGTCTGGGAGTCGGTTACGAATAGGGAATGTGTTAGCACCCCACATCGCCCGTTTAAAAACGGTACCACAAGTTAATTGTGCAAAAAATATTTTAACAGCCTTTTAAATTATTATTTTACCCCAAAAATTATTTACAAGAAAGAATTATTTTTAACTTTTAATATTTTAATTTTTTATTAATTTTTATTTTTTTTTAAATTTATTGTTTATAAAAAACTAAATGAGGTTGAACATGGCACATGAGTCCACAGGGTAACCTCAAATCTAAGGGACTGAACATGGCACCGTGTCCATAGAGCATCCCTAAAAATAGAAAAGTTTAATTATATTGATTAATTATTTTAACATAAAAAGAGACACAAAAAAAAAGGAAAATTTAGTTTTGGCCCGACAAGATGATTTATCTTGCTCCTACGTATTCCCGGGTGCGATGGGAAACTCAAAGCCACGTAGTTCTTTTGAAAAAGTTCGATTGGTTGGTTGATTTTAATTTTTGATAAAGATTTGATTTTGTTTTGATTTTATTTTTAAAAAAAAGATTTTATTTCAGAATAAATTCACTTTTACATAGAGTCCAAGATAGCAGTGCTATACGATAAACCCTTACAATTCATACAACACTTGAGGATGAAAAATCATGCATCAACATCGTAGATTGTTGAGTGAATTAAAAGACTTTTATTTTTAAAGGATTTTATTTTTATTTTGTCATTTTTGATTTTTTTTTGTATTTTTCATAGCTTAGCATCCTTTTTTGAAAGAACTTGGCCCAATAAACAAACTAGAAGGAAAACAAAACTGATGTCTTGGTCTTAAGGACACTAAGCCCATATGCCAAGAGGAGAAAAAAAAAACAAATAAAAATAAATATAAAAATAAATAAAACACAACCACACCCCCAAATCAAAAAAAACCAACCCACTTAGAGCCCAAACACTTTAATCAGCAAAAATAAAAAAAGTGAAAAAAAGGGCAAAACAAAACAAGAAGGAAACAGATCAGAGAAGCTGTGGTTTCATCATGTTACCACTATGGCAGAGGGGGAACAAGGGTGGCCTAACAAAGGTGCCGGACAACACAACGGAGCTGAGCGGCGCGGCGACGTCGAAGTAGGAAACGCGAACGGCGATGAGCGGTGCTGGGTGGCGAGGAAAGGGTCGACGATTCGTGGTGGTGACGGACTAGGCAGGGACAGGGGACCCTTCACGATGGCTTGCGGTGGTGGCGAGGCGTACGCGACTGGAGCGGGTGACGACGCTGCTGTGTCAGGCGCGGCAACCGGATCCGCGTGTGATCAGCCTCTGGCTCATCTAGTTTTATGGCTAGTATGACCATGGTTTTGTGCTAATTATATTTCGCTTTCACCCAAATTAGACTCGATTGTCCTCAAGCAACATTTTGAGTCATTCAAGTAGTTTTAGGTTAATTTAGCCAGTTTTGAGTCAAATAAAACACTTATGGCTATTTCATTGTTTTCAGGTTAACTTAGAAGTCAAGGGAATGAAGAAACAGGGGAATTTCAATCCTGGAGGTATTCGCCCCGCGAGAGTCTACTCGCCTCGCGAACCTGAAAGCCAGCCTGAACAGCAGAATGTCATCCTCTCTGTCTCGCCCCACGAACCTCTTCTCGCCTCGCGAGCCTGAAGGCTGACTGTTCCAGAAAATGCAAACCTCTCTGTCTCACCTGGCGAATCCATGTCTCGCCTCGCGAGCCTGAAGACCAGAAGCCATCACGCACAGGCCCTGATACTCATAACGGGCGTAATAAGAAGACTCTTAAATTCCTCGCCTCGCGAGCCTTTCTTCGCCTCGCGAGAAGTCCAAACGTTTCAGATTTCTTCATAAGATTCGCCTCGCGAGTTGTGGTTCGCCTCGCGAGAGGGCACAGATCTTGAATGTTATAAATTGTTGTTCTGGGCAGATTAGGAGACACTTTTCATTATCCACTGTTTTTTTATAGATTTTCTGGTTGTGCTGCGTTTTTATGGAGAACTAATTTTCTTGGATTAATCTACTGTAATCGGTTTCCACCGCACTTGAGGTTCTATAATTCCCGTTTTGTTTGCTTTTCCCTTTTCAATACTATGCTATATATTTCTGTTTGCTTAATTCAGGAGTGTATAGAATTTGTGTTGATTTATTTCGGTGATGTTATGTTCCTATATTGAATCGCGTTTGCTTAATTCGCATGTGTTCAATTCGTGTTTTCTTAACTCATGAAGGGCTTAACCCCGTTTGCTTAATTCGGGAATTAGGAACATATATCTCGTAGTAGTGATTTCGCTTGTTAATTATTGCTACAAACGAAAGGGGATTAGAATCTGCTTAGGGCTTGGAATTTATATGAACCGATGATGGTTGGGAAACCGAGAACAGTAGATTAATCGTCCTTAGCTTATTTGACAATCTCTTAATTTGCTCTGTTTTTATTGCTCTGTTTTTGCTCTGTTTTCCAATTAAATTTCAAACCAACCCCCCCCCCCCAAAAAAAAAAAAAACTGATTTTTGTGGTAAATAACAATTCAAGAGTCCTTGTGAGACGATACCCGAGTTGTCGCGCTCTACTACAATTTTGTAAACCGCTCGCTTTTTGACCCGTGTACGACAGCGTGTCAAAAATTGGCGCCGTTGCCGGGGACTCTTGTTTGTTATTTTCGCATTTTTTTTTTCATTTTTTTTTCGTTTTTGTTTTGAATTAGTCTGGCTACTAGGTCTACTTGCCCTGACTTGTGTGATTTTTATCCTGAAATTGAAAGAACACCGCACACACGCCGTAGAGCAACTCGGGCTAGCACTAGTGGTGATTCTAATTCTGAAACTGTTTTTGATAACATGGGTGACCAAAGGACATTAAGACAACTTGCTGCCCCTGATGTTAATTATAATGGCTTGTGTATTGAATATGCTGGTGTTGTTGCTCCTTTTGAATTAAAATCTGGTTTAATACATTTGTTGCCAAGGTTTAGTGGTCTTGCAGGTGAGGATCCACATAAGCATCTGAAGGAATTCCAGGTTGTCTGCTCTACACCCTTGAGACCATAGGGAATAACTGAGGATCACATCAAGCTGAGAGCCTTCCCGTTCTCACTACAGGGCGCTGCAAAGGATTGGCTGTACTATCTTGAGCCAAACTCCGTTACCACCTGGAACGATTTGAAGAAGGTCTTCTTAGAGAGATATTTTCCTGCCTCCAGAGCTGCATCAATCAGGAAGGAAATATGTGGCATCAGACAAGGCAATGAGTCATTGGCTGAGTATTGGGAGAGATTCAAGCAGTTGGTATCCAGTTGCCCTCAGCATCAGATTTCTGAGCAGCTCCTTATTCAGTATTTTTATGAGGGGTTACTACCGATGGATAGAAATATTTTGGATGCTGCTAGTGGGGGAGCACTTGTGGATAAGACCCCAGCTGCTGCCAAGCAATTGATTGAAAATATGTCACTAAACTCCCAGCAGTTTACAACCAGGAGAAATTCTGTTGAGACAAGGGGTGTGAATGAGGTCCATAGCTCTTCTTCCAACCAGGCCCTTGAGAATAGAATTGATGAGATCACTTCTTTGGTGAAGCAACTGGCAATGGATAAGGTTCAGCCGGCAAGGTTGTGTAGCATGTGTAGTTCTCCTGAGCACCTATCAGATGCATGCCTTATTCTGAAGGATGAGTCAGTCACTGATTTGCCTCAAGCTTATGCAGCTAATCTCTATAATCAAGGCAACAATCAGAACCGGTACAACACTCCTGACCTCTCCACAAATAAGTACCACCCCAACTGGAGGAATCATCCTAACCTTCGGTATGGGAACTCATCCACACAACAGCAGCTGATAGCACCACCACAGAATCCTCCCCAATTAACCACCTCTTCACCTTCTGGACCTTCACTAGAGGACATGTTCAAGCAAATGACTTCACAAATAACTGCACAAATAAATGCACAAAATATCCAGTTTCAGCAAAGGGTTGGAGCGATTCTGAAGCCGGCGACGGATGCTAGCATTAATACTTTGCGGCGAGAAGTTGGGCCGATTCTGAGCGAACGGATGCTAGCATTAATTCTTTACAGACACAGATTGGACAGCTTGCCACTTCTATGAATACCATGCAGCAAACTCAAGGATCAAACCAACTACCTGCACAAACAGTGGTGAATCCCAATGTCTCCAATCCTAATGTGAGTGCCATTTCTTTGAGATCCGGGAAAGTTGTAGAAGCAGCCCCTGAAAAAAATGAAGAAACTGTTGAGGTAACTCCTGAGCCTTCAGTTGTTGTTGAAGCTGAGAAAGTATATGTGCCACCAATCCCATTCCCGCAAAGAGTGCAGAAAAATAAGAAGATTGATGGGGAAGACAAGGAAAGGGAGATTCTAGATGTGTTCAGAAAGGTGGCGGTAAATATTCCGCTCCTAGACGTGATTAAGCAGGTGCCCAAATATGCAAAATTTCTGAAGGATTTATGCATGAGAGAATCAATTTGGGGCGCAATGTTTCAGCCCTCATTCAACCTAAGCCTGCACTTGAAAAGTTTACTGTTTCAGCCCCCACTCAGGCACTGCCACAGAAGTGCAATGATCCGGGCACTTTTGCTTTTCCATGCACCATTAGGGACAGCAAATTCGACAATTGCATGTTGGATTTGGGAGCCTCCATAAATGTCATGCCCACCTCTGTTTTCAACAACCTTGATCTTGGTCCCTTGCAACATACGGGTCTCACTATCCAGTTGACCAACATGACCAATGCTCGCCCCATGGGAATGGTAGAAGATGTGCTGGTACAAGTTGATGAGTTGATTTTCCCTGCTGACTTTTACATCCTGGACATGGCAGGGGAAACAAATTCAAGTAGATCACCAATCATCCTGGGCAAACCGTTCATGAAGACGGCAAGGACAAAGATTGATGTTGATGATGGAACCATATCCTTGGAGTTTGGTGACATTGTTGCAAAGTTTAACATCTTCGATGCTATGAAGCATCCCTTGGAAGAGCACTCTGTCTTTCAAATAGAGTTGCTCTCTGAAATTATTGATGACACCTATGATGACTTGGTTGCCGATTTTCCATTTGTTTCTGGCTTTGATGATATTTATTCATGTACTGACTGTACTAACACTAACCCTTGTGCTGTTTGTGCTGAGTTCATTGATTCTACTTTGCAGGGTGATAGTGTGAGTGAAGCTGTCCGTTCAGTTGAAGTTATTGACATCATGGCTGCTCCAAATATACCATCCATTGAGCAGCCACCCTCCTTAGAGCTCAAGCCACTTCCTGGGAATCTGAAGTATGCTTACTTGGAGAGGAATGAAAAACTTCCAGTCATTATTTCCTCCAACCTTGACTCTGATCAGGAAGCTAAGCTCTTGGAGGTTCTGAAGAAGCACAAGAAGGCGATTGGGTGGACCTTGGCTGACATCCCAGGAATTAGACCCTCCAGATGTATGCATAGAATTCTGTTGGAGGATGGGACTAAACCAGTTAGGCAGCCCCAAAGGCGGCTCAATCCATTGATTCTGGATGTTGTGAAGAAGGAGGTGACAAAACTTTTGCATGCGGGTATCATATACCCCATCTCTGATAGTAGTTGGGTGAGTCCAGTGCAAGTTGTACCCAAGAAGTCCGGCCTCACAGTGCTAAGAAATGATAATAATGAGCTTGTCCCCACTAGAGTCCAAAATAGCTTGCGAGTCTGTATTGATTATAGGAGGTTGAACCAGGCCACTCGAAAGGATCACTTTCATTTACCGTTGATCGATCATATGCTCGAACGGCTGGCTGGTAAATCCCACTACTGTTTTCTTGATGGCTTTTCCGGTTACTTCCAGATCCACATTGCACCAGAGGATCAGGAAAATACAACTTTCACGTGCCCCTTCGGCACGTTTGCTTACAAGAGGATGCCATTTGGCCTTTGCAATGCTCCTGGCACTTTCCAGAGATGCATGATTAGCATTTTTACTGAATTTATTGAAAATTGCATGGAAGTGTTCATGGATGATTTCACTGTATATGGCTCCTCATTTGATGCATGCTTGCATAGTCTGAATTTGGTTTTAGAGAGATGCATTGAAACTGAACTTGTTTTAAATTATGAAAAATGCCATTTTATGGTTGAACAGAGGATTGTTTTGGGGCATGTTATTTCTAAAGAGGGTATTTCAGTAGATCTTGCTAAAATTGATGTGATTTCAACATTGCCTTACCCATCTTGCGTTCGCGAGATTCGTTCTTTTCTTGGTCATGCAGGTTTCTACAGGCGCTTCATTAAGGACTTCAGCAAGATAGCTCTTCCTCTGTCAAACTTGTTGAAGAATGATGCCATGTTCAATTTTGATGACAACTGCAAAAAGGCTTTTGACTTCTTGAAAAGGGCATTGACCTTTACCCCCATCATCCAGCCCCATGACTGGACCCTCCCTTTTGAGCTCATGTGTGATGCTTCTAACTATGCTGTGGGAGCGGTCCTGGCACAAAGGGTGGGCAAGGCTGCACATGTCATTCATTATGCTTCTAGGACTTTAGATGCTGCACAGTCTAATTACACCACCACTGAAAAGGAACTCCTAGCTGTTGTTTTTGCTCTTGATAAATTTAGTTCATATTTTCTAGGTTCCAAGGTTATTGTTTTCACTGACCATGCAACTCTGAAGTACCTGTTGAAGAAACCAGAAGCGAAGCCGAGATTGATTCGGTGGATGCTGTTGCTCCAAGAGTTTAATGTGGAGATAAAAGACAAGAGTGGAGCTGAAAATTTAGTAGCTGATCACTTGAGCAGAATAGCAAGGGATGAGGATCCTTCTCCCATCCAGGATGACTTTCCTGATAAGCAACTTCTACATCTGCATGGGGTAACTCCTTGGTTTGCTGACATTGTTAACTATCTTGTTGCTGGTGTTTTTCCTGCAGGTGCAACTAGATCACAGATCCACAAACTCAAGAGTGATTCCAAGTACTATGTTTGGGATGATCCATACCTTTGGAAGTTTGGCGGTGATCGGGTAATTCGGAGGTGTGTCCCGACTATGAGATCGAGTCCATTTTGCACTTTTCTCATGCCTCTCAAGTAGGGGGACACTTTGGGCCCACAGAGGACTGCAAGAAGAAAAGTCCTAGATCCTGGGGTTCTACTTGGCCCACCATTTTTAGAGATGCTTATGAGGTCTATCGGACTTGTAAGGAGTGTCAAACAGCAGGCACAGCCATCACTCGTAAGAGTGAAATGCCTAAGCAGCCCATGCTTTTATGTGAGGTGTTTGATGTGTGGGGAATCGACTTTATGGGTCCTTTCCCCGCATCTTTTGGTTTTCTTTATATTTTACTGGCTGTTGACTATGTTTCAAAGTGGGTGGAAGCTATCCCCATTAGGACTAACGATTATAACGTTGTTGCCAATTTTGTTAGGTCCAATATTTTTTGCAGGTTCGGCATACCTCGTGCCATCATCAGTGACCAGGGCACTCACTTCTGCAACCACACCATAGAAGCCTTACTCTGGAAGTATGGAGTTGTGCATAGAGTCTCCACTGCTTACCATCCCCAGACTAATGGCCAAGCTGAGATCTCAAACAGGGAGATCAAACAGATCTTAGAGAAAGTGGTGCAGCCGAATAGGAAGGACTGGAGCCGCTGTCTAGACGATGCACTTTGGGCACAGAGGACCGCTTTCAAAACACCAATAGGGAAGTCCCCCTTTTGGCTTGTATTCGGTAAGGCATGTCATCTCCCTGTGGAAGTTGAGCACCGTGCGTATTGGGCGGTCAAGTGCTGTAATTTGGAAATGAAAAAAGCTGGTATTGAAAGGAAACTCCAATTACAGCAGCTTGAGGAGCTTAGGCTAGAAGCCTATGAAAGCTCCCGGATTTATAAAGAGAAAACCAAACATTTCCATAATAGGATGATTGCTAGGAAAGAATTTTCTGTGGGCCAGCAGGTCTTACTGTTTAACTCCCGCTTGAAAGTGATGGCTGGGAAACTTAGGTCCAAGTGGATTGTGCGACACCCCATTTTCCAGGTTTCACATTTACGTAACATTATTCAAACATCAAACTAAATAAAATATTAAGTTGCTGGTTTTCTTCGGAAAATAAGATTAATTTTCTAATTCTCTATATATTTTTTTAAAAAATAGTGATAAATTTTTTTCTTTTTCCACACATGCATTCAAACACTCATAATATAATATACACCACTATATATATTTCACATTTACTTCTCTATTTTACAACTGACCCTTTTCTTACTAGGTCACGATCCACTTGTCACACATATTTTACATCATCAGAAATTTTACAACTACGTCATAGTGGGTGTATGAAAATACTACGCAAAATATGACTCTCAGGAGTCACTAAGTCAGACTATCCTAAAATTCCCACTCTTCCTAAAACTACATCCTAAGCTGGTCACCACTATATAAAACCATTGGGAAGCCCAGTGTACACTCCCCCACCCCCGGAAGATGTGTCTGGAGAGGATACAACAGCCCCTTCTCCAGCAGCTCCAGACCCTTCGTCTGCTAAAAGAACATAGTCAGGATTTTCCACCGGATTCTCCTATGGGTCTTCCTCCATCTCCTCCGGAATGTTATCTGGAACTAATATAATGGGTGCAGGAGGTGATCATGGTGCAACTTGTTGTAATGGTTGAATAAACTGAGGCGGTTGGTGTTCCAGACTCCCATGTTGTACTAAATACTGTAGTATCATCCAGATAGGTGGTAGCGATATTTCAATTGTTTCCCTGCTGTGAATTAACTGTTGTGGTCCCTCAGCTACTGTACCTCGGAGTGTTCTTAAAGGACCAGTATAAGTAGCACTCCGAGCTCCTGGGTTGATAACCCAGGCGTCTCCTCTATCAGCGTTGTCAAACGTCAGGGATCGTACCCCCGAGTAGTTCAAATCCACCTCGTCCGGATCCATCTAAAATGTTTGTAAGGGTGAGTTTCCAATATATGAGTTTTATAAGACAACCCCATGCAAGACTCTCAAATAGCAATTACCAAATAGTCATAATATAATAACATGAACTCTAACAGTAAAATGATATAATTCACAGGGCTTCATGCCCGACAATCATCGTCATTTTAAAAAAATGCATGACACTTCTATGTTCAATTTCTAATTTGATACCTAATCTCCGGAGATCCCACAACTTTCTGTTTCGTTTCAAGCTGATCAGGCTCGCACATGGCGCATTGTAAAAACGAACAAAACAATGCCCAAGAAAAATCAATGGTGCACATCCCCATTCCCGATAGGATGTTCATGCCAGCACCTAACACAATTGTGCACATCCCCATTCCCGTTAGGATGCTCATGCAAAGCACATAACACAATTGTGCACATCCCCATTCCCGTTAGGATGTTCATGCAAAGCAATGACACTATTCCCCCATTCCAGTTAGGAAATAGCGGCACATATATATAATTTGGACATATAGTCCTACATATATTGGCTCACACATATAGAGGCCCAATATTTAAATGGAACACAGTCCATAAAAGATACATTGATCCACTCCGGAACTCAATGATCATCACCACCTGACACGTCTGTCATATACATTGATCCACTCTGGATTCAATGCCATTTACATGACACAATGGCCATAAAATGCATGAGAAAAACTTTTATTCTCGTTTGTTTTCTTTGTCGTAATAATCTTTCCTCGTCAAAGCACAAAGCTTAACGACCATGCTTAATTCTTTTAATTAAGACTTTTCACTTAAAACAAATACATGACACACAGTCCAAATCTTTTAACCTCAACATAGGACATACAGTCCGAATGCTCAATCACGATGCCCTTAAACCGATGCACCAGTTTTAGGCTGGCGGATATGGAACTCACACTGTCCACATCAACTTAGGACACACAGTCCAAAAACAAAACTTTCAGGACACTCCGTCCCATGTCACAGATCCTTGATCTACGTGTCCATACAACACTAGAACCCCGACGTCTCGGTTTCTAGGCTCATTTATCTGCTTGTAAAACATTTTGCTCAGTGAAAAACAAAACAAAAGCTTTGAAAACTCATCCAAGTTTAACGGAATACTTTCACTGAATAAAAACATTTTTACAGAAATCCTTTTCTGTTAAAACGTTAATAAATTTTAAAAATCATTTATAAATTCCTTTTATTTCTGATTGTTTCACTTTAAGAAATAATTTTCAATAAAGGTCAACAAAACAAAAATTTTAATAAATAAAAAGATTAAATAAATAAATTTCGAAAATTTAAATAATTAAATATTTAATAATAAATAATATTAAACAAATAATATTAATTAAATAATATTAAATAACTAATATCACTTCTTTGTCAGAAGTAATTGTTCTGACTGCTGTAAATATTATTTTTGGAACTTAATCACTTTAAATAACCTTTTATAATAAAATTGAATTTATTATATAAAAATTAGAGCCTGTGAAAAAATTTCACGGTTTCGCCCTTACTATTGCTTATTTACACTGTTTTCACAAAATATTATTAAAATAATAACTTTTTTTTTCATTTTTCTCAAAATCTCTCAGATTAATCCCTCAGATTAATTATCCAAGCTTATTAAGTTTTTTATCCTTAATTAAATTTTTTTTTTAACACTGACCAATGTCAGGTTACTCAGTCCAACACTCAACAGCAGATAAATTCCAATCACTAAATGACATGGCATATATCAATTTATGACATGCATCACAATTATAATATAAACAAATAATCATAATCATGTAAGTTCACACATCACTTCAATTCAATTACTCAGATAAACATCACATCAATCTAGCAATTAATAGTAAACAGTATAATAAAATAAAATATTTCATACATAAAATTAATACATGAGTCCACAAATAAGCATGAGATTATCTCAACTCCTCAGGCATACCCCCCTTACCTCTTGAAGACCACACTATATTTCCTGTTAATTTTCTGATCCTGATCTGATTTTTCTCCGTCAGCTTGACTCATTAACTTCGATTATTTCCTTCAAACGAATTACAACCAAAATAAATCAAATCAAACAACAATACACTTAGTTTATGAAGGTTAGGGTTCGGCTTCAACCCATTATCTAGGTTAGTAAAAATTAAAATTTGATTAACTTAAGGATTAATGATCCATAAGTTAATTAAGCAAGATTAATCACTTTAACCATGATTATGAACTAAGACATGAACTAAACTCATCTAGTTCTAAGAACTAGGGTTCAGTTTCCTCAAGATCCATAGGCTAGAAGTTTTAAAATTTCATCAACTTTTGGGATTTAATCAATATACAAAACTTAGAGTTTGATTCAAGTGTTACAAACAACTTTTGAATCACAAAACCCTTAAGTACACAAATCTAGGGTTTCGGTTTTGATGAGATCAATAGGTTAAAGTTTGATTTTTTTTGATCTTCTATATACTTGAATACAAGAACTAGCAAGATACAAAAGGATTGAATCATGAATCAAGTCATGAAAATGAAACAAAACCTAAAAACATAAAGTTAACCTAGGTTCGGCCATAACCAGAAATCAAGGAAAGAAATTTCTCATGATCTTATGCTTCTAGATGATGAAAATAGAGATGATTATAAGATCATAGCAATTGGTTTCATGTCAAAAGGATTTTTCTAGAATTAGTTATGAATTTTTGAATCTAGTTTCATGAACTTTGAACAAGTGAAGAACATATGGATTTAAGTCTTAAATCTACCAAAGTGATGAAGATAAATGATTCAAATGACAAGAGAATAAGTTATTACCTCTTAATGATCCAAGAAAAACAAAGTTTGGATGATGTTCTTCAAGGTTTCTTATGGTGTTCTTATGGCAAATTTAAGAGCTTTTTGAAGAAGAAAGACATGGAAATGGAAGAAAGGTATTTATATGAAGAAGACAACTAACTTAAGGAAGAAGACGCTATTGAAGCCGTGAGGGTTGGGCAAGGTTTGGTCAACTTGTCCAATGGCATTTGTTTGAAATTGTCATAAAAAGACAAGGGCAATTTGGTCATTTCATAGGAAAAATTAACTTTGTCATAAATGTGCCATTATGGCCATTATGATACGGCTTAAACAAAGCTTGTCCAAAGGATTCTTATCCTTTACCAAGTATTGACAGGTTGGTGGATGGTGCTTCCGAGTACAGAATTTTTTGCTTCTTGGATGCATACTCGGGGTACAATCAGATACGAATGTACCCCCCGGACGAGGAAAAAACAACTTTTATAACCGAAGGCTCAAACTATTGTTACCGGGTAATGCCATTCGGATTAAAAAATGCTGGAGCAACCTATCAAAGGCTCATGGACAAAGTTTTTGAAAAACAGATCGGGAAGAACATGGAGGTTTATGTGGATGATATGGTTGTAAAATCCGATGACCACAACAACCATCCGAGGGATTTGGAAGAAATTTTTCAGCAATTAAGAAAGTACAATAAACTCGTCATAAATGCTCGTCAAGTCAGTCAATCCAACATCTCTGCTACGTTGCCGACTCCTCGATTCATCTGGCACAAGCTTTTCCTAGAGACATCTCGACTTATACACCCGCAACAAATATAATATTTTAATTTTTTTCCAAAATTTTCAAAACTTCCAGTGTCGTAGTAAATACGATAAAAACATTTTTCATCTCGTTCACGACTCAAAATTAGGTCTTCTGAGCAGTAAACTTTTACTGTCAGTGAAAACGCAGACCGGGTTCCGTCTGAATTTTCAACCCAAAATTTCATCGTAACCCTAAGATATAAAACATAACAGGAAAATAACAGTATTTTACCCAAAACAATTTTCTAAGTCTCGGATAAAAATATATTTTTATATATTACTTACCGACACTAGAAAGCAGTGAAAATCGGGGTGTTACATTACTACCCCACTAAAAAAAAAATTTCGTCCTCGAAATTACGTACCTGTAAAAAGTTCAGGATACTGTAATCTCATCTTGTCCTCAACCTCCCACGTTGCTTCTCCAGTAGTTTCATTCCAAATAACTTTAACTAATGAGATTTGCTTACCCCTGAGCTACTTAATCATCTTATCTTCGATTCGTACAGGTGAAGTCTCATAAGACAAGTTTTCTTTTAATTGTACTTCATCGGGTTCGATTATATGTGATGGATCAGGAATATACTTCCTTAGTTGTGAAACATGGAACACATCATAAATATTTGAAAGAAATGGCGGCAAAGAAATTTGATAGGCTACTGGACCAACACGACGAAGAATTTGGTATGGCCCAATGAATTTAGGAGTGAGTTTTCTGGATTTCATAACCCTACCTACCCCAGTCGTTGGTGTGACTCTCAGAAATACATGTTCACCTTCTTCAAACTCGAGAGGTCGTCTCCTTTGATATGAATAACTCTTCTGTCTACTTTGTGCTATTTTCATCTTTTCACGGATTTGTTTTACTTTTTCCGTCGTCTGCTGTACGATTTCAGGCCCTAACATCATACTCTCTCCGTCTTGGTACCAACCCAAAGGTGTTTGACATTTCCTTCCGTACAAAGCCTCATAGGGTGCCATCCCTATGCTTGAATGAAAACTGTTGTTATATGTGAATTCAATCAGCGGTAACAAATCATCCCAACTTCCTCGATGATCTAAAACACATGCTCTCAGCAAATCTTCTAATGATTGAATCCTTCTTTCCGTTTGTCCATCAGTTTGAGGATGATAAGCTGAACTTAACCTTAACTTAGTTCCTAAGGCTCGATGTAAACTTTCCCAAAAACATGAAGTAAACTTTGGATCTCTATCTGACATAATACTTGATGGTATCCCATGTAATCTGATTACTTCCTTGATATAGATATCCGTCAATTTCTCTACTGTATAATTAATCTTAACAGGTAAGAAATGTGCCGATTTCGTTAGCCTGTCAACAATTACCGAAATTGAATCAAAGCCTTTAGAAGTTCGTGGTAAACTTACCACAAAATCCATTGATATACTGTCCCACTTCCATTCTGGTATATCTAGTGATGTAAGCATACCTCCTGGCCTTTGATGTTCCACCTTTGCTTTTTGACACGTCAGACAAGATGCAACGTATTCTGCTACTTGCTTTTTCATGCCTGGCCACCAAAATCTTTGTTTCAAGTCTTGGTACATCTTCTTCGATCCAGGATGAATACTTAACTTACTCTTATGGGATTCATCTAAAATCATCTTTCTCATCTCAGTATTATCAGGTACACATATTCGTCCATTGCACCTTAAGATATGATCTGATCCCAAACTAAATTCTGCAACCTTTCCTTGTTTCATCAATTCCCTCTTTTCTTGAAGATAGACATCCGAAATTTGTCGTTCTCGGATTTCTTCCATTAATCCACTAGAAATTTTGATCATTCCCACACTGATTTTCTCTTTATCAAATTCCATAATCAAATTGAGATCACGGAACTCTTCTATTAATTTTAATTCCCTTACCATCATAGCTGAGATATGAATGGCTTTTCTGCTAAGTGCGTCAGCTACAACATTAGCCTTTCCAGGATGATACTGCAATTTGAAATCGTAATCTTTTAAAAATTCCATCCAACGTCTTTGTCTCATGTTGAGCTCCTTCTGATCAAACAGATACTTTAAACTTTTGTGGTCACTAAAGACATCGAATATTGCTCCGTACAAGTAATGCCTCCAGATCTTTAGTGCAAAAACCACTGCAGCCAACTCCAGATCATGCGTCGGATAATTTCTTTCATGTGTCTTCAATTGACGTGATGCGTAAGCTACAACTTTCCTATGTTGCATCAACACACATCCTAAACCTTGATAAGAAGCATCACAATACACTTCGTAAGGTTCGTTTGGTTCAGGCAGTATTAAAACTGGTGCAGTTGTCAATTGTTCCTTGATCTTCTGAAAACTTTCTTCACATTTGTCTTCCCATACAAAAGGTTGATCTTTTCTTGTAAGCAAAGTTAACGGCGCAACTATCTTAGAAAATCCTTCAATAAATCTTCTATAGTAACCGGCTAGACCCACAAAACTTCTGATCTCCGTTACTGTCTTTGGTCTTTCCCAAGAAAGTACTGCTTCTACTTTTGCAGGATCGACAGCAATACCTTCCTCGGTAATCACATGTCCTAAGAATTTCACTTCCTTAAGCCAAAATTCACACTTAGACAATTTCGCATACAGAACTTTCTCACGCAAAATCTGTAAAACTTGTTGCAAATGTTCTTTATGTTCCTCATTACTCTTAGAGTAAATAAGAATGTCATCAATGAACACCACAACAAACTTATCAAGAAACGGATGAAAAATCCGGTTCATATAGTCCATGAAATGGCTGGTGCATTCGTCACTCCGAATGGCATTACGAGATATTCATAATGTCCGTAACGAGTTCTGAATGCAGTTTTTGGAATATCTTCACTTTTTACTCTAATCTGATGATAACCTGTTCTCAAGTCAATCTTCGAGAACACAACAGCTCCTCGCAATTGATCCATCAGATCATCTATACGCGGTAACGGATACTTATTCTTAATCGTCACTTTATTTAGTTGTCGAAAATCCACACAAAGTCTCGAACCTCCGTCTTTCTTTCTCACTAACAGAACTGGTGCTCCCCACGGAGAAACACTTGGTCGAATGAATTGTTTTGACAAAAGGTCCTCTAGCTGAGTTTTCAATTCGACAAGCTCTGTAGGCGCCATCCTATACGGAGAAATAGAAATTGGTCCTGTTCCTGGTATCAAATCGATGGAGAATTCAATTTCTCTTACTGGCGGCAATCCAGGGACGTCATTAGGAAACACATCCGGAAATTCTCTCACAATAGGCAGAGTACTCAAATCGATCTCCCTCTCGACTTCTAAGTTAGTTAAAAGCATGTATCACTGACCTCTTTCTCTCGAAAAAGTTCTTATATGGTTGGTAGATAAAATTCCAGAAATCTCAGGATTAGGAAAAACTAGAGTCTTATTTGCACAATCTAACATAATATGGTTGGAAGATAACCAATCCATGCCTAAAATTACATCTAACTGTATTAAAGGCAGGCATATCAAATCAACAAGAAAATGTCTATCCTGAATAACAATAGGACAGTTCAGACATATAGAATTCACAACAACTGGCCTAGCAGTTGGAGTTGAAACAATCAAGTCATAGGACAAAGAAGAAATAGGCAATTTCAAATGTTTCACAACATCCATCGAAATAAAGGCATGCGTCGCACCCGAATCAAAAAGTACAGTTAAGAGATTACCAGTTATGTCACAACTACCTTGTATGAGATCGTCAGAATCAGAAGCCTCAGCACCACTCATGGTGTAAACTCTCCCCTTAGCTATCGGTTTATTGGTCTTGACAGTATTGACAACTGGTGCAGTCCTTGGCTTACCACAGTCTCTAGCCATATGTCCCACCTTACCACAAGTATAACACCTGGGTCCTTTCACTGGACAATTATTCACCATATGATTTGGGTCTCCACACTTGAAACATTTCCTGATTGTGTTTAATTTGATTTTGATTCTTATGGTCTCCACCACTTGATGCAGTAGCTACAGGATGATAGGGTTGTTGATAACGATTACTTCCCGGTGTTCGATAATACGGTTTACTCTGGACCTGCTTCCCTTTCTGGTTTTGATATTGACTTTTTGATTTTGATGGTCCTCCCGCATATCCTCTGTTATCTCTTCCCTTTCTCATTTTCTCTATCTTTCTACATTTCTCAACCAAAGCTTGGAAATTCCTGATTTCCAACGGAAGTACAGATTCCTTAATCTCGAACCGTAATCCTGCTTCAAAACGTTCACACTTCCAATCTTCATCCGGATTGTTTTGAAAAAAGCGAAGTATTTGGCCAATGACTCGAATTTAGATGCATACTCTCCTATAGTTAAATCCCTTTGAGATAGACGTAAAAATTCTTGCTCCTTCTCTGCTCGAGCACTTTGTGGAAAATACTTGTTCAGAAACATGTTCTTAAATATCTCCCAAGTAATCACCTGATTTTCTGCTTCTAGTAGTTGCTTAGTGCCTCTCCACCAATACTCAGCATCCCCTAACAGCAAATGGGTAGCATAAGGTACCTTCACTCCTTCTGGACTATTGATCAACTCAAAAATCTTCTCCACTTCCTGAATCCATAAGTTAGCCTTAACAGGATCCACATCTCCATGAAATTGTGGAGGATTCTGGCGTCTAAAAGCAGTAAGACTTCTACCTTCAGCAGCCTGTTCCGCTCGAATTTGTTCCTGCAAATTCTGGGCAGCCATCGTTGCAGTTTGTTGTATAATAGCAGCAGCTACATCCGCCATAGCTTGTGCAGCAAAGTTCATACCTCCTCCTTCTTCATATTTTTCCTCAAAATTCTCTTGACCGTTAACATGACCACCTCTACGTCCTCTTCCTCGACCGCGTCCACGTCCACGACCACGTCCACGTCCACGTCCAAGTCCACCTTCTGGTTCCATAACTGACCTACAAGACATAATCAGTTAAATGGCAACCAGAAAATAAGACTTTAATCTAATAACTAACACATATTACTTCTAAGAAGTAATTCAAACAATTCTCTTCAGAGATCACACAACATCAACACAACAGACCTACTCCCAAAGATTTCCCGAAAGACTCGACCAGCTCTGATACCACTAAAATGCGACACCCCATTTTCCAGGATTCACATTTACGTAACATTATTCAAACATCAAACTAAATAAAATATTAAGTTGCTGGTTTTCTTCAGAAAATAAGATTAATTTTCTAATTCTCTATATATTTTTTTTTTTAAAAAATAGTGATAAAATTTTTTCTTTTTCCGCACATGCATTCAAACACTCATAATATAATATACACCACTATATATATTTCACATATACTTCTCTATTTTACAACTGACCATTTTCTTACTAGGTCACGATCCACTTGTCACACATATTTTACATCATCAGAAATTTTACAACTACGTCATAGTGGGTGTCTGAAAATACTACGCAAAATATGACTCTCAGGAGTCACTAAGTCAGACTATCCTAAAATTCCCACTCTTCCTAAAACTACATCCTAAGCTGGTCACCACTATATAAAACCATTTGGAAGCCCAGTGTACACTCCCCCACCCCCGGAAGATGTGTCTGGAGAGGATACAACAGCCCCTTCTCCAGCAGCTCCAGACCCTTCGTCTGCTAAAAGAACATAGTCAGGATTTTCCACCGGATTCTCCTCTGGGTCTTCCTCCATCTCCTCCGGAATGTTCTCTGGAACTAATATAATGGGTGCAGGAGGTGATCCTGGTGCAACTAGTTGTAATGGTTGAATAAACTGAGGCGGTTGGTGTTCCAGACTCCCATGTTGTACTAAATATTGTAGTATCATCCAGATAGGTGGTAGCGATATTTCAATTGTTTCCCTGCTGTGAATTAACTGCTGTGGTCCCTCAGCTACTGTACCTCGGAGTGTTCTTAAAGGACCAGTATAAGTAGCACTCCGAGCTCCTGGGTTGACAACCCAGGCGTCTCCTCTATCAGCGTTGTCAAACGTCAGGGATCGTACCCCCGAGTAGTTCAAATCCACCTCATCCGGATCCATCTAAAATGTTTGTAAGGGTGAGTTTCTAATATATGAGTTTTATAAGACAACCCCATGCAAGACTCTCAAATAGCAATTACCAAATAGTCATAATATAATAACATGAACTCTAACAGTAAAATGATATAATTCACAGGGCTTCATGCCCGACAATCATCGTCATTTTAAAAAAATGCATGACACTTCTATGTTCAATTTCTAATTTGATACCTAATCTCCGGAGATCCCACAACTTTCTGTTTCGTTTCAAGCTGATCAGGCTCGCACATGGCGAATTGTTAAAACGAACAAAACAATGCCCAAGAAAAATCAATGGTGCACATCCCCATTCCCGATAGGATGTTCATGCCAGCACCTAACACAATTATGCACATCCCCATTCTCGTTAGGATGCTCATGCAAAGCACATAACACAATTGTGCACATCCCCATTCCCGTTAGGATGTTCATGCAAAGCAATGACACTATTCCCCCATTCCAGTTAGGAAATAGCGGCACATATATATAATTTGGACATACAGTCCTACATATATTGGCTCACACATATAGAGGCCCAATATTTAAATGGAACACAGTCCATAAAAGATACATTGATCCACTCCGGAACTCAATGATCATCACCACCTGACACGTCTGTCATATACATTGATACACTCTGGATTCAATGCCATTTACATGACACAATGGCCATAAAATGCATGAGAAAAACATTTATTCTCGTTTGTTTTCTTTGTCGTAATAATATTTCCTCGTCGAAGCACAAAGCTTAACGACCATGCTTAATTCTTTTAATTAAGACTTTTCACTTAAAACAAATACAGGACACACAGTCCAAATCTTTTAATCTCAACATAGGACTTACAGTCCGAATGCTCAATCACGATGCCCTTAAACCGATGCACCAGTTTTAGGCTCGCGGATATGGAACTCACACTGTCCACATCAACTTAGGACACACAGTCCAAAAACAAAACTTTCAGGAAACTCCGTCCCATGACACAGATCTTTGATCTACGTGTCCATACAACACTAGAACCCCGACGTCTTGGTTTCTAGGCTCATTTATCTGCTTGTAAAACATTTTGCTCAGTGAAAAACAAAACAAAAGCTTTGAAAACTCATCCAAGTTTAACGGAATACTTTCACTGAATAAAAACATTTTTACAGAAATCCTTTTCTGTTAAAACGTTAATAAATTTTAAAAATCATTTATAAATTCCTTTTATTTCTAATTGTTTCACTTTAAGAAATAATTTTCAATAAAGGTCAAGAAAACAAAAATTTTAATAAATAAAAAGATTAAATAAATAAATTTCGAAAATTTAAATAATTAAATATTTAATATTAAATAATATTAAATAAATAATATTAATTAAATAATATTAAATAACTAATATCACTTCTTTGTCAGAAGTAATTGTTCTAACTGCTGTAAATATTATTTTTGGAACTTAATCACTTTAAATAACCTTTTATAATAAAATTGAATTTATTATATAAAAATTAGAGCCTGTGAAAAAATTTCACGGTTTCGCCCTTACTATTGCTTATTTACACTGTTTTCACAAAATATTATTAAAATAATAAATTTTTTTTCATTTTTCTCAAAATCTCTCAGATTAATCCCTCAGATTAATTATCCAAGCTTATTAAGTTTTTTATCCTTAATTAATTTTTTTTAACTCCGACCAATGTCAGGTTACTCAGTCCAACACTCAACAGCAGATAAATTCCAATCACTAAATGACATGGCATATATCAATTTATGACATAATCACAATTATAATATAAACAAATAATCATAATCATGTAAGTTCACACATCACTTCAATTCAATTACTCAGATAAACATCACATCAATCTAGCAATTAATAGTAAACAGTATAATAAAATAAAATATTTCATACATAAAATTAATACATGAGTCCACAAATAAGCATGAGATTATCTCAACTCCTCAGGCATACCCCCTTACCTCTTGAAGACCACACTATATTTCCTGTTAATTTTCTGATCCTGATCTGATTTTTCTCCGTCAGCTTGACTCAGCTAACTCAGTTATTTCCTTCAAACGAATTACAACCAAAATAAATCAAATCAAACAACAATACACTTAGTTTATGAAGGTTAGGGTTCGGCTTCAACCCATTATCTAGGTTAGGAAAAATTAAAATTTGATTAACTTAAGGATTAATGATCCATAAGTTAATTAAGCATGATTAATCACTTTAACCATGATTATGAACTAAGACATGAACTAAACTCATCTAGTTCTAAGAACTAGGGTTCGGTTTCCTCAAGATCCATAGGCTAGAAGTTTTAAAATTTCATCAACTTTTGGGATTTAATCAATATACAAAACTTAGAGTTTGATTCAAGTGTTACAAACAACTTTTGAATCACAAAACCCTTAAGTACACAAATCTAGGGTTTCGGTTTTGATGAGATCAATAGGTTAAAGTTTGATTTTTTTGATCTTCTATATACTTGAATACAAGAACTAGCAAGATACAAAAGGATTGAATCATGAATCAAGTCATGAAAATGAAACAAAACCTAAAAACACAAAGTTAACCTAGGTTCGGCCATAACCAGAAATCAAGGAAAGAAATTTCTCATGATCTTATGCTTCTAGATGATGAAAATAGTGATGATTATAAGATCATAGCAATTGGTTTCATGTCAAAAGGATTTTTCTAGAATTAGTTATGAATTTTTGAATCTAGTTTCATGAACTTTGAACAAGTGAAGAACATATGGATTTAAGTCTTAAATCTACCAAAGTGATGAAGATAAATGATTCAAATGACAAGAGAATAAGTTATTACCTCTTGATGATCCAAGAAAAACAAAGTTTGGATGATGTTCTTCAAGGTTTCTTATGGTGTTCTTATGGCAAATTTAAGAGCTTTTTGAAGAAGAAAGACATGGAAATGGAAGAAAGGTATTTATATGAAGAAGACAACTAACTTAAAGAAGAAGACACTATTGAAGCCGTGAGGGATGGGCAAGGTTTGGTCAACTTGTCCAATGGCATTTGTTTGAAATTGTCATAAAAAGACAAGGGCAATTTGGTCATTTCATAGGAAAAATTAACTTTGTCATAAATGTGCCATTATGGCCATTATGATACGGATAAACTCGTCATAAATGCTCGTCAAGTCGGTCAATCCAACATCTCTGCTACGTTGCCGACTCCTCGATTCATCTGGCGCAAGCTTTTCCTAGAGACATCTCGACTTATACGCCCGCAACAAATATAATATTTTAATTTTTTTCCAAAATTTTCAAAACTTCCAGTATCGTAGTAAATACGATAAAAACATTTTTCATCTCGTTCACGTCTCAAAATTAGGTCTTCTGAGCAGTAAACTTTTACTGTCAGTGAAAACGCAGACCGGGTTCCTTCTGAATTTTCAACCCAAAATTTCATCGTAACCCTAAGATATAAAACATAACAGGAAAATAACAGTATTTTGCCCAAAACAATTTTCTAAGTCTCGGATAAAAATATATTTTTATATATTACTTACCGACACTAGAAAGCAGTGAAAACGGGGTGTTACAGATTGGCCCATTTGTTGTTACTAACGTTTTTCCTTATGGTGCAGTAGAGATTAAAAGTGCAGGTAGCAACAAGGCCTTCAAGGTTAATGGGCAGAGGCTGAAGCTATTCCATGAGAGCTCGGTGCCTGAGGATGCTAATGTTGAGGAGCTCTCCTTGGAAGCTCCCACCTACACTGCCACTTGATCAGGGAACACCTTTTCCTTTCCCTCACTCTGATTTTATAGTTATGTTGTTTCATTGAGGACAATGTATATTTTAAGTGTGGGGGAGGGAACCAATTGTAGCTTTGTTTTGTGTTTTGTCTTGTTTTTCTTTTAGCTCTTGAATAAATTGTGTGAGTCTTTGGTCGGTGAGCTTGATTGGTTTTGATTGATTTGGCACAGATTTATTGCATGATTATGTGATGATTCCCCCTAGGTTGGAATTTTTTTTTTTGAAAAGTGATCCCCATGTGAAAAAAATTGAAAATTGAACTTTGAGATATATTGTTGTGACTGCATGATTTATGATAAGTTTGGGGTAAAGGGGTGCACACACTAGGGATTGAATCTCGGTCAAACAATTTGCAAAAAAGTCCAGGTGAGGATTTGAGCCTCCAACATGTTTTTAACTGTGTGAATCACTTCTGAGTTGCACTTTCCCGAATTTGCTTGAGTCTCTTCATGGTTTGCATGTCTATGTGTTTGCATCAAATGATTTAGGCAATTTTATTTGTAAATAACCACTTGGCCTAAATTGAACCATCCCTAATGCATGTTCCCTAGTTAGCCCCATTGAGCCTAATAAGCCTATTGTTTCTTGATGACCCTATGTTATGAGCCAAAATCTGGAAAAACCATGTTAACCCGATCTTAGGATCAGGAGAGCATGAAAGCTTAGCAAGAGAATGGTTGCAAGACACTAAGTTTGGGGTGGCTACAAGGATGTGACATGTCATTCTGGGTTGAGAAAAAATATAAAAAAAAATAAATAATAATAAAAAAGATATATATATATATATATATATATATATATATATATATATATATATATATATAATAAAAAGGTTGGAGCCAAAGGGCAAAGAAAGAAAGAAAATAAAAATAAATAAAAAGTGCAAAAATGTCAAAAAGGCTATTTGAAGGAAAAAGATGTAGTCACCCAAAAGCATAAAGAAAAATGGAAAAAGGAATTTGAGAGGAAATTCAAAGTGTAAAATGTTTCATGCTCTCTTAGTTCCTAGGGACTTAAGCCTAGTATATTTGTATATCCTACATTTAGCCAGGCCCCATTACAACCTTAAAAGACCTTTTGATGTTGCATGCATGTTTTCGTGGGAACCTTGATTGAGATGAAAATCAAATTCATGGGAAGTGCTCTTGAAAGGTGAATTGAGTGAAATGTTGATAACCTAGACAAACTGAGTGAAAATTGAGTGAAACACTAAATGCCCTTGTGAGGAAGGCAATTGTTTGAAATTGGTGATCTCCCTTTTGTGTGTAACTTGGATCCCTTGCTTAGATTAATGATTGCTTGAATGACGAATTTCTCAAATGTTTAGAGTAAATGCATGTGGGGATTGCTTTGTTTGAAAAGGGGGAAAATTGAAGGAAAATTGTTTTGTTTGCTTGGAATTTGTGCAAAGTTGATTGAATCCTTTAAGCTTGCCATGTCTTGAGTCTTTTTGAGTTTTTGAGTTTTAGTTTGCTTGGGGACAAGCAAAGTTTAAGTTTGGGGTATTTTGATCAGCCTCTGGCTCATCTAGTTTTATGGCTAGTATGACCATGGTTTTGTGCTAATTATATTTCGTTTTCACCCAAATTAGACTCGATTGTCCTCAAGCAACATTTTGAGTCGTTCAAGTAGTTTTAGGTTAATTTAGCCAGTTTTGAGTCAAATAAAACACTTACGGCTATTTCATTGTTTTCAGGTTAACTTAGAAGTTAAGGGAATGAAGAAACAGGGGAATTTCAATCCTGGAGGTATTCGCCCCGCGAGAGTCTACTCGCCTCGCGAACCTGAAAGCCAGCCTGAACAGCAGAATGTCATCCTCTCTGTCTCGCCCCGTGAACCTCTTCTCGCCTCGCGAGCCTGAAGGCTGACTATTCCAAAAAATGCAAACCTCTCTGTCTCGCCTGGCGAATCCATGTCTTGCCTCGCGAGCCTGAAGACCAGAAGCCATCACGCGCAGGCCCTGATACTCATAACAGGCGTAATAAGAAGACTCTTCAATTCCTCGCCTCGCGAGAAGTCCAAACGTTTCAGATTTCTTCATAAGATTCGCCTCGCGAGTTGTGGTTCGCCTCACGAGAGGGTGCAGATCCTGAATGTTATGAATTGCTGTTCTGGGCAGATTAGGAGACACTTTTCATTATCCACTATTTTTTTTATAGATTTTCTGGTTGTGCTGCGTTTTTATGGAGAACTAATTTTCTTGGATTAATCTACTGTAATCGGTTTCCACCGCACTTGAGGTTCTGTAATTCCCGTTTTGTTTGCTTTTCCCTTTTCAATACTATGCTATATATTTCTGTTTGCTTAATTCAGGAGTGTATAGAATTTGTGTTGATTTATTTCGGTGATGTTATGTTCCTATATTGAATCGCGTTTGCTTAATTCGCGTGTGTTCAATTCATGTTTGCTTAATTCACGAAGGGCTTAACCCAGTTTGCTTAATTCGGGAATTAGGAACATATATCTCGTAGTAGTGATTTCGCTTGTTAATTATTGCTACAAACGAAAGGGGATTAGAATCTGCTTAGGGCTTGGAATTTATATGAAATGATGATGGTTGGGAAACCGAGAACAGTAGATTAATCGTCCTTAGCTTATTTGAGACGATACCCGAGTTGTCGCGCTCTACTACAATTTTGTAAACCGCTCGCTTTTTGACCCGTGTACGACAGCGCGTCAGCGTGAGGTGGTGCAAAGGACCGAGTGTTGAGTTGTACGGTGATGGATCTGGCTGCGATTCGGACTGGAAACACCGGCACGGCACAACGTGGCGGAGCTTTGGAGGAACTCAGTACAGGTATCCGAATCTCTTTTCCTTGATGTATTTGGGTTGTTCTGTTTATTGATATTTGGTTTGGGGAAGGAACTTCAGTTATGGTGCTTGGACTGGTAGAGAAGAGGAAAATGAGTATCTGAGGTGGAAGATGAAGATAATGCAAGGAAGGTGAGTTTTTCTTTTGAAGGCAATTTTGGATAACTCTCTGTGTATTCACTTTCAGAATTTTTGTTTTTGAAAGAACTCCCCCCTGCTTCTTCTACTGTGCGTCTTATATTGGCATCAAAGGGGAGAGGATGACAAACATCTCTGTTGGCCAGCTGTGGAGGAAAGGGACCATTGATGGGGTGTTGTGGAGTGTTGCAGAGATTGAACCATGTTGTAGTCCCCTTCAATTCCCATTTCTGTGCCTCTTTTCTCTGATCTAGGCATAACCCTTTTCCCCAAGCTCTGTATAACAACCAAAAATGGAGTCTGAACTTGTGCTGTTTTATGGGAAAGGGTTTTGACGGTTGGGTTATTTCTTTAAGGCAAATCTGAATGTTGTTTGCTTGTTGTATCAAAAAATTTTTGCTTGGGAGCATGTTGGTTAAAGAGAAAAACTAAAGGGGAATGACCAAAAATGAAGAAAAACCATGGTAGAATAGGGTGCCAGATACTGTATGTTGGAGGAAGGCAGATTCTGTTTTTTTATTTTTTATTTTTTTTATTTTTTATCATTTTATTTTATTATTTATTTATTTTATTTATCATTATTATTTTTTCAAAACTTTAATTAAAAAGGCATCCGGTCAAAATTAGGTGTTCACAGGGCCAATCTCCATAGCACCCTATAGGATGTCTCCTCTAGAGCTAGCTAAGTTGAAAGAAGCGTTGGAAGACCTGATGAAGAAGCAGTTCATTAGGCCTAGTGTGTCTCCGTAGGGAGCACCTGCGTTATTGGTGAAGAAGAAGGATGGTAGTATGAGGTTGTGCGTCGACTATCGGAAGCTCAACAAGGTGACCATTAAGAATCGGTATCCCCTCCCTATGATTGATGATCTCATGGACTAATTGATAGGTGCTTGCGACTTTTCTAAGATAGGCATGAGGTCAGGGTACCATCAGATTCGGGTTAAGTCTGAGGACATCCCGAAGATAGCATTCAGAACGCGATATGGTCACTATGAGTACTTGGTTATGCCCTTCGGTGTGACCAATGCTCTTGCACTCTTCATGGATTACATGAACAAGACCTTTCACCGTTACTTGGATAAGTTTATGGTGGTGTTCATAAATGACATCTTAGTGTACTCCAAGAGCAAGGAGGAACATGAAGAACACTTGACGGTTGTCTTACAGACCCTTAAGGAGAAGCAGTTGTATGCCAAGATGTCTAAGTGCGAGTTTTGGTTAGAAGAGGTTAGTTTCTTAGGCCATGTGATCTCAAAAGGTGGGATAGCTGTCGATCTGGCTAAGGTTGAGACGGTGCTCCAATGGGAAGCGCCAAAGTCAGTGACCGAGATTAGGGGTTTCTTTGGTTTAGCAGGGTACTATAGGCGGTTCATAGAAGGTTTCTCTAAGTTAGACTTGCCCTTAACCCGTCTCACCAAGAAGGGACAGCTGTTTGTGTGGGACTCTAAGTGTGAAAAGTGTTTCCAAACCCTTAAGAATAGGTTGACATCAGCACCAGTTTTAGTGTTTCCCGATCTTAGTAAACCTTTCGTAGTATATTGCGATGCTTCCAAGTAAGGTTTAGGTGGAGTGTTGAAGCAAGATGGTAAGGTAGTGGCATATGCTTCTAGGCAACTGAAAACACATAAGAGGAACTACCCTACCAATGATCTAGAGTTAGGAGCTGTGGTGTTTGCCTTAAAAATTTGGAGGCATTACCTGTATGGAGCGAAGTTTGAGGTCTTTATTGATCATAAGAGTCTGAGGTATCTCTTTAATCAGAAGGAGATGAATATGAGGCAGCGTAGGTGGATGGAATTTTTAAAGGATTATGAGTTTGGTCTAACCTACCACCCAGGAAAGGCCAATGTAGTGGCCGATGCCTTAAGTAGAAAAACCTTGCACATCTCCGCTTTGATGGTTAGGGGGATGGATCTAATTGAGGAGTTTGGAGACAATAGTTTAGCTTGGGAAGTTACCCCTAAAAGCATTAGGCTTGGAACCTTGAAGGTTGCCAATAGTTTGATGGATTAGATTAGAGAGGGTCAGAAGTTATACAAGTTTCTCTTAGATCAGCGAGAGTTGCTTGCGCATGGTAGAAACCTTAGTTTTAAGGAAGGAAGCAATGGAGTCTTGAGGTTCAAAGATAGAGTCTGTATACCAGACGTCGCAAAGCTTAGAAAGTTGATCCTTGAACAAGGACATAGGAGTGGACTGAGTGTGCACCTAGGTGACACTAAGATGTATCAGGACTTAAAGCGAATGTTTTGGTGGCCTAGGATGAAGAAAGATGTGGCTGAGTTTGTGTATGCTTGTTAAGTGTGTCAAAAGGCTAAGGCAGAACACTATAAGTCATCAAGAAAGTTACAACCGTTAAGTATCCCAGAATGGAAGTGGGACAATATTTCCATGGATTTTGTGTCTGGACTCCCTAGGACTCCAGCTGGTTTTGAGGCTATATGGGTTGTCGTGGATAGACTGACTAAGTCCGCCCATTTCATCCCGATGAACATGGAATACTCTTTGGAAAAGTTGGCTAAGTTGTACATCAGGGAGATAGTTAGGCTACATGGTGTACCTTCTAGCATAGTTTCAGATAGAGACCCGAGGTTTACCTCTAGGTTTTGGAACAGTTTGCAAGAGGCTTTAGGAACCAAGCTTAGGCTAAGTTCAGCTTATCATCCTCAGACTGATGGTCAGTCTGAGAGAACCATCCAGTCCTTAGAGGACTTGCTTAGAGCTTGTGTGTTAGAATGGTCTGGAAGTTAGAACAAGTTTTTGCCCCTGATAGAGTTTACCTACAACAATAGTTTCCATTCCAGTATTGGGATGACACCTTATGAAGCTCTTTATGGGAGGAGATGTAAGACACCATTGTGTTGGAGTGAACCTGGTGATAGTGTTATACTAGGACCTGAAGTGGTACAAGAAACCACTGAAAAAGTGAGGATGATTCAAGAAAAGATGAAAGTGGCACAAAGTAGGTAGAAAAGCTACCATGACCAAAGAAGGAAGGCGCTCGAATTCCAGGAAGGTGATCATGTATTCTTGAGAGTTACTCCAACGACTGGGGTTGGTAGAGTGATGAAAGCGAAGAAACTTACTCCTAGATTCATTGGTCCTTACCAAATCTTAAAAAGAGTTGGTGGAGTTACCTACAAAATAGCCTTACCACCATTCTTATCCAACCTTCATAGTGTCTTCCATGTGTCCCAGCTCAGAAAGTATGTTCATGAACCTAGTCAAGTGATAGTCCCTGATACCATATAGTTGAAAGAGAACTTGACGTTTGAGGTGTTACCCCTTCGAGGCGAGGATAGGAGGGTGAAGCAGCTAAGAGGCAAGGAAATTCCTTTGGTCAAAGTCATTAGGAGTAGGGATACTGAGGAAAGTGATACATGGGAGCTGGAAAGAAAGATGATGGAGTCGTACCCGCAACTTTTCAACCGAGGTGATAGAAATTTCGAGGACGAAATTTTTATAAGGGGGGTGATAAGCCTCTGGCTTATCTAGTTTTATGACTAGATGAACTAAGGTTTTTGTGCAAATTATTCGAGTTCACTCTCGTTTTCGCCCAAATTTGCCTTGTTTTGTTCCTAAGTTGGACTTTGACTCGTTTTGCGTCTTTTGTGTAGTTTTTAGGTTATTTTGAATAGAATTACGCTTGTGGGTGCTTTTGTTGTTTCAGGTTAAATAAGTGAAGCTCCGGGAGTCAAGGAAAGTCGAGCAAGTGGAAATTGCAAGTGAGACACTCGCCTCGCGAGTGTATGCTCGCCCCGCGAGATCATAAGGACCTGCAAGACAGAGACCATCACGGCCAAGCCGTGATGAATACCACGCCCGTGGCAGTTTAAGGTTTGAAGACTCGCCCCGCGAGAGGACGCTCGCCTCGCGAGAGAATGAAGACCATGGAAGTCAGAGACCATCACGGCCCAGCCGTGATGAAGGACACAGCCCAGAATTGAAGGCTCGCCCCGCGAACACTCTTTTGCCTCGCGAGAGTTCAAATTGAAAGCGCGCCAATTTTAATTCTCGCCTCTCGAATGACTGCTCGCCTCGCGAGCGAGCGCAGATCAGGATTCCTATTTAAAGGCTGTTGCAGATCAGAAAGGGGATCCGGATACAACTTTAGGAGGCAGTTTTCCACTTAGGTTAGGGCAGTAGTTACGAATCCTTATTTCTCCTTGGAGTTGCGTCTCCTTTTCTGGTTTCTTTTTATTTTACGATGGTGATTATGTCCGAGCGCTTGTCTATGAGCATGAGGAACTAATCCCCTCGTCCGAGGGAACGATGAAGCCACCCATGGCAGTGTAGATTCTATATGATGTATGTCTTTCTCCTTTAATTCAATTCTTGTTTTCTAATTCTGATTTGATTGTGTTAATCATATGTGTTGTGTGATTGACTTGTTAACGTGATGAGGCTTAGTCAGCGATTCGCGTTTAGAACTTGAATTAGGATCATCGGTCGAATATTGCACCAGAGTGAGTAGGAGATCGGTGCAACCATATAGGGAACAAGAATTAACCGAATTCGAGATTAGGATTATGAGACCTAGTAAGTAATTAATCCAATCGTCGAATACGTCCTAATGAGCACGAGAGTGGATTTAGGAGAATTTAGGGGTCCCGGTTGACATTGTAATTGAACCTAGGGAGGAATTCATCATCACTTGGGTGTACATATTGGGTAGGTGGATTTGTGACATTGGACATTTTAGTTTTCTGATTTTTAGTTAATTAGTTTATTAGACTTGTTAATTTAATTTTGATCATAATCTTCTCTCTCTCAACCACCTTCTTCCGTAACTTGACCGAACATATCTGACTTCCCGCGGATTAGTCGAATTGGTAACCCAATCCTTGAGTTCGACCTCGGTAATTACTTACCGTGTTTATTTTTATTACTTGCGACGACCCGGTACACTTGCCGGAGTCACAACAGGGGGTGAAATTGTAACACCTCAAGATTCACCCTTATGTTTATATGTGTTAGTTCTGGCATATATATGTTTGATATTTATATATATTTGTATATTTTATTGCATATGATAATATGTATATTAATATACGATTATTTGCATTAATATGAGATTGTGTCTCTTAATGTTTTATTTTATATGTTAATATATGATATGTGATTTTATTAATAATAAACGATTAAGAATGATATGATAAGATATCGTGTGATTTAGTATTTAAATAGAGATAGTGTTATTCTTAGATTTTAGCCCCTCAATCAATCAGATTTGAGTCCTTATTAATATAGGATCATCCTTTTTTTTTTTTATATATCTTAAGATCTTATCATAATCTCCTAAGGATCCTATCTAAGAATAACTACCAAATCTGTAGCTAAACGTTCATCGAACTTTTGACCATATTAGAGTCCGATTTAGGATTCGATCATTAATTTGTAGATATTTCTCTGAGCTTTCTAATGACACCAAGAACGCCTCAATCGGAAACTTGTAGCTCGAGTTATGGTCACAATACCGAACAATATACAGTTTAGGCTGAAATAGGAACCCGTTATGACCCAAACTCATATATATAGCATTAGACTCGACCTAAACCTAGTTTACACGACCCCAACACTCAGAAAACTGCCTCCCTCCTTCCTCTTTGAATACTTATGGTTTTTCTCCCTAAAACTCTTTATAGGAACCCGTTCTTGCACCGTTTTTCACTGCTTCTTGATAGGAGATAATCGCTACGAATAGGGGTTTGTTGTGCTTGCTGTTTGGGACTTTAGAAAAGATAAAATTCGTGCACCTTGTCCCTTGTGTTCTTCCTTTCAAGTTCTTGACCTCTTCCTTTTGATTTCTTGATCTTAGAGTTGAACAAAAGTGTGTCTTTGGCGTCCTTAAGGTCTTAGACAAGCACTAGTGAGACGGGACCCTAGTGGATCTTCTTTCTTCTTTTGAAACGCGAACCTCGTACCAGTTATGAGAGAATAATAGTTTATACACTAGGCTAGGGAGTAGCTTAAGTTGAGGGTTTCCCATAGCCCCGTTTATTGTCGTTATAATGTATTGATGCCATGATGTTCCTGATTGTATGATCGAATTGTTTATATGTTTAATTCGATTAATTAGTATGCCTATTTTTTATAATTGTTGAGTTGTTCATGATTTGGTATGCCCATTTGAATTGTCTTATGCCATGAGTTTTGGTTGATTTGGTATGAATACCCATGATTATGAATGTTGTTGTTATGACATGGTTTATGTTGATCACATTGACTGGATATGTTGTTGATGATGATGTTACCATTATGTTGAATATGTTAATAAGACTCTAATTGACTTAATTAGGACTCTTAGTTAACATAGGAATTAAGGGATTAATTCCCCAAGCTTCATAAGATATGAACTGTGTTAGTGAGGGGTGAAGTTTCATGCCGAATGTTTAGTTAAGACCCTATGATCTGATTTGAGAGAATTAGGGAGCCTAAACTACAAGAACACGTCAAATTATGCTCATAAGATTATGACCCTGCCCAGGAGCAAGGCCATGCTGAGCAGGGAGCACGATCGTGCTCCCAATTAAATTCTGGAAAACAGGCCGCACATTGAGCATGGTCGTGTAGGACAGTGAGCACGACCATGCTCCACTTAAGTGGTAGCACGACCGTGCTGGGGGTTTGGTACGCCCGTGCATCCCCCAGATGATGTAATAATGCACTAATCAAATGATAACAAGTTAGATAACTTAATTAAAGATTAATTAAGATAACAAAGACTGATAAGCTTGTTAAGCCGGTACCCGATGGGTTACCGCACGTTGTCACGCTTTGGTGATTTTTGGCCAAAGTGCTCTTGATGCTTTTTGGTCGAGATGTTGTTATGTTGGACCTTGGTGCTTTTTGGTCAAGGGGGCCTTGACCCCACGGTGTGGGTCTAAGGTGTTAATGTTGATGTTGGTGATAAGTGTTGGGTGCGTTTAGGCCCAAGCAAAGGAGGTGGTTGCCTTGTGTGTTGTTGTGCCATTTGTATAGAGCATTGATGAGTGTGATTACACCTCATATTTCTTTATCGTATTGCATGCATTTTCATGTAGTTTAGACATTTTTAATTTGATTTTTGTTAGTTTTTACCTTGGAATGGGTAAGGCGGTTTTGTGGTGTTGTTGTACAGGAATTGAAGATTAAAATGTTCAAGATCAACCATGATGGAGCTTGCATGAAGATGGAGCTTGAAAAGTAAGAAAAATGAGCCAAACAAAGGCCATCACAGCCTAGCCGTGATAGCCATCATGGCCATGATCGAGCAAGGCTGAAAACAAAAGAACGAAAAAGTCAGAACCTGTCATGGCCAGGCCGTGATGGCCATCATGGCCGTGACAGGCCATCAATGCCAAGTTTTCCAAGATAGAATCTGTCACGGCCTGGCCATGACAGACATCACGGTCGTGACGTGCAATATCTGCAATTTTAAAACCTGATTTGATCTGATTTTGTAATTGCTTTGGATTTAAGTTACCCTACTCTATAAATAGAGCAATTAGGCTCGAAAATAGGAGTTGGGGGCTGCTACCTTAGGCAAAAATTAGGATTTCTCTTCTTCTCCAATTTCTTCTCTTCTCTTATGTTTTCTTTTATGCTTTTGTTAATCAAGCTTGCTATGAACATGGCAATGCTTGAGTAGTGTTTTTGTTTCTAGGAATTGGGGCTATGCCCATGATTTGTTTTATGTTATGAATTGACGTTTTACTTCTTGTTAATTTCAATTCGCCTTCGATTTGATTCCTATTGCATGAATTACTTGTGAATCTGGTGCGCACTTATTTGCATGTTATAGATACTCTAAGGAAGAACCTAGCGGTGAACTTAGGTATTGGATCTATAGGGATTGAACTTAGGACTTAAATCACGAGAGTTAGAAGCGGTCCTTCGAGGGTTCACGAATTGTCACAAAGCTTAAAGGGTTCAATTTAAATTCAATTACCACGAGAGTAGGGGTTGGTTTAATTAGGCTCGGTTCTTGTATCGCGAGACGGAACATTAACTTATTTAGGATAAATTCGCCTTCAAAGCAATTTTGATTATTAAGAGGGTAGTCAATTTAGTAACATGAGCAGTCTTGTTGGTAACCCAATTCCTGGAAATCTCTTTTGATTTGAAAACCCCCAGATTTGATTTGATTGCGATTTTGTTTGATTGCGTTTAGATATTTGATATTGTTAGTTAATCTTTTAAAAAACCAAATCTTTTCCAGATCATTTTCTAGTCTAGTTAAATCGATTTAATAATTGATAGTTATTTAAGATCACGGTCCCTGTGGATTCGATCTTTTTATTACTTGACGACGAAGCCGTTCACTTGCAGATTTGCGAGCCCATCAAGCATTGGAGTTGATGTTGAGGGGGATATTCAACATACGGGAGGTCATCCTAGTTATGATGATCTGACCCAAGTCTCGGGTGGTTCACCCATGGTTTGGTGAATTGTGCGCCCCCGAGGTAGCGTATCCAGTTATGATACATCGGCTATCCAAGGGGTTCCTCCATGGTTTGGGAAACTGCCGGTGTTGGTGCTTTTTGACCAATATGGATATGTAACTCCGAAGTTGACTTCCTGAGTTAGTTGGATCCACATGCATTGATGGAGTAGTGGAGTAGGGTTGCATTGTACTGCATAGCATATGTTGGATGATTAACATATGGTTATGGTATTATATGATGATGTATAAATATTGTATGTTGTTAAATTATTATGCCATGCTATGATGTATGTTCATCTTATTCCCTATTCCCATGCCGTTGTGTTTATATGATTTCTTACTCCCTGCTTTCCTGTTTCTAATGTTGCATGTATTTCCTTAAGCAGAGGACGGTGAGCAGCCAGCGGAGGAGTGACTCTGAGGAGCCGCGACTCTAGTTAGAATGCTGAGTTATAGTTGTTAGTTTTTTTAGTTGTTTAGTTTGTTTCTGTGATGTATCCGGATTTTGCTTATACCAGCTTTGTATGTGACATCGGGGTTGGGTTTTTCTTTATCTTTCTTGTTTATGTTTTACTGTTTTAAAACTGTTATTTCCGCGTTGTTTTTGTTGAGATGTGAAACCTTTTTATCTAAGTTTTTATTTTTTTCAAATAAATGCATATTTTATAATTACCTCTTTTAAGTAAATGTTTTATATTAACGTGCGGGGTAGAAGGGTGTCACAGACCACTTGGGGAACTTCAGCTTCTTATGCTTCCTTTGTAGCCAAACAACCGATTTCTTGGATTTAGGATTCAGTTTTGGTTTTTGGCTGATAGTTCCTCAATCAGGACAGATCTAACATTGTATTAGGCTTCATGCAAGTAGTAGGATTTGGTCTATATTTCCAAGATGCTTGATTCAGTCTCAGTGCCTGCTCAACAACAAGAATGCTGGTTGCCTTTAGATCATCTGAGCTAATAAGGTTAGGATTGATTTGATCTATAGGACGTGGTTCATAATAAATGTAGTGATAGGGAGGGGTGTTTGTCTTGGGTATGCCTCTGTGTGGGGAGGAATGAAAATATGGTGAAGAGTGAGATAGAGATGAGATGATGGAATCAAAAACTTGTGAAACAGGAACAAGTGTTTGATTTTCTTGTTGTGGTGATGGAGAGGGTGATGATGGATGGTTGGAGATGTGGTCTGGTGAATCATGAAGGTGAGATTGTGGTGAGGGGTTTTCTGGAGTGAGATTCAAATTGAAGTCTCGAAGGGATACTGCAAGCAATTTTTCATCAATTGAAATTTGGTTGTGAAGAGGGGAGTTGTGAGAGGAAGAGGAGGAAGAATTGGAAGGTGAGGATAAAACAATGGGTGAAGGGATTGAGGGTTCAGATAACCTAACTGGTGAGACAGCATGTTGTAGAGGGACCCGCACAGGCTCATTAACCTTCTACCTTGTAGACCTCCTTACTGGTGTAGTTGTCACTGTAACTTTCCTCTTCAATTCTATTCGAGGAGCAGTAACTTGTTCCTTCACCAATTCCTTCTTCAGAACCTTGGAAATTGGTTAGTCATCATCATCAACAGACTCTTCTGAGATAACCAGCTTTCTTTTAACTTGAAGCTTGGTTTTGACCTTGGGGTTCAAAGGTACAGACACATCAGTTGCTTCTGAGTCATCAGACTCATCAATGTCCTCTTCAGATTCTTCCAAAGATCTCTTCTTATTATCTTCTTCGTCAGAGTCAAGAATCCTTCCTGGTGCTCTCAGCTTCATCTGAGAAAGGGTTCTTTCATCTATGACAGTTGCCATATCTACCTTGCTAGTTAGGGGAATGCCTTTGATGTCCAACAGTTTAGTAATCCGCATCCCATAGGTGTAGGGAGTCTTGATTTGGGGCTTCACCATCCTCAGCATGTACTTAAAAATCAGATCGTTGATATCGATCTTCATCATGCTCAAGAGATGAAATAGGGCAAACCTATCCATCTTGTTGACATTATCACGAGCACTGGTTCACAGCATTACACAATTGATCAGCAAGACATGCAAGAACCTTCCTTTTCGAATCAGCTTAGAAGCAGCTTTATTTTTAGGGTAAGATACTCCGTACAAAACTTGATGCATAGTTTCTTCAACATACTGAGTTTCCCAGTCATCCGTGAAGGCAGCACCTTGCCTAGGGCAACCAGTTGCTTTCTGAATACTGTTGAGGGTGATAAATAAGGTCTTCCATTGCAATGGGTCCGAATGGAGATCTGGGTTTGAGACATCCTTTCTTCAATATTTTCCCAGAGCTCCTAAAGTAGCAGTGGGTACACTGGTTCATGCAAATTGAAGAAGCTGAACCATTGAGAAGCTTCCAATTCGGGCATCACGTTCATGCCTCCTTCAATGATTTTGTTCATCTTGACAAATTTCCCAGGTACAATCATGGAGATGTCCTCGATGCTCATCCTTAATCGAGCATCAGCACGCACGAATTTTTGTGAGGGTCCTTTGGGTGCCATGGATTTGGGTTTGAGAGGGAGGAAGTGAAGGGTTTTGAAAAAAAAAATTCGCAAGAGAGAGAGAGAGATAAGCTTTTTGAAACAATAAAGTGTTTATAAGAGAAGATTTTTGCTTTTAAGAGAGAGGTTTTTAAAAAGAGCAGTTGAGAATAATAAAGACAAAACGTTTTGAATTCAAATACATTTTAGAAAACTGCAATGTAAAGTCTCAATTATTAATCCACGTCATCCGACGCTTTTACTCAGATCGGATGCATTCCATCAAACATTATTTATTTATGAGATGCATGTTCAGGTTATCTCTAATATATATGAACCTGTCTTCAGCTAAGGGTTTTGTTTAAATATCGGCCCACTGATTTTCAGTTTTGACAAACTTGATGTCAAAAACACTTTTTTGAACATAGTCTCTTATGAAGTGATGTTTAATTTCTATGTGCTTAGCCTTAGAATGTTGTATGGGATTTTTAGATAAACAGACAGCACTAGAATTATCACACCAAACAAATATATTATGTTCAAAGATAGAATAATCTTCAAGTTGATGTTTTACCCATAAAAGTTATGAATAGCAGCTTGCAGTGGAAATGTATTCTGCCTCTGCAGTAGATAGAGCAATTGTAGTCTGTCTTTTGCTTGTCCAAGAGACTAAACTTGCTCCAATGAAGTGAAATCCTCCACTGGTACTTTTCCTTTCAACTCTGTCTCTAGCATAATTAGCATCACAAAATCCAACTAATTTGTACTCTTGTGTTCTTAAATACATCAAACCAAGATTAGTGGTTCCAACAAAATATCTAAATATTCTTTTAACAGCCTTGAGATATGATTCTCTAGAATCATATTGAAATCTTGCACACATGCAAACACTGAATTGGATATCATATCTACTAGAAGTTAAGTATAGAAGAGAACCAATCGTACCTCTGTAGACAGTTTGATCTACCTTTTTACCTTCTCCATCTTTATTCAATTTTGCATTTGCTTCCATGGGAGTTTTCATAGGTTTAGCTGTATCCAGTTTATACTTCTTTAAGATCTCCTTGGTATATTTCTGTTGATGGATGTATATTCCATCATCTGTCTGTTTGATTTGTAGACCAAGGAAGAACTTCAATTCTTCCATCATGCTAATCTCAAATTCATTCTTCATAAGGTTGGTGAACTTTTTTGCAGAACTTTTCATTAGAAGCACCAAATATAATATCATTATCATAGATTTGTACTATAATGAAATCCTTTTTAGAACTTTTCCTAAAGAGGGTTGTATCGACTTTTCCTCTAACGAAACCATTTTTCATAAGAAATGAACTAAGTTTATCATACCAAGCTTTAGCAGCTTGTTTCAATCCATAAAGGGCTTTCTTAAGCTTGTAAACATGATCTGGTTTATCACTATCTTCAAAACTAGGTGGTTGTTTAACATATACTTCTTCAATTATTCCATTCAGAAATGCACTTTTAACATCCATTTGATATAAGGTGATTTGATATTGTGCAACATATGACAAAAGTATGCGAATAGCTTCTATTCTACCTCTTTGGTGCAATAGTTTCCGTGTAGTCAATACCTTCTTTTTGGTTATAGCCTTGAGCTACTAACCTTGCTTTGTTTCTGACTACTTTACCATCTTCATCGAGCTTGTTTATGAACATCCATCTTGTCCAATAATTGATTTTCCTTTTACATTTGGAACTAAGAACCAAACATCATTTCTTTTGACCTGATTCAGCTCTTCTTGCATAGTTAAAATCCAACTGTCATCTACAAGAGCTTCTTTGATATTCTTGGGTTCAATTTTAGATAGGAATGCCATGTTGTTTGAGTCTTTGAATGTTGATCTGGTTCTAACTCCTTGAGAGGGGTTACCAATGATAAGTTCTCCAGGATGATGAGTTTTCAACTTCCAGTCTCGTCTGGTTTTAGTGTCAAACGGTTGTTGAGCGGGTGGATGAGACGCTTGAGGAGGAACTTCTGAATCCTCATTCTTTAAGTTATCTTCAGTATGATTGTCTTGTCTTCCAAGAACTAAACCTACAAGATCATCCTCAAGATCTGAAGTCTCCTATCAGTCTTTAAACCATCATTAAACTTGACATGAATAGATTCTTCAACAACTTCTGTTCTAGAGTTGTAAACTCTAAAAGCTTTAGAAGTGTCCGAGTAACCAAGAAATATAGCCTTACCTACTTTTGAATCAAACTTTCCAAGTTGATCTCTAGTATTTAAAATAAAGCATTCACTTCCAAAAGCATGGAAATAAGAGATGTTGGGTTTTATACCTTTCCACAATTCATAAGGAGTCTTATTTAAGAAGGGTCTTATTAGTATTATGTTATGCACATAACAAGCAGTGCTTACTGCCTCAGCCCAGAATTACTTTTGGAGTTTGCTTTCATTGAGCATCGTTCGAGCCATCTCTTGTAGAGATATGTTCTTCCTTTCTACTACTCCATTCTGTCGAGGAGTTCTAGGAGCAGAGAAATTGTGAGATATACCATTCTCTGCACAAAATGTATTGAAGTGCTTATTTTCAAATTCTCCTCCATGGTCACTTAATTCTGATAGCCGAGATACAAAATCCTTTCTCATTCTGTACTCTTTTACAGAATATGGAAAACATCTTGAATGACTCATCCTTGTGGGTTAAGAAGCGTACCCATGTATATCTAGAATAATCATCGACTAAGACAAAACCATATTTCTTTCCTGCCTTACTAACAACACTTACTAGACCAAATAGATCTATATGCAACAATTGTAATGGTCTAGAAGAAGATACCAGATTTTTGGGTTGAAAGCTAGATTTCACTTGCTTTCCACATTGGCAAGAGTCACATAAGACATCCTTTTTGAAACTTATATCAGGTAGACCTTTCACAAGTCTATACTTCTGAAGCTTAGTTATCTGTTTCATACTTGTATGTCCTAGTTTTTTATGGCATACCTATCTTTCATCTTCCCTTGACACGAAATAATTCATATTTTGATCAGTTAGTTCGATTAGATCAATCTTATAAAGATTTTGTTACATGTTTGCTGAAAAGAGAACTTTGCCTTGATTGTCTTTGACTATGCATGTATTCTTAGTAAAGAAAACATTATATCCATTATCACATAATTGACTTATACTTAGCAGATTATGTCTTAATGCTTCAACTAAAAGAACATTAGAGATAGATGGTAAAGGTGATATCCCACTTATTTTACTTATCTCGAAAGCCTTTCCTCTTTGGTTTCCACCAAAGGTAACATGTCCACCTTCTTTAGGTTGGAGGTCTATGAACATAGACCTTTCTCCTGTCATGTGTCGTGAGCAGCCACTGTCCAGGTACCATGATAGGTGTGATTTGTGTCCTATTAAGGATATTTGAAATAGAAATAATCAAAGCTTTAGGTACCCATATTTTCTTGGGTCCTTTCTTGTTAGTTCTAGAAGTTTGACACAACTTCTTTCTTGTGCGAATGCACTTAGACATGATATGTCCAGCTTTTCCGCAATTTTTACAGCTATCCTTATATGAAATGACCTTATCATAAAGAGCTTTAGGCTTTTGTCCTAAGTGTTTGTTAGATACTTTATGATGTGTCTGATCAATGAATCCTATACCAGTTTTATCAAGAGAGGGTTTCCGATTTCCTAACGGTTCAGTCAGATTATATCTACCATTGACAAGACGAGCAAGATCAGAGGAGAGCTCTTCTACCTTCAGCTGAAGTTTGACAACTTCTTCAGATTGTGGCGTCTCGACTATGATCTCAGCCTTAAGCTTTTCAGCTTTAAGCTCATTGTTTTCCTGATATAGTCTATCACACTCTTGAGTCTTATGTTCATGCTCTTTTAGGAGTTTCACATATTGCCTCTTAAGTGTTCTGAAAGCCTTAGTTAAATAGTTAGATTCCTCAATCAATTCATCATTGGCATCTTGCAATTCCTTAAGATCAGAAATTACCTCAGAATCGGAATCAGTATTTGCCATGAGGCATAGGTTTGCTTCCTCGCTTTCTGCATCCTCATCTGATGAACTGCCATCGAGATCTTCTCATGTTACCATTATTCCTTTCTTATTCTTTTTATAGAACTTTTTTAATGGTTGCTTCTGTAACTGAGGACATTCATATTTGATGTGTCCTGGCTTCTTACACTCATAGCAGACAATAGGGATTTTATCAGAACTGTTGTTTTCTTTGAAGTATTTTTCTTTGTTGAACTTCTTTAAGGGTTTGTCCTTTCTGAAATTCTTCCTTTTCCATAGCTTCCTCATTTTTCTAGTTAGTAATGACATTTCATCATCACTATCAGAGTCTTCTTTAGAAGCGTCTGATTCTAGATCCGATTCTTCAACCTTGAGAGCCTTTGAAGAAATTTTCTCTGCCTTGAGGGCAATGGACTTTCCTTTCTTTGTTGAGCTGTCATCATTTAGCTCCTGGTCATGAACCTGTAGAGATCCAAGAAGATCACTCATTTGAAGAGTTGTGAGATCTTTGGCTTGAGTTATTGCAGTAACCAGAGGTCTCCACTGTTTGGGCAGACTCCTTAGAATTTTGCCAACTTTCTCAGCATTTGCGTAGGGTTTTCTTAATGATTTCAGATTATTTGTGATAGTCTGAAATCTACCTATCATTTGAGCAACACTTTCTCCATCTTCCATGGTGAATAGCTCATACTTTCGTACAAGCATATTTATCTTAGTTTCTTTCACCTTTGTCGTTCCTTCATGAGTTACTTCAAGAGTATCCCAGATTTCCTTTGCAGATCCACATGCATGTACCTTTTCAAATTCTTCCCAACTTAGGGCGCACATCAAGGAATACCTTGCTTTATGATTTAGCTCCCACTTAGTCTTTTCTGCAGCAGTCCACTGAGCCTTAGGTTTGTCAGTGTCATCATCATTCTTTGGAGTGTAGGGACCTTTAGTAATGATATCCCATAAATCAAAGTTTGTTGAAATGATGAACCGTTGAAATCTTTCTTTCTACCTAGTCATGAATGCTCCTTCTCCAGAGTTGCTTCCACTTGTGCTAGCTCCAGCCGTCATATTTTTGTTCAGCAGGATCTTTCCTCAACACTGTTAAGTGCTCAACCTAGAGGTTAAGCTATGATACCAACTAAAATGAATAGATAAAAGACATAAGAGGGGGGTTGAATTGTGTTTTGGTTAAATTTTTCGAAAAATTGAACTCTAGATCTCAGACACAAAGACGCGCCTGATGTAAAACAGGATAAGATAAAACTTTTCACTTTTCAACCCAGTTAGCACAGTTAATTTAAAGCAAAATAAAAGATTAAAATAGAGAAAGGAGACACATATTTACACTGGTTCACCCCAAACCTTGGGATATGCCCAGTCCTTGGTTTCACCAAGTATTTGAAATGAATAGATATAAAACACGAGAAGGGGGTTGAATCTGGTTAACTTTTACAAAGATCGAAACTTTTAGTTAAGAGACACGACAATTCGTCTGATGAACCAGAAAGCTTTTCACTTTTCAACCCAGTTAGCACTGTTAATATAAAGCAAACTGAACGGATTAAGTTAGAGAGAGAAGACACAGATTTATACTGGTTCACCCCAAACCTTTGGCTACGTCCAGTCCCACGTTTCACCAAGTATTATCACTATAACTGATCAGTTTACAGAAGGTATTATTTGCACACCTAGCCTCCGTAGGCTCAAACAAGTATTGTTTGCACACCTAGCCTCTTCAGGCTCAAACAAGTATTCTTTCTGCAAGCCTCTTCAGGCTCTACAGAAGATAAGAGTTGAATGAAGCAGCAGCTTCATAGATTACAGCTTTACAGATCTACCAATTAACACTTTGGGAGTGAATAAGTATTTAAGGTAGGTAAGATCGCAATAAAGACTTCTCAATAAATAAAAATGATTTGAGTAGAGAAGTATTCTATGAAGAACTTAAGAGAGTTTTGAATGCTTTGGAGTATTTAATGCTTGAGTTAATTAATTTCTGGTGTATATCTTCAATATCATTCAAAGTCTTCTATTTATACTCAAGAGATATAAATCCGTTGTAGAGAGTTCTTCAACTGAGTAATCTTTTGTTCTTCATTCATAAATACCAAAGAGTCGTTCGGGTCTTGCATTTAATGTTTATGATCATTGGTGAGCTTCAAGACAAGTTGAACGTATAGGTTGGCATAACTTTATTAGAGTGCAGTTTTATTAAGGGCAGTGTTTTTTTCTTTTCAGACTTGGGTAGCACGATTTTCTTTATTTGTGGTAAGCGGGTCTGCGAGCAAGTAAAGTTCACTTTGCCTTTTGCAACAAAAAGAATCTTCAAATGCAGAATGGTTCTTTGAGCTTTTTGATATCGAATTTGTTTATTCGAAATAATCCAGGAATATTCTTTGTGTTTGAATATTGTTTAAGCGAGGTACATTCTGTCGCTTAAGCAGAATTTGGTAGGGACTGAGTCATTGTTCAGACGCATCATACCACAGACGCATCATTAAGACTTTGTTTCTTTGTCATAAGATTCTTGCATACTGATCTGAACACTTAATACACATATTAGAAGATTTCACTGGGTTCACTTAAAATCATTATATGTTTGGATTCATCAAAATCAGAGATGTCAAAAGATGTAGTCTTAACAATCTCCCCCTTTTTGATGATGACAAACATTGTCTTATGATTTTAATGAACTAAAGATAAAAGCAGATTTAAGAACATAGAATCCTATGAAATTATTCATATGTATAAAGATATTCAAGCTCATAAGTATATTTAAGCTCCCCCTGAACTAATGCTTTCATAATGTATTTCAGACGCATAGTTAAAGTAGCGTCTTATATTGATTTAACCATCATTGACAATTACATTGCCGACAAAGGAAACGAAAACTAAAGTTTTTGTTTTTCAACAATTTTGGTGAGAAGGGCCACAACAGTTTGCATCGTCTCACGAAGACCGCTGATTTCTGCATGAGCTCATTGGATCCATTCCAATAATGATGGAAGTCATTGCGAGTAGGGATCATCGGGTGGAGATGAAGAGGAGGGACCAGGGGTCAGCGAGTGGCGATCGTGGGTGGTTCATAGGGAATGATTTCCAAACAATGCCAGGAAGGGAATGACCGAGAGGAGAGAAGGAAAGTGAGATAAAAAAAATGGGGAAACAGAGAAAGAGTTAGGGGAAATACTGAGTGCAACGAGCCAAATGGTTACGAGGACATAGAATTTTGAAAGAGGGGATTTCAAATTGAATAAAGAAATGAAAAGAGAAGAAAGATTATTGAAAAACCAAGTCAAATTTTCATCAGAAATTGGTAAATCAAAAGAGTAAACTGAAAATGGGTTTTCATAAAAAGACAAAGGTAAAATGAAAAGAAAAGGAGTAAAGGTAAGAGGTTGTTGGAAAGGGTAAAGTTGCCTTGATGCTACTCTGTCTTCATCTAGATATCCGATCTAGGGAATCTGGTAAGAACTAAGTTGGGCACTATCTGTAGATGTCTTGAGTTTGTCAAACAGAGATAGGCCATAGTGATGAGTTGGGTCTTGAAGAACATGAGGCTAAGGGTGACTCATGAACGAAGTATACAAGCTAGGAAAATTCAGTTTCTTATGCTTCCTTCCAGCCAGACAAAAGGCTTTTTGGATCTACGATTTAACTTTGGCTTTGTACAGCTAGAACCTCTGTTAGGACAGATCTTCAATACTACTGTATTAGCCTTCATGAAAGCAGTAGGATTGGGTCTGTGTGTCCAAAAGACTTGATTCAGCCTTACTACCGCCTGCTCAGCAACAAGATTGCTGATTGCTTTAGATCATCCGGGCTAAGAAGGTCAGGATTGATTTAATCTAAAGGTAGTGGCTCAGAAAAGTTGAAGAGGGTAGGTAGAGGTCTATGTGGTGAGGGGTGATGAGGCGGTGAAGGGTGAGAAAGAATAGGTTGTGATGAGGGGTGATCTGGAGTGAGATTCAAATTAAAATCTCGAACAGATAAAGCAAGCAGATTTTCAGCAATTGAAATTTGATTGTGAAGAGGGGAGTTGTGAGAGGAAGAGGATGATGAATATGAAGGTGATGATAACACATTGGGTGAATATTGTGAGGGTTCAGATCACCTAAGAGATGATGTAGCAGGTTGTACAGTGACCTGCACACACTCAGCTATCTTTAGCCTTGTAGATCTTCTAACTGGTGTAGCTGCAACAACAACTTTCCTCTTGATTTCCTTTTGAAGGGCAACAACAGGTTTTCGAACCATTTCCTTCTTCAGAATCTTGGAAATAGATTGGTCATCATCATCATCGGATGCTTCTGAGATGACCAGCTTCCTCTTTACTTGAAGTTTTGATATGACCTTGGGATCCAAAGGTACAGACTTCTGTTGCTACAGAGTCATCAGACTCATCAGTTTCCTCTTCAGATCCTTCTGAAGATATCTTCTTCTCATCATCTTCATCAGAATCAGGAATCCTTCCAGGTGATCTCAGCTTCATCTGAGAAAGAGTTCTTTCATCTATGGCTGTAGCCATATCAACCTTTCCAGTGAGAGGAATGCCCTTGATGTTTAGCAGTTTAGTAATCAGCATCCCATAGGTGTAGGAGGTCTTGATTTGGGGCTTTACCATCCTCATCATGTATTTGAAAATCAAATCATTGATATCAATCTTCATCATGCTTAAAAGACGAAATAGGGCAAACCTATCCATATTTTTGACATTATCACGAGCGCTGGTTCTTGGCATTACACAGTTTATCAACAAGACATGCAAGAACCTTCATTTTGGAATTAGTTGAGAAGCAGCTTTATTCCTAGGGTTAGATACCCTGCACAGCACTTGATGTACCGTTTCTTCACCATACTTGAATTTCCCGGTCATCGATGAAAGCAGCACCTTGCCTAGGGCAGCCAGTTTGCTTTCTCAATACTGTTGAAAGAAAACGAATAGGGTTTTCCGTTACACTTGGTTCGAATAGAAATTTGGGTCCGAGACATCCTTTCTTCGGCATTTTCCCGGTATTCTGAGCGATGAAGGGTATACTGATTCATTCAAGGAGAAGAAATTGACCCACCAAAAGGCTTCTAGTTCTGCCATTACATTCATTCCTCCTTTTATGATTTTGTTCATCTTTACAGATCTCCCTGGTACAATCATGAAGATTTCCTCGATACTCATTCCCAAGTGAGCAGCAGCACGAACGAGTTTCTGGGGGGGTGCTTTCGGTGCCATGGATTTGGGTTTGAGAAAAAGGAAGATGAAGGGTTTCGAAAAGGGTTTGTTCACACGAGAGAGAGAGAGGAAACGTTTTGAAACAATTGAATGTTTATGAGAGAAAATTTTTCTTTTTAAGAGAGAGAGGTTTCAAAAAGAGCAGTTGAGACTAATAAAGACAAAAATGTTTAGAATTCAAAAACATTTTAGATAACTGCAATGTAAAGTCTCAGTCATTAATCCACGTCACCAGATGCTTTTACTTAGATCAGACACATTCCATCAAACATTATTCATTTATGAAATGTATGTTCAGATTATCTCTAATGTATACGAACCTGTCTTCAACTAAGGGTTTTGTTAATATGTCAGCCCACTGATTTTTGGTTTTAACAAACTTAATACTGAAAACACCTTTTTGAACATAGTCTCTTATAAAGTGATGTTTAATTTCTATGTGCTTAGCCTTAGAATGCTGTATGGGATTCTTAGATAAACAGATAGCACTAGAATTATCACACCAAATAGAAATATTATGTTAAAAGATAGAATAATCTTCAAGTTGATGTTTTACCCATAAAAGATGTGAACAACAGCTTGCAGCTGAAATGTATTCTGCTTCTGCAATAGATAGAGCAATTGTAGTTTGTCTTTTGCTTATCCAAGAGACTAAGCTTGCTCTAATGAATTGACATCCTCCACTTGTGCTTTTTCTTTCTACTCCGTCTCCAGCATAATCAGCATCACAAAATCCAACTAATCTGTACTCTTGTGATCTTAAATACATCAAACCAAGATTAGTGGTTCCAAGTAAATATCGAAATATTCTTTTAACTGCTTTGAGATGTGATTCTCTTCGATCAGATTGGAATCTTACACACATACAGACATTGAATTGAATATCAGGTCTACTTAAAGTTAAGTACAAGACAGAACCAATCATACCTCTGTAAGTAGTTTGATCTACCTTTTTACCTTCTTCATCGTTACTTAATTGTGCATTTGCTTCCACGGGAGTTTTCATAGGTTTAGCTGTATCCAGCTTGTATTTCTTTAAGATCTCCTTGTTATATTTCTGTTGATGAATGTATATTCCATCGTCTTTATATTTGATTTGCAGACCAAGGAAGAACTTCAATTCTCCTATCATGCTCATCTCAAATTCATTCTGCATAAGCTTGGAGAACTCTTTGCAGAGTTTTTCATTAGTATCACCAAATATAATATCATCAACATAGATTTGTACTATAATGAAATCCTTTTTAGAACTTTTTCTAAAGAGAATTGTATCTACTTTTCCTCTAATGAAATCATTTTTCATAAGAAAATAATTATGTCTGTCCTACCCAGCTCTAGGTGCTTGTTTTAATCCATGGAGAGCTTTCTTATGCTTATAGACATGATTTGGTTTGTCACTATCCTCAAATCCATGTGGTTGTTTAACATATACTTCTTCTTCTTCAATTATTCCATTTAGAAATGTACTTTTAACATCCATTTGAAATAAGGTGATTTGATGTTGTGCATCATGTGACATAAGTATACGAATTACTTCTATTCTAGATACTGTGCAAAGATTTCAGTGTAGTCAATACCTTCTTGTTGATTATAGCCTTGAGCTACTAACCTTGCTTTGTTTCTGACTACCTTCCCATTTTCATCAAGCTTGTTTCTGAATACCCATCTCGTTCCAATGATTGATTTTCCTTTTTCATTCAAAACCAAGAACCAAACATCATTTATTTTGAAATGATTTAACTCTTCTTGCATGGCTAAAATACAACTTTCATCTTCAAGAGCTTCTTTGATGTTCTTTGGTTCAATCTCATATAGGAATACCATGTTGTTTGAATCTTTAAATGTTGACCTGGTTCTAACTCCTTGGGAGGGATTACCGATGAACTACTTTTCAGGGTGATGAGTCTTGAACTTCCATTCTCGTCTAGGTTCAGTCTCAGATGAATGCATAAGGAACCCGTTCCATATCTAATTTATCAGCTTCATTTGAAGGACTTTGTTTAGCACTCAACTTGAAATGAGTAGCAAGAGGAGTGCTTACCGCCTTGGCATTTTCCATCTAGAATCTCTGCAACACTCTTTTAATATAGTGTTCTTGTGATATCCATAGCTTCTTCTCCTTTCTATCACGCACGATTCTTATACCAAGAATTTGTTTAGCAACTCCCATGTCTTTCATGGAAAATGACTCACCCAATTGCTTCTATAACCTGTCAATCCCGGAAATATTTTTCCCAACAATAAGTGTGTCATCAACATATAATAACAGGATAATGAAGTCATCATTAGAAAACTTTCTAACAAAGATACAATGGTCAAAAGTAATCTTCTTATATCCTTGGTCACACATAATAGACTCAAACTTCTTATACCACTGCCTCGGAGCCTGCTTCAAAACATATAGGCTTTTTCTCTGTCGACACACATAATCTTCCTTGCCTTCAACTTGTAAACCATCAGGTTGCTTCATGTAAATCTCTTCCTCCAAATCTCCATGAAGGAAATTTGTTTTCACATCCATTTTCTCTACCTTTAAATCAAGAGTAGCAACCAAACTCAACACGATTCTAATGGATGACATCTTTACCACAAGCGAGAAAATTTCATTAAAATCAACGCCCTTTCTTTGACGGAAGCTTTTTACCACTAATCTGGCTTTATACCTCAGAGACATAGAGTTACTCTCATGTTTCACCCTATAAATCCACCTGTTTTCCAAGGCCTTCTTGCCTTTAGGCAACTTCACCAAATCATAAGTGTGATTATTATACAAGGATTTTATCTCATCTTGCATTGCATCCAACCACTTTTGTTTTTCTTCACTCTCCATGGCCTCTCCAAAACACTCCGGTTCTTCCTCATCATTCAAGGTTACATACTCATCAAATGATACCTTGTAGATGGTTGTCTCTGCCTGTTAGACCTCCTGGGTTGGACTTGAGGTGGTTCGGGAGCATCACCAAGATTCTCATCGTGTGACATCTCAGGTTCCTCTTCATCATCATCAACTAGAACATCTAACTCATCTCCAAGTTCTTGATCATTTACATAATCACGTGGCTCACCATTCTGAACATTACCATCAACAATATCTAGATTATGAATAGGCAACCGAACTGGATCAACATCAGACAAGTTGCTATCTTTCTTGGTGTAGTATTCTCCCCTATTTTCAGTGACTAGCACCTCGGATCGAGATGAAGTACCTTGTACCTTCCTTCTCATCTCCTCATTAAGAACACTACCATTTACCATTTCCAAAGAAACAACACCATAAGGGGCTGAACACGTCATAGAAACCTGAAATATCTCCCAAGACCCTGGTAGAGATAACAATAGAAAAAGTTCCAAAAGCCCATCATCAAACTTAATATCCATTCCTAACATCTTATCAAGGAGCCCTTGAAATTCATTCAAGTGATCTGTAATGGAAGTCCCCTCCTTGTACCTCAAACTTGTAAAGCTCTTCAGCAAGTATAATTTATTATTCCCTTATTTAGAGGCGTACAAGGACTCTATCTTCGCCCACAAATATTTCGCATCTGTCTCATTTCAAATATGATTATAAACATTATCTTCTACAAATTGCCAAATAAAACCACACACTTGTTGATGTTCAAAATCTCATTCTTCATCCAACTTGGCATCCGACTTCTGGGTAGCAAAAACAGGAAGATGCATATTCTTCATAAATAGGAAATCTTCTTCTTGTCTTTTCATAAATGATAATTATTGTCATTCAAACAGACCATTTCTATATTTGCCTTCATCACAAGTCAAATCGCCCTAAACCAAGTAGTTTTAATGCCTCTCTGATGGGGAAATAACATTGCAATAGTGTAGCACAATAACAAAAAATACGCAGCGGAAATAAATTCCCCCCAAGAGAGACCAAAATTTTAACTTGGAAATAGAAAAATGCAAACACGAGAGCAAATAGTAAATAGAACAACGCAAACACACAGATTTTATGGCAGCAAATAGAACAATGCAAACACACAAGAGACACAAAGATTTTAACTTGGAAAACCCCTCAAGGCAAGGGTAAAAATCACGGGTCGTCCAGACCAAAGAAACAGATCCACTATGTTCAAATAAGGGTACAAAAGAGTCTCAAAGAAGTGCACAAACCGTGTTAACAATCAACCAAAAGAACCGAGCACCAATGCTTACAAATGAGAAATAAGAAAATGAATTTACCCTAAAAATAGAGCTGCTATGTGAAGCACATATCTCTCTCTCCAGACCTCGAATTGAAAAATCCGAATGGTGAAAATGAAAAAACCACACGTCTTGAACCTTCTGCACAAATTTCAGCCCGATCCAACGGTTACAGAATCTTTAGGCAATTTTACGGTGACTGTCTGGTAGGTATGCGGGTTGGCTTTCTCTCTTATTTTCTCTCTTGTTGGCTATTGTTCTCTCACTAAAATGAGACCTCTTTACAACTCAAATATTACCTCTCTCCACTTAGACAAGTGAGACAAACTTGTCTTACACATTTGGGCCTTTCTCCTAATAGGAAGGGAGCTCAAAACACAACAGATGGGGCGTGACAGAGTTAAGGATTTGTGTTTACGCGGCAGAGAATATAGGTTTTCACTGCAGAGAGAAGAGGCATTTGAGATTATTAATTTTTTAATTCTGAAAGAGCAGGTAATGGTTAATCGGTGGCGGGATTTTTTTTTAATTTTTAACCTGAGGAGGTTGTAAACCCCCCTCCCCCAACCCACAATATTTCGCCAAAAAAAAACCCACAATATAATAATAAAACCTCCCTTATTTACTCAATTTTGGACAACTCATCGAAAGACTGATGTTTACTTAAATTTATGCTAATTTGAGGATGTTTTAAAAACCTTTCAAAACAACCTCCACAAAATAATATTTTTTATTTGTAGTGCTAGATTAAAATAAAATGAAGGGTGTGGATTTAATTAGAATAACTCTTTTAAATTTACTCTTGAAAAAACTTGATCCCAATCCACACACACACACAAACAAACCCCCCCCCCCACACACACACACACACACAGATATTCATATATATAAAGTGGTGAGGGTCCTTCCAATGAAAAAAATCGTTAACAGAGAAGGAACAAAAAAGAAATCTATATCAAATGATAAAGATCCAAAAGAAAAAAATCAAAATAAGAAAATTCAAGTTTAATGAAAATCTCATCTTGTAAATTAATTCCATCTTAAAAAATTGTTAATAACAAACCAAACAAATAGCTTACAGCTAGGGCATAATAAAGTTTCAATGAAGCAATAAACAAAATAAAAGTTCAATTAAAGTCACACAGCAAATCTCTTAAACATTACACAATCCCTCATCTTCTTGATGAATGTTCTAATTCTTAGGGTTTCAAACGAAGTTATGCATAAGGAAAGGTAGAAGAACACTTTAAGATTCTAGTTGTTCCTCTTCTCCTTTGAGTAGTTATCTTGTCCTCTCCCTTTCTCTTGGTAGGTTTTCTTGAGTTGCTAAAAATGAGAAGGGAAGGCCAAGGGAAGCCCATTCTCTACTTTTCTTAAGGTTTGAAACACAGAGGGAAAAATGAGAGAAAAGTGAGGAATGATCTCTTAAAATATCTTAGGCTAGGATAAAAAGGTCTTTGGTCATAAGGGCATTATAGGAAATCCATATTTTAATATTGTTGTGTTGGTTCCCTCTTAAGTGGGACCCATAAGGTAAAAAGTAAACAAAAAAAAAAACAAAAGAAAAAGAGAAAAAAAGGTTTGAAATTTCAAAAAAGGGGTCGTGTGTGTGTTTTTCGGCGTGAGAAAAAAAAGGAGTAACAGGGAGAGAGGAGAGGGTACTGAGTGGATAAGAAAAAAGGGACTTTGTGCTCTTCATCCGATGAGTTAACTATCTCCGTTCTTGAAAAAATTTTAGTATGTTTGAAGTTGACGCAGGAAAACACAAGAAAGGGGGTTGATTTGTGTTTTTCAACAGATTTTCGAAAAAGCTTTTTCTCAAACACTTTTACAAGAAAAACAATAGAAATAACACATAAACAAGAAAACGTTTTTGAAGAGATAACAAACTCAGATTCAAAACCCCACAGTTAGTATAACCAAAAAACTGTAAAAGATAAGGGTTAGAAGAATCACACAAGTATTTTATCCTGGTTCATTCTCTACCAACCAAGAGCTACGTCCAATGCCTTCTACCAGAAGGTTTTATCCACTATTCTCCAAATAGGTTACAAATATTCAACACCTCTTCAGGCTACAAGTATTCTTTCTCTGCCAAGCCTCTTCAGGCTCTAACTCTAACAAAGAGATTAACTGATTTGATCTAAGAAACTCACTATGTGTGAGGATTTGAAATTTTAAGATCAACAATGTTTACAAATTCAACAGAGTTTTTGTACTTATGATATTAGAGCTTGTATGTGTCAATGCATATGTCTCTACGTATGTGTTTGTCTGAGACACCCCATTGTGCTCCGTTGTGTTATTAGATTAAAGCCTCATTGTTTAATTTCTTAATCGTGCACTTAACGTGAAAATACGTAAAAATTAAAACTTAAGTTAATAAACATATAACTTAAACATCACACCATAATTATAAATACACACATAAGTCTTTTACACATATTTCAAACTACTGTTGAGGGTATTCTCTCAGTAGGATCCCTCATAGGAATACTTAAACTAAAATATTAAACTTAGCGAAAAATATAAAAACGTCTTACGAGACGCACTGGCCATAGACTAACTAGACCCTAATAACCATGGGTCACGACTCGACCTCCGTCTTCCGGTTCATAGGGAGTGCCATCCAACCCCTCTTCGTTCAGCTCAGCCACAGGGTCTTCAAGTACGATCCCATAAAAGATAAAATAAGTTCTAACATAAAAAAGCGGAAAAGAGTCATAGTATATCATACAATAAATGTCACACATAGTTAACATCCATAATTAGCAATCATCATCAAATTATAATATTGTCCTCTACCCTCAACTCATGCCATCTAAATCATTATGCTAACATAACTGTGTCTATTCCTTTAACATTCGTCCTTAGTCCATGGTAGTCCGATACAAAGAACTCAGTGTAGTACACTTCTATCTTTTGATAGGATAAGACTCGGCATAGTGCACTTCTATCTTTCGAGAAGATAGGATCCGATATAGTGCTCTTCTATCTTTTGATAGGATAGGATTCAGTTTAGTGCTCTTCTATCTTTTGATAGGTTAGAACTCGATATAGTGCACTTCTATATTTTGATAGGATAAATCAGATCAACGTGTCATGAACTGAAAAAGTATTTGCATCAAAGCCTCTATATGAATCTTACTATCTCGCATCAATAACAACCTAGTACCTCAAGTTTCCATCATAACCTTAACCTGCATTCTATGTCACATCTCATCCATTAGATAACTTAATTAAGCTAGGCACCTCTAAGTCAATTCATTCTCTCACCCAAACAATCATCTCTCGAACAACATATATCCTTGCTTAAAGTCAACTAATCATAGTATTAAAAACCAGGCAGATCATGCATCACACAATATTAGGTAATATCCAAATACCACCAAAATATCACATAAGCGATTCAATAATAATAAATTCAATCAACCTCAGATAAGATAAAATCATCCTAACGTCGATAAACCTACAATCCCCGAATCACCATTGGTTTTACAGAAAAGGTTTCCAATGTGATTTTGGTCTTGTCGATTACTCGACTACTAGTAGGGTTTAGGTCGCCCTACACAATTATTATAGAATATACTACTTATCGATTCCGATGGTAGATTGGTTCTTTCCCCCACCTGGGTTATCACTGAAATTCTGAATTAGTCGTTCCTCGTTGTCACTCCACACTTTAACAGTTTCTCCTTCAACCAAACAATACAACTATAATTAATTAACAAAATCATTCTTAACCTAAATAGCTAGGTTTCGGCCTCCTAATTCAAAATAGGGTTAGGATTCTTTCCTCATTCCAAGCTTTTGGATTCTAATTCCTATAGTCTTAGATAGCTTAGATAAATTATCATAACTTGAAAATATTAACAAAATATTTTAATCTCCCTTTTAATTATGTTTCGGCCTTACTTGGTAAAATAGGCTAGGAAATTCTTTTTGATTCAAGCTATTGGTTTTAGATTACATAGATCCTTAAGAGTATTAACCAATCATTAGAATTCACTAATTCAACAAAATCTATAAACTTGTAAACTCTAGATTTTCGGTCAACACCATAAAATTAGGATAGAAATCTTTGTTGAAGTTAAGCTCTTAGATTATAACTATATAGGTATTAGAGAGCATGATACAAGTGTTAGAATTGAGAAAAGACACAAAAACTTCAAACCCATTTTCTCTCATAGGTTCGGACCACAATGGTTTTTAGGGAAGGAAAATGTTTTTAATTACATGATCTTGAATAATGAAAGTAAGGTTCATTACTAGATCATAGAAATTGGTTTCACACTTTTAGGATTTTTCTACAATTTTCTAGAATTCTTTTAAGTTCTAGATCTAGGAATGGAAAAATATGATTCATGGCATAAACATGAGACATACATGAAGATGAAAGCTTAGATGGTCAAGGGGATGAGCTTTTACCTCTTGAAGATTGAATAAATGAAGAAAAATGATCAACCTTCACTAAGTTGAAAACTGGACAGCATGAGGATGTGATGGTATTGTGAGTGTATCTAACAATATACTCATCCAAAAATCACAAACTTTGGCTTTTTAGAAATTTAATAAGAAAAGGAACAACTTTTGTGTTGAAGGTTTTATTTGGTTCCGATCATAACTGGGGTGAAAAGGGTCTTATTTCTGCTGTTTCGTGTGTTGCAGAGAATTCTGGGCAGTTTCGGTATTTTGAGCATATCTCCCAGTCTACTTATCCGTTTTTGATTATCTTTATCTTTTTGGAAAGAAGAGAGAAATAGGAACAACTGTTATGTTGAGAGTTTTACAAGTTTAAGAAAGTAAGGGGGTCATATTTTAGGTGGAGATTTGGTGTTCTTATGAGTTTTGTAGCTTAGAGAAAATGGAGAAAACTTGGTGAGGAAGATGAAGAGAAGTGGGGAGAGGGCAGCTGAGGTTTTGAGTCTTTATATAGGCTTATATTTAGGGTTTGTTTGGTTCCTTAGAGTCCAAATAATGGGTTTTGTGAATATCAAATTAATATATGATTAATCATAGTTAACAGGTAACTTAACTAAGGTTATTTTGGCTAATCATGGTTAATAATATGTGGCTCACATTTGATGGAGGTGTGACTGATTTTGGGCCACACATAGTGACTCACTAATGAGTCACCGATCCTATCCGTTAGTGGTTCCCGGAAATTCCATACGCAGCTCCGTCGTTTACCCGATTTCGGTTTTTGAGAGGAAAATAATGAAACGAAAGCAAAACGAAATAGGTATGGTTAAGTATATATGGATGTACGAATTTGAGGAGATGTGGGAGGTTTACAACAATGTGAAATGAGTGGTTAAAAGTACGTAGATGTGTCAAGTTAATACCCGCGATAGCTTGGGGGTATTTTGGTCTTTTCACCTAAAAGTCATGATTACTAGCATTTAATGCTCATAAATGCTTGGTGACTCATCCTCCATGAGTCATCATGTATGACTCGTTGTCCCGATCTCTTGACAGGTCTCTACAGTACCGTTTCCGACCCCATCGGTTTCTCGATTAGGGTTTTACGCCCGTATAAAAGTGTAATATTTCGTTTTCGACTGACAATTTTCAAACTAACCAAACTCGTTGGAAATATGATTTAAATATAAATCATTTCGTTCATGAGTCAAAATTAGGTTTTCTGATCACTAAAATCTTACTGTCAGTGAAAACACCAATTGTTTTCCGTCCGAACTTTTACAAATTTCAGTATCCGGTCAATTTAGGGTTTTCTCCCGATATAAAATTATACTGTCAGTTAGAAACACATACCGGTTTCCGTCTGAGTTTTACACCCAAAATTTCACCGTAACCTTATACCATAAGAAAGACTATGAATATGATTTTATTTTACTTAAAATCACTTTCTAACTCTCAGATTAAAATATATTAATTATATTTTAACCGGTTAAACAACGTAATTAAAAATCAGGTTGTTACAGTGTCTGCTTTATTCTTGAAATTCTTCAAGAATATAAAGCTGAAGTGCTTCTCTGTCTTGATCTTCTTCAACGATCTTCAATTGTATCCGTTTAGATATAGCATAAATGCTTGGATCCGTTGAAACTGATAACTTGATATGTTTCTTGGAGAAGTGCTTTTGATTATCAGAGGAATGCTCAAAGTAGAGTTGTCACTTCACTGTTGTACCAAAGGATGCTTTCTTTGTTTCCATCTTTGTACTTGACTTGATCTTTACAACAATGTAGTTGACAGAGTACAAAGGTTTATAGTTTCGATGGTACGAAGTTCTTTTATCCAAGAGATATAGATTTTAAACAAAAGAAGCAGCAAGGGTAAAAAGACATATATTCTTTGAATTAAATAAGAAATCATTTGATATAAATACACTTAAGCTTAGACGGGTTCAAGTTTTAAAACTAGTGGACGCACTGGTCTTTGGACGTGCAAGATTAACTTATCAGTGAGACGGGCTCGTCTACTGATAATGCGTCGACATACTTTTCGTCTAGTTCCGAGAATTGGACGTGCTATACTTAAGAGCTCGTCTGCTGACATGGAGTCTAGTGAAACTACTTCGTCTATCAAGCTTTTGGACTTGTTATATTTCAAAGTCTCGTCTACTTGATTTTTCTTTAGACTTAGTAACGCGTCTTCCTAAGTTAATTTTAAGACCTCGTCTATTCTTATTTTAACGATCTCATCTACCATAAAGCTAAAGACTCGAAATTTTACCAAGATTTGTAGACTGGTCTAGAGGATTGAAATAGAATCTGATTGATTCCATACTTTAAATTTTAAGTTCCTCTAACTCGTATAGATTAAGTAGTCCCTGCATACTTATAACAAACAAGTTAGATCTTTGACAACACTTTGCCATACAAATTTAATCTTTTTGTTAACATCAAAACTTAAGAGATTATTTTAATTCAAAACCACTTTGGTTCTAACAATGTTGTTCCTGGTGTTGAGAGCTACATTTTGATATCATTATATTGTTGTTTTACCTTCTCTTTGGGTTGGGTTGTTATACCCATTTTTGTGAGGTTTCCCTCTTGTTGCTTGCTTGTATCCACCTATTGGGTGACGTGTTGTTGATTTAGTGTTCCCTAGTGTTGCTAGGAAGACATGGTGTACCCATTACTATTTTTAGTAGAATTTTTGCTGGACTTGGTCCCGTGGTTTTTCTCCCTACACTGGGGAGTTTTCCACCTTAAAAATTTGTGGTTTCATTTATATTTATTTTCTCTTATTGATATTATTTCGTGGAAGAATATTTTTGTTGTTCCTATTTATTTGCGTAGATGGGGCAAAATATTTGCTTCATTAGAGATTGATATATCTGTTTTCTCCCAACAAAGTGGTATCAGGAGCTTAGGTTGTTCTGTTATGTGCAATTAAATGGAGGAAAATCAAGGGCCAAATATGATTAAGTTGAACTCTACAAATTATACACTTTGGAAGACCCCCATGGAAGATTTGTTATACAACAAATACTTGTATGATCCCATTGAGGGGGACACTGCTCGACTCAAGGATAAATCTGAAATTTAATTGAAGAAGATGAAAATAAAGGCAGTTGCTTTGATTAGGTAGTGGCTGGATTTGAGTGTATATCCTCATGTAGACACAAATAAATGCCCAGAAAATGTGGAAGAAATTGGTCGATTTTTATGAGCAGAAGAATGTGCAAAATAAAGCATTTCTGGTTTGGAAGCTAGTGAATATGAAATACAAAGAAGGGGATTCAATGGCAGAGCATATAAGTATTTTTCAAAATACTGTGAATTTGTTGACGGTAGCAGATTAAATTAGATGATGAGTTTCAAGCTTTGTTGTTGCTTAGTTCCCTGCCTGATAGTTGGGAAGTTCTAGTTGTGACACTGACTAATTCAACACCTAATGGGAAGTTTACAAGGTCAATGGTAAAAGAGAGCATGCTAAATAAAGAAGCCAGAAGAAAGGAGCGTGGTTGTTATTTACCTCCACTCAGTCATAAGCACTAGTTGCGGAGTCACGGGGGAGAAGCCAAACCTGACATTTCCATAAGCATAAAAAATCCGGCAGTCGTAGCAAGTCAAGAAGCAAGTCTAGGAATAAAAAAGAAGTGACATCTTATCACTATGGTAGGTTGGGACACATCAAAAGAGATTGCAAGTTCCTCGAGAAAGACAGAGAGAAGTCAAGGGAAAGAGATGAAGATTAAGAGAAGAAAAATGATAAAGACATAGTTGTAGTTGCATCTGACAGTCATGATTACATTGTTTATGATGATAATTCTATAAATCTTCCATGCCATGATTCTAGTTGGATTGTTGATTCTGGAGCCTTATACGTGTTGGTTGTGGCTACATACTCAAGAGGGGGGTAAATTGAGTATTTAAAACTTTTCCAGCACTTAGTACAAAAATAGAGTTTTCTTGCAAAGTGACATCTTATCACTATGGTAGGTTGGGACACATCAAAAGAGATTGCAAGTTCCTCGAGAAAGACAGAGAGAAGTCAAGGGAAAGAGATGAAGATTAAGAGAAGAAAAATGATAAAGACATAGTTGTAGTTGCATCTGACAGTCATGATTACATTGTTTATGATGATAATTCTATAAATCTTCCATGCCATGATTCTAGTTGGATTGTTGATTCTGGAGCCTTATACGTGTTGGTTGTGGCTACATACTCAAGAGGGGGGTAAATTGAGTATTTAAAACTTTTCCAGCACTTAGTACAAAAATAGAGTTTTCTTGCGAAGTGACATCTTATCACTATGGTAGGTTGGGACACATCAAAAGAGATTGCAAGTTCCTCGAGAAAGACAGAGAGAAGTCAAGGGAAAGAGATGAAGATTAAGAGAAGAAAAATGATAAAGACACAGTTGTAGTTGCATCTGACAGTCATGATTACATTGTTTATGATGATAATTCTATAAATCTTCCATGCCATGATTCTAGTTGGATTGTTGATTCTGGAGCCTTATACGTGTTGGTTGTGACTACATACTCAAGAGGGGGGTAAATTGAGTATTTAAAACTTTTCCAGCACTTAGTGCAAAAATAGAGTTTTCTTGCGATAAGTGGTTTTCACAAATTTCATAATTTTACTTCTCACGATCAGGTTACAATTAAAGTAGGAATGATAACAGTAATTCTCAAACAACTATATGTATATCTAACAAAATATTATAACATAAAGATTCAGTTTCATAAGCACTTAAACAACTTCAACCAAGAACACACGAATATGACAATTGTAAGAAGTTTAAGGGTAAGAAGAATGTGCAAACCAATTTATCCTGGTTCAGCTACCTCATCTAGTAACCTACATCCAGTCCCACTCCTCTATGGTTTCCTCAACTATAATCAGAATTATACACTATTCGATTACAGCAACACAAGGCTTCACTACCTTGCACAAAAATTTCTAAAAAACACACTAGCTTTTCTACCCAAGGATCCCTTCTATCATTGTCAAAAACTTAAGAGAAACCCTTTCTTATCTTCAGCAATTCACAAATTGAATGCATGAATTAAGACTCTAGAAGTCAGATATTACAAATTGAAGAACTATTGAATATCACACTTTTCTCTCAAAGATGAAGCTCCATGGAAACTTGGATTTTCGTATTTGTAAATTCAGAGTGATTAGTATATTTGAAAAGTGTTTCTATATTGTCCTTATATAGTAATTTGAAGAAATAGATCTGTTGGACAAATCATAGAATCAGTTACAAGTGAAACAGAATCAGTTTTATGAAAACTGACGCGACATAATCTGTGTAGCACATCTGTGTATTAAATTGTTTTTGAACTTTTGTACATGTATACACAGACTATGTTCTTTGTATATTTGTGTATCTCTTGCTTTGTTCTTGAGTATATAGATTATCATCTTTGTATATCGGTGTATATTAAAACATCAACCCAGAACTTAATACACAGATTGTGTACATCGATTATGTTTAAAAACTTAAGTTCTGAAGCATCTGAAATTATCTAACATGGGTGTATAGTTTTGTACATCGATGTATCCTTCAATTTTCTCAAGAATCAACTTTGATGCACATGTGTACAACTCGCGTGTACTGTAAGATTTTCACTTGTACCTTGCAAATTAACTGAATATTGACATGTGTAACACACGAGTGTATAACTTCACTTAATTTTCTTTTTCAATTAACACATTTTGAAAATCCTTTTCCTTGAAAAACTCATTTAATTATTCTTTTGAAAATTTAGTTTTTCCTTAGTTTTCCAAGAGCTTCACTAAGAGATTGAGTATGTTATTCTTACAATAGCGTCTAAGATATTAAAATCTTCAATCAACTTGATCTTGATGCTTTGTTCCATGTCATCCTTTGAAACTTTGAATCTCATGATCTCCTTTGAATTTTCTCCTTTGCTCCTTTGATCCGTTGACTTTCTCCTTCATGAGTAAGCTTGCAAACACTTGAACACTTTATTAGTGTATAATCAAATTGAAAAACTCATAAAATTCACATTGTTTGTCATACAATAAAACCTCAAAAGGGCTTAGTCTTACAAACTCCCCTTTTTTAATTATGACAAACCTTATCATACTTAACATTTAATTTTATATATCAGAGTGCAGCAATCATTAAGCATGGGTATTGATTCACTTTGATTCTTCCCCTGTCTCATAGACATCTTTCAAAAGATCAAGTGTTATCATATCATTATCACAGAAAGTCATTTTTATTTCCTTTGAGATTCAAACTCACTTTTTCTTATTATATGAGAGCAATCAATTTATCAATGAAGCATATATTTCAATATCACATTCAGACTTAGTTATCAATGTATCAGAGCATATCAATATTCCTTATTACATTCCTCAATGTATTTTATATATGTCCCCCTTTATCATTATCAAAAATAAGTATTGAAGATTTAAACCAAACTAAAATTGATATTGCATTCATAAAAATTCATCATTACAAAACATATGCAATACATCAAAACATAATGTAATTCAAACATAGAAACAAAAATTTGAAAAAGCATTAACAACAGTACAAGCAAAATTGAACATGCTAGGCTGAACACACTAAACACCTAAGGACCTATAGTGTAAACTAAGACTAGATAGAACCAATAGCTTGTACATGTCCTTCATTTGCTTGAGAATGGGAAGAGGATTCCTCATTATTTTCAGCATCTTGTGCTGCCTCCCTAGCCATGTTACAAACATCATCAGATAGGATTTTGCACTTGAGGTCCTTGAATGACTATTCCAAACTTTGGTGTAAAGTGGCCATTTGACCTTCCACAGTGTGCAACTTTATTTTAAAGTAATCCATTGAATGCATTAAAGACAAGTAATGCTTTGTATGCTTCCCATCAATGTTCTGAATCATTTGTGTAATCATGTCCAACTTTTCATTCATAAGCTGATCAGTTGCAGCTCTTTGCTTTCCATTTGGTGCTTCAGTTCCAGTAGGTACAGCAGCTCGAATCCAGGCATTATCCACATAAACCAAGGACATTTGATTGATTGTCCCTTCACCAAACTTCTTGGTAACATGCCTTTCTAATTGTCTCTCTTCTCCATCAAAGGAGACTCCAAAATGATCAAGGAGCTTCACTACCAAGCCAACATAAGGTATTTCTCCTCCAGAAAGCTTGCTTTCATACATGTTCTTAGCAATGATGTAGCCCCAGCTAATTTGATTCTTCTGAATCATTGCCCAAAGCAGGAGTATGTCATTGTTTGAAGAATTGCATGATTTCCACTCCTTGGAATCATAATTCTACTCATTGCATATTGGAGAAGCCCATCCTATACATGCATAGCAAAAATGTGGGCAAGCCTTCCCTTTAAGTGAATGATCTTCCAACAAAGTTAATCTTGGAAGCATCACAATATACTACGAAAGGTTTACTAGGATCGGGCAACACTAAAACTGGTGCTGATGTCAACCTATTCTCAAGGGTTTGGAAACTCTCTTCACATTTAGAGTCCCACACAAACAGTTGTCCCTTCTTGGTGAGACGGGTTAAGGGTAAGGCTAACTTAGAGAAACCTTCTATGAACCGCCTATAGTACCCTGCTAAACCCAAGAAACTCCTAATCTCGGTCACTGACTTTGGCGCTTCCCATTGGAGCACCGTCTCAACCTTAGCTGGATCGACGACTATCCCACCTTTTGAGATCACGTGACCTAAGAAACTAACCTCTTCTAACCAAAACTCGCACTTAGACATCTTGGCATACAACTGCTTCTCCTTAAGGGTCTGTAAGGCAACCCTCAAGTGCTCCTCATGTTCTTCCTTAGTCATAGAGTACAATAAGATGTCATCTATAAAGACCACCACACACTTATCCAAGTAAGGGTGAAAGGTCTTGTTCATGTAGTCCATGAACACAGCAGGGGAATTGGTCACACCAAATGGCATAACCAAGTACTCATAGTGACCATAACGCGTCCTAAACACTGTCTTCGGGATGTCTTCAGACTTAACCCGAATCTGATGGTACCCTGACCTCAAATCTATCTTCGAGAAAACACAAGCTCCGATCAACTGATCCATAAGATCATCAATCCTAGGGAGGGGATACCGATTTTTAATGGTCACCTTGTTGAGCTGCCGATAGTCGACATACAACCTCATACTGCCATCCTTCTTCTTTACTAGTAACACTGGCGCTCCCTATGGGGACATGCTAGGCCTAAAAACTGCTTTTGGATAAGGTCCTCTAATTTTTCCTTCAACTTGACTAGTTCTAGAGGAGACATTCTATAGGGCGCTATGGAAACAGGACCAATACTAGGTACTAAATCTATGGTGAACTCCACATCCCTTTCTGGGGGTAGTTCGTAAACGTCCCCCGGGAACACTTCAGGAAACTCCCGCACAACAGGAACACTTCCGACATCTGGAGGGCTCTCAACTTCCATGGAAGACAACATCATGAAAACTTGGGCTTCGTTTTTCATCGAAGCTTTCACTTGGTTGGCAGAGAGAAAGGTCGGATTCTTAAACTTCGTTAGAGTTCCAAAAACTATGGTTCTATCGAAGCAATCTTAGGGAACATGGTTGGAAGATAACCAGGTCATTCAAAGAATCACATCGAGCGGTTTTAAAAAAAAAGTAAGCACACAAGATCAGCTGCAGAGTTCATATTATCAAGAATCTTGGCCATAAGGCACCAAGGTACAGCTCAAACAACTTGCGGAACCCAACGGTTACCGGCTTAATCATCTTAATTAATCTTTAATTAAGTTATCTAGTCTTCATCATTAATTAACTAAGTCAACATTTGTCGTTGGGGAAGATTGGGGTTTAAACCCCTGTTTAAGTCCTTAATCTCATATTCTGTCCAGAGGGGTGAGCACGGTTGTGCTTAACCCCAGCACGGGCGTGCTGCCACTTAAGTGGGGGCACGATCGTGCTTCCTTTTTGAGCACGGTCGTGCTCAGCTGAACGGGCGTGCTCTTCTGCTGCACGGTCGTGCTTACTGCACGGCCATTTTCCAGAATTCAAACAGGGAGCACGAGCGTGCTCCCTGTTCAGCACGGTCGTGCTCAATGCACGACATTACTGTTCTGGGCAGAGTCTCAACACAGTTCCTTAACTAATTTTTTAGGGTGTTTAAACCTATTGATCTCTAACTCATTTTATAACCTAATTTAACCAATTAAGGTTTTTGACATTTTAACCATCAACTCTACAGTCATAGCATCAATTATACAACCAACATAACATCAACATCCAACATCGTAATAACAACGACAATTATCATACTATCATGTTCATATTAAGGCAACCAAGATAAATATTAACAACATGCCATGAAGATGGAACACATACAAATAACATCCCAAAATAGCCAAGAACATACCATCACCAAACAATACAATTTAACATGTTATTCATTTATACATATAGAACAACACGGGGTTATGGGAACCCCTTTACTTTACACTAACCCCAAGCCTATGAATACACTACCCTTCTCCCCATACCTGGAATAGATATCACGATTCAAAAGAGAGAAATAAGATCCACTTGGGTCCTGTCTCACTAGCGCTTGTCTACAACCTCAAGAACGACAAAGAGACACTTTGGTTCAACTCTAAGATCAAGAAATTAAAAGGAAAAGATCAATAACTTGAAAGAAAGAACACAAGGGACAAGGTGCACTAATTTTACCTTTTCTAAAGTCCCAAACATCAAACACAACGAACCCCTATTCGTAGCGATGTTCTCCTATCAAGAAGCAGTGAAGAACGGTGCAAGAACGGGTTCTCTAGAGAAAGTTTTAGGGAGAAAAACCATAAGGATTCAAAGAGGAAGGAGGGAGGCAGTTTTCTGAGTGTTGGGGTTGTGTAAATTAGGTTTAGGTCGAGTCTAATGGTATATATATGAGTTTGGGTCATGACGGGTTCCTATTTCAGCCCAAACTGTATACAGTTTGGTATTTTGACCATAACTTGAGCTACAAGTTTTCGATTGAGGCTTTCTTGGTGTCGTTAGAAAGCTCAGAGAAATATCTACAAATAAATATCTAAATGATCGAATCCTAAATCGAACTCTAAGATGTTCAAACGTTCGATGGAAGTTTAGTGACAGATTTGGTAGTTATTCCTAGATAGGATCCTTAGGAGATTATGATAAGATCTTAAGATATATACACATATATACACATATATCATATGCAATAATATATACACATATATATAAATATCAAACATATCAAACATATATATGCCAGCACCAACACATATAAACATAAGGGTGAATCTTGAGGTGTTACAATGATTTTCAGCTCGTTTGCGTTTGGGTCTTGGGGAAGAAGCTTTGATTGGTGATTGAGGAGGAGGAGTAGAAGTTTTAGTTGTGGAAGAAGGGGAAGAAGTGGGTGTAGGACGTGAAGGTCAAAGGTTCTTGCATCTTGCCATTTTCAGAGGTTTAGAACTTTGCTAGGGTTCAATTTTAGAGATTGAAAAGAGGGATTTTGAAGGAATGAGATGCACGCTCAATGTTTTGATTTAAAATAGAATTTATGGACATTGTACATCGATTATGTACATCTGTGTATTTAAGATTTTTTGTTGTTGTTGTTGTTCGTTGTACACCTGTGTACAAAAGTGTCAATCTGTGTACATGAGGGGACAAAAGGTTGATGTTTCTTTTTATCTCAATCGATTGATGTAATCGATGTATTAAAGTGAAATTTTTGAGTTTTGATAAGTTGTATTTTATACATATATGTATAGATTTGTCAATCTGTGTATAGCACATTGATATAAGTCTGATTAATTGTTATGATATATATATATTTGTGTACGCAATCGATGTATATTGAGGCACAGAGAGTTCAGCTCTGAGTTTTGTCTCAGAATCAATGTACAACATGGATTATTGCCTATAAATGTGTTTTCCCTGTTCTAAAAAAATATGATACATCTGTGTACATATCCTGTGGACAGGAGTTCCAATAACATTTTTAAGCAGTACATCTGTATACTAAGCTTGTGTACTGAAACTAAAACAACCAAAAATAAGTACACCTATGTATTCCATCTATGTACAGACACTTCATCAACAAATATGGTCCATACAACTATGTACATAACCTATGTACTGATATAACAGAAAATTAGAACCAGTTAATGATACATAACAATCAATGTACAACACATATTAATTAATTCAAATCATGTGAAACATATATTAAAACACTTTTTAAGAACATTCAAGCATTCAATAGCATTAAATATCAATCAATTAAGCCAAGTTCTCTTCTTATAAAGAAGAAACTTTCCTTATTAAGTGGTTTAATGAATATATCAGCTAATTGCTTGGTTGTATCAATATGTTCAATCACAATATCACCACTTTGGATATGATCCCTTATAAAATGATGTCTAATCTCAATATGTTTGGTTCTTGAATGCATTATGGGATTCTTTGTTAGATTAATTGCACTTGTGTTATCACATTTCATTGGTACATGATCTAAATGAACACCATAGTCAATTAATTGTTGCTTCATCCATAGGACTTGAGCACAACAACTCCCAACTGCAACATATTCTGCCTCGGCTGTGGACAATGCCACACTAGTTTACTTTTTTCTATACCAAGACACTAGGAAATTTCCTAATAAATGGCATGTCCCTACTTGTGTTTTTCCTATCTAACTTGCAACCAGCAAAGTCAGAGTCATAATATCCTATCAATGTGCAAGTGGATCATTTAGGATACCACAATCCCAGTTCTTTTGTTCCTAAAAGATATTTCATGATTCTTTTTACAGCAGTTAGGTGTGTTTCTTTAGGATTAGATTGATACCTAGCACACATACGCACACTAAACATTATGTCTGGCCTATTGGCAGTGAGATAAAGTAAAGAGCCAGTAATACCCCTGTACTTGGATACATCTACTAATTTACCATGTCCATCTTTGTCCAAGTAGCATGCTGGACTCATTGGTGTTGCCATCTCGTTTGCATTCACGGTGACACCCTCTACCCCGCATGTTATATAAAGCATTAAAAGATAAATATATTAAGAGAAAACATGCATATTCATTTAAAGATAATAAATGAGGTCCACTGGTAGAAAAGGTACCACATGAACTAGTTCAACAACGCAGACAATATAACAAGTTTTAAATAAAATAAAATATAAACATCAAAAGAACCCAACTCCGATGTCACATACAGAGCTGGTATAACCGTTCCGGAACAATCCTCAAATAACAAACTGAAACTGAAACTAAAACAAATAGGAATCCGAGCTATATAGTCGCGGCTCCTCAGAGTCACTCCTCTCCTAATTGCTTGTCGTCCTCTTCATAAAAGATACATGCCAACAAAAAAACAAAGAACACGGGAAGTAAGAAAACATATGAAACACATCGGCGTGGAGATAGGAAGCAAGATGAACATACATCATAATATGGCATAGCAATATATAACATATATATACATAGGTAACAGTATACGTACCCACATCAACATGTTAATTGAACCAACATATACTATATGGTGCAACACTACTCTGCTACTCCAAACCATGGGTGAACCCCTTGGATAGCCGACGCACCATACTCTAGGATGCGCCACCACGGGGGGCCAGATTCACCAAACCTTGGGTGAATCACCACAGACGGCCAGATCGCCGAACTCTAGGATGACCTCCCCTATGTTGAACTTCCCCAACTAACAACTCCAATGAGTGAATGCATGGGCACAACAACAAATAAAAGGGCACCAAGGTTCAACTTCAACAACACCTCGACCAAAATGCATCGAGGTCACTTTGGCCAAAAAGCACCAAAGCATATGATGAGTGTGATTACACCTCATATTTCTTTACTACATTGCATGTATTTTCATGTAGTTTAGGCATTTTTAATTTAATTTTTGTTAGTTTTTACCTTGGAACGGGTAAGGTGGTTTTGTGGTGTTTATGTGCAGTAATTGAAGATTAAAATGTTCAAGAACAGTTAAGATGGAGCTTGCATGAAGACGGAGCTTGAATAGCAATAAAAATGAGCTAAACAGAGCCCATCACGGCCTAGTCGTGACAGCCATCACGGCCATGATCGAGCAAGGTTGAAAAGAAAAGTAAGCAAAAGTCAGAACCTGTCAAGGTCAGGCTGTGATGACCATCACAGCCGTGACAGGCCAACTAATGCCAAGTTTTCCAAGACAATCTATCACTGCCTGGCCGTGACATGCATCACGGCCGTGACGCGCAATATCTGAAAATTTAATTGCTAATTTGATCTGATTTCGTTACAGCTTTGAATTCAAGTTACCCTACATTATAAATAGGACTCTAAGGCTCGAAAATAGAGATCCCTTGGGCTGCTACCTTAGGCAAAAATTAGGATTTCTCTTCTTCTCAATTTCTTCTTTTCTCTTAGGTTTTTTTTATGCTTTTGTTAATCATGCTTGCTATGAACATGACAATGCTTGAGAAGATGTTTTTATTTCTAGGAATTGGGGATATGCCCAAGACTCGTTTTATGTGATGAATTGACGTTTTACTTCTCATTAATTTCAATTTGCTTTTGATTTAATTCCTATTGCATGAATTACTTGTGAATTCAGTGCGCACTTATTTGCATGTCATAGATACTCTAAGGAGGAACCTAGCGGTGAACTTAGGTATTAGATCTATAGGGATTGAACTTAGGACTTAAATCGCGAGAGTTAGAAGCGGTCCTTCGAGGGTTCATTGAATTGTCACGAATCTTAATGGGTTCAATTTAAATACAATTACCACGAGAGTAGGGGTTGGTTTAATTGGGCACAGTTCTTGTATCTCGAGAGGGAACATTAACTTATTTAGGATAAATTCTCCTTCAAAGCAATTTCGATAATTAACAAGAGGGGTAGTCAATTTAGTAGCATGAGCAGTCTTGTTGGTAACCCAATTCCTGGAAATCTCTTTTAATTTGAAAATCTCCAGATTTGATTTGATTGCGATTTTATTTGATTGGGTTATAAATACTTGATTTGTTAGTTAATCTTATTTCAAAAACCAAATCTTTTCCAAATCTTTTTATTGTCTAGTTTAATTAATTTAATAATTAATTATTATTTAAGATCACAGTCTCTGTGGGTTCGATCTTTTTATTACTTGACGACGAAGCCGTTCGCTTGCGGATTCACGCCCTTCAAGTTTTTGGCGCCGTTGCCGGGGACCGTGCTTTCTTGAACTTCAGTTTAATTTTTAAATTGAATTTTTTGGACATTTTTTTTACTATTATTTGTTATTTATTTCTTTTTCTTTTCATTTTCTTTTTCTAGAGTATCTATCTCTCTTTGCAGGTATTTTTCTCTTTTATGCGAAGATCCCAAAGTCTTGGAAATCTTGTTGAAGTTGACCCCGAGATCGAAAGGTCCTTTCATAGACGTGGGAGACTATAAAGACAAAGAGCGAGAGAAAGGTTGATTCCCATTCCACTCATGGCGAACCTACCGGATACCAAACCACTGAAAGACTACGCAGTGCCAAATGCTTGGGGCTTGCGAACTGGGATTACTAGGCCAGAAATTGAGGCAGAGAACTACACTATACCGCCTCAGTTAATTGGCATGATTTGGCAACATCAATTTGGAGGATTATCCTCGGAGGACCCGACTGATCATGTGGAGACATTCTTGGAGTTTGCTGATGCAATAAGAATTCAAGATGTCCCGATCGATGCTATTCACTTGAGGTTATTCCACTTCTCTCTGACTGGAAAGGCAAGAGCTTGGTTGAATCAAGTGCCCGCTAATACTTTGTCAACTTGGGACCAACTCGAGCAGGCATTCTTGGAAAAATTCCTCCCTCCATCCAAGACTGCTTACCTACGAACTCAGATCACCGGCTTCTTCCAAAAGAACGGAGAATGCTTATCCGAAGCTTGGGATCGTTACAAAGGATTGCTAGAGTCTTGCCCACATCATGGGCTCGAGAGGTGGTTGTTAGTGCATACCTTCTACAATGGATTGGATTACTCTTCAAAGGTGTCACTTGACTCCGCAGCTGGTGGAGCCTTTATGAATAGACCGCTGACTGAGGCGTTCAATATCATTGAAAACGTAGCCACCAACTATCACCAATTGGGTTCGGAAAGAGGTAATAACCCGAAAAATCTTTCGGGGGGTAAGTTTGAAATTAATAGTAATGATTTATTTATGTCTAAATTTGACTCATTGAATAAACGCTTTGATAAGCTTGAAAAGGCTAATGTGAGTTCAATAGGTGCTACTAATATTGTTTGTGAGATTTGTGGAATGCCGGGACATGACATAATGGAGTGCCTATATGGTTGCTCCTGGATCCAGTGCTTTGGGGGAACAAGTGAACTCTTGTCACAATTTCTATGACATGAACCCGAAGTTGCCAAATTATGTTCCCCCAAATCCTTACAACCAAGTGAGGAAGAATAATCCTTATCTCTCCTACGGGAACTACAACAACACGTAGAACCACGAATTCCAGGAAGGCCAAGGTAATAGGAAACCTGCATTGGGGTATCCTCAGGTACAAAAGTCTAAACTTAAGTCTCTTTTGGAAAATTTTGTTGAAACTCAAACAAAGCAAAATGAATAGTTTAGGCAACAAGGTAGGGCAGTCAATGAGGCAATAAAATAGTTAACATCTAAGGTAGATAACTTAGCCATCCAATATAAGATGTCAGAAACTCAGATTGCCCAACAAGCTAGTACATATTCTAGAACTAAGGGTACATTTCCAGGACAACCCGAAGTTAATCCCAATGAGTACTGTAATGCTATATACTCAAGAAAAATCAAGTATAAAAAGAAACTAAGAGATTAATTGAGGAGCATGATACCACCATAAAAACTAATATGCCTCCCAAACTAAAAGATCCAAGAAGTTTCTCTATTGCTTGCTCAATTGGAGAAGTGAAAATAGACCAAGCCTTATGTGACTTAGGGGCTAGTGCGAGTTTGATACCACATACCATCTTTGAGAGGTTAAGGACCAAGGAATTGAGTCCATCCAAGTTCTCTTTCCAATTTACGGATGGCTCATCTAAAACTCCTCTAGGCATACTAGAGAATGTTCCCATAAAGGTAGGAAAATTTTTCATTCCTACCGATTTCATGGTGTTGGATATGAACGGGAATTCTAAATTCTCTATCATTCTTGGAAGGCCATTCTTGGCCATAGCTGGAGCAAAAATAGATGTAAAAAATGGTAAGCTCTCCTTGAATGTAGAGAAAGGAAGGGTGGATTTTGATTTGACTAACTCATATAACAACCCTCCTTTTGAGTGTTATGTGTGCAGGATTGAGATAATGCCTCTAAAGGTGAAGGAAGATCTTAACATGGAGGCAACTCCCAAACTTTGCATGAAAAATGATGCACCAAATAATGATGAAATTGGAGTTGCTCAACATGTGGAGTTAAAACTTCCGCCAGGAGTAAGTAAGGCCATGAAACTCAGAATGAAAAGAGCAAAGCAAAAGCGCATGTAGCCATATGAACAAAATAGGCTCTTTGAAGGACTTCCTTGTAAAAGAGGTGTTCTTTCACTTCCAAGCCCAACTGATCCCGATTGATTGAAAGGAGTATGGTCAAGCTTAAGACCGTAAATAAGCGCTTCTTGGGAGGCAACCCAAGCTTTCTTTCCCTTTTTAATTTGTTTTTGAATTTTGTTTTTGAATAATTTGAGAAGATTAAGAGAAGAAAGATCACAAATTGATGGTTTTGCCAAGTATTTTCAGGTTATGAAGGCGTGAAGAGCAAAAAGGCATGGAAAAATGAAGTAATAGGAGATCAAGGCCTGCCCCTGATATCCATCATGACCATGATGTGAGACCATAATTGATCACGCCCAGGCCGTGACAGGGGTCACGTCCGTGATTAGCCAACAGTTGAAGATCAGAAAGGAACACGGCCCAGCCGTGATAGCCCTCACGGGCGTTATGAGAATGACCCAGAAGATCAGAATGTATCACGGCCTAGCCGTGATGGAAGTCATAGCCATGACAGGCCAGCTCCGGCAGAACAAATTCTATCACGGGCCAGCCGTGATATACATCACAGTCGTAAGAGGCCTGCTCCTATAGACCCGAATTGAGCACGGCCCAGCCATGATGTATATCACGCCCGTGATGGGGACTTGCTTGACACCAGAACTGGTCACGGCCATGACACGTCTTCCAGCAGCTCTATGACTGGCATCTATGCCAATACCCTCCACCACCTTGGTGAGTTGTTCCATTTTTCTCCTCTCTCCGACTTGATTATTTACATTGGGGACAATATAAGTTTTTAAGCTTGGGGTAGGGGTATTTTTGCATTTTACTTTTTTTCATGTTGCATTCATATTGGCGTAGTTTTGCATAATCACATGATTAGATTGCCCCTTGCTTAGAGTATGCATCCAATTGTGAGAACTTTGTGCCAAATGAATTGAGACACTGGATTTTTGAACCCAATTTTTGTATTCTTGTGATAGGCTAAAAATAAAAATGCTTGAGATGATCTTCTGATAGTTGATAATTAGCGTGTGGTTTCTTAGATTTGTGTTTCTCATTTGATTTTAAACTACTAAATGTGAGATTTTTGAGCTTAAAAGGGGAACTCACTAAATCTACCCCATTATTTGTGATTGAGTGTTTTATTCCTCTTAGATTGTGTTCTCTAGAACTTGACTTGAAACCGTTTTGAATCTTAAAAATTTTTGAAAACATATTTGAAAATGATTGAGGCACTAGGTATTTTTCTTTCCTTCTAAGCTTTGACTGATTAAATGTTACCCCTTAGTTGCCAAGTTTTGATCCTAAAAGAATAAAATACTTTTCCTGGTACCTTGATTTATTTTGATGAATGATGCTTGGTATGACACCTTTTTAAGTATTGCAAAAAGGGCAAAAAGGTGGTTTGAAAAATAAATTGTGGGATGAAAAAAGTTAGAAAAATATTTCTCTTAAGTTGGAAATCTCCCCTTCTGGCGACACCCTAAAACCCAGCATCACATGATTACCCGTTGCGAAAAAGAAACTTATTTAAAACATTGGTCGCCTTCGGAAAAATAACCTTTTATATAATGTTACTGAAAAAGGGTACTCATTTTTTTGTTGTTGTTAAAAACAGTTAAGAAAAGGTGATGAATACTTAGAACATGAAAATCGACATCACACATATAAATATAACTGCCCCACTTGGGATCTTAGGTTTGATTACAAGACAGGCCTTGTCGAACTGGCCAACATACGCTAAAACAGCTATCAAGAAGAAACAGTAAAAAGAAAGCATCAAACCGGGAATAGGAAACTGGGTACAAGACTCAAAAGATGGCTTTAAAAGCCTAGGGACTATCGGGACAACTCCAAAAACCGACGAACGATCTACCGATGCCTCCTGCATGCAGAGTGACCACAGACGCTACCCTCAGACGAGATATCAGATGCCGGATCGATAACATCACCACCATTGTCGATAGGGACGTCGTCATCGCTGGGATCCTGTAGATGGTACTCTGGCTCCTCCTCCTCCTCGTCCTCGACCACTATCAACTCAAAAGGTTCTTCCTCAGGATCCTCTTCGGGATCCTCCTCCACTTGATCCTCCGCAAGCGGTTCAACTGGATCAAAATTCTCATGAAGGAGTCTGGTGACTTGTAGTGTATGAAGGTAGTACCATGGAGGTGGAAGTGTCACAGTCCTCGTCTCGACGGTATGAATCCTTCGTACGGGTACTCCGTTAGCATTCGTCTCGTTAGTCATGACTGGTCCTCGATACGTCGCGGTCGTCGCACCCTCATGTATAGTCCAGTTCCCTGCCGTCCCAGCATGATCAAACACTTCGCTCCTCGAGCTCGACTGTGCCAAGGGAACGTCCGGATCCATCTAAAAGCACGCGCATACCCGATACAAGAAGAAAAGAACAGAACATACAGGTGTGCAAGAGTGAGATACCGTCATAAGATATATCCCACAACAACCATATACATGATACATACATCACATAATCATATAAGCAGTTAAATCATGCATATACATAACATAACAGTGTTATATCAAAGGGTCTCAAACCCGCACAGTGAACCTTTGAAAATATGCATGGCACTTCAATATCAGGCTCTAACTTAATCTCATGAGATATCAACATCGTTTTCCACTGGAGAAGAATTAGAGTTGGTCAATCTCTAGCCCACCAGGAAGTTGCCTCCATACCCTCATGCATTTAAGGTCTCAAGACGAGCAACGTCACATGTGCCTCTGAATCGGTCATATGGACTGACTCCCATATACCACCTTGTATCTGATATGTAAGAAAGCACGTCTGCCTGGGGACAACTCCTCATCATCTCCTCAAGTTGGTCCTTCAAGTTTTCTAACTCTGATGGCGACATGTGATATGGTGCCATGGATATTGGTCCAGTGCTTAGAATCAGATCAATCGCGAACTCGATCTCCCGAACAGGTGGCAATCCAGGTACATCCTCAGGGAAAACTTCTGAAAACTCTCGAACGACAGGTACGGATTCCAAGTCAAACTCGCTCTTGACGTCCAAGGAAAACAGCAGCATGTAACCTTGTGCTCCTTCTTTCAAAGAAGCTCTTACCTGACTAGAAGATAAAAATCCAGAAATCTCCTCCCTAAAGATTATGGTTTTTTGAGCACAATCTATTAGGATATGGTTGAAAGATAACCAATACATGCCTAAGATTACTTCTAACTATACTAAAGGCAAACAGATCAAGTCTACAAGGAAATGTCTATTCTGAACGATGATAGGATAGTTTAAGCAAACATAATTAACAGTCACGGGTTCAGCAGTTGGGGTAGAAACAATCAGATTTTATGGCAAGGAAGAAGCAAGCAAGTCTAGAATTTTTACACGATCCATCAAAATAAAAGAATGAGTTGCGCCTGAATAGAAAAGTACAGATAAGAGATTACCAGCAATGTCACACTTATCTTGCACAAGATCAGCGGAGTTCGATGCCTCAGCACCACTCATGGTATACATTCTTCCCTTAACGGTTGGCTCGTTTACTCTGGCATGGTTGACAGAATGCTCCCTCTTCGATGCACGACACTCCTTTGCCAAGTGTCCCACGCGGTCACAGTTGTTACACTTGTATTCCTTCTTCGGGCAAGCATTGGCCAGGTGGCTCGGATCTCCACACCTGAAACATCTCCTTTCTTGGCCTTGATCGTTGTTTCTCTGGACTCCACTTCCTGTCCCCAATACACTGGGACGAGCTTGTTGTTTCTGGTTGTAGCTAGATGCCTGGTGATACGGCTTCCTCTGGTTTTGCTTCCATTTTGAATTCTGGCCTTGATTCTGGCTCTTAGGACGAACAGGTCCTCCTGTGCTTCCCTTGTTATCCCATCCTCTGCGCATCATCTCAATTTTCCGGCATTTCTCCACTAGTGCTTGGAAGTTCCTGATCTCCAACGGCAATACCGATTCTTTAATCTCGAAGGGCAGACCGGATTCAAACTGCTCACACTTCCATTCCTCACTGGGATTGTCTTGAAAGAAACGGCAATACTTGGCAAAGGATTCAAACCTCGTCGCATACTCCCCTACTGTCAGGTCCCGCTGACTCAACCTCATGAACTCCTGCTCCTTCTCTTTCCGGGCACTCTGAGGAAAGTGTTTGTCTAGAAACTTGCCACGAATTTCTCCCTAGGTGATCGCCCGGTGCTCAGCCTCCAACAATTTCCTGGTGCCCTTCCACCAGTACTCAGCATCGCCCACTAGCTGGAACACGGAATAGGGTACCTTAGATTCCTCTGAAGTGTGTACCAGATCAAAGATCTTCTCTAGCTCCTGAATCCAAAGATCAGCCATTATTAGATCCATGTCTCCATCAAACTACGATGGATTCTGACGTCGGAAAGCGTCCAGATGCCTTCCCTCTACAACTTGTTCTGTCCTCTGTTGCTCCTGTTGGTTCTGGGCAGCAGCATTAGCCGTCTGAAGAGCTATGGCAGCAGCCACGTCAGCCAGTTCTTGGGCAGCGAAATCCATTCCTTCGTAGCTTCGTCCACGTCCACGAGCACCTCTCTGGTTCATACCGACCTATACCACACAAGCAGTCAGATAACAGCTAGAAAAGGGATGTGAACCACGAATTATCACACATTACCTCAAAGAAGTAACTCAAACAACATCCAAACAGAGAAAAACACAACTTCAACACAACAGACCTAAACCCAAACATTCCCGAAAGACTAGACTAGCTCTGATACCAACTAATGCGACACCCTAAAACCTGGAATCACATGGTTACCCGTTGCGGAAAAGAAACTTATTTAAAATGCTGGTCGCCTTCGAAAAAATAACCTTTTATATAAGGTTACTGAAAAAGGGTACTCATATTTTTTTGTTAAAAACAGTTAAGAAAAGGTGATGAATACTCAGAACATGAAAATCGACATCACACATATAAATATAACTGTCCCACTTGGGATATTAGGTTTGATTACAAGACAAGCCTTGTCGAACTGGCCAACATACGCTAAAACAGCTACTGAAGAAATAGGTAAAAAGAAAACATCAAACCGAGAATAGGGAACTGGGTACAAGACTCAAAAGATGGCTCTAAAAGCATAGGGACTATCGGGACAACTCCAAAAGCCGACGAACGATCTACCGATGCCTCCTGCATGCAGAGTGGCCACAGACGCTACCCTCAGACGAGATATCAGATGCCGGATTGATAACGTCACCACCATCGTCGATAGGGACGTCGTCATCGCCGGGATCCTGTGGATGGTACTCTGGCTCCTCCTCCTCCTCCTCGTCCTCGACCTCTATCAGCTCAAAAGGTTCTTTCTCAGGATCCTCTTCGGGATCCTCCTCCACTGGATCCTCCTCAAGCGATTCAATTGGATCAAAATGCTCATGAAGGAGTTCGGTGACTTGTAGAGTAGGAAGGTAGTACCATGGAGGTGGAAGCGTCACAGTCCTCGTCTCGACGGTATGAATCCTTCGTACGGGTACTCTGTTAGCATTCGTCTCGGTAGTCGTGATTGGTCCTCAATACGTCGCGTTCGTCGTACCCTCATGTATAGTCTAGGTCCCTGCCGTCCCAGCATGATCAAACACTTCGCTCCTCGAGCTCGACTGTGCCAAGGGAACGTCCAAATCCATCTAAAAGCACGCGCATACCCGATACAAGAAGAAAAGAACAGAACATACAGGTGTGCAAGAGTGAGATGTCGTCATAAGATATATCCCACAAAAACCATATACATGATACATACATCACAGAATCATATAAGCAGTTAAATCATGCATATACATAACATAACAGTGTTGTATCAAAGGGTCTCAAACCCGCACAGTCAACCTTTGAAAATATGCATGGTACTTCAATATCAGGCTCTAACTTAATCTCATGAGATATCAACACCATTTTCCACTGGAGAAGAATTAGAGTTGGTCAATCTCAAGCCCACCAGGCAGTTGCCTCCATACCCTCATGCATTTAAGGTCTCGGGACGAGCAACGTCACATGTGCCTCTAAACCAGTCACATGGACTGACTCCCAGATACCACCTTATATCTGATATGTAAGAAAGCACATCTTCCTGGGGAAATGCACATGATAAAATATTTTATTTAAAAGGTTTTCTTTGTGTTCATTCTGTTTCGCTGTCGCAGCTCAAAGCTAACGACATAATCATCATTTCCCCATCACTTGAAAACTTAGAAGCATAGGACACATAGTCTGAACGCTCAATCACAACACTCGAGACCGATGCACCAGTCCTAGGCTTGCGGTCGTAGAAAATAACATTCACCTTTAACAACATTCATCATAATGTGGTTAGGACACACAGTCCACAACAACGAGATTAGGACACAGTCCACAACAACGAAATCAGAACGCACTGTCCTCAATTTTGAGAATTGGACCCTCGGTCCAGAACATCATGAATAGGACTCATGGCCCCGAATTAACACTGATCCAAGATCACGTGCGTACAACTGAATACTAGAGGTGATGTCTCGCGTACTAGATTCACTTTCTTAAGTTCTTATTTTTCGTTCAGTGAAAATCAAATTCAAAACCGTATCCTCGATAACCTATCTAGGCTATCGGAAAGTTTTTAAAACATTTAGGAGAAAACCTTTTCTTTGAAAATTTTTTGTAAAGCATATTTGAAATACTTTTATCTTTGAAAATCCCCAATAGGATATTACCAAATAATGTTGAAAGTTTTCACTTGAAGACACATAGTTCGAAAAGGATTTTTCTCTTGTATAACAATAGTTCACCAAAACCATTTTAATATTTAAAACAAGTACTTTAAGTTAATGAGATTTTGGAAAAGAACACCAATACCGTCATCTTCAAAGCTTATTGAGGTTTTTAATCCTAATAATAGTTGAGCACAGACACAAGTCTGGCTTGGCAAACTTTCAATCAACAGTAGTATATATTCTCAGTTCAATGCTAATATCACAGTTGAAAGCAGTTCATCACAGATATGCATTATAACATTTAGAACAAGCACAATTCAACATCAGATAATAGCATAACAGTTCAAGTACATTAGATAACCAAGTAAGCTCAATCATCATATAAATATCCAGTTAAACACATACACACATGCATACAGTTATTCAATATCTTTAGGAAATCCCCTCTTACCTCGCGTCGGAGTTAAGAGTTTTGGATTTGAAAAGAAGGTTCACGAACGTCCTCGCTTCTCCGGCGATGGAAGTCTAAGGTTACCAACATAAAATCATGAGTTAAAAAAAGAAATCAACTCGAGAACACTAACCACAAGGTATAGGTTCGGTTCATACAATAAACTAGGATTAGGGGTTTCCGAAATTTATGTGACTCTTGGATCTATGATCCTTAAGTGCTAGAAGTTCACAAACAACAATATTTTAACAAGGTTGAATTAAAAATCCCACTAAGTACTTGACATAGGGTTTCGACCAAGCATAGGTAAATAGGCTAGGAATTTCTAAACTTTCCAATCTCTTTAGGTTAGCATCCATACATAGTAAGGAGCTTGAAACCATGATCATTTCGGAAAATGGAAAAATCAAATGTCTTAGACCATGAACTCTTAGGTTCGGCCTTAACAAGTTTGTGAGGTTAGAGATCTTTAAATCATCCAATCTTTTGGACATAGCATCCTTTAACATGAAGGAGCTTTAATCCATAATCATCTTGGAAAACAAAATAAAATAACACATCTTAGGTCAAATGTTACATTCGACAATCATAGAAAAATAAAGCAAGAAAATATTTTATACCTTCCAATCACTTAGACATAGCATCCTTTAACATAAGGAGATTTTTAGTCCATGGTCACTTTGGAAAACAAAACTCAACATCTTTGCCATAACCATTTAAGGTTTCGGACTTTTCAAGAAATAAGGGTTATAAATCTTCAAACTTTCCAATATCTTGGACCTAGCATCCTCCTATGTCAAGGAGTCTTAATCCGTGATCATTTTGGAAAACAAAACTTAAACACCATCGCCTTAAAACTCATTGGTTTTGGTCTTTACATAAAAATATGGTAAAAATCTTTAAACTTTCCAATCACTTAGACATAGCATCCTTTAACATAAAGGAGACTTGGTCGATGATCATCTTGGAAATGAAACTCAAATACAAACTCATACATGTAAAAGTTGAAACAAGATCCACCTAAACCACATACATGGTTTCGGCCTCCTTAGGAAGAAGAGGTTAGGAAACTTTCTTTTACACAACCCTTTAGTATGTGATAGTATGAGTAAATAAAAGAATATAGAAAGTGGTTTCAACTTAAAAGGAGTTTTCTACCATTTTTGAGAGGTTTTAGAAGTTAAAAGCACATAAAAAACATATGAAGAAAACTTTGAAATAAAAGATGAAACTTTGAAAAAAAGAACTACATAGAAGTATTACCCTTAACAAGATGAACAAATTTGGTGAAGAACTTTAAGATAAAAGCTTGATAAAAATGTAAACTTTGTAATAGAGAAGAAGAAGAAGAAATGTAGTAAAGTGAAAATGTGAGAAATGGAGAAAAGTGATGAAGTGTGGAAATGATGAGTATTTATAGAGAGTGGGGGGGAGCGGTCACGGTTTGGGAGGAAGGAAGAAGAGAAAAAAAAAAGAAGGTGGGTTGCTTGTAGAGAGGACAAGGAGTTAAGGTGATGTGATGTGATTGGAGAGAGAAAGATGAAAAAGTGAGATTTTGAAAAAAAAAGTCAAGATTCACTTTTTGAGGTGTGTCAAAGCCTTCACATCAAGTCACTTCATCCTCTTGATGCTCTGCTCCATTGCATATCAGATGACTTCTTCGATCGTATTTCCCGATGATTTTGCCCGGGAAATCCCTAAGATTTGGCCCCGAACAAGATTTTTCGAAAAACTCCAAACCCACACAAAACATCATAAAAACACTAACCGACTCGTTCACGAATTAAAATTTTGTCTCTAACTCAGTAAACTTGTACTGGCAGTGAGAACCTGCACCGGTTTTCAATCGAATCTTCGACCGAAAATTTTACTGTGACTTCATACGGTAAAACAACACAAGAAAATGATTTTGTTTTAAATAAAATCATCCTCTGGATTTTATCAAAAATAAACACATTAAAGCATGTCTTTACTGATAAAGAAGCATACAAAAAATAGGGTGTTACACTTCTCCAAATTGAAAAATAAATAAATAAAGAAAAAAAATGGAGAAGGGGATGAGAAAAAGAAAGTGAGAAATAAAAAAATAAAAAAAAGGAAGAAAGAAAGAAAGGTGGAAAAGTGAATTAAAGCCCAAAAAGGTATTTTAGAAGGTTGTCATGCTTTGCATTGTTTGATATTTTGTTTAGCCTTCTTGAATTTTCCTTTTCTTGGTGCCCCCACCTAAAGATTAATCCCATGGCCCCATTACAACCAAAATAAAAGACCTCTTGATTCTTATGTGTTTTCATTAATAAAATAGAGATTTGGTTAATAGTCAAGCTTGTGGTAGAATACCTTCCTTGAGGAAATTGAGTGAATTGTCATATACCCATAAACACTTGAGTAAGGTGAGAAGAGTGCCCGAATTAGTGAGAGATATGAATTTAGGGAACCTAAGCTTCTAATTGGACTTGAAATTGATTGTCGCTTGGTTACTTATTTGGATGTTCCTGTTACTTGGATTTGTTACTCGGGTTCTTGGTTCACTGTCCATGCTCTGATTGTTTATCTTGTCTGCCTTGGTTATTTCTTGAGAACAAGCAAAATCTTAAGCTTGGGGTAGTCTGATGAGTGTGATTACACCCCATATTTCTTTATCACATTGCATTCATTTTAATGTAGTTTAGGCATTTTTAATTTGATTTTTGTTAGTTTTTACCTTGGAACGGGTAAGGTGGTTTTCTGGTGCTTATGTACAGGAATTGAAGATTAAAATGTTCAGGATCAGTTATGATGGAGCTTGCATGAAGACGGAGCTTGAATAGCAAGAAAAATGAGCCAAACAGAGCCCATCATGGCCATGATTGAGCAAGGCTGAAAATAAAAGTACGCAAAAGTCAGAACCTGTCACGGTCAGGCTGTGATGGCCATCACGGTCGTGACAGGCCAACCAATGCCAAGTTTTCCAAGACAGAATCTGTCACGGCCTGGCTGTGACAGGCATCACGACCGTGACGCGCAATATCTGAAAATTTAATTGCTGATTTGATCTGATTTTGTAACAGCTTTGAATTCAAGTTACCCTACATTATAAATAGGACTCTGAGGCTCGAAAGTAGAGATCCCTTGGGCTGCTACCTTAGGCAAAAATTAGGATTTCTCTTCTTCTCAATTTCTTCTTTTCTCTTAGGCTTTTTTATGCTTTTGTTAATCAAGCTTGTTATGAACATGGCAATGCTTGAGTAGTTGTTTTTACTTCTAAGAATTGGGTCTATGCCCAAGACTCGTTTTATGTGATGAATTGACGTTTTACTTCTTGTTAATTTCAATTTGCTTTCGATTTAATTCCTATTGCATGAATTACTTGTGAATTTGGTGCGCACTTATTTGCATGTCATAGATACTCTAAGGAGGAACCTAGCAGTGAACTTAGGTATTGGATCTATAGGGATTGAACTTAGGACTTAAATCACGATAGTTAGAAGTGGTCCTTCGAGGGTTCATTGAATTGTCACGAATCTTAATGGGTTCAATTTAAATACAATTACCACGAGAGTAGGGGTTGGTTTAATTGGGCACGATTCTTGTGCCTCGAGAGGGAACATTAACTTATTTAGGATAAAATCACCTTCAAAGCAATTTCGATAATTAACAAGAGGGGTAGTCAATTTAGTAGCATGAGCAGTTTTGTTGGTAACCCAATTCCTGGAAATCTTTTTTAATTTGAAAATCTCCAGATTTGATTTGATTGCCATTTTATTTGATTGCGTTTTAAATACTTGATTTGTTAGTTAATCTTATTTCAAAAACCAAATCTTTTCCAAATCTTTTTCTTATCTAGTTTCATTAATTTAATAATTAATTGTTATTTAAGATCACTGTCTCTTTGGGTTCGATCTTTTTATTACTTGACGACGAAGTCGTTCACTTGCGTCACGCCCATCAGCATATCAACGTGAGGTATCCCATTGGGTACCAGCTTAACCACTTATTATCTAATTAGTCTTTAATTAAGTTATCTAACTTGTATTTATTCGATCGGTGCCTTATTTCATCATTTGGGGTATTTGGGGTAAACACCCCTTTAAAAACATTAAACTCACGTTCTGTTCTGGAGGAGAAGCACGGGCGTGCTCACCCTATGCACGGGTATGCTTCCACCTAAGTGAAGCACGGTCGTGCTTCCTGTTATGCACAGCCATTTTCCATATTTAAACTGGGAGCACGGGCGTGCTCCTTGTTAAGCACGGTCGTGCTCCTGAAGCCTGGCCGTACTATCTGGGCATAATTGTTTAAATTCTTTTAGCCTAAAACTCCCTAAAACACTCTTAAATCAGCCCTAGGGTCTAGCCAAGGACCATCAAACAATAACTCACCTCTCTTTACTATTAAATCCATGTTTTATGAACAATCTTGGGGAAATTAATCCTTTAATCATCAGGTTAATTAAGAGTCCTATTTTAACCAATTAGGGCATTAATTAACTTATTCTCATCAACAACCAACAATCATTCAACCAACAAGGTATAAACCAACGATACCAAACCAGCAATATTTATGGCATAACAGTACAACTCAACCAGTTAATCTTGGCATAAAACACATTTACCAAATATACATAATTTAGCATACCACATTTTGAATAGTAGAGCAAGTATAACAAATAGTCATTCATAACTGGCATACTCATAATCAATTAAACATTTATTCAACATAGAATAGGCATTAATAACAGTTAACAATAATGGGGTTATGGGAACCCCTAATCTTACGCTACCCCCTTGCCTAATGTTCATACTATCCTTCTCCCCATACTTGGTATGAAGATTCCAACGACGACAACCAAACGAAAAACCCAACGCGTTCCCTAGAGCGGCTCTTTTAGCTTTCCAAGCCTTGGTCAAACAAAAAGGGTTAACCAATTAGTTCCCAATTCAAAGAAAAGAAAAGGAAACCTTAAAAGGGAAGAACCATTACCTTCTAAGATTGGTACATACCAACTAAGTCTTCCCAAACGTCTCCAAAACTCCATGATTCAATGGGTTTAGAGACAATAGGGAAGAAAAGAGGTGTAGCCACACTAGGGTGGCCAAAACTGCCAAAATAAGGTTTTAAAACGAAACCCTCGGTTACTTTGCTGGTTTTATAGGCTTCAGCCCCAAGCACAGTTGTGCTCACATCAGCGTCACCGAGATGTTGTTTCCTATGAGCACGACCATGCTTCCCATTGAGCATGGTCGTGCTTGCGACTCAGACAGCCACAAGACATGTGCCTCGAGCATGGGCGTGCTGGACATGAGCACGGTCGTGCTCATGTACCAGAAAGGGATTTTAAGCCTAGAAATCCCACTTAGCCCTTCTACAACAACTCTAAGCTAAGTCCTAAGGCTTACCAAACAAACAATCATACATATATACCACATAGAAGCGCTTAAGGATAAAACAGGGTGTTACATTCTCCATTCCAAACTTCTTTAGTAATTCTTTGCAATACTATGTTTGGCTTATGAAGGTTCCATCATGGCATTGTTTGATATGAAGCCCAAGAAAGAACGTAAGCTCTCCCATCATAGACGTCTCAAATTCACATTGCATTAGTTTACCAAATTCCTTGCTAAGAGGCTCATTAGTGAAATAGACAACTATAAACACGAGAAGGGGGGTTGAATTGTGTTTATCAGAATTTAAACAAAGTTTAAAACTTTTCGCATACAGAAGCTTGGTTCGCATTTAGTGGAAAGATAAGGACGGGACAGTGGCATGTCCGGATGAAATTTTAACAGTGACTTAGGCAAACTCACCACTTGATAAACGGATAAGAAAACTAAAGCAACTAAAGAGTTTATAAGGAAAGAGAGATTGACACAGTTATTTATCCTGGTTCACTCTTCAAAGCAAAGAGCTACGTCCAGTCCTTGGCAAAGACCAAGTTTTATGTACTTTAACCGATCAAAGCACAGACTCCAAGTATTGTTTGCACACATAGCCTCTTCAGGTGCCAAGACAAGTATTCTTTGCACACCTAGCCTCTTCAAGCTCACTCAGGTTTGTTTGATAAATTTGGTTTGCAATAAATACAGCTCCACGCCGACAGATCTTTCACTAACACTCAGAGAGTGGTTTAAATGTAAAGCTTAGGAAAGTCTACGTAATAACTTCAAACGATTGAAGAATACAGAATGAAAGAATGAAGAAATTAATATGCAGAGCAATGTCTCTTTAATGCTATATGTATTCTCTATCTCTTCATCTTCAATGACTTTTGTATTTATAGTCTTCAAGCATTTAAGATCCGTTAGAGACATTCCCTCAGATGTTGGCTTCAAGCAAAACTTCATTAAATGCAATAGAGTCGTTCTGGGCAGTCATTAATGCAATAGGAACGTTGGTTGTACTCTAACTTGAAGGATCATGGCTTTATGCATCGTGAAACAGCCATATCAGAGTTGTGCAGAAAGCTTTTTGTACTTTGCTGAGTACAATTCCCTTTTCGTGTAAAGACCAGAGGTACTAGGGAATAAAGCACGTTGGAAGCATTCTTTAACCGGTCTTTGGTTCTGATATCCGAGGTTGCTTGAGAGAGTAACTTCTGACTTTTCTTGATAAGCGTGAGACCAAGTAGGAGAGAAGGCTTCGAGTCAATTTATGATAGGAAAGCTCACAAAAGCTTGTTAGGTCCTTGGTTCTTCAACGAGTAACCTCAGACAAGTGTGGGAACTCATGGAGAGACAGGTTGAAAACGTATATTGAAAGAAGTCAATAATCCTAGTCAACAGATAGGTTGACTTTCACTTATCCAAACAGGTAGTCACCTCTATGAGCAAACAGATGATTCTTACTGTTTTAATCTGCACACTAGATAGACAGGTTAGCAACCAATATGAAGGTTAATTAAATTATTAACCAATGTTTAGTTCTCATCAAAACTTAGGGAAATACACATCAGAAATTTTAGAGACTTAACAATCTCCCCCTTTTTGATGATGACAAATATTGAGATGATTTAATGAACCTCAAAAAATATCAACAAGGAAAATAGCATATATCAGACAGGTTGATTTTATTAAGCGGACAGGTTATGTAGATGCTTGATCAGACATTAAGATTTAATCATATAATCCGGTTAACTTAGTCACACATAAATGTGAATTTTTTTACTTAGAAATTATCAGAGCAATCTTACTTAAGATTTATCAGAGCAATTATAGCAACTATCAGAACATACTTTGATCAACACACTTTGCTCATATCAGAACATACTCATGTCCATATATTACTTTCTTATTAAAATCATATCACATTCATTCTCCCCCTTTTGTCAACAACAAAAAGGAGTAATCATAATAAAACAAAGTAAAGAAATAAGGAAAGTAAGGAAGAAATATATTTTATTCATTATAAGCTTTGATAAGTATAGGGCAGTTTACAACAGAGAAACAAAACTACCTAGATTGACTAAGTAACAAATATAAGGCAGCAACCCTTTGCTCTAAGAGCAGCCTAACTCGCCTTTCTTCATCCAGCTGTCTTCTTAAGTCTTCTACTTGTGTTTGAAGCATATGAAAGTCTTATGAGGCCACTGTCTGAGAAGTGGAGGCTTCTGTAGATAGGCTTGAGGAAGAGACAGACAGAGAAGAATGCCAGGGTAAGGCTAAAACTGGGGGTGCCTTAGGTAGAGATAGGGGAGAGGTGAAGGAAGGGAAGAAAAGTTCATGGAAAGTTTGAAGAGCATAGAAAGGAAGAAAGACGAATTTGAAGATAAGACTGATTCTGACAAAGTTAGTATCAGGTGAAGGAAACACACAGGAAAGTCTCTCGGACAGAGACAGTCTGGTGATGATTATTTGGATAGGTGGGGGAAGAGGTGTTTGAGTTGATACAGATGGAGGGATAGCTAATAAGGAATCAATATGACAAAAGAAAGAATTTGATCCAGTAATAACATAAAGAAATACCTAGACCTACGAGGTAGCATTACAATAGAAGCAGGATAGTGAGTTCCAGCTAATGTTCTAATGAAGACAACAATAGGTGAGTAGAAGAAAAGTTCTCTACAGGGGTTAAGAATATGAGGTGGAGGAGTAGGAATGACAGAGACATGTGAGATACTAGCAAGCAAAAGAGATTGCAAATCAGACACAAAGAGTCTCGATGATATGATAGTTTGTTCTTTGGGTGCAGAGTCCCTGTGAACAACTGTGTACTGACATTCATCAGTTACAACAGTGAAAGAAGATTTTTGAGTATGAAAGGAGTGGATGGGTGAAGGAAGAGGATATGCAACAAAGAGAGGTTGAACAAAAAGGGAAGATGGAGAAGAGATAGATGGGGTGATAATACCTTGATGAAAAGGGGAAGAAGGGGTTATCTGGTTTTCAGATAGCTTCAACTTCTTGTGAGATGGAGACACTTGGTCATCCTCGGGTACAACTGTCTAAGCTCCTCCAGACAGGTCTTATGTAGTGTTAGCTTCTCGCAGCACTTCGATCTTTGCAGTGTATCACGTAACCAGATCTTCTCCTTTTAGGAATAATTCCCAAAATGAAAGTCTTCTTTGGTTCTTCCAAGACTTGCTCTGTCTGCTCCCCCTGAGCAGATGCTTCCTCTTTCCTAGGCTCGGACTCAAATTGTCTGACCTTGGAAAAGGTCTTCACCATCTTCCTCTTCTTACTGGAATGAGCAGGAACATCCACTAATTCCTCAGCTTCACTAGTCTTCCTTTTGGGAGAGGGTCTCTTCAGCTTGAACCTTAAGGGCTCAACTGTCTCAGCAGAATCTTCAGACACTGAAGGTTGCAGCTCTGGAATTTAGTCTTGTCTGACCACCTTTCCAGACGATTTGAACAGTCTCTCATAAATGGGGACTTCTGACTCATCAGTGGAAACCACTGGTTCTTCCTCCTTCTGCTCAACAGCAGGCTTCTTCTTCTGCTACTTCTTCTTATCACCTGCCTCCTCATCAGCAAGAGGGATTCCCTTGATATCCATCATAAACAGTATCTTCCTGCTAATGGGTAGTGACATGTCCACAAAGTGAACATCACTAGGAACAAACAACTTGTTCCTGAAGACCCTTGTCAGCAACATACCATAAGGATAGGTCTGCACGTTGGTTCTTTGGATCAGAGTCTCAAGGTACATGTAGATAAGGTCGTTGATGTCAACCTTGATTTTGTGGATCAAGTGGTACAGAGCAATCTGTCCACCTTGGTCACACTATCTCGTGAGCCTTTCCTTGGCATCACGCACTCCAACAGTAATTTGTGCAGGAATATGCACTTGATCACCATGTTAACAGGCTTAGGGTTCACACGTTTGGGAACACCATAGATGGCAATGTTGACATTTTCAACTCCGACTTCAGTTTCCCGGTTGGGTGTGAAGCCAGCTCCGATTCTCGGACATTTTGTGACAAGCTCCAGAGAGCTGATGGGGAAGAGAAAGGTTCTATCCCCCATTTCAGTCTTAAAGCTCTTGGTTCTGTTGAGTCGGTTGGTGACAACCATATCATTTCTCCAGAACATTTGAACGAGCTTAGGGTGAACAAGCTCCTTGATGTCGAAGAAATGAGTCCATTTGGAATACTCCATCTCTTCAGTGACATCCATACCTAGCTTCTTCATCTGTTGAAGATCAACAGTCTTTCCCGGAATGATCTTCTTGATCTCAGTAACTTTGAGATTGTATTTCTCAATGATATCTTTTGCAGAGAGACGCTTGGATGATGCCATTTTTGAGAGAAAACGGTTCTAGGGTTTCAAGAGAGAAGAGGGTTTCAAAGACGAAAAGACAATGATTTTGGAATTTTGAAAACGTAAAGGTTCAACCTTTCTAATCTATTGTCTTTTATAGTCATAAAGGTAGGAGAGAGAAAAACGACATTTTTAATTCAAAACGGCACGATTTTTATGGGGAACTGCATCGCCCACTTAAGATATAATGAAAACCTTGTTTCGAGATATATAAACTACCGTGCACATGATAAGTTTCAGATAAAGGAATGGTATTAATTAATTAATAATCATTTCAACAAATCTGTTGAGTTCTATCATAGTGACTCAGCAGAGTCAGACAAGTAGGCATAGACAGATGATAAAGAACAGACAGGTTAACATCCAGACATGTCATTCAACAATGCAATGCATGTTTAGATTATCTATAATAAATAAAAACCTTTCTTCTGCTAGGAGTTTAGTGAAAATATCAGCCCATTGATTTTCAGTTTTAACAAACTTAATGTCAAAGATGCCTTTTCTGAACATAATCCCTAATAAAATGATGTTTGATTTCAATATGCTTAGCCTTAGAATGCTGAATTGGATTTTTAGATAAGCATATAGCACTGTAATTATCACACCATACAGATATGTTATGTTCATAAATAGAGTAATCCTCAAGTTGATGTTTTACGCATAAGAGTTGAGAGCATCAACTAGCAACAGAGATGTATTCTGCTTCAACAATAGACAGTGCAATAGTTGTCTGCCTCTTGCTTGACCATGAGACTAAGCTTGCTCCAATGAAGTGACATCCTCCACTGGTGCTTTTTCTTTCTATTCTGTCTCCAGCAAATTCAGCATCACAATATCCCACTAATCTGTATTCTTTTGATCTTAAATAAAGCAAACCAAGATTAGTAGTTCCAAGTAAATATCTAAATATTCTTTTGACAGCCTTAAGATGAGATTCTCTAGGATCAGATTGGAATATAGCACACATAGAGACACTAAATTGAATGTCAGGTCTGCTTGAAGTTAAATACAGTAGAGAGTCAATCATACCTCTGTAGACAGTTTGGTCTACCTTTTTACCTTCATCATCTTTGCTTAGTTTTACATTAGGTTGCATGGGGGTTTTCATGAGCTTTGCATTCTCCATTTTGTATTTCTTGACTATCTCCTTGGTATACTTTGTCGATGGATGTAAATTCCATCACTTGTCTGCTTGATTTGTAATCCAAGGAAGAACTTCAATTCTCCCATCATGCTCATCTCAAATTCATCTTGCATTAGATTTGAAAATTCCTTGCACAGCTTTTCATTAGTTTCTCCAAAAATAATATCATCAACATATATTTGAACTATAATAAAGTTCTCTCTAGAGCATTTCTTGAACAGAGTAGTGTCTACTTGTCCTCTAGTAAAACCATTATGCATGAGAAAAGAACTAAGTCTATCGTACCATGCTCTAGGTGCTTGTTTCAAACCATATAATACCCTTTTAAGTTTTAAACGTGATCTGGTTTATCACTATCCTCAAAACCAGGGGGTTGTTTAACATACACTTCTTCTTCAATTATACCATTTATAAAAGAACTTTTTATATCCATTTGAAACAGGGTGATTTGGTGATGTGCAGCATATGACATTAAAATGTGTATGGCTTCTATTCTAGCTACAGAGGTAAAGGTTTCAGTATAATCAATACCTTCTTGTTGGTTATAGCCTTGAGCTACTAACCTTGCCTTATTTCTGATAACTTTACCATCTCCATCCAATTTGTTTCGCAAGACCCATCTTGTCCCAATAATGACTTGTTTTTAGGCTTAGAGACAAGAGTCCGTAAATCATTTCTCGTGAATCAAGTTGAGTTCTTCTTGCATAGCAAGAATCCAGCTTTCATCATCAAGAGCTTCTTCAATGCGTTTTGGCTCTAATTCTGATATAAAGGTCGCATTGGTTGATTCTCTTAGTATGGATCTGGTTCTTACTCCTTCAGAAGGATTTCCAATAATAAGATCCTTAGGATGATGAGTTTTGAACTTCCAATCCCTTTTGAGATCGTCGTGAAGATCTTGACTTTATTGCTGACTCATCTGTTAACTTGTCTACTCCACTTGTCTGTCAGACTCAAGCACAGGTTCTGTCTTGGTCAGATTGGGTTGTTGGTTTTCTAGATTGTTTATATCAAGACCTGTAAGATCATCTTCTAGATCTGATAGTTCTTTATCAGTCTTTAATCCATCATTGAATTTAACATGAACAGATTCTTCAATGACACGGGTTTTTGAATTATAAACTCTTAAAGATTTAGACATTTCAGAATATCCTACGAAAATACCTTTATCTACCTTAGAATCAAATTTTTCAAGATTATCTCCGGTATTCAGAATAAAATACTCACATCCAAAAGCATGAAAATAAGATATGTTGGGGTTTTTTCTTTTCCACAATTCATAAGGAGTCTTCTTTAGAAAAGGCCTAATAAGTATTCCATTTTGTACGTAACAAGCAGTGTTTACAGCTTCTGCCCAGAGGTACTTAGGGAGATTATTTTCATTAAGCTTAGATCAGCCATCTCTTGTAGAGATCTGTTCTTTCTCTCAACCACTTCATTTTGCTGTGGAGTTCTAGGTGCAGAGAAATTGTGAGAGATCTCATTCTCCTCACAGAACTGTCTAAACTACTCATTTTCAAATTCTCCCCCATGATCACTTCTAAGGGTAGAAATACAGAAACCCTGCTCATTTTGTACTCTTTTGCATAATACTCAAAGCCTTAAAAGACTTATCCTTATGGGTTAAGAAGAGTACCCATGTATATCTAGAACAATCATCAACTATGACAAATCCATATTTTCTTCCAGCCAAGCTGGCGACACTAACTGGTCCAAACAGATCCATGTGTAACAACTGAAGAGGTCTAGAGGTTGATACTTGATTTTTAGATTTGAAACTTGATTTTATCTGTTTACCTCTCTGACATGCATCACATAAGACATCTTTCTTAAAAATAATATCAGGCAATCCTCTCACAAGGTTATTCCTTTTTATTTTAGATATTAGTTTCATACTAGCATGTCCTAGTTTCTTATGCCATGACCATCCCTCATCCTCTTTAGACATTAAACAGGTTACACTTTGATCTGAGAGATCAGACAGTTCAATCTTATAAAGATTTTTTTGCCTTTTAGCTAAAAAGAGGGTTTTGCCACAACAGTCTTTAACTATGCATACATCCTTGGTAAAGGAAACATCAAATCCACTATCACATAATTGACTTATGCTAAGCAAATTGTGTCTTAATCCTTTAACCATAAGAACATTAGATATAGAGGGAAGAGGGGGTTTACCACCAATAGTACCAATTCCTATAACTTTTACTTTCTGATTCCCTCTAAAGGTAACATATCATCCTTTCTTAAGTTGGAGGTCTATGAACATAGACCTTTCTCCTGTCATATAACGCGAGCAACCACTGTCCAGGTACCAGCAGTGGTGTTTTCTTTGTCCTGTTGAGGACATCTGCAACAAAAATTATTTGACCTTTAGGTACCCATATTTTTCTGGGTCCTTTTCTGTTAGTTCTAGGAGTCTATGAAGACTTCCTTCTCTTCCTGTGGGCATAACATGTCCAGTTTTTCCACAGAAGTTACAAACAGGTGTAGATTTGGTTACAATTGACTTAACAGATATTGTAGAAGCTTTAGTTGATACTTTATGATGTGTCTGATGGACATATCCAATACCATCTTTGTTAAGAGAGTGCCTCTAACAGCCAAGAAGGTTAGTCAGATTATCTCTACCATTAACAAATTTGGCAAGATCAGAAGTGAGCTCTTCCACTTTCTGTTGAAGTTTTTCAACTTCTTTAGATGGTGATGTTTCACTTGAAATCTTAGCTTCATTAGACTTTTTAGTCTTCAGTTCACTGTTCTCTTTAGCCAGCTTCTCGCACTCTTGAGATTTCTTTTTATGCTCACTGGTGAGCTTTACATACTCTCTCTTGAGGGATTTGAAGGACTTAGATAAGCAGTTGGATTCCTCCAGTAACTCCTCATAGGCATCAAGTAATTCCTCATAGTTAGGATGTACCTCATTGTTTGAGTCTGAGTCAGTGTTGGCCATCAAACAGATATTTGCTTCTTCCTCTGTTTCTTCATCAGAAGATGTTGACTCTAGATCATTCCAAGTACCCATCATTCCTTTCTTCTTATTCTTGAAGAATATCTTAAAATGGGCCTTCTTGAGTTGAGGACATTCAGCCTTGATGTGACCAGGCTTCTTGCACTCATAGCAGACAATTGGACTTTTGTATGTTGAAGTGAATTCTTTGAAGTTCTTGTCCTTGTTGAACCTTCTTAACTGCTTATCACTCTTGAAATTCTTTTTCTGTAGGAGAAGCTTTATCTTCCTGGTCAGGAGAGACAATTCTTCATCACTCTAAGAATCCTCATGTTCAGACAGGTCAGCATCACTGGATGACTCGTCTACCTTTAGATTTGGAAGCTTTTGCTAACTTTTGATCAGCTTTCAGAGAAATTGACTTGCATTTCTTTGGTGCAACTTCATCTCCAAGTTCTTGCTCATGAACAGTGAGTGTTCCAAGAAGTTCATCCATAGTCGAGGTAGTGAGATCCTTGGCTTGAGAGATAGCAGTGACCAAAGGTCTCCACTGTTTAGGTAGACTTCTCAGAATCTTTCCAACATTCTCAGCAATGGTGTAGACTTTGCCAAGAGATTTTCAACTGTTGACTATAGTTTGAAATCTTCCTATCATTTGAGCAACAGATTCTCCTTCCTCCATGACAAACAGCTCATACTTTCTATCAAGTATGGCAATCTTTGACTCTTTGACTTTGGTTGTTCCTTCATGTGTGACAGCTAAAGTGTCCCATATTTCTTTGGCAGAGTCACAAGCACATACCTTCTCAAACTCCTCAGGACTGAGAGCACAAATGATGTTATATCTAGCTTTGTGGTTCATCTCCCATTTTGTCTTTTCTGCAGTAGTCCACTGAGCTTTGGCTTGTCGGAGTCATCATCATTCTTGGGAATGAAGGGACCATCTGTAATGACATCCCAGATATCAGAGTTTGTAGGTAGAATGAACCATTGAAATCTATCTTTCCAATAGTTGTAGTTTTCTCCATTGAAGTAAGGAGGTCCGATTAGGGAAGCTCCTTCATCCGGTGACTTCCACTTGAACTAGCTCCAGTAGTCATGTTTATTATTCAAGACCTTTTACCTCTACACTATTATATGCTCAACCCAGAGGCTGAGCTCTGATACCAACTGAAATAGACAACTATAAACACGAGAAGGAGGGTTGAATTGTGTTTATCAGAATTTAAACAAAGTTGAAAACTTTTCGCATACGTGAAGCTTGGTTCGCATTTAATGGAAAGATACAGAGATGACATGGTGACTTGTCTGATGAAATTTTAACAGTGACTTAGGCAAACTCACCACTTGATAAATGGATAAGAAAACTAAATCAACTAAAGAGTTTATAAGGAAATAGAGATTGACACAGTTATTTATCCTGGTTCACTCTTCAAAGCAAAGAGCTACGTCCATTCCTTGGCAGCACTAAGTTTTATCCACTATAACTGATCAGGTTACAGACTCCAAGTATTGTTTGCACACCTAGCCTCTTCAAGCTCCAAGACAAGTATTCTTTGCACACCTGGCCTCTTCAGGCTCACTCGGGTTTGTTTGAGAAATTTGGTTTGTAATAAATATAACTCCGCATGCACGGATCTTTCACTAACACTCAGAGTGGTTTAAATGTAAAGCTTAGGAAAGTCTGCGTAATAACTTCAAATGATTGAAGAATATAGAATGAAAGAATGAAGAAATTAATGTGCAGAGTAATGGCTCTTTAATGCTATATGTATTCTCTATCTCTTCATCTTCAATGACTTCTGTATTTATAGTCTTCAAGCATTTAAGATTAGTTAGAGACATTCCTTCAGATGTTGGCTTCAAGCAGAACTTCATTAAATGCAATAGAGTCGTTCTAGGCAGCCATTAATGCAATAGGAACGTTGGTTGTACTCTAACTTGAAGGATCATGGCTTTATGCATCGTGAAACAACCATATCAGATTTGTGCAGAGAGCTTTTTGTACTTTGCTGAGTACAATTCCCTTTTCGTGTAAAGACCAGAGGTACTAGGGAATAAAGCACGTTGGAAGCATTCTTTAACTGGTCTTTAGTTCTAATATCCGAGGTTGCTTGAGAGAGTAACTTCTGACTTTTTTTGATAAGCGTGAGACCAATTAGGAGTGAAGGTTTCGAGTCTCTTTCTGATAGGACAGCTCACAAAAGCTTGTTAGGTCCTTGGTTCTTCAACGAGTAACCTCAGACAAGTGTAGGAACTCGTGGAGAGACAGGTTGAAAATGTATCTTTAAAGAAGTCAATAATCCTAGTCAGTAGACAGGTTGACTTTTGCTTATCCAGACAGATAGTCACCTTTATGAGCAGACAGATGATTCTTATTATTTTAATCTGCACACTACATAGACAGGTTTGCAACCAATATGAAGGTTAATTGAATCGTTAATCAATGTTTAGTTCTCATCAAAACTTAGGAAAATGCACATCAGACATTTTAGAGACTTAACAATTAGTAGCACCAAAAATAATGTCATCAACATATATTTAAACCAGTAATATATTGTGTGCTTTTCTTTTGGTGAAAACTGTAGTATCAACTTTGCCTCTTGTAAAGCCTTTCTCTAGGGGAAATTTGCTTAACCTCTCATACCAAGCTCTAGGAGCTTGCTTGAGTCCATAGAGGGCTTGTAACACCCCCTCGGCGTTATATGTTAACTTGATGCAGAAAAACTTAGGTAATAAAATAAATAATGATGGTTGCTTCGGAAGGTATATAATTATGTTCCGGAAATGAAGGTCTAAAAGTTTTTCTTTTTTTTTTACGATACAAATATTTACAGGCGTCAAGGCAAGGAAATAAAATAATAATACATACATCACAGTCTACCTCTTCACAGAATCATTAAAGTATTTTTCTCACCAAGACATACAGGTTTTCAAAATAGCCATAACCAACCATAATAAAATCCTTAGAAAAGACTTAAAAACCTTTACACCCTAAAAGTAAACTGCACAGCTGGTCAAACCCAGAGATGTCCATTGGGATAATCTCCAACATCATCTCCATCATCGTATGTCTCAAAAACAAGGTGTTGTAGCTCACTCCCGTGAGTGGTACGAAAGAGAAATGCTGTCGTGCCCTCAATAGTTCACACATTATCATCATCAGTATCATAACCTTTGAACCTCGGGGTCTCGTAGTGATCTGGAATACCGTTAAGACAAAACTGTACACGTATCCACATGATAAGCCTCAGGCTTATCTAGTTTTATAACTAGATGAACCATGGTTTTTGTGCTAATTATTCGAGTTCAATCTCGTTTTCGCCCAAATTTGGCTTTGTTTTGTTCCTAAGTAGACTTGGACTCGTTCTAGGCATTTTTAGTAGTTTTTAGTCTATTTTGGATAGAATTACGCGTTTTGTTTCTTTTTATTGTTCCAGGTTATAAGTGAATCTCCGAGAGTCAAGAAAAGTCAAGAAACAAAGGGAAATTGTCATTCGGAGATACTCGCCACGCGAGTGGACTCTCGCCCGCGAGCTCAAGATCGAAAAGCAGCAACAGTCATCAATTCTGTCTCGCCTCGCGAGTCACATGCTCGCCTCGCGAACCTGAAGGCCTGACTGTGCCAGAGAAGTCATCATTTCTGGATCGCCTCGCCAATCACAGTTCGCCTCGCGAGCATTCAAACTCGGGAGGGAGCCAAAACTGAAATTCGCCCCGCGAACATACTCTCGCCTCGCGAAAGTCCAAAGTGAATGCGCTCCAATTTTAATGCTCGCCTCGCCAGAATCTGTTCGCCTCACGAGCGAGCGCAGAATCAGAACTCTATATATAGGCTGTTTCAGATCAGAAGGGGGGCTTAGCTCTCGGATTAGATCCGAATCCTAGTATTTTTTCACTTGTATAGAGTAGCGTTTAGGCTAGTTTCTTGTCTCTTTGGAGCTGCATCTCCTATTTTCTTTTTCTTATCTTACTATGCAGGTTATGTCCGATTGTTTGTCTATGAGCATGAGGAACTAATCCCCTCGTCTGAGGGAACAATGAAGCCACCCATGACAGTGTAGATTCGATATGATGTATGTCTTTCTCCCTTTTTCTCAATTAATGTTTTCCAATTCTGATTTGATTACGTTGATCATATGCTTGCGTGATTGACTTGTTAACGTTGATGAGGCTTAGTCAGCAATTCACGTTTAGAACTTGAATTGGGATCACTAATTGAATATTGCACGAGAGTGAGTAGGAGATTAGTGCAACCTTATAGGGAACAAGAATTAACAGAGTTTGATGATTAGGATTATGAGACGTAGTAAGTAATTAATCCAATCTTCGAATACGTCCTAATGAGCACGACAGTGGATTTAGGATAATTTGGGGGTCCCGGTTGACTTTGTAATTGAACTTAGGGAGGAATTCATCATCACTTGGGTATGCATATTGGGTAGGTGGATTTGTGACCTTGGACATTTTAATTTCAGATTTTTAGTTAATTATTTTATTAGATTTGTTAATTTGAATTCGATCCTATTTTCTCTCTCTCAACCACCTTCTGTTACTTGACCAAACGTATCGGATTTCCCGCGGATTAGTTGAATTGGTAGCCCAATCCTTGTGTTCGACCTCGGTAAATTATTACCGTGTTTCTTTTATTACTTACGACGACCCGGTACACTTGCCGGTGACTCAACACCACACATGCTACAAGGCATTCCACATGTACATAGCAAGGGTGAGATACTCATAATAGGAGTTTATCATAATAGTCACATACTCGACACAACCAAAACAAGACAGTAAGTAATCACAGTATTTCATATATATCAACTTGAAAGGAAAACACAATTTCCATATAAAAAAATAATCCTTTCAAGGGATTTTCCATTCCATCAATCAATATGTTTTTCCAAGAATGCATGATACTTCAAATATCACTATCTATTTCTTAATCTCCGGAAATCCTAACTTCCCTTCATCGAGCGGTATATACTGCAATATCCCCATAACACAATTGTTCACATGAGATCGGCCTCTCAACATAGGTTCGAACTCCAATTGTTCAAGGGTATCACATCAACACCTAAATATTATTAAATAGTCCCCTATTGAGTACATCTGTGTTTGGTAACCGATTACCATGACTCGGGGTTGCAAGGCCCCGGTCTTCTGTGGAATTCGAACCCAGATGTCCCTAAAGATCTTCCTTGGTCCGTAACTATACAATTTATCAATCCACTTATGGATTGTAGCACGCCAACGTAATGGCATGTCTGCTGGTTCATGCATGTAAAATAGTTGGTTCTCGATTTTTCTTTTTCTTTCGTTATTTCTAGGTGAGGCTCAAAGCACACGATTAAAGGCATAAAGCCCAATCATTCTCAACATAGGACATGTAGTCCGAGTGCTCATTCATGAAACCCTAGACCGGTGAACCAGTCCTAAGTTCGTAGATATGGGACACGAAGTCAAGTGTGCCAAGTGGGACTTGACACCGCGACACATAGGACATAAAGTCCAAGTACTTACACATAGGAACTCTAGCTTGACGTCTCGGCTGCTAGGTCCTGATAACTTTTTCGTTTTCAACACCATTTTTGTTCTGTGAAAAAAAATACCAAAACACAAATCCGAAACTCGTTAAAGTTCATCGGAATTATTTTCACACTTTTAAAACATGTTGTAGAAAATCTTTTCCTTTAAAATTCATTTCTAAAACGTTAAATCATTAAAAACCATTTTAAAAGCTTTTGGCTTGGAATAAAGACTTTAACATAATTTTCGCCACAGTGGCATTTTTTTTTCTAAGCTTTGTCATCTGAATCAAACTTTTTGTAAAACAAAAGACTTTTCATTTCAAACGAGACTTTTTCCTTGATAACATTGAAATATTTTAGAGACTTGACTTTTTTTTGTTGAAATGTTTAGGGAAAATAAACATAATGCGATTTTTCACTACTTGTCCTCATTAACACTCATTCTTTAAAAATTATTCCAAAATCGTCTGAAGTCTTTTAGATTCTTAAATTGTTTAATAACAGGGTCCTCAGCTTATATTTTTATAGCATCTTCCACTTATGAGAAAACTGAAAAATCTCATTACGTTTCTAATTAAAGTTTTTAATGACTTATTTTATCATTATCAAGCTATGATCAGTGTCATGCTCTCAGCCAAACCAGTCATGCATAAAAATCAGTCATGCTCTCAGCCAAACCATTCATGCACGAAAATTAGAGGAGGTGGGAAGGTTCTAGCACAAAATTGGAGACAAAGGGAATTAGTTAGGAACTTAAGGGTATTAGGGACTTTTACATATTTTGTAAAATATCTAAAGTCATGATGACAAGTGGTGAGTCATCAACATGACTCACCATGATGACTCATTCTCAATGAGTCATCATGGATGACTCATTGTTTTGTCTCTTGACGTATCTATGCAGTTTCGTATTCGATTTCATCATTTACCCGATTTAGATTTTGCGCGTTTTCTTCAAAAATTCGCCCAAAGAAAATAAATATTTTATTTTTAAGTTAAAATTTTAAAATAGATCATATCACAAAAAAGTGATAAAAATCTAAAATTACTTAGTTTCGGGTCAAATCACTATTTTCTGACCAAATACAAATGCACTGTTAGCGAAAACGTGGACCGAGTTCCATCTGAATTTTAAAGCCAAATTTTAACCATAGCCTCCTACAATATAGTAGGTTCTAGATATGATTTTTGTTTTCTCCAAAATCATTTTTCTGGGTCACAGGTAAAAATATAAAAAGATATATAACTACCGGTAATACAACGTTGATAAAAGGCAGGGTGTTACATTACTACCCCACTAAAAAATTTCGTCCTCAAAATTTCGTGACTTGAAACTAGACAGGATCTTGTAATCGTATCTTGACCCCAATATCCTACATTGATTCTCGCGTTGCTGCCTTCCCTTTAGGTGACATCAGTAACTTCATAACAGAATCCATACTTATCTTCGTTCTATTTATCCTCGAAACTATCCACCACCACATTATTCTCACTATACTCGACATTTCACCTTAGTCTATCAAACTTGAAGAACATAATCAAAACTTAATCACTTCTCTTCTCAATACTGGTCCACTAGAAAACCTTCTTCAACATCTAACTCTCACAGCTAACACCAAGATCAACACTAACTTTACCGCAACATGCATCAACTTCCTAGTCAAGGTATCCAATCGTAGTTTTAGACCCTTTGAACGTAGTCCACCATTCCAAATTATATCAGAATCACACGTCTCAATCCTCAAAAAAAAATTATTGCACCCCTTGATGTAATTGAAACTAAAAGAAACCACGTCAGGTAGGATTATCTAACTCATCAAACTTTGAACTTTTCTAACAAACTTAGTCTACACAAGATCTTATCTCTCTCTCTCAAATCCACTTAGGTGAAATTACTATAGGAATTTTCCTTTGAATCTTCCAAACTCATATAATCAATCTTAACTACAAGCATTTGATCATTACTATATATTCTTTTAATGATATTCTGCCTCGATCATGATAAAATCTATCGTAATTGTCTTACTTACTGATGTTGACCCTAGGGGTTCTCTTATTACCAGTCACTTCTACACCTCAACAAAACTTATATAGTCTTTTATCTTTTCTACTCGATGGAAGATCATGCTTAAGTGCTACACTTACTCCCAGTCAACCTTCTAAAGGTCGGATCTTTTCTTGTTTTTCCATCTGTTTGAAGGTGATAAACTGAATCACAGCCTCAGCTTAGTTCTTAAATCTTGATGCAGATCTTAACAGAAATGTTAAGAAAACTTCAAGTCTCCATCTAAAAAGGTGCTCGGAGGTACTCTATGAATCCTGATCAGTCCACTGATAAATACTTTGGTTAGCTCTTCCACTGTATAAGGGATCTTAATAGGTAAAAAAAGTGCCATCTTCGTTAGCCTGTCATCGACCGCCTAAAACGAATGAAAACTCTTAGAGGTCCTTGGTAAATCCATAACAAAATCATTGAGATGTTCTCATCTTAACAGGTAAGGTCTCAAATGTCCAGTTATCTTTTTACTGTACTCGATTAAATTTGATATCATGATATGGATCAGATAAGCTTCCTCATGACTTATGAGATAGTTCACACGTCAATGATGTTTTGAAAAGATATAGGTAAAATTGATCAAAAGGTGACAAGTTCAATCGAACTACAACAAGACATGACCTTAAAGATTATGGAAAGAATTTTCAAGAAAGAAAATTTCTTGGTTTTATCTTCACAAGAAAGCATATAGAAGAATTTTACCAATCGGAAAGATACATGAATATCCAGTATGTAAAAAGATTCTTCAATAGGTACATGAGTGTAAAAATGCCTGGTTCATTCTTACAAATATGACTCTACTAAAGTTCCTTCTTTCACAAGAACCTCCAGTGGATTAGGAAATCACAAGAGAAACAGTTCCTAACCTCAAGAGGATTCATTCTTAGTATAAGGAATTTTACAAAACGACGATTTAAAAATGAAACAGTCTAAAGAGCGGATGCATTCGTTACTCTAAAGGCATTACAAGATATTTGTAATGTCTATAACGAGTTCTAAACGCGGTTTTCGGTATGTCTTCAGTCTTCACTCTAATATGGTTATAACCCGTGAAGTTGACACAGGGAAACACAAGAAGGGGGGTTGAATCGTGTTTCTTAACAGATTTTCGAAAAAGCCTTTTCTCAAACACTTTTACAAGTAAAATAATAGAGATAACACACAAACAGGAAAATGTTTTTGAAGAGTTAACAAACTCAGATTCAAAACCCCACAGTTAGTATAACCATAAACTGTAAAAGATAAGGGTTAGAAGAATCACATAAGTATTTTATCCTGGTTCACTCTCATCCAACCAAGAGCTACGTCCAGTACCTTCTACCTGAAGGTTTTATCCACTATTCTCCAAAAGGTTACAAGTATTCAACACCTCTTCAAGCTACAAGTATTCTTTCTCTACCAAGCCTCTTCAGGCTGTAATTCTAACAAAGAGATTAACTTATTTGATCTAAGAAACTCACTATGTGTGAGGATTTGAAAGTTTAATATCAACAATGTTTACAAATTCAACAGAGTTTTTGCACTTATGATATCAGATCTAATATGTGTCAAAGCATATGTCTCTGCGTATGTGTGTGTCTTCTTTTTTCTTGAAATTCTTCAAGTATATAAAGCTGAAGTTTTTCTTTGTCTTGATCTTATTCAACGGTCTTCAAATTGTATCCGTTTAGACATAGCATTAAATGCTTGGATCCATTGAGACTCATAACTTGATATGCTTCTTGGAGAAGTGCTTTTGATTATCAGAGGAAAGCTCAAAGTAGAGCTGTCACTTCTCTTTCATACCAAGGGTTGCTTTCTGACTTTCCGTCTTTGTAATTGACTTGTTCTTTACAACAATGTAGTTGACAGAATACAAAGGTTTATAGTTTCGATGGTATGAAGTTCTTTTATCAAAGAGATAAAGATTTTAAACAATAGAAGTAGCAAGGGTAAAAAGACATATATTCTTTGAATTAAATAAGCAATCATTTGAAATAAATACACTTAACCTTAGACGGATTCACGTTTTAAAACTAGTGGATGTGCAGGTCTTTTGGACGTGCAAGAAAAACTTATCAGTGAGACGAGCTCGTCTACTGATAATGCATCTACAGACTTTTCGTCTAGTTCCGAGAGTTTGGATGTGCTATACTTAAGAGCTCGCCTACTGACGTGGCGCCTAGTGAAACCACTCCGTCTATCATGTCTTTGGACTTGTTATATTTCAAAGTCTCGTCTATTTGATTTTTCTTTAGACTATGTAATGCATCTTCCTAAGTTAGTTTTAAGACCTCGTCTATTCTTATTTTAACGATCTCGTCTACCATAAAGCTAAAGACATAGAATTTTACCAAAAGTTGTAGACTGGTCTAGCGGATTGAAATAGAATCTGATAGATTCCATACTTTAAATTTTAAGTTCCTCTCACTCGTATAGATCAAGTAGTCCCTTCATACTTATAACAAATAAGTTAGATCTTTGACAACACTTTGTCATACAAATTTAACCTTTTTGTTAACATCATAACTTGAAAGAGATTATTTTAATCCAAAACCACTTTGGTTCTAACAATCTCCCCCTTTTTTATGATGACAAAAACCAATTAAATTTGAGTGAACAAAGTCTAAGAGAGCTACAGAGCTCCCCCTAAGACAAAGTATTCAAACTTTAAAGAATAAAACAAATAAGCAGCAGCACATATCAGTTTTAGCTTATTAGATCAGGAGTGGACCATCATTGTCAGTTTAAAGACACAAAAGAAAGCTAAGAAGAGGGTGGAGGTGGTGGTGGTGGAGGAGGGTTCTGGTTTGGTGGAGGTGGAGGAGGTTGAACTAGCAGATTGTGACTTTGTTGGAAACTCTGTAAAATGCTCATCATTTGGTTGATCATTATGTTCGTTAGAGCCAAGGCTTCAACAACTTGCTCCTTGACTTGCTCCTTAACTTCCACTTTGATTCACTCCTCTATGATCTTTCCAATAATCTCTTCAAAATCTGAGGCAGATAAGGTCTTGAGTTTTCAAGACTTGTCTTGAGCATGTGCTTGACCTTGAAAAGTACTTATAGCTCTAGAGTTTTGAGGGTGATCATGTGGATGGATGACAGTCAGAGCCAATGACCGAGATGAGTACATTTCAGAAGTGCTTGGTCTAGACTCGGCAACTTCCTCATTCCCTGTTTTTGGTTGAACAGCATCAGCATTTAAATACGGTTATTCAACTATGATTTCTTCCTCATTATGTTCAGAAGGAGGAGATGGTGGTGGTGATGAAGCAAGAGTGACTACAGGAAGAGGCAGCTCTTTAGCCCAAAGGGGACGGGTCTTCTTCATAGACAGGACTAATGACAGGAATACCAAAAGAATCCTTGTGAATGAAGAATCTGACATTTGAGAGTCCACATTTTCCTCTAACTTTAGGAATACTTCTCTTCTCTTGTTCACTCAATTCAGAAGATGAAGCTTCCTTACCACAAGTCACCATTATTTGACCAAATAGCAACTGCAGAATCTTCATCTATATCTTCAACTGGCAGTGACAACCAGAAATCAATCATGTTCTGATCAATAGGTTCAACAGAATCAAGATTGATCATGAAGGAATTATCTTTTGGTTTCTTTGTAGTGTTCATTTGCTTCTTCAGATCCTTATCTTTGTTTAAGTCTATCATAGGTAGTCTTGGAGCAAACATGTAAGGTTTGACACCAATCTTTGTCTTCTTGGTATGAAACAACCATGTTGGAGGGACAAAGTTTGCAGCTCTAACATATCTTGGCAGCTCAAATTCATTTTGCAGAAAAGCATACAAGAGGTGGTCCACAAGACTAACAGCTTTGCCATAAATACTTGGATGCCTAAATGTCACCCAAGATGTCTCTTTGTGCAGAATGAACTTAGGTCTTCCTTCTGTTCTTGACCATTTGTGGATAATTGTTAGAGCTTTGGCTTTGCAAGGGTCAGTAGACCAAACAGGTATGATGTGCCTGTTGACACCATTTGTGAAGGGTTTGAAAGGAGGGGATTTGATGAGGTTTGGGTAGATTTTTCTAGGGTAGGAATTTTTGTAGTGGAAGGTGAGTTAGGGCAGGTCCAATGTGGCTGTGCAGAGTGGATGGAAGAGGATTATTGTTGTTTGGCACATAGGGAATGGGTACATGCCATGGGGTGTAGGTAGATTCAGGCTCATATTCATATTCAGGCAGGGGATAGAATGGTTTGGTTGACTCTGGTTCAGGTTCATGTTTGTGATAGAGTATTTTCCAGTCTCGTTTGACTTTGGCCCAACTTTCAACTTTGCCATCATAAAGAATTGAAGGGTTAATGTAAGAGAATTTAGTTCTTGACATTTTGGGAAATGGGGCACCAGGGTTAATCCCTAGATAATCTGGTTTATTGAACCAGGGATCATCTGCAGGTATTATGGGTTGGAAATTTGGTCTATTTGGTGAGGTTTGTACAAGTGAGTCTGTTTGTGGTGAAGTGGTTTGCAGTGATGGTAGTTGACACAAGTCAGGACAAGTAGACCTAGTAGCCAGACTAATTCAGCAGAAAAACAGAAAAACGAAAAATGCGAAAATAACAAACAAGAGCCCCCGGCAACGGCGCCAATTTTGACACGCTGTCGCACGCGCGTCAAAAAGAACTAGTGGTTTTAAGAAAAACTGCAGTTAGGGAGTGACAACTCGAGTATCATCTCACAAGGACTCTTGGATTGTTATTAACTTCAAAAATCAGTTTTGGGGGGTGTCGATTTGAAAGATTCAATTAAAATAAAACAATGCAATTGAGAATTAAGTGATTATCAGTAATTAAAACGATTAATCTACTGTTCTCGGGTTCCCACTATTATCGGTTCATATAATTCCAAGCCCTAAGCGAATTCTAATCCCTTTCGATTGTAGCAACAATTAACAAGCGAAATTGCCACTACGAGATATATGTCCCTAATTCCCGAATTAAGCAAACGGGGTGAAGCTCTCGTGAATTAAGAAAACACGATTGAACACACGCGAATTAAGCAAACGCGATTAAGTATAGGAACATAACATCATCGAAACAAATCAATACTAATTCTATACAATTCTGAATTAAGCAAACAGAACATACAGAACAATATTGAAAGGGAATAGCAAATCAAATGGGGATTACAGAACCTCAAGTGCGGCGGAAACCGATTACAGCAGATCAATCCAAGGAGATTAGTTCTCCATCAAAAACGTAATACAACCTAGGAAATTCGTAAACAGTGGATAATCAAAAGTCCCCTCTAATCTGCCCAAAACAACAATATATAGCCTTCAGGATCTGCAGCCGCTCGCGAGGCGAATAGCCTCTCGCGATGCGAATATTAAGAATGACGCCAGTTTGAATTTGGATTCTCGCGAGGCGAATAGTGGCTCGCGAGGCGAGACAGAAAGGGTCTTCTCATTACGCCCGTGATGAGTATCAGGGCCTGGGCGTGATGGCTTCTGGTCCTCAGGCTCGCGAGGCGAAACATGGTTTGCGAGGCGAGACAGAAATGGTTGTGTTCTCTCGGCACACAGCCTTCAGGCTAGCGAGGCGAGGTGGTGATTCGCGAGGCGAGACAGAAAGGATGACATTCTGCTGTTCAGGCTGGTCTTCAGTCTCGCAAGGCGAGTAGCCTCTCGCGGGCCGAACATTTCCAGAATTGCATTCTCCACTATTTCTTCATTCCTTTTACTCTAAGTTAACCTGAAAATATGAAATAGCAGTAAATGCTTTATTTGACTCAAAATCAATGAAAATACCCTAAAACTACTCAAGAGACTCAAAATGTTGCTTGAGGACAATTACATCCAAATTTGGGCGAAAGCGAGATTAAACTCGAATAAAACTATGGTCTTACTAGTTAAAAACTAGTCGAGCCAGAGGCTGATCAAAATACCCCAAACTTAAAAACTTCGCTTGTCCCCAAGCAAACTAAAACTCAAAAAGACTCAAACTTGTTAAGCTTAAAGGATTCAACCAATTTCGCACAAATTTCATGCAATTTCAACAAAACAACTTTTCTTCAATGTTTTCCCCCCTTGCAACAATGTAGTCCCCACATTCATTTACTTTAAACAACTGAGAATTCCATCATTCATGTAATCATTAATCTAAGTTGAGGATCCAAGTTACACACAAAAGGGAGATCACCAATTTCAAACAATCACCTTCCTCACAAGGGTATTTATTGTTTCACTCATTCGCTCAATTTTTGTCTAGGCTACCAACTTTTCACTCAATTTCACATTTTAAGAGCACTTCCCATAAATTTGATCTTCATATCTCAAACAAGGTTCCCACGCAAACATGCATGCAACATCAAAAGGTCTTTTAAAGGTTGTAATGGGGCCTGGCTAAAGGTGGGATATTCGAAGGTACTAGGCTTGAGTCCCTAGGAACTAAGAGAGCATGAGCATTTTGACACATTGAAATTCAACTCAAAATCCTTTTTCCATTTTTCTTTATTCTTTTGGGTGACTACAGCCTTTTTCTTCTAATACCCTTTTTGACATTTTCGCACTTTTCTTCTTTTTTTTTCTTTTTGCCTTTGGCTCCAACCCTATTTTTTTTTCTTTTTCTCAATCCAAAACAGCACATCATATCCTCGTAGCCACCCCAAACTTAGCTTCTTGCAGACCTTGTCTTGCTAAGGATCCATGCTCTCCTAATCCTAAGATTGGGTTAACATTGTTTTTTTCAGATTTTTGGCTTATAACATAAGGTCATCAAGAAACAATAGGCTTATTAGGCTCAATGTGGCTAACTAGGGGACATGCATTAGGGACTGGTTCAATTTAGGCCAAGTATCTAATTCAAATAAAATTGCCTAAATCATTTGATGCAAACACATAGACATGCAAACCATGAAGAGATTCAAGCAAATTCGGGAAAGTGCAACTCAAAAGTGATTCACATAGTTAAAAACATGTTGGAGGCTCAAATACTCACCCGGACAATTTTGCAAATTGTTTGACCGAGATACAATCCCTAGTGTGTGCACCCCTTCACCCCAAACTTATCATAAATCATGCAATCACAATAGAATATCTCAAAGTTCAATTTTCAATTTTTCACATGGGGATCAAATTTCAATTTCAAGACCTAGGGGGAGAATCATCAACAGTCAACACATATCTTGCAATCTATCTATGCAAATTCAACAAAACCCAATCAAGCTTGCCGACACAAGACTCACACACAAACGACTCAAAGCAACACAAACAAATAAAAAACAAACCAAATGGTTCCCTCCCCCACACTTAAAACATACATTGTCCTTAATGAAAGAACATAAATATAAAATCAGAGTGAGGGAAAGGAAAAGGTGCTCCCTGATCAAGTTGCAGTGTAGGTGGGCTCTCCCAAAGAGAGCTCCTCAACAGTAGCATCTTCAAGCACCGAGGTCTCATGGAAAAGCTTCAAGCGCTGCCTGTTAACCTTGAAAACCTTGTTGCTACCTGTACTTTTTATTTCAACTGCACCATGAGGGAAAACATCAGTGACAACAAATGGGCCAACCCACTTGGATCGAAGTTTCCCAGCCATCACTTTTAGACGGGAGTTAAACAATAAAACCTGTTGGCCCACAGAGAATTCCTTCCTAGAGATCATCTTGTCATGGAAGTGCTTAGTTTTCTCTTTATAAATCCGAGAGCTTTCATAGGCCTCCAACCTAGGCTCTTCAAGATGCTAAAATTGGAGTTTCCTTTCAATGCCTACCTTTTGCATTTCCAAGTTGCAGCTTTTGACCGCCCAATAAGCATGGTGCTCAACTTCCACAGGCAGATGACACGCCTTACCGAACATAAATCTATAGGGGGACATCCCTATTGGTGTCTTAAAAGCTATTCTTTGAGCCCAAAGTGCGTCTTCTAGACGGCGGCTCCAGTCCCTCCTACTTGGCTGCACCACTTTCTCTAAGATCTGTTTGATCTCCCTATTTGAGATCTCAACCTGCCTATTAGTTTGGGGATGGTATGCAGTGGAGACCCTGTGCACAACTCCATACTTCCGGAGTAAAGCTTCCATGGTGCGGTTGCAGAAATGAGTGCCTTGGTCACTTATGATAGCATGAGGTATGTCGAACCTGCAAAAAATATTGGACCTGACAAAATTTGCAACAACTCTAGAATCATTAGTCCTAGTGGGGATAGCTTCCACCCACTTTGAAACGTAGTCAACAGCCAGTAAAATATAGAGAAAACCAAAAGATGCAGGGAAAGGACCCATAAAGTCAATTCCCCACACATCAAACACCTCACAGAAAAGCATAGGTTGCTGAGGCATTTCACTCTTATGAGTGATGGTTGTACCTGCTGTCTGACACTCTTTACAAGTCCGGTAAGCCTCATAAGCATCCCTAAAAATAGTGGGCCAGTAAAAACCTGAATCTAGGACTTTTCTTGCAGTCCTCTGTGGCCCAAAGTGTCCCCCTACTTGAGAAGCATGAGAGAAGTGCAAAATAGACTCAATCTCATAGTCGGGGACACATCTCCTGATTACCTGATCACTGCCAAACTTCCAAAGATATGGATCATCCCAGACATAGTATCAGCAAACCAAGGAGTTACTCCATGCAACTGTAAAAGCTGCTCATCAGGAAAGTCATCCTGGATGGGAGAAGGATTTTCAACCCCTTCTATTCTGCTCAAGTGATCAGCCACCAAGTTCTCAGCTCCACTCTTGTCCTTAATCTCCACATCAAACTCTTGGAGCAACAACATCCACCGAATCAATCTCGGTTTTGCTTCTAGTTTCTTCAGCGAGTACTTTAGAGCTGCATGGTCAGTGAAAACAACAATCTTGGAACCTAGCAAATATGATCTAAATTTATCAAGAGCAAAAACAATGGCTAGAAGTTCCTTTTCAGTAGTGGTGTAATTAGCCTGTGCAGCATCTAAAGTCCTGGAAGCATAGTAAATCACATGGGCAACCTTGCCCACCCTTTATACAAGGACCGCCCCCACAGCATAGTTAGAAGCATCACACATAAGCTCAAAAGGGAGGGTCCAGTCAGGAGGCTGGATGATGGGAGTGGAGGTCAATGCCTTCTTCAAGAAATCAAATGCCTTCTTGCAGTTGTCATCAAAGTTGAAAGTGGCGTCATTCTTAAGCAGGTTGGACAGAGGAAGGGCTATCTTGCTGAAATCCATTATGAAGTGCCTGTAGAAACCTGCATGACCAAGAAAAGAATGAATCTCGCGAACGCAAGATGGGTAAGGCAGTGTAGAAATCACATCAATCTTAGCAAGATCTACTGAAATACCCTTTTCAGAAATAATATGCCCCAAAACAATCCCCTGTTCAACCATAAAATGGCATTTTTTATAGTTCAAAACAAGGTAGTTTCAATGCATCTTTGCAAAACCAAGTTCAAACTATGCAAGCATGCATCAAATGAGGAACCATAAACAGTAAAATCATCCATGAACACTTCCATGCAATTTTCAATATATTCAGTAAAAATGCTAATCATGCGTCTCTGGAATGTGCCAGGAGCATTGCAAAGACCAAATGGCATCCTCCTGTAAGCAAATGTGACGAAGGGGCACGTGAAAGTAGTCTTTTCCTGATCCTCTGGTGCAATGTGGATCTGGAAGTACCCTGAAAAACCATCTAGAAAACATTAATGTGATTTACCTGCTAGCCGTTCAAGTATCTGATCAATGAACAGCAAAGGAAAGTGATCCTTTCTAGTAGCCTGGTTCAATCTCCTGTAGTCAATGCAGACTCTCCATTTATTCTGAACTCTAGTGGGAACAAGTTCATTGTTTTCATTTTTTACCACTGTGAGTCCAGACTTCTTAGGCACAACTTGCACTAGGCTCACCCAATTACTGTCAGAGATAGCATATATGATACCCGCATGCAAGAGTTTTGTTACCTCCTTCTTCACAACATCAAGAATCAAGGGATTGAGCCGCCTTTGGGGCTGCCTAACTGTTTTAGCCCCATCCTCCAACAGAATCCTATGCATACATCTGGAGGGGCTAATACCTGGTATGTCAGCCAAGGTCCACCCAATCGCCTTCTTATGCTTCTTCAAAACCTCCAAGAGCTTAGCTTCCTGATCAGCATCAAGGCTAGAGGAAATTATGACCAGAAGTTTTTCATTCCTCTCCAAATAAGCATACTTCAGATTTCCAGGAAGTGGCTTAAGCTCTAGTAAGGGTGGCTGCTCAATAGATGGTACGTTTGGAGCAGCCGTACTGTCAAGAACTTCAGCTGAACAAATAGCTTCATCCACACTGTCACCCTCCAAAGCAGCATCAATCCCAGAACAAACAGCACAAGGGTCAGTGTGAGTGCAATCAGCACATGAGTAGACATCATCAAAACCAGAAATTGATGGGAAATCAGCAGCTGCAACCAAATCATCATAAGTTTCATCAAAAATTTTAGAGAGTAGCTCTATTTGAAAAACAGAGTGCTCTTCCAAGGGATGCTTCATGGCATCGAAAATGTTGAATTTTGCCACAATGTCACCAAACTCCGTGGACATGGTTCCATCGTGAACATCAATCTTTGTCTTCACCGTTTTCAAAACGGCCTGCCCAGAATGATTGGTGATCTGCTAGAATCTGTTTCCCCTGCCATGTCCAGAATGTAAAAATCAGCAGGGAAAATCAGGTCATCAACTTGAACAAGCACATCTTCTACTACTCCAATGGGGCGAGCATTGGCCCTGTTTGCTAACTGAATAGTGAGACCTGTATGCTCCAAAGGACCAAGATCAAGACTGTTGAAAACAGAAGTAGGCATTACATTAATAGAGGCTCCCAAATTCAACATGCAATTGTCGAATTTACTATCCCCAATGGTACATGGAATAGCAAAAGTGCCCGGATCCTTGCACTTCTGTGGCAGTGCCTGAGTGAGGGCTGAAACAGTGACCTTCTCAGGTACAGGTTTAGGTTGAATGAGGGCTGAAACATTTCGCCCCAAATTAAATCTCTCATTACCCTTCAACCTCCTCTTATGTGTGCACAAATCCTTCAGAAACTTTGCATACTTTGGAACCTGCTTAATCACATCAAGGAGCGGAATGTTCACCGCCACTTTTCTGAACACATCCAAGATCTCTATCTCCTTGTCTTCCTCAACAATATTTCTATTCTTCAGCACTCTTTGTGGGAAGGGAATCGGTGGCACATACTCTTTTTCAGCTTCAATAACAGCAGGAGGTCCAGGTGTTACCTCAACAACTTCATTCTTTTCAGGGGCTGCCTCTACATCTTTCCCAGATCTCAAAGAAATGGCACTCACATTAGGATTTGGAACATTAGGATTCACCACTGTTTGTGCAGGTAGTTGGTTCAATCCTTGAGCTTGTTGCATGGCATTCATCGAAGTGGCAAGCTGTCCAATCTGTGTCTGTAAGGCGTGAATGCTAGCATCCGTTCGTTGCTGAAACTGTCCAATCTGTGTGTGCAAAGTATGAATACTAGCATTTGCTTGCTGCTGAAACTGGAGATTGTTTTCAGCCATTTTCTTGATCAGGTCCTCTAGTGAAGGTCCAGAAGGTGCAGAGGTGGTCACTTGGGGAGAATTCTGTGGTGGTGTTGTCAGCTGCTGTTGTGTAGATGAGTTCCCATACCGAAGGTTTGGGTGGTTCCACTAGTTGGGGTGGTACTTATTAGTGGAGAGGCCAGGAGTGTTGTACCTGTTCTGATTGTTGCCTTGATGGTAAAGGTTGGCTGCATATGCTTGAGGCAAATCAGTGACTGACTCATCTTTCAGAATGGGGCATGCATCGGTTAGGTGTTCAGGGGAGGTACAGATACCACACAGCCTTGCTGTTTGAACTCTATCCACTGCCAACTGTTTCACCAAAGAAGTGAGCTCATCAAGTCTGGTATCAAGGGCTTTGTTGGAAAAAGAACCATGGATCTCATTCACACCCCTCGTTTCAACAGAATTGCTCTTGGTTGTGAACTGCTGGGAGTTGAGTGACATGTCCTCAATCAATTGCTTGGCAGCAGCTGGAGTCTTATCAACAAGTGCTCCCCCACTAGCAGCATCCAAAATATTTCTATCCATCGGAAGCAATCCCTCATAAAAGTACTGAATCAGCAGCTGCTTGGAAATCCGGTGCTGAGGACAACTGGACACCAACTTCTTGAATCTCTCCCAATACTCGGCCAATGACTCATTGCCTTGTCTAATGCCACATATTTCCTTCTTGATTGATGCAGCTCTGGAGGCAGGGAAGTACCTCTCTAGGAAGACTTTCTTCAGATCATTCCAGGTTGTAACGGAATTTGGTTCAAGGTAATATAGCCAATCCTTCGCAGCACCTTGAAGTGAGAATGGGAAGGCTCTCAGCTTGATATGATCTTCAGTTATTCCTTCAGGTCTCAAAGGTGTAGAGCAAACAACCTGGAATTCCTTCAGATGTTTATGTGGATCCTCACCTGCAAGACCACTAAACCTTGGCAACAAGTGTATTAAACCAGATTTTAATTCAAAGGGGGCAACAACATCAGCATATTCAATGCACAAACCATTGTAATTAACATCAGGGGCAGCAAGCTGCCTTAATGTTCTTTGGTCAGCCATGTTATCAAAAACAGGTTCAGAATCAGAATTACCACTAGTGCTAGCCCGAATTGCTCTACGGCGTGTGTGCAAAGTTCTTTCAATTTCAGGATCAAAATCACACAAGCCAGGACAAGTAGACCTAGTAGCCAGACTAATTCAGCAAAAAAACAGAAAAACGAAAAATGCGAAAATAACAAACAAGAGTCCCCGGCAACGGCGCCAATTTTGACACGTTGTCGCACACGCGTCAAAAAGAACGAGTGGTTTTAAGAAAAACTGCAGTTAGGGAGCGACAACTCGAGTATCGTCTCACAAGGACTCTTGGATTGTTATTAACTTCAAAAATCAGTTTTGGGGGAGGGGGGTTCATATTTGAAAGACTCAATTAAAAGAAAACAATGCAATTGACAATTAAGTGATTATCAGTAATTAAAACGATTAATCTACTGTTCTCGGTTTCCCACTATCATCGGTTCATATAATTCCAAGCCCTAAGCGGATTCTAATCCCTTTCGATTGTAGCAACAATTAACAAGCGAAATTGCCACTACGAGATATATGTCCCTAATTCCCAAATTAAGCAAACGGGGTGAAGCTCTCGTGAATTAAGCAAACACGATTGAGTATAGGAACATAACATCATCGAAACAAATCAATACTAATTCTATACAATTCTGAAATAAGCAAACAGAACATACAGAACAATATTGAAAGGGAATAGCAAATCAAATGGGGATTACAGAACCTCAAGTGCGGCGGAAACCGATTACAGCAGATCAATCCAAGGAGATTAGTTCTCCATCAAAAACGTAATACAACCTAGGAAATTCATAAACAGTGGATAATCAAAAGTCCCCTCTAATCTGCCCAAAACAGCAATATATAGCCTTCAGGATCTGCGCCCGCTCGCGAGGCGAATAGCCTCTCGCGACGCGAATATTAAGAATGGCGCCAGTTTGAATTTGGATTCTCGCGAGGCGAATAGTGGATCGCGAGGCGAGACAGAAAGGGTCTTCTCATTACGCCCGTGATGAGTATCAGGGTCTGGGTGTGATGGCTTCTGGTCCTCAGGCTCGTGAGGCGAAACTTGGTTCGCGAGGCGAGACAGAAATGGTTGCATTCTCTAGCACAGTCGGCCTTGAGGCTCGCGAGGCGAGGTGGTGATTCGCGAGGCGAGACAGAAAGGATGACATTCTACTGTTCAGGCTGGTCTTCAGTTTCGTGAGGCGAGTAGCCTCTCGCGGGGCGAACATTTCCAGAATTGCATTCTCCACTGTTTCTTCATTCCCTTTACTCTAAGTTAACTTGAAAATATGAAATAGCAGTAAATGCTTTATTTGACTCAAAATCAATGAAAATACCCTAAAACTACTCAAGAGACTCAAAATGTTGCTTGAGGACAATTACATCCAAATTTGGGCGAAAGCAAGATTAAACTCGAATAAAACCATGGTCTTACTAGTTAAAAACTAGTTGAGCCAGAGGCTGATCAGTAGTGTTGGTATGTATGCAGACTCAGGTGAAACAGAAACATCATTCCAATTTTCCAAGCTTTCTACTAAGGCATCTACTGCTAATTGAATAGGATCCTTAGCAGGGATGTTTATCTCAGAAGACGTGACAGTCTTGGGGTTTCTCTGAGTTGCCTTCTCTTTGTTGGAATAGCAGCAGCAGCAACAGTTTTCTGTTTCATCAACACCTCACTAATGGAAACACTGTCCTCATCATTTTCATCTTCATTATAAGACATGACTATATACCTTGTCCTTTTCTGAGATGGAGTAGGTTGAGGGGTAACATCAGCTTGTTCCCTTATCATAATGCCAGCAGCAGGCTTTCTGGCAATTGGTTTCCTAACAGTAGTAGTCTTCCTTCTCACTGTTCTCTTCAGCCCTAGTACTTAAGCATTGTTTTGCTCAATCTGTTCCTCCTTGATCTTCATCATTTCTTCTGTTTTAGCCAAAGCAGTAGTAGTGTATGTGCTGAGATTCATGTTGGCTATGTTCATCTTCCCAAAGTCAGTAGCAGATATTCCCTTCTCAGTTAGAATTCTTTGTTCTTCAGGGGATTTGGTAGCAAGAGTGATGAGCCTCTGGTTGACTGGTTTTATAACTAGTAAAGACCATGGCTTTGTGCTAATTTTATATCATTTTCACCCAAATTAGACTTGATTGTCTTTAAGTAGTATTTTGAGTCTGTAAAGTATTTTTAAGTTAATTTAGTTGATTTAGAGTTAAATAAAACACTTATTCTATTTTCTGTTTTCAGGTGAATAAAAAGAAATAAATCTGGAGCTTTAGCCCCGCGAGAAAGGCGTTCTCCCCGCGAACCAGAAGGTGACTGCGCCAGAGAAATTGCAACCATTCTGTCTCGCCCCGCGAACACTTGACTCGCCTCGCGAGTAATCCAAGCCTGGAAGTCAGAAAGCATCACGGTTTACCCGTGTGAAAGGTCACAGGCGTTACAGTTTGGAATTTGAAGAGTTCGCCTCGCGAATACAATCCTCGCCACGCGAGAGTGAAGCCCAGAAGTCATGACCTTTCCATTCCTCGCCTCGCGAGCCATGCTTCGCCTCGCGAGAATACCAAACGCTGCATCATTTGCCTCGCGAATTAGTTCTCGCCGCGCGAGTCTACGTAGCCCAGAAGTTGTATATAAGTCAGTTTTAGACAGAACTGAATGGTAGGCTAGGCTGGTGGATAGTTTTTGGCCAGTAGCTAGTTAGTCAGTAGTTGTAGTTTCAGTAGTCTATTTTCTTTTATTTTAAGTCTGTAATGGAGAACTAGTCTCCTAGATTAATCTACTGTGATTGGTTTCCATTTACATTTGATGTTCCGTAATTCCTGTTTTCACTTACTTTTCTCTTTTCAATATGATGCTATATGTTTCTGTTTGCTTAATTCAGGAATGTATAGTGTTGTGTTGTTTTGTTTCGGTGATGTTATGTTCCTATATATAATCGCGTTTGCTTAATTCGCGTGTGTTCATTCATGTTCGCTTAGTTCATGAGGGCTTAACCCCGTTTGCTTAATTCGGGAATAGGAACATATATCTGTAGTAGTGGTTTCGCTTGTAAATTGTTGCTGCAACCGGGAGGGGATTAGAATCTGCTTAGGGCTTGGATTTATATGAACCAATGATAGTGGGAAACCGAGAACAGTAGGTTAATCGTTTTTTAGTTTATTTGATAATATTTTAACTGCTTTGTTTTCTTACTCTGTTTTTATTTTGTTTTCTTTATTTTATCTCAATCCAAAACCCCCAAAACTAACTTTTAATTTTCTGTTAATAATAACAACGCCTAAGAGTCCTTGAGAGACGACATCCGAGTTGTCGCTTCCCTATCTACATTATTTTGTAAACGCTCGTTCTTTTTGGCGCGTGGCGACAGCACGACCAAAGAGTGTCATAGATTCCTTGAGACTTGAAGATCTTTGACAGAAGGTGACAGTATGGAATTGCAGAGAGCTTCTTCTTGTGAACAACAGCATCCCTTAATCTTCCATAGAGAATTCTGGGCAGGTTGATTTTATTCTCAGTGACGAGATGGCAGAGACAAAACTTGTGCAGAGCTGACAAGTTTTCCTTAAACCCAGTTTTCTGCAAAACAACCTTGTTCAACAACTGATGAAGAATGCGAACCTCATCCTTCATCTCCATTGACTTCCAAGAATGAGTTCTCATAGTATCTTCTTTCATCAGGAAAGCAGTTACTACCTCAGAACCACCAAGGTCCTTCTCCAAAGTATCAATAAAATCACTCCTTCTTGAGCGCAATTGATAGCATCAGAGATGGTCTTTTCAGAGACCACTATTCCCTTTCCAAGTACCTCAGCAGAAATTTCAGCAATTGTTACATGAAGGTTTCTCCAAAAATCCCTAATTAGGTTAGGGTAGATAGAGACTTTTTCCACGAAGAGTCCTCCCCAACCAGTAGCATTGATGTTCTTACTCACATCTAAGTTACATTCTTCCAAAATTCCAAAGTTGAAGTGGTGCTCAGCAGCAAGGTTCAGCTTGTCTACATTGAAAGCAACAGAAGAGGAAGTCATTGATGAGGTTTGAAGGTTAGGGTTTGGTAGCAAGAAACAGAGCACACGAAAGTTCAAAGGGAGAAGATTACAAAAGGTTTTTCAGAGGGAAATAATATTACTTAAAAAGGTTTCGAATTTGAAGATATTTCCCAAAGAAAAAAATGAAATCGTGTGAGGAAAGGAGTAATGAGTACTGATGCGGCGCCGGTTTTTGAAACCATAAAAAGCTATTGATGGGATTGATGTAAATAACTGACTCGGTATAAGGATATTGTTAAATATGTCTTGGACAATAATTAATGGAAATTTAATAATAGATATCATAGACAAGTCTGATAAAACTATGTAAACAGTCAATGGACGCAATGCCTATTGGACGCACATGTAACATGCATTGGACGCACTTGAGCGATAGACGCGCATGCAATAGATGCAACCATTGGACGCAGTTAATCCATACAAATCATATTAAGATGTCTTCTAATAAATATGAATTTGTCCTCTGCAAGGGGTTTAGTGAAGATATCTGCCCATTGATGGTCAGTATCCACAAATTATATATCAATAATGCCTTTTTGCACATAATCTCTAATAAAGTGATGTTTAATCTCTATATGCTTAGCCCTTAATGCAATATTGGATTCTTAGATAGATTTATTGCAACAGTATTATCACACATAAGTGGAATACTACTTACAAACACATTGTAGTCCTCCAATTGATGTTTGATCCATAGAAGTTGTGAGCAGCAACTAGCAGCTGAAATATACTCAGCTTCAGCAGTTGATAAGGCAATAGTACTTTATCTTTTGCTTGACCATGAGACTAGATTAGATCTAATGAAGTGACATCCTCCACCGGTACTTTTTCTTTCTATTCTATCTCCATCATAATATGCATCACAAAAACCAACTAATATGTAATCACCATTTTTCTTAAAGCACAAACCCAGATTAGTAGTACATTTTAAATATTTAAATATTCTTTTAACTGCTGATAAATGAGATTCTCTTGGATCAGATTGAAATCGAGCACACAAGCATACACTGAACATAATATCAGGTCTAGATGCAGTAAGATATAGCAGAGATCCTATCATACCTCTATATACATTTTGGTCTACCTTTTTATCTTTATCATCTTCGTTCAGTATGGACATGGGATGCATAGGAGTGTTCATAGGTTTGTAATCATCCATCTTGAATTTCTTTAATAATTCCTTTGTATACTTAGTTTGATGGATGTACACCTCGTCCATTGTTTGCTTAACATGAAGTACAAGAAAGAACTTGAGTTCTCCCATCATGCTCATTTCAAACTCTTTCTGTATAAGCTTAGAGAATTCTTTACATAGAGATTCATTAGTAGCACCAAAAATTATGTCATCAACATATATTTGAACAACAATAAAACTGGACTTATTGGTTTTTCTAAGTATGGTTGTATTAATCTTTCCTCTACGTAATCCATTGTCCATTAAGAATGAACTTAACCTTTCATACCAAGCTTTAGGATCTTGTTTAAGACCATATAAAGCTTTCTTTAGCTTATATACGTGTTCAGTTTGGGTTTCACTTTCAAAACCCGGAGGTTGCATAACATATACTTCCTTACTAATAACACCATTTAGAAAGACACTTTTTACATCCATTTAATTAAGCATTATACTATGATATGCAGCAAAATATAATAAGATGCGAATTACCTCTAATCTAGCAACTGGTGCAAAATTTTCAGTGTAGTCTATACCTTCTTCCTATGAATAACCTTGTGCAACAAGTCTAGCTTTATTTCTTATCACCTTATCATTTTCATCAAGCTTGTTTCGGTAAACCCATTTGGTTCCAATAACTGATTTGTCTTTTGGTAAAGGCACAAGAGTCCACACTTCACTTCTCTCAAACTGATTCAGTTCTTCCTACATTGCAAGAATCCAGCCCTCATCCAGTAGAGCTTCGTCTGCTATCTTTGGTTCTAACTCAGACTAAATCAGAATCATCTTGCTCTCTGAATGTAGATCTGGTTCTTAGCTTATCATTAGGATTCCTAATGATTTGATATTGTGGATGATAATTCCTTAAGTACCAAGATCTCTGAACATTTTCCTGTTGAGAAGTTGAAGTTTCTGACTCATGTTGTTGAAGGTCGTCCACTTGATCATCAGGTTTGACATTTGTTTGAATTTCAGAATCCTTGATATTCTAATCTGCAAAAGCATCATCAAGCTCTGATAATTTCTTATTAGGCTACTTGTAATCAAACCTAACATGTATACATTCTTCTACTACTAAAGTTCTCGAATTATAAACTCTAAATCCTTTTGATGATTCAGAATATCCTAACAGAATTTCATTTTCTACTTTAGCATCAAACTTACCAAGTTGATCTTTAGTATTCAATATATAGCATTTACAACCAAAAGGATGAAAGTAAGATATGTTGGGTTTTCGTTCTTTCTACAATTCATAAGGAGTCTTATTCAAAATTGGTCTAATGTATATTCTGTTCTGAATGTAGCAGGAAGTATTAACAGCCTCAGCCCAGAAGTGTCTAGGGATAGAGTTATCATTGAGCATTGTTCTAGCCATCTCTTGAAGAGATCTGTTCTTTCTTTCTACCACAGCATTTTGCTGTGGTGTTCTAGGTATTGAGAAGTTGTGAAGTATACCACTTTCTTCACAGAACTTATCAAATAACTCATTTTCAAACTCTGCCCCATGGTCACTTCTTATTGAAGTGATACACATGCCTTTTTCATTCTGTACACGTTTCCAGAATACAGAGAAGACCATGAAAGACTCATCCTTGTGAGCTAGGAACATAACCCATCTCCATCTAGTGTAGTCGTCTACAATGACTAGACCATATTTCTTTCCACTAACGGAGGCAATCCTAGTTGGTCCAAACAAATCAAGGTGTAGCAACTCTAGTGGTCTATTGGTACTAACAACATTCTTAGATTCAAAGGAACCTTTGACTTGTTTTCCCTTTTGACAAGCATCACATAGAGCATCAGATTTGAACTTAAGGTTTAGTAATCCTCTCACGAGGTTATGCTTATTTAGCTTTGAAATTAATGTCAAGCTTGCGTGACCTAGCCTTTTGTGCCAAATCCATCGTTCATCTTCAATGGACACTAGACATGAGACACTTTGATTCGTAAGGTCCTCCAAGTCGATCTTATACAGATTGTTTTGCCATTTGGTAGTGAATAAGAGTGATCCATCAGGTTTCTTAACATTACACATGTTCTTATCAAAAGAGACAGCAAATCCACTATCACACAATTGACATATACTAAGCAGATTGTGTTTTAAACCATTTACTAATAGAACATTATCAATCCCTTTCTGATTTCCTCCAAAGGTAACCCAGCCACCATCCCTATGTTTAAGGTCTTGGAACATACACATTTTTCCCGTCATGTGACATGAGCAACCATTGTCCAAGTACCAGGATATGTGTTCTTTCATGTTGTTAAGTAAGTTTGCAACAGGTACAATCTTATCTTTAGGTACCCGGATTGACTTGGGTCCTTTCTTGTTAGTAATCACTGGACAAGCATGTTTAGTATGCTTATGATGTATGCCTCGAGATGTTATATGACCACTTTTTCCAAACACTTTAAAGTAAGTGTTGGACGAGCTCAGTTTAGTTTTAACATGCAATGTTTGAGCTTTTGAGGTTCTACTATGCATATGTGGTTTTGACTTTTTATGAGATGCTTCATGCTTTTATTTGTCATAGCCAAGGCCAGACTTATCATGAGAGGACCTAGAGTACCTTAAAATTAAACTTAGTTTATCTAAGCCACCTAAAAATTTAGACAGAGTGTCTGTCAGATATGTCACATCTTGTTTTAGTTTTGTAACTTCACAAGAGACAGTTGGTTCACACTTGAGTTTGTCAGTTAGACTGACATTCTCTGATTTTAGTGTGTCATTTTCATTTACAAGACTTATTTTCTCCATGAAAACCCTATCAAATTCTTTAGATTGTTTTAAAAAATTATTTTTGAGACTTCTATACTCATGAGATAGAATTGATGAATTGTACAATAATTCATCAAATGCATCTTGAAGAATGTAAGGGTTAGAATCCATTACCTCTGCATCAGTGTATTCACTTTCTGAAGATGTACCAGCCATGATACATATATTTGCCTCTTCCTCTGTTTCATTTTCTTCATCAGATGAAGACAGATCCAGCTCCTCCCAAGTAGCCATCAAGCCCTTCTTCTTTTTGAAGAACTTATTTTTGTCCTTCAGATCTGGGCATTCAGCTTTGAAATGACCAGGCTTTTTTCACTCGAAGCACAGAGGTGGACCTTTTTCCTTAGAGTATGATTTCTCCTTGATGAACTTTTTGTTGAACTACTTCCTTCTGAAACCACCTTTCTTTCTCCACATATGTTGAATATTTCTAGAGATAAAAGACATTTCATCCTCATTGGATCCTTCATCACTGTCAGAAGGGTCTGCTTCATCAGAGGATTCCTCAGCTTTAAGAGCTTTGGAAGAGCTAGCCTTCTTTGCCTTTAGGGCAATAAATTTTCCTTTTCTGGAACCTTCTTCTTCATTGAGCACAAGCTCATGAACTTTTAAAGATCCAAGAAGTTCCTCCAAAGTGAGAGTATTGAGGTTATTTGCTTCCTAAATAGCAGTGACCTTAGGTCTCCATTGTTTATGTAAGCTCCTCAAAATTTTTCTGACATGATCTTTGTTCTCATAGGTTTTTCCAAGAGATCTAATATTGTTGGTGATAGTTTGGAATCTTCCAAACATTTGATCTATAGTTTCATGTTTAGCCATTTTAAATAATTCATACTGATGAACCAGCATGCTTATCTTTGACTCCTTAACTTGGGATGACCCTTCATGAGTTAGGGCAAGAGTATCACATATTTCCTTAGCATTGTTGCAGCTATGGACTTTATCATGCTCAGATCTGGTGATAACACACATCAAATAGTGCTTAGCTTTCAGATTGAGTTGATGTTGATTTTTCTGCTCTTGAGTCCATTGAGCTCTAGGAATAGCAGCTCCAGCATCACCTCTTGGCTCAGTGTAGCCAGTTTCAATTAGCTCCCAGATATCCACGTTTTGTGCATCAAGAAAAGTCATCATTCTATTTTTCCAGTAGTCATAATCATTACCATCGAAGAGATGAGGTCTGTTGATTGCTTGTCCTTCTTTATCCATGCTTGTTGGATCGTACTCCATCGGTACTTGTTAGATGCTCAACCCTTTCGAGGCTGATCTCTGATACCAACTGAAGTTGACACAGGGAAACACAAGAAGGGGGGTTGACTTGTGTTTCTTAACAGATTTTCGAAAAAGCATTTTCTCAAACACTTTTACAAGCAAAACAATGGAGATAACACACAAACAGGAAAACGTTTTTGAAGAGTTAACAAAATCAGATTCAAAACCCCACAGTTGGTATAACCATAAACTGTAAAAGATAAGGGTTAGAAGAATCACACAAGTATTTTATCCTGGTTCACTCTCTTCCAACCAAGAGCTACATCTAGTCCCTTCTACCTGAAGGTTTTATCCACTATTCTCCAAATAGGTTACAAGTATTCAACACCTCTTCATGCTACAAGTATTCTTTCTCTACCAAGCCTCTTCAGGCACTAACTCTAACAAAGAGATTAACTGATTTGATCTAATAAACTCACTATGTGTGAGGATTTGAAAGTTTAAGATCAACAGTGTTTACAAATTCAACAGAGTTTTTGCACTTATGATATCATAGCTTGTATGTGTCAATGCATATGTCTCTGCGTATGTGTATGTCTTATTTTTTCTTGAAATTCTTCAAGTATATAAAGCTGAAGTGCTTCTCTGTCTTGATCTTCTTCAATGGTCTTCAAATTGTATCCGTTTAGACATAGCATTAAATGCTTGGATCCGTTGAGACTGATAACTTGATATGCTTCTTGGAGAAGTGCTTTTGATTATCAGAAGAAAACTCAAAGTAGAGCTGTCACTTCTCTGTTATACCAAGGGTTGCTTTCTGACTTTCCATCTTTGTCTTTGTACTTGACTTGATCTTTACAACAATGTAGTTGACAGAGTACAAAGGTTTATAGTTTCGATGGTACGAAGTTCTTTTATCCAAGAGATAAAGATTTTAAACAATAGAAACAGCAAGGGTAAAAAGACATATATGCTTTGAATTAAATAAGCAATCATTTGAAATAAATACACTTAAGCTTAGACGGATTCACGTTTTAAAACTAGTGGACGCGCAGGTCTTTTGGATGTGTAAGAAAAACTTATCAGTGAGATGGGCTCGTCTACTGATAATGCGTCTACAGACTTTTCGTCTAGTTCCGAGAGTTTGGACGTGCTATACTTAAGAGCTCGTCCGCTGACGTGGTGCCTAGTGAAACCACTCCGTCTATCAAGTCTTTGGACTTGTTATATTTCAAAGTCTCTTCTAGATAGTTCTATAGACGGTTATAAAAATTTCTTCATTAACAGTTAAGTAAAAAACATATTCTCATCAAATGTCAAACATCACAAATATAAACATACTCAAACAAACACTTTAAGCATGTAACTATCAAACTCATGAGTTAAGCTCCCCTTACCTCTTGAAACAAAAATATTTTTCTTTCACTTATCTCCTTGAATCCTTTCCTTCCCACTTATACAAGATCACAACCACAATCTACCAAAATACCTTCACAAAACATGATAAACCAAGTTAAAAATGTAAAAGAAGCTCATGACCCATTTTAGGGGGGGTCACAACCACACAATAGAAAAGGGGCTAGGGTTTTCTTCTTTTTTTTTCAAGCTCTTGGATCTAATATCCTAAGGTCTTGTATAGTTAGGAAAAATTGTCATAACATCAATTACTAATTTATATGATTTTCTAGAATTAAAATCAAGAAAATCCAAGAAAAAGTAATATGGACAAACTTGTCATAAACAAGTGAAATAAGTGAAGAGATAGGAAGATTTGGTCATGAGATAGGAGATTATACCTCTAGAAATGAAAGGTAGTGTGAGAGCTTGAAGAATCAACAATGGAGGTTTAGGTTTTTTTTGTTGTTGTTGTAAGAACTTAGGTTTTTGAGAGGAAGATGATGAAATGAAAGCAAAATGAAATGGGTTTGGTTGAGTGGAGGTGGTTGCTCGAATATTATAGGAGGTGGGAAGGTTCTAGCACAAAATTGGACACAAAACAAAGTGAATTAGTTATGAACTTAAGGGTATTAGGGACTTTTACATGTATAGATATTTTGTAAAATATCTAAAGTCATGATGACAAGTGGTGAGTCATTACCATGACTCACCATGGTGACTCATTCTTAAGGAGTCATCATGGATGACTCATTGTTCTGTCTCCTGGCGTATCTTTGCAGTTCTGTATTCGGCTCCGTCGTTACCCGTTTTAGTTTTTGCGCGTTTTCTTCGAAAATTCACCCGAATAAAATAAAATATTTTATTTTTGAGAGAAAATTTTAAAATATATCATATCACAAAAAAGGTGAAAAAAACTAAAGTTACTCAGTTTCGGGTCAATTAAGAGTTTTATGACCAAATACAAATGTACTGTCAGCAAAAATACAGATCGAGTTCCGTCTGAATTTTAAACCCGAATTTTAACCATAGCCTCCTACAATATAGTAGGTTCTATATATGATTTTTTTTTCTCCAAAATCATTTTTCTAGGTCACAGGTAAAAATATAAAAGATATATAATTACCGGTAATACAGCGTAGATAAAAAGTAGGGTGTTACAGGGCTTTAGTGAGTTTATAAACATGATTTGGGAACTCACTATCAATGTAGCCAGGGGGTTGGCTCACATATACTTCTTCTTGAATTAATCCATTTAAAAATGCACTTTTCACATCCATTTGGTACAACTTAAAGTTCATAATGCAAGCATAGGCTAATAGCATTCTTATGGCTTCTAATCTAGCTACAGGGGCATATGTTTCACCATAGTCAAATCCTTCTTCTTGATTATATCCCTTAGCTACAAGTCTAGCCTTGTTTCTTACTATTATGCCATTTTCATCCGTCTTATTTCTAAACGCCCATTTAGTTCCTATTATTTGATTACTTTTGGGCTTTAGAACTAAATCTCATATTTGGTTCCTTTTAAATTGATTTAGCTCATCTTGCATTGCAATCATCCAATGCTCATCATTAATAGCATCAACTACACATTTTGGTTCTATTTATGATACAAAGGCCATATGATTGCAAATATTCCTTAAAGAGTGTCTAGTGGTTACCCCTTTGGTGGTCTCACTAATGATATTGTCTAGAGGATGATTCTTTGAGACTTGCCACTCTTTAGGAAGGTTGTCTTGCTGGATTTCAGCTTGAGGTTCCTTGTCTTTCTTTTCCAATTCTTTGTCCTCATTGCTATATTTTTCTTCATTATGTTTCTCTTCATCTTCAAGTGGATCTGCAACATCATCAAAAACATCATTTCCCAAAATTTTGGGGTTGGACTCATCAAATGTAATGTGTACAGATTCTTCAATAGTTGAAGTATGTTTGTTAAACACTCTATATGCTTTGCTAGTTAATGAATAGCCTAGGAAAATTCCCTCATCAGCCTTACGATCAGATTTACCAAGATTATCCTTGCCATTATTTAGCACAAAACACTTACAACCAAAGACATGAAAGTGAGCAATGTCTGGTTTCCTTCCTTTGTACAACTCATGGGGAGTTTTCTTTAAATTGGTCTTATTAAGACTCTATTTAGCACATAGCAAGTTGTACTCACAGCATCTGCCGAAAAACATTTTGGCACATTACAGTCATTCAACATGGATCTAGCAATCTCCTCAAGAGATCTATTTTTCCTTTCAACTACTCCATTTTGTTGTGGAGTTCTAGGCTGCAAAATTATGTTGTATACCATGTTCATCATAGAAATTATCAAACTCCTCATTTTGGAATTCACCTCCGTGATCACTCCTAATTGATACAATTTTTATGTCTTTCTTATTTTGAGCAAACTTAGCCATTTTCTTAAAAGCTTTAAAGGCTTCATTCTTATGTGCTAAAAAGTATGTCTAAGTAAATCAAGAGTAATCATCAACAATTACAATAGCATAAAGATCTCCACCAAAAATTTTTGTTCTAGAAGGTCCAAAAAGATCCATATGCAACAATTGAAAAGGTCTACTAGTTGAAACAATGTTTTTAGCCTTAAAAGAAGTTTTCACTTGTTTACCTTTTTGACAAGCATCACATAAACCATCTTTTATAAACTTCTTCTTAGGTAAACCAATTACAAGTTCTTTGGAAATCAATTTGTTCAAGTGATTCATATGAATATGAGCTATTCTCCTATGTCAAAGCCAATTTTCTTCTTCTTTAGTTATCAAGCAACATGGATCATTAGAAGATAAATTGTCTAAGTCTAGCATATAAATATTATTAATTCTATTTCCAATCAATTTCATGTTACTATCATGTCTAGCTTCAATCATACAACTATTTGAGTTAAAGTCTACTTTGTACCTTTTATCACATAGTTGACTTATGCTTAGTAGGTTGTGTTTGAGTCCTTCCACAAAGAGAACACCTTCAATCTAAGTTGCTGGACTTTTTCTAATTGTGCCAACACCAAGAATTCTTCCATTGTTGTTATCACCATAGGTGACATTTCCACCTTCTTTGGGAGTGAAGGAAGTAAACTTTGTGATGTCTCCAGTCTTGTGTTTGGAGCATCCACTATCTAAATACCGACTTGAGCTCTTGCCCTTCAAACACACCTACAAAACATATTTTCATGCTTTTTCTTTAGGTACCCAAATTCGATTGGGTCCTTTGGTGTTAGTAGCAACATATGTTCCTTTTGGAAAACAAATTTGCTTAATGCCAACATGTGAATTCTTTCTAAACTTACAAGTAGCAGCTGTAAGACCTTTCTTTGAACAATAATAACATTTCACAAAAGGACTAGTTGAAGAGCTAGATGCAACAAAGTGTTTCTTAAAAGATTTTTCATGTTTCTTTAGTTTATAACCAATTCCAGCTTTATCATAAACTCTTTTTTGTTGTCCTAAAATGGCATTCAAGTTATCTCTACCCATTGTGAATTTAAATAGAGTAATATTAAGTTTTTCAACTTCCTTTTCTAGTGTAGTGCATTTAGTGCATGTTGAGCTAGATGCAAGCAATTGTATATTCTTAACTTCTAGTTCTTTAAGCTTTATTTGCAAAGATGCATAGTCACTACATTATTTAGCAATTATTTTCCTAGAAGATATAAATTGTTTGTCCATTTTAACATACTCTTCATGCAATTCATCAAAGGCATCTTGTAAATCATCATAGGTAGGAGAAGTGTCATTTACCTCAGTTTCACTATCGCTTTGGTGACTTGCCATTAGACATAGATTGGCTTCTTCATTTTCAGATTCACTAGTGGAGTCCATGTCATTCTCCACCCAAGCTATGTATGCTCTTTTAGGCTTTCTTCATCTCTTTTCTTTGTTGTCATTCTTCTCGAACGTTTCTTCCATTTGCAGCTTTGGACAATCATTCTTGTAGTGTCCAATCTTTCCACATTCAAAGCACTTGATTGTAGAAGAAGATCTTTCACCTTTGGATGTGTTCTTCTTTGTAGGAAAACTGGATTGCTTCTTGTTGCTATTCTTCTTGATGAATCTTCTAAATTTCTTCACAAGCAATCACATATCCTCTTCTTTGGATTCATCATCTTCATCAAGGTCCTCATCTTCATCACTTTCTATAGGTTCTTTAGAGACGTGAGCCTTGAATGAGAGTCCTTTCTTCTTTTTCTCCTTATCTTCATGACTTTTCAAATTATTAAGCTTCAATTCATGTTCCTTCAACTTGTCAAATAGAGTAGCAATCTTCATAGTGTCAAGATCTTTAGATTCTGCAATAGCACTGATTTTCGGTTGCAATTCTCGGCTCAAACACCTCATCATCTTGTTGATTTGCTTCTCATCCGAGATAGAGTGTCCAAGGCCATCTAGTTGATTCACAATGTGTGTAAATCTCTTTTGCAGCTCATCAATCTCCTCACCTCTCTTCATGTGAAAAAGTTCATATTCAAGGATTAGTGTATTCATCCTTGCTCTCTTGACATCATTTGTGCCTTCATGACTAAGTCGGAGAGTGTCCCACATTTTCTTTGTTGTATTGTAATTAGAGACCCTGAAAAACTCATCATAACTCAAAGCAACTGTTATAATATTCTTTGCTTTAGCATTATAACCAACTCTTCTCTTATCATCATCATTCCAATCATCTTTTGGTTTTTCCTTTTTATTTATTTATCATCAAGAGTAAAGGGGACATAAGGTCCATTTTCTACAGAATCTAATATATCAAAACCAGCAGCCTCAAGAAAGATTAGCATTCTCTCTTTCCAATAAATGTATTGAGTACCATTAAAGGCAGGGGGTCTAGTTGGAGAAGCTCCATCACCCAGGATATCATTTGTAGCCACCTCTTGAATCGATTAAGCTTTGTAACAAGAGTTTTAGCCCTGATGCCACTTATTGGCTGTGGCTACACACTCAAGACGGGGATGAATTGAGTATTTAAAACTTTTCCGGCACTTAGTGCAAAAAGAGTTTTCTTGCAAAAAGTGTTTACACAAATTTCATAATTTTACTTCTCAAGATTCAGGTTACAATTAAAGTAGGAATGATAACAGTAATGCTCAAATAACTATATGTATATCTAACAAAAGATTATAACATAAAGATTCAGTTTCATAAGCACTTAAACAACTTCAACCAAGAACACATGAATATGACAATTGTAAGAAATTTAAGGGTAAGAAGAATGCGCAAACCAATTTATCCGGGTTTAGCTACCTCCTCTGGTAACCTACATCCAGTCCCAGTCCTCTATGGTTTCCTCAACTTTAATCAGAATTTACACTATTCGATTACAGTAACACAAGGCTCCACTACCTTGCACAAAACTTTACCAAAAAACACACTAGCTTTTCTACCCAATGATCCTTTCTATCCTTGTCAAAAACCTAAGAGATACCCTCTCTTATCTCCATCAATTCACAAATTGAATGAATGAACTAAGACTCTAGAAGTCAGATATTACAAATTGAAGAACTACTGAATATCACACTTTTATGTCAAAGATGAAGCTCTATGGAAACTTGGATTTTCGTATTTTCAAATTCAAAGTGATTAGTTTATTTGAGAAGTGTTTCTATAGTGTCCTTATATAATGTACTGGCTGAGGTGATAGACTCGGCAACCGAGCTTGGAGACTTGATCCCCCAAAATATAGGAAAGATAAGCTTAGAAGATAACACTCACCTAAGCTTAGCTAACAACCTGAATTCGAATATAAGAGATAAATCTCATCTCTCATATATCAAGAAGTTGGCTTAAAGGATAAGGGATAGAAAGAGATAAAACTAATCTCTAAGAGATATGGGGATCATATTATAAAAAAAAGGAGAACCCTAAGAGAAATACTTACTTTTACTAACCCTGGTGAATCTCCCTTAAGCGAACTTGAGGAATCAGCCGCATCAAGAGACTACTAAAGAGTCCTTGCTCACTGGTATTCATGATATACAAGATTAAGGGATTGACTTCACCAGTTGATTGAGGGTTGAACAAGAACTACATTCGCTTTGATTCCCTTTGGGATACGTAGGACCGGAATAGTAATATCCTGTCAAGCTAAGATCTAAAACAACCTTTGTGTTCATCCTTGGTTATACGCATTCCGGCTAGACTCCGGTAAGTTGGGATTTGGCAGGAACATTTGTCTCCCACCGTGGGGCAGAGGAAAAACTTTCCCCGGTTCCATAAAAAAAAATTAATGGTGACTACACGAAACGGACCGAGGGGAGGGGCGCACAGTGCGAACCATGTTGATCATGAGGCATCAAACACTAACCAGAACCATGACAATCCCCCGTCTCCACCCCTCGATGAATATAATCCTCAGTTGGGAGAGATTATGGCGCAGCTAAAGCAGCTGTGACAGGAAAATGAGGAGATTCGTGTGCAGAATCAAAAGCTACTAAGAGCTCGGAGAAGGACGAGATCGGCAATGACTTGTGATGAAGATCAGTCTTCACCCTAGGATAGCCAGAAAGACCCCTCATATGCACCTTCTCGCCATAATACGAGCCGACCGTCCAGGACCAAACTTTATCCTGAGGGTTCAGGAGCCAAGTCTCGTGCCGAAGAAACTGTCCAGAAAGAAAAGGTAAGAGACAGACGACCGAGGTTGCATTTCACTGATGACATAGACGAGGTGATCATGCCTAAACATTTTAAGCCTCTTAATATTGATAAATTCAATGGCACCTGATCCCACTGAATATATAGAATCCTTTATTTCTTCTGTTTACTTGGTGACCGATTCTGAAGCCGTCATGTGCAAAAATTTTCAAAATACTTTGCAAGTCCCTGCCTTGACTTGGCTTACGAATCTTCCACCTTGGTCGGTAGATTCTTTTGACATGCTAGTAGCTAAATTCAATGCACAATTTGCAGCAAGCCGAAGGCATAAACGGCATTCGGTCTTGCTCGCGAATTTTAAGCAAGAAAAAAATAAATCACTAAGAGATTATATGGCTCGCTTTAGTGATCAACAAGTTTTAATCCCCAATATAAGCTCGGAACTCTGCCCTCATACCGTCATGAGCAGTTTGAAGCCTGGGCCTTTCTTTGACTATTTATCTCTGAAACCACCAAGAGACTTTGAAGAATTGCAGGAAAAAGCCACAGGGTTCATGAACTCGTAAAAGATGGTAGAGTCCAAAAAGAGAGAGAGAGGTTTAGAGGACAAGAGCACTGTCCTGAGCAAAAAGAGGGACAGAGAAGACAATTCACCAAAGGCTTTGAAGAGCAATGAAAGGGAGTTCTCAAAGAAGCAACCCAGGTACCAGTCTTACACGCCACTGAACCGACCCAGAGCAACCATTCTTCAAGATGTGTGCAATGCCAAGTTACTCACCTTACAACGGCCGTCTAAAACTCCTACTCAAGATGATAAAAGCAAAGAGTGCGAGTGGCATCAAAATTATGGTCACTCCAATAAAGATTGTAGAACAGCACAGGATAAAATTGAATACTTGGTACAAGCAGGACGTCTCGACCAGTTCGTTCGTCGAGAAGATGGTGGAGGCGGAAGAGCTGGCCGACGACGAGGAAAGCGAGGCTATGATAATCGTAACCGAGATGAAAACCAGCGAGGTGACAATCAGAACGGATATCGGGTGCATAATCAGAGGATTACTAATGATGATGCAGAAGGTGGGGTCAGAGGAGTCATTAATACTATCTCAGGAGGTTTCGTCGGAGGAGGTACAACGAGTTTAGCTCGGAAGCATTATGTAAAAGCTATCCGATTTGTCAACTCGGTGTTGGGAAAACCTGCAAGGCTGAGACCTCCCATCACTTTCTCAGATGATGACTTCAAAGGGATGGACCCTAACCAAGATGACCCGATGGTAATAATGGTAGTTAGCCAACTGCTCGGTCAAACAAACACTTGTTGATCAGGGTAGTTCGACTGACATTTTATACTTGGCGATCTTCAGAAAGTTTGGAATTCCAGAAAAGTTAATAAAAGAACAGGAGGACAGGTTGGTAGGGTACGCAGGTGAGCAAGTAAAGACACGAGGTTACATTGACCTCCTAACAACTTTTGGTGAGGGCAAACTCGCCGGAACTGTATCAATCAGCTATGTCATTGTGGAAGACAACACATCATACAACATCCGCATCGAAAGACCGACGCTGAATGAACTCGGAGCAATTGTCTTAACCCCACATCTCACCATGAAATTCCCAGTTGATTCAGGAGAGATAGTTGTCGTCTGAGCTGACCAGAGGATGGCCAGACAATGCTATGCGGATAGTTTGAAGGTGTCCTGAGAGCGGGACACCACAGAAAATGCGAAAGATGATAAAGTAGAAGTGATAAGCTCGGCCAATTCAATTTTCTCGACAGGCTCGGTCAGTTGAGTTAGCTCGGCAGGCTCGGTCAGTATGTTCGAATTGGATCCAAGGATGGAGATGTACAAGTCCAGAGCTGAACCAACAGAGTCTTTGGAGAAGTTCCAACTGGGAACCCAAATTGAGCAGTGCAAAAAGGTTGGCAGTCAGCTCGACCCAGTACTTAAACAACAGATACAAGATGTCCTAAAGAAAAATGCCGACTTGATTGCTTGGAAGACATGGGATGTGCCTGGCATAGACCCCAATTTTTTGTGCCATAAGCTATCTATATGTCTCAAGGCCAAGCCTATTGCTCCGAGAAAAAGGAAGCTCTGTGAGGAGAGACGAAAAGATGTAGCCAAAGAGACTGCCAAGTTGATTAAAGCAAATTCTATCAGAGAGGTGAAATACACTGCTTGGTTAGCTAATGTTGTGTTGGTAAGAAAGAACAATGGCAAAGGGAGAATATGCACCGACTACACCGATCTCAACAAAGCATGTCTGAAGGATTCTTATCCTCTTCCCAACATTGACAGATTGGTAGACAGGGGCTTCAGGATACAGAATCTTGACTTTCTTGTATGCTTATTCAGGTTACAATCAGATAAGGACGGACCCCCCTAATGAAGAAAAAATGGCATTTATGACCGATGGGGCGAATTAATGCTACCGAGTAATGCCTTTCAGTTTAAAAAATGTTGGTGCAACATATCAAAGGCTTATGGACAAGATGTGTGTCAATCAGATAGGAGAGAACCTGGAAGTGTACGTGGATGATATGCTGGTAAAGTCCGACGACCCAAAGCAACACCCTGCCGACCTAGAAGAAATTTTTGGTCAACTCTGGAGGTACAATATGAGGTTGAATCCTGAAAAATGTTCTTTTGGTGTGCAAGGAGGCAAAGCTAATCCTGATAAATGCAAAGTTGTCATTGAAATACGGAACTCACAGAATGTGAAAGAGATTCGGAGGTTGTCTGGCCGATTAGCTTCCCTGTCTCGTTTTCTCCCAAAGTCTGCAGAAAAAGCAAGACCCTTCTTTCAGCTCCTGAAAAGGTTAAAAGAGTTCACTTGGACCGAGGAGTGCGAAAAGGCCTTTGGAGAGTTGAAACTTTTTCTAACTTCTCCACCGATCCTAACTCGGCCTCAACTCGGCAAGGATTTGTACTTGTACTTGTTTGTCAACGATTATACAATCAGTACAGTGATCATTCAAGAAGAAGAAAAGCAACAGATGCCAGTGTATTATGTCAGCCGAATCCTGAAAGATGCAGAAACACGGTATCAATTAATTGAAAATCTCACCCTCGCTTTGGTCATGGAAGCTCGAAGATTACGACCTTATTTCCAGTCACACCAAGTTATAGTCAAAACAGATCATCCAATAAAGCAGGTGCTCAGAAAACCAGATCTGGCAGAACGAATGATAGCTTGGTCAGTGGGGACCGACGAAAGCATAATGCCTCTTCGACTTCATTGTCGATCTCTCTCCAAAGCTGAATTAAGAATCCTTCATTTGGCTTCTATATGTTGATGGTTCATCTAACTTGAAAGGAAGCTGAGCCGGAATAATTCTTGAAGGTCCAGACGATCAAGTCCTGGAGCAATCCTTGAAGTTTGGATTCAATGCTTCAAACCATCAAGCAGAATATGAAGCCCTTATTGTGGGATTGATGCTGGCCAAAGAATTTGGAGTCAAGGAGCTAAAATACCGAAGTGACTCACAACTTGTAACAGGACAAGTCTCTGGAGATTACCAAACAAAGGATCCCCAACTAACCAGGTATCTTTGTAAAGTTAATAGTTTAATTTTAGAATTTGATAATTTTACTATTGAACATATACCTTGTGAGGAAAATTCCAGGGCAGATCTGTTGTCTAAGTTGGCTAGCACCAAAAACGATGGCCAGCTAAGGACATTCATTCAGGAATATCTCCCTGAGTCGAACATAAAAAGTGTCGAGGTATTGATGACCGAGCACTATGATCGGGGTTGGATGACATCGTTATGGGAAATTCTAGCATTGGACAAATTGCCTAGTGATCCAAAACAGGCAAAGAAAATTCATCTGAAATCTTGTCATTACACCATCCGAGATGGAGAGTTATACAGAAGAGGATTTTCCATGCCTTTATTAAAGTGCATAACAAAGGAGCAATCTGAGTATGTAATGGATGAGATGCATAGAGGAATTTGTGGAATGCATTCAAGCGACCGATCTCTAGCAGCTCGGGTCCTGCGAGCAGGTTTTTATTGGTCGACCATGAGATCAGACTGTGCTGCTTGGACTAACAAGTGTGATCCTTGTCAGAAATTCGTCAATATTGCGCGAGTACCGGGTGAAGAGCTCCATTCCATGTTCTCACCATGGCCTTTTACTATGTGGGGGATGGACATTGTTGGTCTTTTCCCTGTGGCTAAAAGCCAGGTCAAGTTCTTACTGGTGTGGGTTGATCACTTCACTAAGTGGATTAAAGCTGAACCATTAGCTACCATAACAGCTAAAAAAGTTCAGAGTTTTGTATGGAAAAACATCATATGCAGACATGGGCTACCTTATGCCATTGTCACAGATAATGGAAAGCAATTCACTGAAGAGGTTAGGTAGTTCAAACATAAGGTGACCTTGGTTGAGCATCCATAAGCAAACGGCCAAGCTGAGGCTGTCAACAAAGTTATTTTGAACAAGCTCAAGAAGAGGTTAGGTAGTTCAAAAGGGGCATGAGTTGAGGAATTACCAAGCATCCTCTGGTCTTAGCATTGCTCACCACAGTCATCGACGGGGAAAACATCATTCAAGCTAACCTATGGAACTGATGCAACGATTTCGGTCTCGACGAGCTCTCTTTTAGACGTCAACACCATGACAAAAGCAAGAATAAAGAAGAAATCTGAGTTGAGCGTGACATGGTAGAAGAGGTCCGAGATGAAGCAAAAATTAGAGAATAACTATGCAAGCAGAAAGCAACTCGGAAGCACAACTCGAGGTTGCAGCCAAGGGAATTTGAGTAAAGTGACTTAGTGCTGAGACTGCAAAATGATGCAAGAAAAGACTTCAAAGAGGGTAAACTTGTAGCAAACTAGGCTGGCCCATTCCGAGTAGTTGAAAACTTAAGAAATGGTGCTTGTAGGCTTGAAGAGTTATCAGGAAAGGCTGTTCCAAGAACTTGGAACACTTCTCATGTAACACCCCAGTTTTTCACTGATACGTTTAATTATTTAATTGAAATAATTAATTATTTGGATATATATTTTTGTTTATTTTTATGTTGTTTAGTTTGAGTAAGTTTATTTACTCGTTTAAAATAGTTTTTGAGTGCGTCAACACTGTGTTATTGCAGTGTATACACGCTTACAAGACAATAATAGTATGTTATTTTCACAATTATTTTGTGTTTAGAAAAATATATTAGATAATATGATTCAAAGGAATTTATTTTCAGATGTTACTCTATTTAATTTTAGATTTGAAAATAAATTAGTTTAGTGTTAATTGGAGATTAATTTTGGATCATTGATTTCCTTGGTTGATAAATTCAGCCATCTATCTTTACTCTAATTTGAATTTTTAAACTATATATTTGTCACTCGTTGTTTTTAGATCCAAGGGTCGATATTATTTCCTTTTTTCTAAACTCAATCTCAACCACACATTTTACCTACTACTACCCAAAAGGAAAAAAAAATACTTTAATTTTTTTTCTTTCCCAGTCACACCCCCTCCACGACACCTTTCCTTCTTCACATTATTTTCTTTCCTTCTTCATTAAAACCACATACCACCTCACATCCCTCTAAAACTTCATAACAAATTTATCTCCTCCTTCTCTTCAAACCCAGTCACGAGTGCCACCCCTGGTAGCAGCTTCGATCGCTGCTCGACGGGGAGGGGACAACCACTACGTCTGTTCTCGCGCTGCCGTTGTAGGTAATCCGGACACCGTTTCACCGCGTCTAGTATGGGAGAGGACGACCACGCACAGCCGTCCAGCTCGTCGTCCGGTTGCCGCTTGGAGTGGGAGAGAACAGCCGCGACCGCACGCATGATTGTGGCCCTGTTCGTCGCCTTTCGATGCTGGAGCTCCACCGCCAGAGCTCCATTTTCGGCCACCACAACGTTTCCTTGAAGTTTTTGTTCAGATCTCCTTCTTCCTCATGTGGTTTGAACAAAAACCCACAGTTTGTGCCATTGTTCAAAAGTCACTCGTCGGAGCGGCCGTCACTGCTGCCATAACGCCACCGTGCCGGATCCCATAATGCCACCCTGCCACCTTCTTGTTCCTTGGGTGAGTGAAAACACTTTATTTTACTCAGATTTAAGACAATCCCCAAAATGAGTTTGAAACCCTAACCCTAGCTTTTGATTTCTGTTTTGGATTTTGAAATTGAATTGTGTTTTATGCAATTGAGGTAGTAAATTAGTGTTTCCCTAAACTAATTTTATTATTATTTGGTTGGAATGATTTCGCATTTGTAATGTCAAATCTATTTTCCCCAATTTTGATGACGAATTGTAATTTTACCTAAATATGATTTCTGTAGAAAGTTACCCTATTTGTAAAATTAAGTGTTTAAATCAACTTAGAGTGAGTAGTTGATGATAGGTACCTATTTGTCTGGTTTGTCAGATTGTAGAAAATGTTTTGACTCCCTCTCTAGGATGTTTTCATGGTTGTGTTTACCTGGGGAAGTAGGTTGTACTTCTTTGGGAGTTGACAGGAGTCATGTTGCAAGGTATCAGAGGAAACTGGAATGTCGTCGGGTAGCTAGCTGGGGTTTGGCTTTGTGCAGCTTCGCTCAAAAGGAAGAAGAATATTGGAAAAGAAAGGACATGATCATCTCTTGTCTACAAGAGGTAAGGGGGGAGTTAACGATATCACACCATATTGGTGGATGTGAAGATGGCTTTAAATTGTGTGGTGTTGGAAATCCTATACCAAGGGTTATCCACTGTCTATTTATCGCTTTGTATGAGTGTGGTTGTAATAATTGTTTATGGCCTGGTTATGTTCTAGATATGGTTGTGTGATGAGGAATTGGTTTGTCGTTTGAATTGATGCTCATTAACATGTTGTTTGGTTAGAAAATTAATTTATGGCATGTTGAAAACCATCACTTTGATCATTGGATCAAAGTAAGGATTTTAATACTTGGGTATTACAAATAAATTGATTATCATGATTATTTGATATAACATGCATGATATATTGTTGATTATACATAATTGTGAGATTTTTTGGTGGAGTGTAATCTTCACTTTGGTTATGATTGGCTTTTGGCCAAATGTGAATGGACATGGATGTTTAACTTCGATCCTTGAAACTTAAGCGAATTTAACATCCTTAAGTGAGAAAATGAATGTTAAATCCATAAATGAAAAAGGATTAGTTTTGAACAATTATTTTGAAACTTTGATTTTTGATTAAGGTTTTAGAAAGGACTTGAGAAATATTTTAATCGTACGTTATATTTTGAATTTCTCAAATGATGCCTTAGAAATTAAAGAAATAAGTGTTTTAAGGAAAAATGAAAATAAGAAGAAAGTGTTATTTTTCCAAAACTGTTTTTACAGTATTTAAAACCGTCTTAAAGTGTTCAGCTAATTCAAAAATGATTTTGATTAAATTTTGATTCACTTACACCATCCCTAAATATGATTATATTATCTGGCTTTCTCTAACCAGAACTTGTGTGAAAATCAATTAGAAGTTCCCTGATTATACCTTCATCATCCTTTTCAGATACTTTCCTGACCAAATTATCAACCATCTCACCCTTAGGAGACTTTGATAATTATTTAGGTCATAAAGAAATAAAATCATGTTTCAAGAAGTGATGAAATTGAGTTCCAAAGAGTTTATAACAAGGAAATTCCCAATTTTCAAACTTCGAAGCTTTCGGTCAAGTTTTAGGACTTTTGAGTGAAATGTTATTCAAGACCCTAACTTGTATTTTAATACCTTAAAATTAGTATTAGGACCTAGATAATTGATGATTTTGAGTAAAGGAAGCTTATTTTGAAAGTTTAGGGGTTTCGGCCCTAAATCAAGTAAAAATGGGAAAATTGTCTTCCCATAATTTTACATGATTTGAAATACTATTTTTGAGGGATTTGGTATCAATATACCTATGAGTCAATCTTACTTCCAAATTGATTTGGTTTTAGACAAAGGGTTTTGATTTTGGATACAAGTGGTTTTGGTCTTCAAGACTAGTATTTCAAGTTAAATGGAAAACCTAAGTCGATGATGGCTTAGTGAAAACAAACACTTAATGATTATGACTCATGATGAAGCAAGACCATATGTCATAAAGTAAGGACGATTTACTCATCCTTACATCCATAATACTTAATTACAAAGAATATTTTAAGGTTACTTGCTTAACAAGTAATCCTGTTTGGGAATGGACTTAAAGAGGCTTACTTGAGTTGGTGACGAATGACCAACTTTCATAATGTACTAAAGCGTTGAAACATGGATAGTCCAATGAGGGGTGATTCCCAACAGGTTGGTACTGCCTGCTTTGCCTTTAGAATGGCTTTTGGTTTCCGTAAGGAACCCCGAAATTTATCCGGTGGATAAATATAAACGCACACGCCATTAACGGCATTATTGCCAAAACACATAGTTGATACTATGTTCTGTAAGGCCTTTGTGCCTAGGAAGTTGAGCCGACATGCATGTGCACATGAGGACGTGCTAGTGACGATCTTAAATGGTCTTGGGGGTGTTCAAGGTATGAGGGTCACAAATGGCCACTTGGTGATTCTTCTTGGTCGTGGCGTTCTAAGCAATACACTGACATCAACGACTAGATTCTAGCCGGTCAAGGTTATCGGGAGTGTTTCACAATCAATTATAGTACCACTATGTGGCTGTTACTATTGAATGCACAAGATGCCTAATATTAGCAGTTGTGAAACATGTGCTCTAATCACTCCTTCTGGATGTTCTCTTAGCTCCGGAGTTAGGGTCAAATATTCCTTGAGGCTGTGTAGGTATGGGACTATGCAGTTTCAATCAATTACCTCTGTTCTCATGTTTCTATGAACTAACAGTGTCCGGTCATGCTTGATGAGATTGTGGTTACACTGATTTGTGTACTGTTGACTATATGTGCACGTGTTATCTGTTACTTGTATATACTAGACTGTTTGACTGAAATATATGTTTACATGGATATGACTATATGTTATGTGGTGTCGTACTATTTTCATATCTGCCATATGTTGTGATGTTTGGGAATCTCACCTCCTTATTTTATATTGCCTATGTCGTCTGGCTATGTGCCTTCTATATTCATTTGAGAAGACTGAGATGTCAAGATGTCGTTTGGCTGATTCATCATAGAGGTTGAGGTTAGAGCTTGCAGACGATATGTTGGAGTTCTAGTGGACATCTTCCAGCCTTCCGATGGTCCAGGATGATGGTCTTTGTGTTTGTTGTCATGCCTAACCCTTCTTTTCTTGAGACATGCATGATTGTTGTTTGTCTCTAGGCTATGACTTTCTCCTTGGTAACGGAAAGGCTTAGTCAGAGAGCTACTTATGTAATGACTCTAGGGATGTCTTTTGTGACAACATCGTCAGTGGACTCAAATAGAGTTTCCACTAGATCTTATCAGTTGGGTTTGTTCTTCTCACGATGTACGAGAGAGGATAGTTTTTTTATATTTTAGTTTGGCCAGCTTGAGATGTCTGGGAGTTAATGTTACAGTTTATGGAGCTGCGACTCCAAGTATCTTATATTTTAGGAGCTGCGTCTCCATAGCTTTATGTTGGGTCTGTGTATCTTTATGTTTTCAGTTTATGAGTCGGGTTGGGTTTTATGTAAATAATTTTCGAACTTATAACCTTAATTACGATTTGTAAATGTTGTAGTGCACTGTTTTCTTCTGAGTAACTCTGGACTGTATTATGTAAATATTTGATAAGGTTGGATGTTTTATTGCTTACTGTCTCCCTTGAGAAAAAGAAAAAGATTTGATGTTATAAAATGTTTTATCACGTGTTCTGACTTCATCCAAACCCCGTTTTTCAAAGGGGGCATTTCGAAATGTTTTCTTTCAAACTTTGAGAATTGTTACCTTGATCCATTCCATTGATCTTCAAAGAAAAAAAAATTACCCCATTTTATTGCAGAGATTTTAATTAAACTACTTTTCTGCCTTAAAATGTCACAGAAAATGTAGTGCCTGAGAAGGGTGTTACATCCCATATTAGGTTTTATTTTAGTTAAAGTTATGTAAAGCAGGTGATGTACTCTTTTTCCTACCCTGGTCTTTTTCCCAAGTGGTTTTGTCCAGGAAGGTTTTAATGAGGCACACCCAAGCAAATAAATATATGAAGTTCATTTCCTTCCTTTGTTAGTATGTTTCTCATAACTTGTTTCATCGGCAAATATAGAAAGGCCAAGCCTAAAGAGGTTCACTGAGATAAAATCGACCGAGCTGTAGTTGAAGGGGCCGAACCTAAAAAGGTAATCAAGAACCTAAAGAGGTAATAAAAAACCTATAAAGGTAAATAAAAGCCTAAAGAGGTTCACCGAGCTAACATCGACCGAGCAGAGGTCGAAGCAGCCGAACCAAAAAAGGTAATTAAGAACGTAAAGAGGTAATCAAAAACCTATAAAGGTAAATAAAAACTTATAGAGGAAATCCGAGCTAAAGTCGAAATGCCGAGCCAAAATGGCTGACCGAGTTAAAGTCGAAGGGCCGAGCCTAAAATGGAAATCAAAAACCTAAAAAGGTAAATTAAAACCTAAAAAGGTAAATAAAAACCTAAAGAGGTAATTCGAGCTAAAATCGAAATGCCGAGCCGAAATGGCTGACCGAGCTAAAATCAAAATGCCAAGCCTAAAAATTAAAACAAAGAGCTTAAGGAGGCTAACCGAGCTAAAGTCGAAATGTTAGACCTAAAGGTAAACGAAAACCTAGTTAAGTGAGTTACTTATAAGAGTTAACCGAGTTATTCAAGAGATGGTTAAAAATACTAAGTTTAAAATACAAAGGTCACAAAAGAAGATCAGGCCAAAACAAAATTAAACAATGGGAAAAACTGAAAATTTTCCTAAGTATAGAGGGGCATTACCAAAAGCTCAAAAATAACATTAAATACTTCATTGTTAAAACAAAAAAAGTACAGAGGGGCATCCCCAAAGGTACAAAACAATTTGAAAGAAAGAAGAAAAATGCCTAGGTTACTCATGAACATCCTCAGGAGCAACAACTACTTCTTCGGCGATGACTGCATCAGGATTGGAGGAAAAAATGTGTTCAGCTGTGAGATCGGCAACCGAGAATGGCTCCACCACGGCTGCTCCATCCCCTCAGTTGCCCTCTTCCTCTTCAACTTGTTCCGCATCCTTTTCTGCATTCTCTTCTTGATCTTCTTCCTCTTCCAAATCCTCGAGCTCGGACAAGGGAACCATGACGCCCTCCTTGTTAAAATCCCTATCCAAATCAGCTCGGAAGAAATCAGCGTCAGGGTTGAAGCGTTGAACTTGCTTAACAGCTTGAAAGAACCCATAAACATTCTCTTTCATGATCTCGGCCTCGACCTCCCTCTGGTCGGCTTGAAGCTTGTAAGTGATCTTCTTCTCAGTATCAAGAGAAGCCTGAGAAGCCTGGGAAGCCTCGGTGACTTTCTGGAATTTAATTCTTTCGTCCTTATCCATGGCCAGCTCAGATCGAAGGGAGGAATTGGTCATCTCCAGTTCGGCATGATGAGCTTTCAACTGACCAATAAACCGAGCTTGCTCTTCACACTTAGCCAGAGTTTTTTCAAGCTCATCTCTGGTGCGCAAAGCTCGGATAACTTCAGCCCTTATATCTGCCATTTTCTTCGCATTGCTTGCGAGTTCATTACTCCATAAACGGGTAATAGAAGAAACCCGAAGAGCATAAGCAGTCGCAGCTTCCATGCTCGTGCCGGGACCTTGTTCCAACAGTAGTCGGGCATCCGCTGGCTTCAGCAATTGAGAATCAACTAATGGGAATGGGTTGAAATCATATCGCAAGAGAGAACCAATCCCAGGATTGCAATTCCCATTATACCACTTCGGATCCACAGATGGATCGGCTACCACAAGTTCTTGTCTTTTCTCTTCCCGGTAACTGGTGTCTCTTGAGCCAAGGGGGTGGGAGAGGAGCCCTTATCTTGAGGGGTCTCATGATGGTTCTCGGTCCAAGCTCGTTTGGAAACACTAGTAGGATCGAATGTTTCAATAGCCTTTTTCTTCTTGCCCTTGGCATCAGTAGCCGGAACCGAGGCAACAACACCTTCATGAGTAGACTTCTTCAGCAGTACTTTATAGTTGAACTTACCCATGATCACTGCAAAAGAAATCGTCTATGTAAAGAGCATGATTCTACAAGGCATGTACAATACTTACGATCAAAGTCGGTCCGCCGAGTGGAATAGGTCAGAAGTTTTAAAAGCCTCCCATTGTAACACCCTATTTTTCGTATGCTTCTTTATCAGTAAATACATGCTTTAATGTAATTATTTGTGATAAAATACATAAGATTATTTTATTTTAAATAAAATTATTTTCTTGTGTAGTTTTACTGTATGAAGTCACAATAAAATTTTCGGTCGAAAATTCAGACGAAAGTCGGTCTGGGTTTTCACAGCCAATACAAGTTTACTGAGCTAGAGACCTAATATTGACTCATGAACGAGACGATTAGTGTTTTTTGATGTTTTGTGTGGGTTTGGAGTTTTTTTCAAAAAATCTTGTTCGGGGCAAAATTCTGAGTGTTACCCGGGTGAAATCGTCGGGAAATACGATCGGGAAAGTCATCTGATGCGCAATGGAGCAGAGCAAATAGGGAATGAAATGACTGATGTGAAAGTTATGACATGTTTTCAACAAGCCATACTTCACTTTTTCATCAAATCACCTTTTCTTACATTCTCTCTCCAACCTTACCTCCACACCATACCTCCACCTTACCACACCTTACCTTCTTTCTTTCCCTACAAGCAAACCAACTTTTATTTCTATTCTTTCTTCCTTCCAGTCATGACCCCTTCTTCTCCCCCCTCTATATAAACTTCAACCTACAACACTTAATCACTTTTCTTCACTTCATACATTTCACACTTACACTTATTTCCTTACTTTCTCTTCTTCTCTCTTCTAAAGTTCATCTTTTTATCAAGCTTTTTACTTTAAGTTATTCATCAAAGTTCTTCATATTGTTGAGGGTAATTATCCTATGTTGTTTATTTTTCAAGTTCTTGTCTTTATGTTCATAGTTTTGCTTTAAGTTTCCTTTAAGCTTTCAAACTTCTAAAATCTCTTAAAAATGGTAGAAAACTCCGTTTGAGTTGAAACCAATTTATATGTTCTTATTTTTACTCCTACTACAACATACTAAAAGGTTGTGTAAAACAAAAATTTCTAACCCTATTTTCTTGATGAGGCCGAAACCATGCTTTTTGGTTTTGGTGGGTTTTGTTTAACTTTGCTTGTATGGACTTGTATTTGAGTTCTATTCCAAGATGATCATGACCAAGGGCTCCTTTGTACTAAAGGATGTTAGGTTTAAGTGATTGGAAAAGTTTAGAGATTTTACACATTTTCATGTAAAGGCCTAAACTTTAAGTAGTTTAAGACATTGATGCTTAGTTGATGTTTCTCCAAAGTGATCATGGATTAAAGCTTCTTGATGCATAAGGATGCTAAATCCAAGGGATTGGAAAGTTGGAAAAATTTCTAACCTTTATATTGTATCAAGGTCGAAACTTTAAAGGTTTTTGGCAAAAATATTAAGTTTTGTTTTCTTCCAAAATGATCATGGTTTCAAGCTCTATACTATGTATGGATGCTAAACTAAAGAGATTGGAAAGTTTAGAAATTTCTAGCCTATTTATTAGTGAAGGCCGAAAACCCTAAGTCAAGTACTTAGTGGGATTTTTAATTCAACTTTGTAAAATGATTGGTGTTTAAGAACTTCTAGCACTTAAGGATCATAAATCCATGAGTTGCATAAATTTCGGGAAAAAAACCCTAATCCTAAATTATTGTCTAAACCGAACCTATACCTTGTGGTTAGTGTTCTTTGATTGAGTTTTAACTCATGATTTCATGTTTTGTAACCTTAGACTTCCATCGCCAAGTGGAGCGAGGACGTTCGTGAGCTTTTCTCTTCGAATCTGAAACTCTTAACTTCCACGTGAGGTAAGAGGGGATTTCCTAAAGATATTCAATAACTGTATGCATGTGTGTAGGTGTTTAACTAGATATTTATATGTTGATTGAACTTACTTGGTGATCTGATGTACTTGAACTGTTATGCTATTATCTGATGTTGAATATACTTACTCTAAATGTTATAATGCATATCTGTGATGAACTGTTTTCAACTGTGATATTAACCTTGAACTGAGAATATATACTGCTGTTGATTGAAAGTTTGCTAAGCCAGACTTGTGTCTGTGCTCAACTGTTATAAGGATTAAAAACCTGAATAAGCTTTGAAGATGAAAGGATTGGTGTTCTTTTCCAAAAGTTCTTTAACTTAAAGAACTGTTTTAAATGTTGAAATGGTTTGGTGAACTATTGTTATACAATAGAAAAATCATTTTCGAACTATGTGTTTTCAAGTGAAAACTTTCATGAACTATTTGGCAATGTCCTATTAGGGGAAAATTTCAAAGATAAAAGTATTTCAAAGATGTTTTATAAAAGATTTTCAAAGAAAAGGTTTTTCCTAAATGTTTTAGAAACTTTCTGATAGCCTGGATAGGTTATCAAGGATTCGGTTTTGAATTTGATTTTCACTAAACGAAAAAAAAAAAGTACTAAAGAAAGATAATCTAGAACGTGAGACATCGCCTCTAGTATTCAGTTATGCGCACGTGATCTTGGATCAGTGTTAATTCGGGACTATGAGTCCTATTCATGATGTTATGGACTGAGAGCCCAATTCTCAAAATCAAGGACAGTGCATTCTGATTTCATTGTTGTGGGCTGAGACACCCCGATGTGCCCCATCGTATTATTACATTAAAACCTTAATATTTATTTACTTAATCGTGCGCTTACTATTGAAAATACGTAAAAATTTAAAACTTAATTAATAATCATATAACTTCTACAAATATAAAACACACCAAAGTTGTAATATATATATATATATATTTACACACATGTTTATTTACTACATTACCAAAACACTATTGAGGGTATCCTCTCAGTAGGATCCCTCACAGGCATAAACTTCACTACAGACATACTTAGCGGAATTATGAATACTCCTTAGACACACTGGTCATACTGTCTATACTCTAATCGCCATGAATCATAACTCGACCTCCAGCATCTGGTTCACAAGGAGTTCCATCTAACTCCTCAGCAATTGGTTCCTCCATCGGGTCTTCTCGTACGATCACATCAGAAATAAAACACAACACAGAAAGATATAGGGAATAAGAAACAGTTCTATCATCAAAAAGCGGAAAAGATTCATAGTATATCATACAATAAATGTCAGAGACAAGCAACACACATAACTGACAAATCATCCTCAAATTTTGATATTGTCCTCTACCCTCTGCTCATGTAGTCTAAACACTTATACTATCATCACTGTCTCTATTCCTTTCACATTCGTTAGTAGTCCAGGGTAGTCTGATGCAAAGAACTCAGCATAGTGCACTTCTATCTTTTGATAGGATAAGACTCAACATAGTGCCCTTCTATCTTTCGATAGGATAAGATTCAGTATAGTGCCCTTCTATCTTTCGATAGGATAAGATTCAGTATAGTGCCCTTCTATCTTTCGATAGGATAGGATTCAGTATAGTGCACTTCTATCTTTCAATAGGATAGGATAACAACCTTGTACCTCAAGCTCCCATCATAACCTCAACTCGCATTCTATGTCACATCTCATCTATTAGATAACTTAATTAAGCTAGGCACCTCTAAGTCAATTCATTCTCTCACCCAAACAATCATCTCCCGAACAACATATATCCTTACTTAAAATCAACTAGGCATAGTATTAAAAACCAGGCAGATCATGCATCACACAATATCAGGAAATATTCAAATATCTCAATATCATATAAAGCAATTTATCACAACCAACGCATAATAATCAAATCAAATAAATAACAAAGTCAGACTCTGTCACGGCCTGGCCGTGATAGCCATCACGGTCGTGACAGACAACAAATGCAAGAATTCCACAAAACAGAACCTGTCATGGCCTGGCCATGACAACCATCACGGCCGTGACAGACACTGAACGTCCTTAATATCATAAATATTCAAACACCGCAATAATACGTCACATGCAGATGGAATACCTCAACCAGCGTATCACAGTAAATTCGATGGCAAAATCAAACATCCTCAAATACTTAAAATCAACTTAATATCGATAAACCTACAATCCCCGAATCACCATTGGTTTTACAGAAAAGGTTTCCAATGGGATTTTGGTCTTGTCGATTACTCGACTACTAGTAGGGTTTAGGTCGCCCTACACAATTATCATATAATCTACTACTTATCGATTCCGACGATAGGTTGATTCTTTTCCCCACCCGAGTTAGCACCGGAAACACGTACACGATGATCCTCGTTATCCCGCCACGAGTTAACACAACAACCTTCATCCAAACAACATAACTATAATTAATCAACTAACAACCATCTATGACACTTTAGGGCTAGGTTCGGCCAAGACTTAGAAAATAGGTTTTGGATTATCTTCTTAATGCCATCTTTTGGATCCTAGTTAATAGAGTCTTAACTAACATAGATTACTTATTACAAGACTAAAATTTCAAACAAAATCCTCTAACCTTTAGGGTTAGGGTTTCGGTCAAGGGCTGACTTTTAGGGTTCAAAATCCTTAAAATTGCTAATCATGATTAAGTCATGGATTAATGATCCTTGATTAACCTAAATCATGGATTAGTGACTAAACAACTAAAGTTGAAACTCAAAACTTCCTATCTCTTTTATACAAGGATACGGCCTTGACATGTTCATGGGGATAGGGTTCTTAATTTAATAAACCAACTTGGATTTATTAAGCATACATACTAATAGCTTGATTACTAAGATCATTAATGAAAACTTTGAACAAAACTCATCTAGTTCCAAGAACTAGGGTTTCGGCCTTGATGAAATCAATAGGTTAGAGTTTGATTTTTGATATTATATATACTTAAATACAAGAACTATCAAGATACTAGAAGATTGAATCATGAATCAAGACATGAAAATGAAACAAAACCTATGAACATGATATTGACCTAGGTTCGGCCAAGTCCAGAAATTAGGGAAAGAAATTTCTCATGATCTTATGCTTCAAGATGATGAAAATGGAGATTATTATAAGATCATAGCAATTGGTTTCATGTCAAAAGGATTTTTCTAGAATTAGTTATGAATTTTCCAAGTTCTAGATCTAGAAACTTAAAAGTGATGAACAACTATGAAATAAACTTTGAATCAAGAAATTGATTGAATAACATAGACATGATTAGAGAAGAATAATAGGATTCACCTCTTGGATATCAAAAACAAGTGAAGATCCAAGAATTTTCTTCACAAATCTAACACTAGAAGACTTCTAACTTTAGGGTTTTGGAAACAAATGGCAAAAGAAACTAAGTGAAAAGTGAGAGCATGGTATTTATAGGGATAGTGGCGCCATTTTGGGAAGGATATAGATGATGATGAGTTGTCTTTCTAAAAGGATTCAAATGCAATTAAGTTCTAAGGACCAATTTGCAAAGATTCCAAAAGTTGAAGGACTAGTTTGCAAATTGTCAATAATGTGCCATGATGATGATTTTGCCACATTTAATGCAAACTTATCTTGACTAAAGTTGGCTGATTTTTGAGTCAAAGATATTTTAAGAAGAATCAAGAAACTTGAAGAAGATTTGAGAACATTAGAGAAGAAGATGAACATGATGAGGGTTTAGAACAGTTTTAGTAATTTGGGTATATCTCTCAACATACTTGTCCATTTTGGATGATCTTTATGTCGTTGGAAATAAAAGAGAAAGATGAACAACTTTCATGTTGAAAGTTTTTCGAGATTCAGAGCATAAACTGGTCGGAATTTCGTGGCAGTTTCGGGTGATTGATGAGGGAATGACTTTGCCTTATAACTCATCCACTTAACATAAATGTCATTTATGGCTTAGGAAAAGTGATGTCCAAGTGATTGGAATGGAGGAAGGAGCCATGAGTTTTGGGTTGGATTTGATCAAAATTTTCAATGGCATGGCTTATAATTGTCATAAAAAGACAAGGGTAAAATGGTCATTTCATAGCAAAAATTCACTTTGTCATAAATGCGTCATTATCACCATTATGACTCGGATAAGCTCGTCATAAATGCTCGTCAAGTCGGTCAAATCCATCATCTCAACTACGTTGCCGACTCCGGGTTTCATCTGGCGCAGGTTTTTCCTAGAGATAATCTCGACGTATACGCCCGCAACAAATATAATATTTTAATTTTTTTACCAAAATTTTCAAAACTTCCAGTATCGTATCAAATACGATAAAAACATTTTTCATCTCGTTCACGAATTAAAATTAGGTCTTTTGAGCAGTATAATTATACTGTCAATGGAATTCGCGGGCCGGTTTCGCCTGACTTTCCAACCTAAATTTTAATCGTAGCTTCCTACGTTCAAGTAGGATTGAGTAGTAAACTCCGTTTATTTAAAATAATTTTCTAAAACTCCAATAAATTTATAAACATATTTATATGTATTACTGTTATTGGAAACAGTGAAAATCAGGGTGTTACATTACTACCCCTCTTAGAAAACAATTCCGTCCTCGGAATTTCTTAACTCAACACTAGACATCATCTTGTAATCTTATCTTAATCTAAATCTCCAACAATATATTCTCATCGTTGTCTTCCTCTAAATGATAGCGATACTTCATAACATAATCCATCCTTATATCATTCTATTTATCCTCTAAACAATAATTACGTATTATATCCAATTTATATCAAAATCATACATACCATGTATGAGATCTGCAGCGTAAGGGGGTTCAACTCCTCTTATGGTAAACACTCTCCCAGCAACTTGAGGTCTAACCATCTGCTGACCGATTCCTGGATCTCTTCTCCCAGCTTCACTTCCATAACTTCCAGCTCCTCTACCAGTAGCTACATTCTGTTGCCTATTTCTCTGTCTACACTCACGAGCAAAATGACCTGGTTTACCGCAATGGAGACAACTAGGTCTCTCCTTGCAATCCCGCAGGTAATGCGGCCCTCCACATAAGTAACAACCTAAACCTCTCTGCTGCTGCTGGCCTGCTCCACCCACCGGGGCTGTAGGAACTGGTGCTGGTGCAACTGTCTGCATTAATTTGTTATAGGGTTCCCGTCTCCACTGAGAACCACTATCTACTCTCCTCTGTGAGACACCCCGATGTGCCCCATCGTATTATTACATTAAAACCTTAATATTTATTTACTTAATCACGTGCTTACTGTTGAAAATACGTAAAAATTAAAACTTAAATAATAATCATATAACTTCTACAAATACAAAACACACCAAAACTATATTACATAAATACACACATAATTATTCTTTATTTTACAAAACACGGTTTAGGGTATCCTCTCAGTAGGATCCCACACAGGTACTTATTTAAACAAACTGCTTACAACTAACGGAAAATAAAAACGTTTTATATGACTCACTGGCCCTAAACTTACTACGCTATATTATTAGGATCAGTAGGTTGTTCTTTAGTGTCAACTTCATCCGGAACATCGTTCAACTCTTCAACAATCTCCGTCTCGTATGGGGTTCCATCCACCTCCTCAGTAACATAGTCATCCATCTGGTCTTCTAACGTAACGAAGTAAACATACACCAAAAATATAGAAATAGGGAGATAAGAAACAGTTCTATCATCATAAGTGGAAAAGATTCATAGCATATAATACAATAATAGTCACAGACACGCATCACTCAAAATCAACAATCATCCTCAATTCACTATATCATCCTCTACCCTCCAACTCATGCAACTAAACTTTTATGCTGACGTGGCCACTGCTAATCCTGTCACACATCCCTTGGTAGGAATGTCAGTCAGTCGTCCAAGTGACACGTTCCCAATGCCGGTGCACATTCACACCCATGGTGTACATCCATGGTGAGAATGCTCATGCAAAGCAATGACACTATAGCTGCACAAGATCACTTGCACACACCCTGGTTCTCTCTCTCAACTCAGTCAAGGGTGCTCATGCATAGCAATGACACTATAGTTGCACAACTTAAATTCTAATTTGGAACGGTCCACGAGAACTTCGGACCTCGTGTATCTCAAATACACGGTTATGAACACCAATGCAACATATGATTCTCACTGACTTTTATCAATAACAACCTAGTACTTCAAGCTTTTCCTCACAACCTCCACTTACATTCTATATCACATCACTTCTATAAAATAATAGCGAGGCACTTCTAATTCATATTCAAAACTCTCACCCAAACAAAATACCTCCGAACAATATATATATCTTTCCTTAAAATAATCTAAGCATAGTATTAAACACGGGCAGATCATGCATAACACATTAATCAATAGAATATTCAAACATATCAATATCATATAAGGCAATTTATCACAACCAAATAATTAACAAAGTCAGACTCTGTCACGGCCTGACCGTGATAGACATCACGGTCGTGACAGACAACAAAGACAAGAATCCTACAACACAGAACCTGTCACGGCCTGGCCATGACAACCATCACGGCCGTGACAGACAGCAAACATCATCACTATCATAATTATTCAAACACCGAAACAATACGTCACATGCAGATGGAATACCTCAACCAGCGTATCACAAACAGTCAAAAGTAAATAATTCAGACATCCTCAAATATGAATAATCAACCTAAGGCGATAAACCTACAATTCCCAAATCGTCATTGGTATTACGGAAAAGTTTCCAATACGATTTTGGTATTGTCGATTACTCGACCACTAGTAGGGTTTAGGTCGCCCTACACCATTATTATAAATTATATACTACTTATCGGTTCCGACGATGGAATGGTTCTTTCCCCCACCTGAGTTATCACCGTAAACACGTACACTACGATCCTCGTTATCCCGCCACGAGTTAACACAACCACCTTCATTCAAACAATATAACTATAATTAATCAACTAACAACCATCTATGATAATTTAGGGCTAGGTTCGGCCAAGACTTAGAAAATAGGTTTAGGATTATCTTTTTAATGCCATCTTTTGGATCTTAGTTACTAAAGTCTTAGCTAACATAGATTACTTATTACAAGACTAAAATTTGAAACAAAATCCTCTAACCTTTAGGGTTAGGGTTTCGGCCCATATTAGGAATTTAAGCTAGGGATTTTTGTTGGACCTAAGCTCTTGGATTTAAGCTATACATGTATTATAGAACTTAAGTCAAGTACTAACTTTCAAAACAAACAACAAAACACCAAACCCATTTTCCTACCTAGGTTCGGCCATTAATGGTTAATAGGGAAGGAAAATGATTTTGATCACATGTTCTTGGATAAATAAAGGAGGGATCATAACTAGATCATAGAAATTGGTTTCATATTTTTATGATTTTTCTACAATTTTCTAGAATTAATTGAAGTTCTAGATCTAAGAAATGAAAACTCAAGAAATATGAAAAACAAGAGCTTAAAAAGAGATGAGATGATCATGTTACCTCAAGTGTATGAAGAATATGGAGAAAAGATGATGATCTTGACAAGTTCTTCAATGGAAGCACTTGGAGCTCTTGAAGAAGAAAATGGAGTTTTGGGTGATTTGTGAAGAAATGAAGACAAATGAAGAAGAAGAAGAAGATGAGTGAATTGGTGAGGGAGGCCACGGTTTGGAGGCTATATATAGGAGTAATCTTATGCCTTGTTTGGTTATTAACTTTTAGATTAATGGGTTTTATGATTATTTAATTAATATAAGCTTAACCATAGTTAATAATTAACTTAACTAGGGTTACTTTGCTTAACTATGGTTAATAAATATGTGGCTCACATTTGATGGAGGTGAGGCTGATTTTGAGCCACACAAAGTGACTCACTAATGAGTCACCGATCTTATCCGTTAGCGGTTCCCGGAAATTCCGTACGCAGCTCCGTCGTTTACCCGATTTCGGTTTTTGAGAGGAAAATAATGAAACGAAAGCAAAATGAAATAGGTAAGATTTATTGTAGGTGGATGCATGAAATTGGAGAGATGTGGGAGGTTTTCAACCACGTAAAATGAGTGGTTAAGAGTGCGTAGATGCGTCATGTTAATACCCGCGAAAGCTTGGGGGTATTTTGGTCTTTTTACCTAAATGTCATGATTACTTGCATTTAATGCTCATAAATGCTTGGTGAGTCATGGTGGTGACTCTTCCCATGACTCAGCTCCTCCAGTGTCCGGTTTTGTCTCTGCACCTCCCTTCTCGATTGAAGCATAGTATTTCGTTTTCGATTGAAATTTTTCAAACTAACCAAACTCGTTGGAAATATGATTTAAATATAAACTATTTCGTTCACGAGTCAAAATTAGGTTTTCTGCTCAGTAAAATTATACTGTCAGTGAAAACGCAGACCGATTTCCGTCTGAATTTTCAACCCAAATTTTTATCCTAAGCTTCTACCCTAAGATAAAGTATGAATATGATTTTTATTTCATAAAAATCAATCTCCATGAACTCGGATAAAAATATAAATAAATACATTTATACCGGTTAATACAGCGAAAATATTTTTACTGAAAAAAATAAAAATCGGAAAATAAAAAGTAGGGTGTTACATTACTACCCCTCTTAGAAAAAAAATTCCGTCCACGGAATTTAGATACTTCAGAAAAGATGTGGATATCGTTGTTGCATATCTGCTTCACGTTCCCAAGTAGCATCTCCAGTAGTTTCATCCCATATGACCTTAACCAAAGGAATTTGTCTACCACGAAGCTCCTAAATCTCTTTATCTGCTATCCTTACAGGTAGAGCCTCATACTCTAGATTCTCTCTCAGTTGTATAGACTCAGACTCAATAACATGTGAAGGATCAGGATAATATTTTCTCAACTGAGACACGTGAAAGACGTCATGAAGGTTAGCAAGGTTAGGTGGTAAAGCAATATGATAAGCTACTGGACCAATCCTTCGAATAATCTGGAAAGGTCCGATAAATCTAGGAGTAAGTTTTCTAGTTTTGATAGCCCTGCCAATTCCGGTCTTCGGAGTGACTCTCAAAAACATGTGATCACCCTCCTGGAATTCTAAAGGTCTCCTTCTCTTGTTACTGTAGCTCCTTTGCCTATCCTGTGCTTCCTTCATCTTTTCCCTTATCTTCCTAAATTGTTCCGTAGTCTGTTGCACCACATCTGGATTCAAGACTTGATTTTCACCAATCTCATACCAACATAACGGTGTCCTACACTTCCTACCATACAAAGCCTCATATGGTGCCATCCCTATACTACTGTGAAAACTATTGTTGTAAGTAAATTCAATCAATGGCAAGAACTCATCCCAACTGCCAGTTTGTTCCAAAACACAAGCTCTTAAAAGGTCCTCCAATGATTGAATCGTCCTTTCTGACTGTCCATCCGTTTGGGGATGATAAGCAGAACTCATTCTCAACTTGGTCCCTAAAGCATGATGCAACTGTTTCCAAAATCTAGATGTAAATCTAGGATCTCGGTCTGAAACAATGCTCGATGGCACACCATGCAACCTAACAATTTCTTTGATGTAGATTTGGGTCAACTTCTCCAAACTATAGTTTTCACCCATAGGTAAGAAGTGAGCACACTTCGTCAACCGGTCAATGATAACCCAAATCGCATCATGTTTCTTAGGAGTTCGTGGTAGACCAACCACAAAATCCATAGTGATGTTATCCCATTTCCATTCTGGGATATCTAATGATTGCAATAAACCAGCTGGCTTTTGATGTTCTATCTTAGCCTTCTGACACACTAGGCAAGATAAAACATACTCTGCTACCTCTTTATTCATCCTTGTCCACCAAAACAATTTCTTTAGATCCTGATACATTTTAGTAGATCCCGAATGAATACTCAACTTACTCTTATGTGCTTCTTCTAATATCAACTTCCTAAGTTCTAAATCCTCGGGCACACATATTCTATCCCTAAACCTCAGTACCCCATTTGCTCCTCTACTAAACTCAGAATTTTTACCTTCATCTATACCTCTACTTATCTCCTGTAAATGTGGATCCTGAGCCTGTTTATCCTTAAGATCTCTCATAAAATCACTACTAATAGTGATCATACCTAAGCAAATTTTATCCTCAACCAACTCCTGTCCTAAGTTCAAATCTCTGAACTGTTCCAATAATTCCAACTCTTTAACCATCATTGCGGACACATGCAATGATTTCCTACTCAAGGCATCCGCTACTACATTCGCCTTCCCAGGATGGTATAGTAAATCAAACTCATAATCTTTGATAAACTCCATCCATCTTCGTTGTCTCATATTCAACTCCTTTTGGTCGAACAGATACTTCAGACTTTTATGGTCACTGTAAACATTAAATTTTGCCCCATGTAGAAAGTGTCGCCATATTTTTAATGCGAACACTATGGCTGCTAATTCCAAATCATGAGTCGGATAGTTCCTCTCATGAATTCTCAATTGTCGGGAAGCATAAGCCACCACTCTTCCCTCTTGCATTAGAACACAACCTAAACCTTGGTATGACGCATCACAGTATACGTCAAACTGTCCTAATGAATCCGGTAAAGTCAACACAGGTGATGTAGTCAACCTTTCCTTCAGCTTTTGGAAACTCTGCTCACAGTTGTCCGTCCATACAAAAGCTGTATTTTTCCTCGTCAACTGCGTCATAGGCAACGCAATCTTCGAGAAACCCTCTATAAACCTCCGATAATATCCAGCTAACCCTAGAAAGCTTCGTACTTCACTTACTGACTTAGGCCGTTCCCATTTAAGAACTGCCTCAACCTTTGCTGGATCTACTGCTATACCTTCCTTGGTGATCACATGTCCTAGAAATTGGACTTCTTCCATCCAAAACTCACTTGGAAAGTTTAGCAAAAAGCTGCCTATCCTTCAAAACTTGCAGCACTATCCTTAAATGTTTCTCATGATCTTCCCATGTACGAGAATAGATAAGGATGTCGTCGATGAATACAACCACAAACTTATCAAGAAACGGTCTAAATATCATGTTCATATAATCCATAAACACTGTTGGCGTGTTAGTCACACCGAACGGCATAACTAAATACTCGTAATGTCCATACCTTGTTCTAAAAGCCGTTTTTAGTATATCTTCCTTCTTTACTCTAATCTGATGGTATCCAGATCTCAAATCAATCTTGGAAAATACTACGGCTCCTTTCAATTGATCCATCAGATCATCTATCCTAGGCAACGGATACTTATTCCTAATTGTTACCTTGTTTAATTGTCTATAATCCGTGCACAACCTAGCACTTCCATCTTTCTTCTTCACAAACAACACTGGAGCTCCCCATGGTGAAACACTCGGTCTTATGAATTCTTTTCCCAACATATCATCCAACTGTTTCTTCAACTCCGCCAATTCTATAGGTGACATCCGATAAGGCGCCATAGATATAGGTCCTGTCCCTGGTACAAGATCTATGGTGAATTCCACTTCTCGTTCTGGTGGTAAACCTGGAACGTCGGGAGGGAAAACTTCAGGAAACTCTCTCACGATAGGCATAGAATCTATACTAGGAGTCTCAGTAGTTTCCACCGCGAACAGCATCACGTACTGCCGAGAATTGTCACCCCTCATGGATACTCCTTCATTGGCAGAGGCTATACTAGAAGATTCAAGAAATGATAAGGTCTTACTAGAACAGTCTAGCATTACATGGTTAGCCAAAAGCCAATCCATGCCAAGAATAACATCTATCTGTTGCATAGGCAAACAGACAAGGTCTACAATAAATGTTCTATTCTCAACAACTATAGGACACTGTAAACAAATAGACCTAGTAGTCAAAGGATTACTAGTTGGAGTAGATATTGTAAGGGTATAAGGTAATTGAGAAACAGTTAATTTTAATTGATCCACACACTCATACGAAATAAATGAATGTGTAGCGCCTGAGTCAAATAACACGTACGAGAGTCTACCAGCTATCAAACACATACCTTGTATAAGATCAGCAGATTGAGAGGATTCAGCTCCCTTCACGGTAAACACTCTTCCAAGTGACTCGAGGTCTTGCTCCTGTTGCCCTGCTGATATGACTCCTCTCCCAGCTCCACCCCGATTGCCTCCATTTCCTCTTCCTGCAGCTATCGGCGGTCGCCTAGCCTGCTGTCTGCAATCTCGGGCCATTTGACCTTTTTTTCCACAGTGAAAACAACTAGGTTGCTCCATGCAATCTCTAAGATAATGCGGTCCGCCACATCTGAAACAAGATAATCCTTGCTGTTGTTGACCAGCTCTAACCACTGGTGCTGGTGTTGGTGTGTCTCAGACCGGCTCGGGCATACGGTCTCTGTCTCCACTGAGAGTTACTACCTCCTCGCCTAGGAAAACCCGTTCGAGTAGGACCCCCACTCCTTAATTGTTTCTGCTCATTAGCCAGCCTCAGATCTAGACTTTCGATTGCACTGCATCGTTCCACTAGCTCTGGAAAAATCTGGATATCAAGAGATACTATAGCCCTCTGGAGTTCATGTCGGAGTCCTTCCTCAAACCTTCTACATTGCCAATCTTCATATGGGAATCTCTGATAAAATTCAGAATACTTAATCAGAGCCTCGAATCGTGATGCATAATCACCAACAGTCATGTTGCCCTGTTTGAGACTCATGAATTCCCTTTCTTTCTCGCGCCGAACTAGACGCGGAAAATACTTCTCAAAGAAGCAGTCACTGAACAGCTGCCAGTTAATAACTCTACCTTCTGCATCCAGCAATCTTCGCTTGCCTCTCCACCAAGACTCTGCTCCTCCAGTTAGCATGAATGCAGCATACGTCACCTTCCTATCCTCTCTGCAGCGCATGGTATCGAATATCTTCTCGATCTCTTGTATCCACCATTCTGCCTTCTCTGGATCATAATCTCCTCAGAATTGGGGTGGCTTCCCTTTCAGGAAAGTAGCCATTCCGGCATCTTCAGCTGTAACAGCTCTCCTTTGATTCTGTTGTTCCTGCTGTTCTTTGTTCATATGGAGCATCTCAGCATTCTGCTGTGTTTGTAACAACAGAGCAGTAACTATGGTTTTCATGGTATCTTGAGTCTCAGATGACTCTCCTCCACTCCCGGTATGATTATTTTCCACATTGTTAGCTCCAACAATTCTTTCAGGAGTTCGATCATTACTGTCAATCGGACATCTTCTTCCACGAGCCATGATTCTGTAAAAGAAATCATTTGCTCTTATCAGTATGACATATAATACCACATAGACCAGTATATAAATACCATATGCCACACTAATGTTACTTAACGCGTCGGATTCGGACACACTACCCATCTTCTATGCATAGTTGAAATCCGATGTGGATTCAACAAGACACGGCCAGTAACAACTTCCTAGACCTCACAGTCCGATTAGAATCGAACTGCTCTGATACCACCAAATGAGACACCCCGATGTGCCCCATCGTATTATTACATTAAAACCTTAATATTTATTTACTTAATCACCCGCTTACTGTTGAAAATACGTAAAAATTAAAACTTAAATAATAATCATATAACTTCTACAAATACAAAACACACCAAAACTATATTACATAAATACACACATAATTATTCTTTATTTTACAAAACACGGTTTATGGTATCCTCTCAGTAGGATCCCACACAGGTACTTATTTAAACAAACTGCTTACAACTAACGGAAAATAAAAACGTTTTATATGACTCACTGGCCCTAAACTTACTACGCTATATTATTAGGATCAGTAGGTTGTTCTTTAGTGTCAACTTCATCCGGAACATCGTTCAACTCTTCAACAATCTCCGTCTCGTACGGGGTTCCATCCACTTCCTCAGTAACATAGTCATCCATCTGGTCTTCTAATGTAACGAAGTAAACATACACCAAAAATATAGAAATAGGGAGATAACAAACAATTCTATCATCATAAGTGGAAAAGATTCATAGCATATAATACAATAATAGTCACAGACACGCATCACTCAAAATCAACAATCATCCTCAATTCACTATATCATCCTCTACCCTCCAACTCATGCAACTAAACTTTTATGCTGACGTGGCCACTGCTAATCCTGTCACACATCCCTTGGTAGGAATGTCAATCAGTCGTCCAAGTGACACGTTCCCAATGCCGGTGCACATTCACACCCATGGTGTACATCCATGGTGAGAATGCTCATGCAAAGCAATGACACTATAGCTGCACAGTACCGCCGGTGCACACCCTGGTTCTCTCTCTCAACTCAGTCAAGGGTGCTCATGCATAGCAATGACACTATAGTTGCACAACTTAAATTCTAATTTGGAACGGTCCACGAGAACTTCGGACCTCGTGTATCTCAAATACACGGTTATGAACACCAATGCAACATATGATTCTCACTGACTTTTATCAATAACAACCTAGTACCTCAAGCTTTTCCTCACAACCTCCACTTACATTCTATATCACATCACTTCTATAAAATAATAGCTAGGCACTTCTAATTCATATTCAAAACTCTCACCCAAACAAAATACCTCCGAACAATATATATATCTTTCCTTAAAATAATCTAAGCATAGTATTAAACACGGGCAGATCATGCATAACACATTAATCAACAGAATATTCAAACATATCAATATCATATAAGGCAATTTATCATAACCAAATAATTAACAAAGTCAGACTCTGTCACGGCCTGACCGTGATAGACATCACGGTCGTGATGCAGAAACAAAGACAAGAAACCTACAACACGTAACCTGTCACGGTCCGCCCATGACAACCATCACGGTCGTGACGTGACAGACAAAGAAACATCATCACTACCATAATTATTCAAACACCGAAACAATACGTCACATGCAGATGGAATACCTCAACCAGCGTATCACAAACAGTCAAAAGTAAATAATTCAGACATCCTCAAATATGAATAATCAACCTAAGGCGATAAACCTACAATTCCCAAATCGTCATTGGTATTACGGAAAAGTTTCCAATACGATTTTGGTATTGTTGATTACTCGACCACTAGTAGGGTTTAGGTCGCCCTACACCATTATTATAAATTATATACTACTTATCGGTTCCGACGATGGAATGGTTCTTTCCCCCACCTGAGTTATCACCGTAAACACGTACACTACGATCCTCGTTATCCCGCCACGAGTTAACACAACCACCTTCATTCAAACAATATAACTATAATTAATCAACTAACAACCATCTATGATAATTTAGGGCTAGGTTCGGCCAAGACTTAGAAAATAGGTTTAGGATTATCTTTTTAATTCCATCTTTTGAATCTTAGTTACTAAAGTCTTAGCTAACATAGATTACTTATTACAAGACTAAAATTTGAAACAAAATCCTCTAACCTTTAGGGTTAGGGTTTCGGCCCATATTAGGAATTTAAGCTAGGGATTTTTGTTGGACCTAAGCTCTTGGATTTAAGCTATACATGTATTATAGAACTTAAGTCAAGTACTAACTTTCAAAACAAACAACAAAACACCAAACCCATTTTCCTACCTAGGTTCGGCCATTAATGATTAATAGGGAAGGAAAATGATTTTGATCACATGTTCTTGGATAAATAAAGGAGGGATCATAACTAGATCATAGAAATTGGTTTCATATTTTTATGATTTTTCTACAAGATCTAAGAAATGAAAACTCAAGAAATATGAAAAACAAGAGCTTAAAAGAGATGAGATGATCATGTTACCTCAGGAAGAATATGGAGAAAAGATGATGATCTTGACAAGTTCTTCAATGGAAGCATTGGAGCTTTGAAGAAGAAAATGGGTTTTGGGTGTTTGTGAAGAAATGAAGAAAATGAAGAAGAAGAAGAGTGAGTGATTGGTGGGGAGGCACGGTTTGGAGGCTATATATGGAGTAATTATGCCTTGTTTGGTTATTCTTTAGTTAATGGGTTTTTGATTATTTAATTAATATAAGCTAGTTAATAATTAACTTAACTAGGGTTACTTTGTTTATGGTTAATAAATTGTGGCTCACATTTTGGAGGTGAGGTGATTTGAGACACGTGCTCACTAATGAGTCCCGTCTTATCCGTTACGGTTCCAAATCGACCACCTCTTTCCCTTTTGGAGGAAATAATGAAAGGAATGAAATAGGTAAGTTTTTTAGGTGGATGATGAAATTGGGAGATGTGGGGGTTTTCAACCACGTAAATGAGTGGTTAAGAGTGGTAGATGCGTCATGTTAATACGCTTGGGGATTTTGGTCTTTTTACCTAAATGTCATGATTACTTGCATTTAATGCTCATAAATGCTTGGTGAGTCATGGTGGTGACTCTTCCCATGACTCTCGCTCCAAGTCCGGTGTTTTGTCTCTCCCTTCCCGCCTCGGCTTCGGTTCCCCCGATTAGGGTTTTACGCCTGCGTAAAAGCATAGTATTTCGTTTTCGATTGAAATTTTTCAAACTAACCAAACTCGTTGGAAATATGATTTAAATATAAACTATTTTGTTCACGAGTCAAAATTAGGTTTTCTGCTCAGTAAAATTATACTGTCAGTGAAAACGCAGACCGATTTCCGTCTGAATTTTCAACCCAAATTTTTATCCTAAGCTTCTACCCTAAGATAAAGTATGAATATGATTTTTATTTCATAAAAATCAATCTCCATGAACTCGGATAAAAATATAAATAAATACATTTATACCTAAGCTATTAAAAATAAAATATTTTTACTGAAAAAAATAAAAATCGGAAAATAAAAAGTAGGGTGTTACATTACTACCCCTCTTAGAAAAAAAATTCCGTCCTCGAAATTTACATACTTCAGAAAATATGTGGATATCGTTGTTGCATATCTGCTTCACGTTCCCAAGTAGCATCTCCAGTAGTTTCATCCCATATGACCTTAACCAAAGGAATTTGTCTACCACGAAGCTCCTTAATCTCTTTATCTGCTATCCTTACAAGTAGAGACTCACACTCTAGATTCTCTCTCAGTTGTATAGACTCAGACTCAATAACATTTGAAGGATCGGGATAATATTTTCTCAACTGAGACACGTGAAAGACGTCATGAAGGTTAGCAAGGTTAGGTGGTAAAGCAATATGATAAGCTACTGGACCAATCATTCGAATAATCTGGAAAGGTCCGATAAATCTAGGAGTAAGTTTTCTAGTTTTGATAGCCCTGCCAATTCCTATCTTCGGAGTGACTCTCAAAAACACGTGATCGCCCTCCTGGAATTCTAAAGGTCTCCTTCTCTTGTTACTGTAGCTCCTTTGCCTATCATGTGCTTCCTTCATCTTTTCCCTTATCTTCCTAACTTGTTCCGTAGTCTGTTGCACCACATCTGGATTCAAGACTTGATTTTCACCAATCTCATACCAACATAACGGTGTCCTACACTTCCTACCATACAAAGCCTCATATGGTGCCATCCCTATACTACTGTGAAAACTATTGTTGTAAGTAAATTCAATCATTGGCAAGAACTCATCCCAACTGCCAGTGTGTTCCAAAACACAAGCTCTTAAAAGGTCCTCCAATGATTGAATCGTCCTTTCGACATCGCCCATCCGTTTGGGGATGATAAGCAGAACTCATTCTCAACTTGGTCCCTAAAGCATGATGCAACTGTTTCCAAAATCTAGATGTAAATCTAGGATCTCAGTCTGAAACAATGCTCGATGGTACACCATGCAACCTAACAATTTCTTTGATCTAGATTTGGGTCAACTTCTCCAAACTATAGTTTTCACCCATAGGTAAGAAGTGAGCACACTTCGTCAACCGGTCAATGATAACCCAAATCGCATCATGTTTATTAGGAGTTCGTGGTAGACCAACCACAAAATCCATAGCGATGCTATTCCATTTTCATTCTGGGATATCTAATGATTGCAATAAACCAGCTGGCTTTTGATGTTCTATCTTAGCCTTCTGACACACTAGGCAAGATAAAACATACTCTGCTACCTCTTTCTTCATCCTTGTCCACCAAAACAATTTCTTTAGATCCTGATACATTTTAGTAGATCCCGGATGAATACTCAACTTACTCTTATGTGCTTCTTCTAATATCAACTTCCTAAGTTCTAAATCCTCGGGCACACATATTCTATCCCTAAACCTCAGTACCCCATTTGCTCCTCTACTAAACTCAGAATTTTTACCTTCATCTATACCTCTACTTATCTCCTGTAAATGTGGATCCTGAGCCTGTTTATCCTTAAGATCTCTCATAAAATCACTACTAATAGTGATCATACCTAAGCAAATTTTATCCTCAACCAACTCCATTCCTAAGTTCAAATCTCTGAACTGTTCCAATAATTCCAACTCTTTAACCATCATTGCGGACATATGCAATGATTTCCTACTCAAGGCATCCGCTACTACATTCGCCTTCCCAGGATGGTATAGTAAATCAAACTCATAATCTTTGATAAACTCCATCCATCTTCGTTGTCTCATATCAACTCCTTTTGGTCGAACAATACTTCAAACTTTTATGGTCACTGTAAACATTAAATTTTGCCCCATATAGAAAGTGTCGCCATATTTTTAATGCGAACACTATGGCTGCTAATTCCAAATCATGAGTCGGATAGTTCCTCTCATGAATTCTCAATTGTCGGGAAGCATAAGCCACCACTCTTCCCTATTGCATTAGAACACAACCTAAACCTTGGTATGACGCATCACAGTATACGTCAAACTGTCCTAATGAATCCGGTAAAGTCAACACAGCCTTGTTTGAGACTCATGAATTCCCTTTCTTTCTCGCGTCGAACTAGACGCGGAAAATACTTCTCAAAGAAGCAGTCACTAAACAGCTTCCAGTTGATAACTCTGCCTTCGGCATCCAGCAATCTTCGCTTGCCTCTCCACCAAGACTCTGCTCCTCCAGTTAGCATGAAGGCAGCATACGTCACTTTCCTATCCTCCCTGCAGCGCATGGTATCGAATATCTTCTCGATCTCTTGTATCCACCCTTCTGCCTTTTCTGGATCATAATCTCCTCGGAATTGGGGTGGCTTCCCTTTCAGGAAAGTAGCCATTCCGGCATCTTCAGCTGCTGCAGCTCTCCTTTGGTTCTGTTGTTCCTGTTGTTCTTTGTTCATCTGTAGCATCTCAGCATTCTACTGTGTTTGCAATAACAGAGCAGTAACTATGTTTTTCATGGTATCTTGAGTCTCAGATGACTCTCCTCCACTTCCGGTCTGATTATTTTCCACATTGTTATCTCCAACAATTCTTTCAGGAGTTCTGTCATCACTGACGATCGGACGTCCTCTTCCACGAGCCATGATTCTGTAAAAGAAATCGTTTGCTCTGATTAGTATGACATATAATACCACATAGATCAGTATATAAATACCATATGCCACACTAATGTTAATTAGCGCATCGAATTCGGACACACTACCGATCTTCTAAGCGTAGTTGAAATCCGATGTGGGTTCAACTAGACACGGCCAGTAACAACTCCCTAGACCTCATAGTCCGATTAGAATCGAACTGCTCTGATACCACCAAATGTGACACCCCGATGTGCCCCATCATATTATTACATTAAAACCTTAATATTTATTTACTTAATCGCGCGCTTACTATTGAAAATACGTAAAAATTTAAAACTTAATTAATAATCATATAACTTCTACAAATATAAAACACACCAAAGTTGTAATATATATATATATATATATATATATATATATATTTACACACATGTTTATTTACTACATTACCAAAACACTGTTGAGGGTATCCTCTCAGTAGGATCCCTCACAGGCATAAACTTCACTACAGACATACTTAGAGGAATTATGAATACTCCTTAGACACACTGGCCATACTGTCTATACTCTAATCGCCATGAATCACAACTCGACCTCCAGCATCTGGTTCACAAGGAGTTCCATCTAACTCCTCAGCAATTGGTTCCTCCATCGGGTCTTCTCGTACGATCACATCAACACAACACACAGAAAGATATAAGGAATAAGAAACAGTTCTATCATCAAAAAGCGGAAAAGATTCATAGTATATCATACAATAAATGTCAGAGACAAGCAACACACATAACTGACAAATCATCCTCAAATTTTGATATTGTCCTCTACCCTCTGCTCATGTAGTCTAAACACTTATACTATCATCACTGTCTCTATTCCTTTCACATTCGTTAGTAGTCCAGGGTACTCTGATGCAAAGAACTCAGCATAGTGCACTTCTATCTTTTGATAGGATAAGACTCAACATAGTGCCCTTCTATCTTTCGATAGGATAAGACTCAACATAGTGCCCTTCTATCTTTCGATAGGATAAGATTCAGTATAGTGCCCTTCTATCATTCGATAGGATAAGATTCAGTATAATGCCCTTCTATCTTTCGATAGGATAGGATAACAACCTTGTACCTCAAGCTCCCATCATAACCTCAACTCGCATTCTATGTCACATCTCATCTATTAGATAACTTAATTAAGCTAGGAACCTCTAAGTCAATTCATTCTCTCACCCAAACAATCATCTCCCGAACAACATATATCCTTACTTAAAATCAACTAGGCATAGTATTAAAATCCAGGCAGATCATTCATCACACAATATCAGGAAATATTCAAATATCTCAATATCATATAAAGCAATTTATCACAACCAACGCATAATAATCATATCAAATAAATAACAAAGTCAGACTCTGTCACGGCCTGGCCGTGATAGCCATCACGGTCGTGACAGACAACAAAGGCAAGAATTCCACAAAACAGAAACTGTCACGGCCTGGCCATGACAACCATCACGGCCGTGACAGACACTGAACATCCTTAATATCATAAATATTCAAACACCACAATAATACGTCACATGCAGATGGAATACCTCAACCAGCGTATCACAGTAAATTCGATAGCAAAATCAAACATCCTCAAATACTTAAAATCAACTTAATGTTGATAAACCTACAATCCCCGAATCACCATTGGTTTTACAGAAAAGGTTTCCAATGGGATTTTGGTCTTGTCGATTACTCGACTACTAGTAGGGTTTAGGTCGCCCTACACAATTATCATTTAATCTACTACTTATCGATTCTGACGATAGGTTGATTCTTTTCCCCACCTGAGTTAGCACCGGAAACACGTACACGATGATCCTCGTTATCCCGCCACGAGTTAACACAACCACCTTCATCCAAACAACATAAGTATAATTAATCAACTAACAACCATCTATGACACTTTAGGGCTAGGTTCGGCCAAGACTTAGAAAATAGGTTTAGGATTATCTTCTTAATGCCATCTTTTGGATCCTAGTTAATAGAGTCTTAACTAACATAGATTACTTATTACAAGACTAAAATTTCAAACAAAATCCTCTAACCTTTAGGGTTAGGGTTTCGGCCAAGGGCTGACTTTTAGGGTTCAAAATCCTTAAAATTGCTAATCATGATTAAGTCATGGATTAATGATCCTTGATTAACCTAAATCATGGATAGGTGACTAAACAACTAAAGTTGAAACTCAAAACTTCCTATCTCTTTTATACAAGGAATCGGTCTTGACATGTTCATGGGGCTAGGGTTATTAATTTAATAAACCAACTTGGATTTATTAACCATACATACTAATAGCTTGATTACTAAGATCATTAATGAAAACTTTGAACAAAACTCATCTAGTTCCAAGAACTAGGGTTTCGACCTTGATGAAATCAATAGGTTAGAGTTTGATTTTTGATCTTATATATACTTAAATACAAGAACTATCAAGATACTAGAAGATTGAATCATGAATCAAGACATGAAAATGAAACAAAACCTATGAGCATGATATTGACCTAGGTTCGGCCAAGTCCAGAAATTAGGGAAAGAAATTTATCATTATCTTATGCTTCTAGATGATGAAAATAGAGATGATTATAAGATCATATCAATTGGTTTCATGTCAAAAGGATTTTTCTAGAATTAGTTATGAATTTTCCAAGTTCTAGATCTAGAAACTTAAAAGTGATGAACAACTATGAAATAAACTTTGAATCAAGAAATTGATTGAAGAACATAGACATGATTAGAGAAGAAGAATAGGATTCACCTATTGGATATCAAAAACAAGTGAAGATCACTAGTGGAAAATATACATTAGACGGTAAAGGTTTACGTCAGTTAACCAAAAACTAGACGTTAAAAAGGGGGCGGTGGCAGTTTTGTAAATATCAGACTTCATTAATTCACTGTTAATGTCAGTTGTTTTAAGGACTGACGTTAAAAGTGAGGCGGTGGCAGTTTTGTAAATATTAAATCACTATTTGCGTCAGTTGTTTAATGAACTGACGTTAAAAGTGTTTTGCAAGAAATTATTAACACTTTTAACGTCAGTTGTTTATAAAACTGACGTTAGAAGTGTGATTTTTACTTCAGTTAAATAAATAACTGAGTAAATAATCAACTCATTCTCCCTGTTGTCACTCTTAACGCAGATCATCACTCCATATAGTGCAGTTTATTTCTAATCTTTTTTTTTAAAAAAAAGTTTATTTTTAATCTTAATTAATTAGCTTGAATTAGTAAATTAACAAATTCTTGTGCAAATTAAAATAAATAAACACTTAACATAAAACAAGTTATATATGTATAATCAAATCGTATCTCATTGAAGCGATTCATAAGATACAATTACATGATTAAAAGATAAAAAATTTCCACAAGATAGCACTAAAATATAAAAACGTTTCTGCTTCAACATCATTTTCTTCTCAGTCCTGTCCTCAAAAACTCCAACATTGAATGCATCCCCTCCCTCATTTGAAGTCCTTGATGCTCCATCTGAATCCACAGTCACTTTGGAGCCGTGGCAGAGTGAAGGGTGCACTCGATCTGTTTCAGCAATATTCTTGGAACAGCCACTTGGTTCCAAAGTTGAGGTTTTGGAACTGTAGCTGCTGATTCTCCTGAAGGATGATGGTGTGTGCAATTCACATAATGCGATTTGCACACCCTTATCACCCATGTAATGCAATTTACACAACCTCAGAAGTTGTTTGACCATTAAGACAGAGACCTTTAAGTCTAGGTATAGGAAGAAAGAGTGATGAAGTTAATCTCCATGGCAGAGCCATATTGTGAAGTAGAAAAATTAAAGGTTGGAAGGAAGCTATTTATAGGAGTAGGGGATGAAGTTACTAGGCGTCGTAAGTTGCTAAAAATTAAATTGATCATTAAGAGCATTAGGTTCCAAGGCGCATTGGGAGTTGGCAGTCATATATTATAAACGTGCAGAAAAGAAAACGCCCCGAAGGATTAGGAAGAAATAGACCTTTAAGTCTAGGTATAAACTTAGTGCTCATAAAGAGGATTATAGGTTACAATGTGCATGGGTAAGTAGCACAGCAGTAATGGGTAATTTAGTAGCAGAGTAGTCAAAGGAATGAATGCTTTTGCAGAAACTTATACACTTTTAACGTCAGTTGTTGAATAAAACAGACGTTAAAAGTGTTTTTAAAATAAAAAATATTTATTTTTAACGTCGGTTGTTTATACAACGGACGTTAAAAGTGTGATTTTTACTTCAGTTAAATAAACAGCTGACGTAAATAATCCTATATCCCTATCTGAAATGCCCTGTTGTCACTCTTAACACAGGTCAATGGGTAAGTAGCAGAGTAGTCAAAGGAATGAATGTTTTTGCAGAAACTTATACACTATTAACGTCAGTTGTTGAATAAAACTGAAGTTAAAAGTGTTTTTAAAATAAAAAATATTTATTTTTAACGTCTGTTGTTTATACAATTGACGTTAAAAGTGTGATTTTTACTTCAGTTAAATAAATAGCTGACGTAAATAATCCAATATCCCTATCTGAAATGCCCTGTTGTCACTCAATTAACACAGGTCTCAGAGCCATTTTGTGAAGGAATAGAAATATAGAGGAAAAGAAGAGGCAGTATTACAGACTGATTCAGAAGAATGTTACTTTATATAGAGAATGATTTTTACACAACACTTTTAACGTCAGTTGTATTCAACAACGGACGTTAAAAGTGTTTTTTTAAAAAAAATATTAATATTTAACGTCAGTTTATTAATAAAACTGACGTTAAAAAATTAATTGTAACGTCAGTTGTTTAATACAACTGACGTTAAATGTTGTTTTATAAAATGTTTACACCCGCGCGCATTCTGCACTTCGCTCTGTACGTACGTCTCTTTTCTCTTTTCATCACGCTCAACCCTAAATCACTCTCAACCCTCACTCTCACTCTCACCCAAAGACGAACCCTAATCGCGAGCTCATCTCCACCGCAACCACCGCGAGGGCTTCTTCGCCACCACCGTGAGGTACACTATTAACCCTAACTATGTCTTTCCATTCATTCTTTGCAATAACTTGACGTACATCTCTCTTTCCCCTTCCCGCGCACTAACTCTCCTTGTCCCTCTGCTCTCACTAACCATATCGAACGTTGGCCACCACTCGAGCTCCCCTCCCCACCACCACGCGAGCACCTATTTCTGGTGAGTATTTAGGGCACATTTTTGTATTTTTGGTTTTGAATGTATGTTGAAACTGTAGTCTCAGTAGTTGAAACTTGAAACCGTGAGTTTGAGTTGTTGGGAATGTACGTCTCTGTTTTTGGTTTTGAGTGCATGTTGCTCTGCTGGTTGATCTGTCACGGCCGTGATGCTAATCACGGCTAGGCCGTGATCGATTCCGCTGTGATGGCATGGTAGTCTGTTCGGTTGGCACGTTACGGCCGTGATGGACATCACCGCCAGGCCGTGACCAGTGCTTGGCAATTAATCTTTAAAAACTATAGTTTTCAATCTCCCGTATTGTCCTTATATTGGATATATATATGTTTTGTATATCTACAGGACCTATCTAGTTATGGATCGTAGTTGGATGGTTTGTAAGCGTACTAGTGCTGAGTATTTGAAGGGGGTGGGAGAATTTATAGAATTTGCTCAAAGGAATGTTCCTAATAGTAATGGAATGTTCTGTTGTCCTTGTGTCAAGTGTTTGAATACGAGGAAATGTACGGTGAAGGATATACGTACTCATTTGATTTGTGAAGGGATTTGCTTGAGTTATACAAGATGGATATGGCATGGTGATATGTTGTTGAGTAGTAATACGGCGAGTGTCTCCCAAAGTGAGGACGTTGACGTAGATATGGAGGATGATCGAGTAGAGGACATGATCCGTGATATTGGACAAGAATCTTTTCATCGAGCACATGTGTATGATAGGTTGTGCGGTGATGCGGATAAGCCTTTATATCCAGGGTGTACTACTCATACACGGTTGTCGGCGGTGCTAAAATTTGTTTGTGTGAAGGCGAGAAATGGTTGGACCGATAAAAGCTTCACATAATTGCTTGAAGTGTTGAAAGACTTGCTTCCGGAGGACAACACATTGCCTGACCGTAACTATGAGGCCAAGAAGGTATTGTGTCCTATGGGTATGGAGTATAAGAAGATACACGCATGCCCCAATGATTGCATATTGTACACCGGTGTTCATGAAGACAATCACGATTGCCCCAAATGTGGGTTATCACGATACAAAGTGAAGGGTGGTGATGATGATGATGATCTTGATGATGTGAGAAAAAATGGTCCTCCTGCGAAGGTGTTGTGGTATCTTCCAATAATTCCAAGGTTCAAGCGATTGTTTGCCAATGCAAAAGATGCGAAGAATCTTAGATGGCATAATGATGAGAGGAAACGTGATGGAAAGGTTCGTCATCCTGCTGATTCTATTCAATGGAAGAATATCGATACTATGTTTCCGGATTTCGCCGATGAGCCAAGAAACCTAAGGCTTGGACTTGCTACGGATGGAATGAATCCTTATGGTAACATGAGTAGTATTCATAGTTCATGGCCTGTTCTATTGGTAATTTACAACATGCCCCCTTGGTTGTGCATGAAGCGCAAATACATGATGTTGTCTATGATGATTTCGGGCCCAAAGCAACCGGGAAATGACTTAGATGTTTATCTAGGTCCCTTGATTGAAGACTTGGAAACGTTGTGGGTGGAAGGTGTTGATGTAGTTGATGGGTATTCTCATGAGACTTTCAAGCTTCGTGCCATGTTATTTTGCACCATCAACGACTTTCCAAAGATACGGTAACTTGTCCGGATGCAGTGTCAAGGGGCATAAAGCATGCCCTATATGTGAAGAAGGCACATGCTACACTCGGTTGCATCATGGAAAGAAGACGGTTTACCTTGGGCATCGGAGATTTCTTAGACGTGATCACCCATATCGTAAGATGAAAAAAGCTTTTAATGGATGCCAAGAGACGTAAGAAGCGCCGCGCCTTTAATTGGAGAGCAGGTTTATCATAGGGTAAAGGACATCGATGTTATATTCGGCAAGTCCAAAAAGAAAGGTAAAGCTGTTGAGAAAAATATATGGAAGAAGAGGTCGATATTCTTTGATCTTCCATCTCGGCGCAAGCTTGATGTCGACAATCGCATTGATGTGATGCATGTGGAGAAAAATGTGTGTGATAGTGTGATCGGGACGCTTCTCAACATTCAGGGCAAGACAAAGGATGGTGTGAATGCTCGTCTCGACCTCGTTGCTATGGGTATACGAGAGCAGTTAGCTCCAATTGTTGAGGATGGTAAGCGGACTTATTTGCCGCCAGCATGTCATACTTTGTCAAAAAAAAAGAGACAAAGTTTCTGCGGGTGTCTTCAGGGCATCAAATTTCCACATGGTTACTCTTCAAATATGAAGAGGCTTGTCTCTAGTGATCTTAAATTGGTTGGCTTGAAGTCTCATGATTGTCACATCTTGATGCAACAACTTCTGCCCGTTGCTATTCGTGGTATTGCTACAAAAAATGTGAAACATGCCATTACTCGGTTGTGCTCATTCTTCAATTCTATATGTAGCAAAGTTGTTGACCCCCGTATGTTGGATGACTTGGAAGTTGAGGCTGCTACAATCTTGTGTCAATTGGAGATGTATTTTCCTCCTTCCTTTTTCGACATAATGGTTCACTTAATTGTTCATTTGGTGAGGGAGATTAGATTATGTGGGCCGGTTTTTCTGAGATGGATGTACCCAGTTGAGCGCTACATGAAGATCTTGAAAGGGTACGTGAAGAATCCTCATCGTCCGGAAGCATCTATTGTTCAAAGGTATGTTGCAGAAGAAGTTATTGAGTTTTGTTCGGACTACCTTCATAACATGGATCCTATAGGGGTTCCTAAGCCTCGGCATGATGAGATCAGATGTCAAGGTAAGGGTACACATGGCTTAAGAAATAATAGGAAGGATCGGGAGGAAGTGCTTCAAGCACATTTGTATGTATTGAACAACATCAAATGTGTTCAGCCTTTTCTTATTTGAACATAAAAGAAAAGTCAATCAAGAAAACCCTCTAAAGAGCGAAAGGTGGTAGTTGAACAATCATATCAAGACTTTATTACCATGGATCAATGAAGAAATGCTTAAGGATGGTAGTATCGCTTACGATGACGTAAAATGGCTAGCACGTGAGCCTAACTTCAACGTCATATGTTGGAGCGGATACGACATAAATAACTTTTCCTTTTATACAAAGGAACAAGATAACAAGAGTACCATGCAAAATAGTGGGGTTATGATCGTGGCCGAAGCAATGCACTTCTCTAGTGCAAAGGACACAAAACCCGTTCTGACACGAGACCTTACTTTGGATATAATGAAGATATTTGGGTGCGCGATTACACTAAGCTTACGGTGCCGGTATTTAAATGTAAGTGGGTTGATAGTAACGGTGGTGTACAAACCGACGAATTGGGGTTCACATTGGTAGACCTCAACAAGTTAGGTCATATAAATGAGCCTTTCATAATGGCTTCCCAAGCAAAACAAGTGTTCTACATCACCGATCCTTCTAACAAAAGGTTGTTCGTGGTTCTCCAAGGAAAAAGCATGTATAATGGTAGTGATGAAAATGAAGATTCAAATCTTGATATTCCTGAGACTCCTTCTTTTTCAACAAACATGCCTACTATAATCGAGGAGACACAGGTGGACGATGTACATGCCACTCGTGATGATCATCACGAAGGGATATTGATATAGGTAGTTTAAACTTAGTATACATTTATAACCTATGTTAATAAATATATATTGTTTTGAACAGGCATACATATGGATCATTGTTCCATTTTTCCTTTGCAATTCTGTAATGTGTGTGATATTACGTGTTCTTGGGATATTTACTTGAATGCAGGGATGGCTTAGGGGAGTGATATTTTAAAACTGAATTTAAAAAAAAAAAAAATTAACGTCAGTTGTATCATACAACTGACGTTAAAAGTATTTTATAAAAATATACAGTACACTATTAACGTCAGTTGTTTATTACAACTGACGTTAAAATTAAGACCTTTAACGTCAGTTCTTGATAACAATTGACGTTAGTTTTAACAAAATTTACGTCGGTTTTGTTAAAGAACTGACGTTAATTTTGACAAAATTAACGTCAGTTGTGTTAAAGAACCGACGTTAATAGTGTTATATTTAATGTCAGTTCTCAACTGACGTTAAAAGTTTAACTTTTAACGTCAGCTGTATTTACGTCAGTCAGTATTTTGACGTAAAAAATCAATTTTAACTGACATAAAAAGCACTTATTGCACTAGTGGATCCAAGAACTTTCTTCACAAATCTAACACTAGAAGACTTATAACTTTAGGGTTTTGGAAACAAATGGCAAAAGAAACTAAGTGAAAAGTGAGAGTATGGTATTTATAGAGATAGTGGCGCCATTTTGGGAAGGATCTAGATGATGATGAGTTGTCTTGCTAAAAGGATTCAAATGCAATTAAGTTCTAAGGACCAATTTGCAAAGATTCCAAAAGTTGAAGGACTAGTTTGCAAATTGTCAATAAAGTGCCATGATGATGATTTTGCCACATTTAATGCAAACTTATCTTGACTAAATTTGGATGATTTTTGAGTCAAAGATATTTTAAGAAGAATCAAGAAACTTGAAGAAGATTTGAGAACATTAGAGAAGAAGATGAACATGATGAGGGTTTAGAACAGTTTTAGTAATTTGGGTATATCTCTCAACATACTTGTCCGTTTTGGATGATCTTTATGTCGTTGGAAATAAGAGAGAAATATGAACAGCTTTCATGTTGAAAGTTTTTCGAGATTCAGAGCATAAACTGGTCAGAATTTCATGGCAGTTTCGGGTGATTGATGAGGGAATGACTTTGCCTTATAACTCATCCACTTAACATACATGTCATTTATGGCTTAGGAAAAATGATGTCCAAGTGATTGGAATGGAGGAAGGAGCCGTGAGTTTTGGGTTGGATTTGATCAAATTTTTCAATGGCATGGCTTGTAATTGTCATAAAAAGACAAGGGTAAAATGGTCATTTCATAGCAAAAATTCACTTTGTCATAAATGCGCATTATGGCCATTATGACTCGGATAAGCTCGTCATAAATGCTCGTCAAGTCGGTCAAATCCATCATCTCAGCTACGTTGCCGACTCCGGGTTTCATCTGGCACAGGTTTTTCCTAGAGATAATCTCGACGTATACGCCCGCAACAAATATAATATTTTAATTTTTTTATCAAAATTTTCAAAACTTCCAGTATCGTAGCAAATACGATAAAAACATTTTTCATCTCGTTCTCGAATTAAAATTAGGTCTTTTGAGCAGTATAATTATACTGTCAATGGAATTCGCGAGCCGGTTTCGCCTGACTTTCCAACCTAAATTTTAATCGTAGCTTCCTACGTTCAAGTAGGATTGAGTAGTAAACTCCGTTTATTTAAAATAATTTTCTAAAACTCCAATAAATTTATAAACATATTTATATGTATTACTGTTATTGGAAACAGTGAAAATCAGGGTGTTACATGGGCTATTGTCCTTATCATATTAAGTTTAAAACATGAATAAAAGTATAATTGATTTTTATGACCACAACCCTGGACTGCGGCCACGGTTTAGGGCGTTGTGATTGAGCATTCGGACTGTGTGTCCTATGTTTCTGATTTTTCAAGTGATGGGGAAATGATGATTTAGTCGTTAGCTTTGAGCTTCGACGGCGAAAAAGAATGAACACAAAGAAAACCTTGTAAACAAAATATTTTCCATGTGCATTTCCCCAGGCAGTCATTTCTTTCTTATATATCAGATACAAGGTGGTATCTGGGAGTCTGTCCATGTGACCGGTTCAGAGGCACATGTGACGTTGCTCGTCCTGAGACCTTAAATGCATGAGGGTATGGAGGCAACTGTCCGGTGGGCTAGAGATTGACCAACTCTAATTCTTCTCCAGTGAAACACGGTGTTGAGATCTCATGAGCTTAGGATAGAGCTTGATATTGAAGTGTCATGCATATTTTCGAAAATTTATTGTGCGGGCTTGAGAACCCTTGATATAACACGGTTATATTATGATTATGCATGATTTAACTGTTGGCTTGATTATGTGTTGCATGTATCATGTATATGATTGTTGTGGGATACATTTTATGACGGTATCTCACTCTTTCATATCTATATGTTCTTTTCCTTTTCTTGTATCGGTATATGTACGTTCTTTAGATGGAACCCAATGTTCCCCTAGCACCCTCGATTTCGAGGAATGAGGTGTTCGACGAGGCTGGGCTAGTGAGGAGCTGGACGGTTAGCGATGATGCGACGACAGCAACGTATTGGGGACCGATTACGATGACGGAGTCTAATGTCAACGGAGAACCGATCCGGAGGATTCACACGATCGAGACACGGACAGTGGCACTTCCACCTCCTTGGCTGTACCTTCATACTCTACAGATGGCTGGACTTCTTCATCCACACGTTGGGACGGAGGAACCTATCGAGGAGGACCCTAAAGAGGATCCCGAAGAGGATCCGGAGGAGGAGCCTCTTGAGTTGGTAGGCGACTGGTGGGAGGACGACCTAGGGGCAAAGTACCATCCACAGGACCCCGGAGAGGACGATGTTCCGATCGACGATGGTTGTGATGTTATCGATCTGGAGTCTGATATCTCATCTAGAGGTAGTGTTTGTGGCCACTCAAACTGTAGGAGGCTTTGGTGATCGTCGTCGACTTTTGGAGTAGTTCTGTTTGTCCCTGGATTTTTAGAGTCTCCTTTTGAGTTCAGTACCCAAATTCCTCTTTCCCAGTTTGATATTTTATCTGTTTCTTTAGTTTATGTTTTCAGTGAAGTTGGCCTGTTTGTTTAAGGCCCGTTTTATAATCCAAAAACTTAAGATCCCAATGGGGAAATGTTATACATGTATCTATGTATGATATTTATATTCATGTTCGGAGTGTTCATCACCTTTTCTGAACCTCTTTTAAAAAAAAATAAGTACCTTTTCGGTCATTTGATACAAAAGGTTTTCTTTTCCGAAAGCGACCAGCGTTTTAATGTGTTCTTTTCCGCAAAAAGGGTAACCATGTGATGACCGAGTTTAGGGTGTCACACCCACAAGGCAGTGGCCGAGGATAAAGTTTTAGAGCCTCGACGTCGGCTTGCTCTTGTGCAGTCATAGAGCCAAGGTCAAACCCAGAAAACTTGGAAGGGTGTGGTTGCCAGTAAAAGGGGAATTTTGGTTTCTCATCAGAATCAAAAAAGAAAGATTTGTTCCCTTCAGTAGGTCGGATTTTGAAGAAATCTGACTTGAAAATTTTGTAAGAACTTTTGTAGAGGCCAATGATGCCTCTTTTCTCAACTCCTCTAAGGGAAATCCAACCAATCCGATCCCCAAACCTAACTTTGTAACAATATAAGAACTTGGGAGCAGTAGCCTCCATTCTGACTTGACTACACAAAATTTGAAAAACCTTCATGAAGGCCCAGCTGTTGGGATGGAGTTGAGTGGGGGCAACGTTCATAATCTATAACACATCACATTCGAACTGGGAAAAACTAACAGCGATTCCTATTTGTTCGAATAGGGTTCTATACACGTAAGTAAAGTGTGGTTCAATAGGGAGAGCTTTTAGAAAGACATGTTCATCATCCGAATATGGAAGACAACGAACAATGTCATTAGTGAGGGACACTTTGTTTTTGACAGCCCGAAGGGAATCACGACTCCTAAAATAAGAAAAAAAACCCAACTTCAGGCCTCACCCAAAAATACCTAGGGATGGTAATGTCTGGAATGGGCTCTTTGGGAACCCTAGAGGCGCGTTTGCGTTGCTTCGGGACAATGGCGGCCTGAAGAGTAGCGGAATTACGCTCGTTAGAGGAAGAAGAAGAGGAGGGGTTTTCTGGGTTAGCATCACCCTTTAAGGAAAAAGTGGAACTTGTTAGAGAACCCCCAACTGGGTTTATCTCAGGTTCAAATATTTGAACCTCCGAAGAGGCATTTTGAGAGACCTTGAATGAGGGCTCCATGGATGAACAAGCAAGAAAGAAACAACGAAATACAGAGGAAGATTGGAAGGCGTACCTGGAAAGAAGGAGAAAGTATAGAAATACTTTAGGAGAAAACTTGAAGAAGAAGGCAAGTGAAGGCCTGAATACGAGTCTCCTTCAATTTATAGTGAAGTCCATGTCGTTTCAAGAAAAAATTGGAACGTTACCTTTTGAAAGTAATGATGGTAGTTGACGTGTGATGGAATAGAAATGTCTCTTCAGAACTGCGCAAATTCGACGTACCAATAGAAAGGAACCACGTGTCAAACACGTCGGAACACGCGCAGCAGCAGCTAAGAGCTTGATTATGCAGCCGAAAAGCAGGTCTCGAAAATGATGCCATAAAGGAAACGCGGCATGAACAAGCCTGTGCTTTGATTGCAACTCCCACATTTTTTCTCAGCTCGGAGCCCAAGAGTCTGACATATTGGCCAAAAGAATAAAGTATAACGTCAATATCAGGCTACGGCTCAGCTCTTTTGATGAAGCTTTTACGCTCTTCCGAGCTTAAAGCTTAGGGGGCTTGTGTATTGATCGAGGTGGCAAGCTCGCCCACCGAGCCTACCGAGCTAAACGAAATAAAGCTGTCCACAAAACCCAAATAATCAGAAGGAAAAGGTCACTAGGCTCGCCTGCCTTCCGAGCTCAAGTATTGGCCGAAGTGTACATATCGGCTACCTTGCTCAAGCAAGAAGGGGAACGGGACTTACACAATAAATCTTAAACTTCCTGATGATAATATCAAAGCCAAGCCCGGTGTCTGTAATGAAAGCTTTTACGCTCTTCCGAGCTCAAAGCTTGGGGGGACTCGTGTACTGGCTGAGGTGACAGACTCGGCAACCGAGCTTGGAGACTTGATCGTCCAAAAATATAGGAAAGATGAGCTTAGAAGATAAGACTCACCTAACCTTCACCGGATGATCGAGGGTTGAACAAGAACTATGTTCACTTTGATTCCCTTTGGGATACGTAGGCCCGGATGATGATTTTATTATCCTCTTGATATATGTGGATGACATGTTGATTGTTGGTCATGACACTAAGAAGATTTATCGTTTGAATAAAGATTTGAGCAAGTCCTTTACCATGAAGGACTTGGGCCCTGCAAAGCAAAGCCTTCGCATGAGAATTACTCGTGATAGGAAGAATAGTAAATTGTGGTTGTCTCAACATAAGTATATTGAGAAGGTGTTAGAGATGTTTAACATGAGCAATTCCAAACCTGTTAGTACTTCACTTGCATATCATTTCAAGTTGAGTTCTCAACAATGCCCTACAAGTGAGAAAGACAAAGAAGAGATGAAGAAGGTTCCTTATGCATATGTGGTTGGTAGTTTGATGTATGCCATGGTATGCACAAGGTCGGATATTGCTCATGCTATTGGATTTGTTAGTCGTTTTCTCTCTAATCCTTGTAGAGACCACTGGCAAGCAGTGAAGTGGATCTTTAGGTATCTCAAAGGCACTTCTAGAGTATATTATGCTTTGGGGGTGGTCAACCTGTGTTAGATGGTTATACTAATGCCGATGTGGCAGGTGATTTTGATTCTATAAAATATACTTATGGGTACTTTATGACCTTTACAGGGGGAACAGTGTCTTGCAATCAAAATTACAAAATTGTGTTGCTTTGTCTACCACTGAGTCTGAATATATTGCCATTACTGAAGCTTCTAAAGAACTTTTGTGGATGCAGAAATTCCTAAAAGAATTGGGCCTCAAGCAAGAAAAGTTTTTTTATTTTGTGATAGTCAAAGTGCAATTCATCTTAGCAAGAACTCGACTTTTCATTCCAAGTCAAAGCACATTGAGGTCTAGTATCATTCCATATGAGAGACACTAGAGATGAAGGCATTTTCACATGAAAAGATCCATACTGACGAAAATAGTTCAGATATGATGACAAAGACCTTGCTTATGACAAAGTTGATTTGCTACAGAAAGAAGGTGGGCTTGGTTGAGCAGTGTCTTCCCAATTAGTCGGGAATGAGGAGATTTGTTTTGTGGTTTCCCTCCAAAGTGGGACCCACAAGGTACAAAGTTAAAAAGTTAAAAAGTAAACAAAAAACAAAAGAAAAGAAAAGAAAAGGTTTGAAAGTTCAAAAGAAAGGAGTTGTGTATGCGTGTGTCTTTCGGTGTGAGGAAAAAAAAGGGGAGTAACAGGGAGAGAGGAGATGGCGCAGAGAGGAGAAGAAAAAGTGATTTTGTGCTCTTCATCAAATGAGTAAATTTTCTCCGTTCTTGAAGAATTTTTAGTATGTTGTTCCTAATGTTGAGAGCTACACTTTGATATCATTATATTGTTGTTTTGCATTCTTTGGGTTGGGTTGTTATACCCTTTTTTTGAGGTTTACCTCTTGTTGCTTGCTTGTATCCACCTATTGGGTGATGTGTTGTTGATTTGGTGTTCCATAGTGTTGCTAGGAAGACTTTGTGTACCCATTAATATTTTTAGTGGAAGATTTTGTTGTATTTGATCCCGTGGTTTTTCTCCCTACACTGAGGAGTTTTCCATGTTAAAAATTTGTGGTGTCATTGATATTTAATTTATGTCATTGATATTATCATGTGGAAGTACAGTTTTGTTGCACATATGGGGGGAAATATTTGCTTCATTAGAGATTGTTATATATGTTTTTTCCCAACAAATATTAACACACTAAGAAGGTAAATTATAATTATTAAGAGCATCTCAAAATATAGACAACCATATTATGTTAAATAATCTATCTTTAATTCATTAATGCACATAAAAATCTAGTTTATCGCGTAAAATTTTATTTCAAGTATGGCTATAGTTGGAAGTAGAAGTTTATCTCTTCCCACAGACAGTGTCATTGTACGTATCAAGCTTAAAGACGTCCTAGTTAGCATGGACTGAATGGAGTGTTGTGATTCTGCCTCCAAGTCCTCCTTCCTTACTGGTTGAGGGTAGTACATGCAAAGCACTTTAACGTCCAAGTAAGAAAATGAGTAGAATAAGGGTATAGTGAAGAGAGAAAAGTTATGACTAGAATATGTGGTACTCCTTAGGGGGTTCTCATATTTATAAGTGAGGTGAGGGGTACGGGTGTCTCATATTTATAAGTAAAAATGCATGGTTGAGGTGTCTAATAAACTTATGGTTGGTTAGACAACCCTTTAGGATAGGCCCACGGGACAAGTACAAAACACATGATAACTAGAGCTAGGTGGAGAAAATAATTGTACCCACCTTTTACAGGAATCGGTGGTGACTTGCATTAGTACAGCATGACTATGATCTCGTCCAGCCTTCAAGATCTTCAAAGCTCACGTATAGTTCAACCTCATTAAGTCTAGAAGGTATTTATTGATCAGGACGCAGAAGCTCTGCTACCATATAAAACTAAAGGAAAAAGGAGAAAATATTGGAGAGGAACAAGTGTATCTTCTATGATAGAAGGTTGGATTTTATTAATTTGAAAGCAAGCTTGCTCATCGGGTGTTAACGGTGATTTTTTTCTAGTCACCAAATCCGACAACAAATAAAGAGAAAATCAAGTAGACGTGATTTTCCAGTTATACGGTAATATTGTCGATAATGGTTACAAAAGATTTGTCTAATGAAAGCACAATTTGACATGAATTAGTTCACAAAGAGTCCAAAGATTTTGTCAAACACAAGGAAGTTTCAAAAACAAAACTCAGAAGGGAGTGCATGAATTTAAATATTCAACTAAGTAAAAGTGCAAAAAATAATGTGTAAGTAAGTATTGTGCAGTAAACTTAAAGGTGCATTCAAAGTAAATGTGTAGGAAAGTAAATGGAAGAAAGGTATAGTTGATGTAAAGATAAAGGAATTTGAAGAGCAAGTGCTGGAAATGTAAAGATCTTGAAGAATAAATTGCATTGAAAATATGTTTGCATGAAAGAAAAGGTGGAAGGTATACTTGATGTCAATCCGCCAATCTGTTTGAGTGTGAGATGTTAGGAAATTCACCAAGTATCTGACCCCTTGCTTCATCCTATGATCCTAGTATATATTTATATATGACTAGAAAATTAATTACCTAGTTAAATATGGCATGTTTGTGACGAGTACCCACGTTCACCCACATTCTAGTGCGTAAAACATCAGACATAACTTCTTCGACACAAAGCAGTTATTCTTTTTCCCTACGTGTGGTTTATATTTGTCTTCTGATTCAAAATTGCTTCATATTCGACACTTTATCACGCTACTTGGTTGTCAAGCTAAATGACCCAACACTTGGCCATTTGAAGCACTTTGAAGCACTTCAGAATTTGATATCTTTGTATTTGTCGACCTAGATGACTCAGTGCTTGGCCATTTTTATCATTCTCCACAGGCTTAGCAACTTTGGCGATGTTCTTACTTGCAATTTGTTGTCGACTTTTACATCCATCGGAGCACCATTTTCTCAAACACTAAGCTTGTTTGATTTATGATGTAACACCCCATTTTCCGTGTTAAGCCTTTAAAGTGGTTATGTGTGTGCTATATATGCTAAGTTTGACCTTAGGAATGTTGTAAAGGGCTCGGTGGAACTTTTCAGGTGAGAAATCCCTTCCTTATGCATGAGCACGGTTGTGCTCATATATCAGTACGCCCATTCTCAAGGCGCGTGCCCTATGACTGTCGAGTCACAAACACGGACGTGCTCGGGTATGAAGTTATAAATAGAGAGCAGTCTGTGAGGGTTTCGAGTGAAAACCCTCATTTTGGCACTTTGGGCAATCCTAGTATGACAGAAACCTCTTCCCTTTCCCTTCCCTTGAACCCTTTGAAGTTCTTGGCGATCTTGAGTCCGTTTGGGAGAGAAGTCACGTGCTAGTGCCAATTAAAAGGTAACGGTCCATCCCTCTATTAATCTCTTATTCATTGTTGTTTGGATCTGATATTAATGTTTGCCCTTTTGTGTTGGACAAGGCTTGAGGAACTCATCGAGCCGCTCGAGGGAACGTGTCTAGTTTGCTCGCGTCGTCGTTGTTGGGAATCTTCATACCAGATATGGGAAGAAGGGATAGTATGAACATGTAGGCATTGGGGGTAGCATAAGATGAAGGGTTAACCCATGACCCTATTTGCTTGCTATCTGTTTAATTGATATCTTGATATATGTTTGTTTATGATAATTGGCATGCTTATTGATATTGCCATGGATGTTTGATTTGACTATTTGGTTGATGTTGTGAGGCATTGAACGCTGATGTTAATAAGACGTTAAAATTGACGTTTAAGAATTAAGGGATGTTTCCCAATTGTTCATAAGACTTGAACGATAGTAAAGAGATGCAAGGTTAATGCTCAAAGGCTTAGTTAAGACCCTAAGATTGATTCTTGAGTGTTTAGGGACATTCATAATAAAGCTGGAATTAAAGGATTAATTCCCCTTAGTTATAAGACATGGAGATTAATGGAGAATAATGAAACTGATGTTGATGGTTAGTAAAAGCCAATTAGGATTAATCCTTGAATGCCCTCAGAAACTTAGGAAGGGTTCTTCAACCCTTCTGCCCAGAAACAGTACGGCCACACTCTAGTGAGCATGGCCATGCTCAACAGTTATGCTTGACTTAAAAGTCAGCACGCCCGTGCTAGGGGAAGCATGACCGTGCTCCCCTAGACAGAACACAACGCAGAAACATGAAACAGGGGTGTTTCACCCCAAATATCCTCAATGATGTAATAAGACACCAAACGAAGTAAAGAAAAGCTAGATAACTCAATGAAGACTTAATGAAGATAAATAAATAACAAGCGATAAGATGTTGTACCTTGGTAGCCGAGTGGCCAAGAGGGCAATAATGCTTATTGGTCAAGGTGTTGAGCTCTGGTGCTAAATGATGTTGTATGATTTTAAATGATGTTGTACCTTGGTAGCCTAGTGGCCAAGGGGGCCTTAATGCTTAATGGTCAAAGTGTTGAGCTCTGGTGCTTAATGGCCAGAGTGTTAATTAAAAGATTAAAGATTAAAAGGTAATGTTGATCATTGGTAGCCTAGTGGCCAAGGGAGCCTCGATGCCAAGTGGTCGAGGTGTTAATGGTGATAAAACTTGCGTAGCCTAGTGGCCCAAGCGGAGCTGGTGATTGTTTGATTGTGTGATGTGTTGCTCATGCATTCACATATTGGAGATGTTAGTAGGGGATATTCAACATAGGAGAGGTCGCCTGAGAGTAAGGCGATATGGCCGTCCGCGGTGATTCATCCGAGAGTTAGGTGAATCTGGCCCCCCGCGGTGACGCATCCTAGAGTATGGTGCGTCGGCTATCCAAGGGGTTCACCCATGGTTTGGTGGATTGCCGGCGTTGGTGCTTAATGGCCAATGTGGATATGTAACTATGAAGTTGACATTCTGAGGTAGATTGGATCCAAGTGCATAATGGAGTAGTGGAGTAGAGTTGCACCGCATAGCATACATTGATTGAACTGTTATGGATGATGTATATGTGTTATGCATGATGAGTTGTGATAACATGTTATGTTTGTATGAGTATGCTCATCTTGCTAACTACTTCCTTGCCTCTATGTTCATATATATGTTTCTTACTCCCCATCTTTGTGCGTATTTGCTTTGCATGTATCTTTTTGGTTATGTAGAGGACGGTGAGTAGCTTGCTGATGAGTGACTCTGAGGAGCTGCTACTCGTAGTCTAGGATTTCTTAGTTATGTTGTTTATCCGAGATGTTTCGTTCTACGATTATACCAACTCTGTAATGTGACATCGGGTTTGGGTTTCGCTTATGTTATGTTGTGCCTCTTTTTAAAAACATGTTTTATTTTCTGCGTTTGAGAAGTTTGTTACGATGTGGTATCTTCTACCCGTTGGTTTTCACTTTATAATAAATGATACGCATGTGTTTCTTTTCTTTTATGCATTTTTATGTTTTATAAGTACATGTGGGGTAGAGGGAGTCACATATGACTTAGCCATTTTCCAATGACTTGATAATTGACAAGTTGCTTTGTCATATTATCTTTTGTCAAATCTTCCTATTGCCATTTGCTAAGCCCGTCGAATTGTATCTTAGAGATTTCTTTCACTAAGTTGCTTTGTAGCTAAAACATTGTTGTGTCATGCTATTTCTTGATAAGCAATATGCTTCATCTCTACTTGCCTGTCGAGCTAAACTTGGAAATTGACACCCAACAGAAGGCTTTACATTTGGACAATCATTTTAAAATAAAATAATGGCTAAGCTAACTACGCTAACTTAGAGTAACTAGTTACAATGCTATTAACCCATGCTAGTGCAGACTTCAATGGCAGCCCAACCCATATATGTATATATCACCTCATATTTAAATTATACTTATAATCTAATCACAATTACTTTTGTCTCCTTTTCTATATATATATATATATATGAATAAGTTTGTCATTTTAATTTGGTCAAAAAAAGTTTGTCATTATAACATTATTATTCCAGATCTAAATGAACAATGTTAAAAAATCTAAAAATATGGTGTTTGTAAATATATAAAAAATTATATTTTTAAAATAATTTTTTTTGAGTATTTTTTAAATTAATTTTAAGTTATCATTCTAGTGTTGTTACTTTCACATATTAGATAATTTTTTTTGTGATAATTTATTTAAAAATTTAACCTAATACTCTTTTATCTATATTCTTTAAGGATTTAATTGGTATCTACTGTTAGTGTAAATATATATTTTTTGCACTGTCAACCAATTTGATCTATACTGTGATTTCAATTGACAGTGTAAAGTTTTTAATACTGACGAATGTTATAAAACTCGGACCGATAATCGATTTGGTCAAGACACTAGATTAACGAGCCATTAATTGAAACAGTTAAACCGGTTAAATCGGAATATATTAAATATTTACATGTGTATAATATACTTTGACCACGTATGTGATAAAGTAGTGTGTGGTGGTTTTATGTGTTCAACCTCCACCTCCTGGCGCAGGTTTGAATATGCAGTTTGTCCCTTAGTACGTTTTCCATTTTTTTATTCTCAGATGGTCGTCCACTCTTCACTCCTTCTTCCTTCTTATTCTCTCAACCTGCAAAATCGCCATACCTCTTCCTCTTCCTCCTTCTTCTCTCAACCTGCAACGACGCCAACCATTTTCTTCTCTCCATAATAGTTGCATAGAGTGGAAACCTTATAAGAATGACTCACAAAACACGATGCCCACTTTGAACTGGCCAATTCTACAATACTCCATTGTTGAAGTTGAGTTTTGATACTCCCTCATGTTTGACCGGGTGTAACCGGTTACTAGTAATGACAAATAATTTTTTTTCATAAAAACATTCGGTTACTCCCGGTTATAGATTGTTGGCAAAAAGCATTTCCACGCTTTCAAATTTTTTTTTTTTTTTCCTGAGAGAATAGCGACTCCGGTGAACAGAAAACCCCATGGCAAACGCAAGAGGAAGGAGCGCAAGTTTAGCAGACGGTGAACCGTAGGCCATATTGTCAACAATTGCAAGATTTCATGGCTGGAATTGTGAGAGCTAGCCGGGTTCGTGGCCACGGGTCACCAGACCCGTTTTCAGTCTAAACGGGTAAGGAAGAAGATATTCTTCCAAAGCCCACTCTTGAGCCGGAACTTGGGGGCGAGTGGGCCAATACCCAATGCCCAAAAAGTTTTGTCTTTTTTTTTTAATTTTAAAATAATTATTTGATATTCCTATGTTTGTGATATTTTTTGAGATTTTTTTTATACTCTTATCTGTATCTATACGTATATCTATCTGTCTATATCTATATCTATATCTATCTATATTCTATATTCTATTTTTTTTTTGACTAAATACTTTTTTTTTTGTTGTTGAAGAAATCTATATTATATATTCTCTATTGTATATTTCTATATTTCTAAATTTCTATATAATATACATTTGATAATATACATTTGAGAATAATCTTAAAATGGAATCCTCGTAATGTCAATTTCATAGCATTTCTTCGGACAACCTCCAAAATATGCTAATGATTCACGCTCACGTGAAAAATCATGTTTATTGGTCCAAGCGCCATTAATGAAAAAAAATCAATGTGAAATTTGAAAGTATTCATTTAAAATGCTATTGATGTAACACTAGTGGAAAATATACATTAGACGGTAAAGGTTTACGTCAGTTAACCAAAAGCTAGATGTTAAAAAGGAGGTGGTGGCAGTTTCGTAAATATCAGGCTTCATTAATTCAATTTTAACGTCAGTTGTTTTAATGACTGACGTTAAAAGTGAAGTGACTCACTTTTAACGTCAGTTCAATAAAGAACTGACGTTAAAAGTTAACATTTTAACGTCAGTTCGATAAAGAACTGACGTTAGAAGTAAGTCTATTCACTTTTAACATCAGTCCCTACATCAACAGACGTTAAAAGTTATTTTAATAATTTTTTTTATCTAGTATACGATTCCTTCCGCATTGCCTTCCTCAAAGTTTCAGTTTCACATGAATTGCTTTGATGTTTTGTGTTTTTGTTTTGAAAACTAAAATATATGTGCGAAGTATAAGTTGAATCAATAACCCAAACCGGATCTCATTCATTAAGTGTAATACAGACTGATCGATACAGAAGATTGAAAGGGTTTAAAATCCTATAAAAAGTTACATTGAAAGGGTTTTAAATCCTAAACATTAAAGCTACATCCCATCAGAGAGTTTTATGAAATATGCCAAAGGGAAAACTATATATACTCCGAAGACCTCAGAAAACTGGGGGCATGAGAGAGCTCAAGAGAGAGGCAAAAACAGGTGCACCGGATCCGTTTCAAGCAAAGGCGGTGGTTCCAGAGACTTCCAAGACGGTCACTTGCTTGTCAAAGCCGAGGTTTTGGAACTGTGACCCCGAGCACTGATTAGCCCTCCAAGTGATTCTCCGGAAGGTGATAAGGTGAGCAACTCACACAATGTAATTTACTCGGACTTATCACCCATGCAATGTAATTTACTCAAACTCGAAGTTGTTTGACCATTAAGACAAAGACCTTTGAGTCTAGGAATAGGAAGAAAGAGTGATGAAGTTAATCTCACTACAGAGCCATATTGTGAAGCGAGAAAATTAAAAGGATGGAAGGAAGCTATTTATAGGAGCAGGGGATGAAGTTACTAAGCTATTCTGATTTTGTTGAAAACTTACCTATAAACTTAATGCTCATTAAGAGGATTGAGTTACAAGGTGCATGGGTAAGTAGCACAGTATAGTCAAAGCAATGAATGTTTTTGCAGATATCTATACACTTTTAACGCCGCTTTTTAAAAAGCGGCGTTAAAAGTGTTTTTAAATAAAAAATATTAATTGTTAACGCCGCTTTTTATACAACCGACGTTAAAAGTTTGATTTTTACTTCATTTAAATAAACAGCTGACGTAAAAAATCCTATATATTATATAAACGTGCAGAAAGAATATTGGAAATAATGTAATTAATATACGGGAACTTGGCATTCATCAATTAAGTTGACGTTAAAAATGAGGTGGTGGGTAAACTATTTGCATCAGTTCTATAAATAACTGATGTAAATAATTATGAAACTCATTTCATTGGTTGTCATGTCCCTGTTGTCCCTCTTAACGCAGATCACTCCATATAGTACTGCAGTTTATTTCTAAACATTTTTTTTATACAAGTTTATTTTTAATTTTTATTAATTAGCTTGAATTAGTAAACAAATTATTGTGCAAATTAAAATAAATAAACACTTAACATAAAACAAGTTATATGTATAATCAAATCGTATGACATTGAAGCGATTCATAAGTTAAAATTATATGATTAAAAGATAAAAAATTTCTACAACATAGCCCTAAAATATAAAAAAGTTTCTGCATGAACATCATTTTCTTCTCAGTCCTGTCATCAGAAACTCCAATGGATGCATCACCCCCCTCACTTGAATTCCAAGATGCAAAGTAAATCCTCAGTCACTAGCAGCGAAAGCAAAGTGAAATGGATCTTTGCATCTTTCTTCTTCAGTGGAGTTTCTTGATGCATCATCTTGAATCCACAATCACTTGCTTCCAAAGCAAAGTGAAAGGGATGACGGGGATGAAATAAAGTGAGAGAATCACATTACGTGATTCACCCAACCTTAATATCCATGCAATGTAATTTACTCAAACTTAGAAGTTGTTTGACCATTAAGACAAAGACCTTTGAGTCTAGGAATAGGAAGAAAGAGTGATGAAGTTAATCTCCACGGCAAAGCCATATTGTGAAGCAGAAAATTAATTAAAAGGAGATGGAGCTAGAAAGCTATTTATAGGAGCAGTGGATGAAGTTACTAAGTTATTCTGATTTTCTTGAAAACTTATCTATAAACTTAATGCTCATTAAGAGGATTAGGTACAAAGGTGAATGGGTAAGTAGCACAGTAGTCAAGGGAATGAATGTTTTTGCAGAAACTAATAAACCTTTAACGTCCGTTGTGTAATACAACTGACGTAAGAAGTTGTGAGTGTTTTTAACGTCAGTTTCTTAATACAACTTACGTTAAATATATGACCTTTAACGCCGATTATTACTAACAACCGACGTAATAAGTGTGAGAGTATTTAACGTCAGTTAATAAAGACAACTGACGATAAATATATGAACTTCAACGTCGGTATTTACCAAAAACTGACGTAAAATGTTGTTTTATTTTAATTATAACATTTACCCCCGCGCGCCTTCTCCACTTCTCTGTACGTCTTTTCTCTTTTCATCACGCTCAACCCTCACTCTCGCTCTCACTCTGCCCTAATCGCGAGCTCATCTCCACCGCAACCACCGCGAGGGCTTCTTCGCCACCACCGTGAGGTACACTCTTAACCCCTAACTATGTCTTTCCCGCTCATTCTTTGCAATAACTTGACATCTCTCTTTCCCCTGGCCTTCCCGCGCACTAACTCTCCTTGTCCCTCTGCTTTAGTAACCACATCAAACGTTGGCCACCACTCGAGCTTCCCCCCCCACCACCACGCGAGCGCCTATTTCTGGTGAGTCTTTAATTAGGGCACATTTTTTTATTCATGGTTTTGAGTGCATGCATGTTGCTCTGCTGGTTTGAAACTGTAGTCTCAGTAGTTGAAACTTGAAACTGTGAGTTTGAGTTGTTTGGAATGTCTCTATTTTTGGTTTTGAGTGTATGTTGAAACTGTAGCCTCAGTAGTTGTAACTTTAAACCGTGAGTTTGAGTTGTTTGGAATGTCTCTATTTTTGGTTTTGAGTGCATGTTGCTCTGCTGGTTGATCTGTCACGGCCGTGATGCTCATCACGGCTAGGCCGTGATCAGTTCTGCCTATGAGGGTCTGGTTCAGTTGGCACGTTACGGCCGTGATGGACATCACGGCCAGGCCGTGACCAGTGCTTGGCAATCTTCAAAAACTATAGTTTTCAATCTCCCGTATTGTCCTTATATTGGATATATAGATGTTTTGTATATCTACAGGACCTATCTAGTTATTTTTATTTATACTTCTGTATTTATTTTGAGTTATAACCTATGTTAATACATATATATTGTTTCTGAACAGGCATACTGTTGCGTGATTTTTAGAATAAAGGCAAGTGCACCTCGTCGCAAACAAGTAATACGGTGGTGAGACCGGTTATCGTATCCACAGGGATCGGTTGTCAATTACCAATTCACAAACTCAACAACTATCTAGACTAAACTAAAGTATGAAAAGATCATAAAATAAAGAAATAAAATGTTTTTGGTCTTTTGGGAATTTTATCGAACACTTGGTATGCAAACAGAGATGTGGCTAAGATTGTTAGGGTTAGACTACACTAATCCTCCCTTAATTGCAATCGAATGATTATCAACACAAGCACTACTTCAATTATGACAATCAAGCCTTTTCTAAAATACTCAAGCCTAATGTCTTAGGTGCATTGAGCCTAAAACCCCAAATCAAACCCTAATGTCTTAGGTGGATTAATCTGTGATTTTGCATTAAGTCAAGACTTATAAGATTGCAAGCAGCCAACACCTATGTCTAGATTCTTGAACTACTTGGCATATGATTCATGAGCATGCCTTAACACCAACCTTTCAGTTATCTATCAAAGCAACATATCATTCCTATGGGTAGCTAATCCAAGGAAAGCATTAAGCACAGAATCACATACTCATAAAGAAATAGAGGCTTGCATTAAAACACCAAATCAAATACAAACAAGTTCAGAAAAGCTACATCTAACCCCAACAATGGGGGAATTTAACTACTCATGATAAAAGGAAATACAAAAGAGAATGAGAGAAGGGATGGAGAACACTCATAGAAGAATCCTCCAAGCTTCCTCCATTCCCAGAGCAAGGAAATCTCCCCTTCTAGGGCTGGAACCCTAGTCCAGCCGCAGCCTCTAAGTGCTCCTCCTCCAAAAGCTCCCCAAAAAACTCTCCTTTTCTGCCCTAAAACAGCAACTTATACCAATCAGTTCTGCGCTCACTCGCGAGGCGAATGGCTTCTTGCGAGGCGAATATTAAAATCTGTTATTGCTGAGAAATGGGCTCTCGCGAGGCGAGAGTGGCTTCGCGTCGCGAGCCAGTAAAATGGTTCTTCAATATGCCCGTGAGGAGCATCAGGGCCTGGGCATGATGGCTTCTGGATTTCAGACTCGCGAGGCGAGACATGGGTTCGCGAGGCGAACCAGAAAGGCTTGCATTTTCTCCAACAGTCAGCTTTCAGGGTCGCGGGGCGAATCCAGGCTCGCGGGGCGAATCTCCAGAATTCTGCTTGGCTCAATTTCTTCTCTTTTCAGGCTCTATTTCATCCAAGCTCCATCAAGGCTAATTCTGAGCATTTTTCCATTGAATTCCTACAAAACAACACCAAAACCACCTTATCTGTTCCAAAGGAAAAACTAACCAAAATCAAACTAAAATGGCCTAACTTATATGCAAATGCATGCAGAAATGTACATGGAAAATGAGGTGAAATCACACTCATCACATACATATGGATCAGTCGGATAGCCCACATGCACGGGAGGACACTGTGGGGGTTTCGCAGGACCCGATCACGCCTACGCCTGCTGATTCTAGTGTAAGTTTACATGCATGTTATATACTATCTTTAGTCCTTCTTGTTAATGTAAGTTTATAATGTTACAACCCTCTATTTTATCATTTTTTTTGTCCATACAGACATCACAGGCTCATAGGAAACGGGGTAAAGGAGCCACCTCGTTGAAGAAACTAGAGAAGGACAGGCAGAGCGGACAGAAGCTTGAGGTGTCCTTCGATGCTAATCTAAATGCCCAGGGACCCCGTGCTAAAGAATTTAATAAGTGGGTGTTTCTACAAGCGAAGCAGCACGTAAGCATCAACTACAACCACTGGAATGACGTTCCACAGAACGTTAAGGATCAGATTTGGGAGGCTATCACGGTATTTTACCTTTACATTCGTTTGATTTACATTATTAGATAATTATCCGATTTATAATCCATCCAGTTGTTATATATGTATCTAATGTGTAGGTAGCTTGGACTGTGCCAAATGACGAGGATCATCGTCATAAATGTATGAAAATGGCATCAAAGCGTTAGAATGGGTTCAAGCATGATCTTACCATGTACTATGTATCTGGGAAGAAGCGGCTTGATAAAATGTTCTCGGATTATCCCTGGATTGATCAGGATACTTGGGATATGTTTTCCAGGAGTCGACAGGATGGAGAATTTCAGGTTGGTTGATTAAGTTAATTTTGTATGCTTATTATAGATCATTTAACTGTATTTAATTATGTGTTTTTGTTTGAATAGGCTAAGGCAAATAAGGGTCGGCAGAATCAGGCGAAGAACGTCCACCGCCACACCATGTCTCAGGGTGGGTACCATACTCGGATCCAAAGAGATGATGGCGGATAGGTGAGGCGAAGCGGGAAGAGCACTCTGCTAGGATTGAAAGAGGAGAGGTGCACGAGGGTACACCATCAAGTCCTCCGTCGGACATCAACCGCGAGGATGTCTCGGTTAGCCTACGCATGACAAAGGCGGGATCTTTTAAAGCTGATGCCACTCGCGAAGTGGCAGATAAGATTGTAAGTAAATAATTAACTTGATTTCAATTGATATTTGTATAGATATTTGCAACATTTTTCACTTGCACATTTTTTCAGTTTTTTTCATTGTAGATGGATCTTAAAGCAAAATCCTCCCAGGGCGCATTCGTCCCTTCTGGACGGCAGGACGTCTTGATGACTGCTCTAGGCAAGAAAGACCATCCTGGTCGGGTTCTCGGTGTTCCTGGGAACGTGACCATCAAACAATATTATGGCAAGTCTGATTCACGAAAACGGGTGGTCAATGAAGCATCAATTTTGGCTGACATTACTCAGCACCTCATGACCAACCCAGATATTACAACACATCTGATGCAAGGCTTAATAGCCAACCCAGAATTCAAGCAGGCGCTTTCCAGAGAGCTTTCCTCCGTCGGTACATCCTAGGACGCCGCAAGGCTTGCCAACGCTTCACATGTGAGCACAAAAGAGAGTTTTAGTATGGCACATGTGGAGGACGATGAGTTGGTAGCTAGGGAGCGGGAGTTGGAAGTCCAGTGCCATGAGCATGAGTTGGAAATGAAAAGGTGTGAGCTTGAGTTGGACTCCAAACGACGTGAGCTCGAAATGTTAGCAAAGGTATTTATTCATTATTAATGTCCAAATTAGTCAAATAATTACTTGTGTGTTTTTTTAATTATCAAAAACTTATATATTTTATTTTTCCTAAACTGAAGGCCAAGTCGACGTCGGTGTCGCTGTCACCTATCACTCGTTTGTTCTCACTTGGTGAGGATTATGCGTATGAGATTTTTGAATGTCCATTGGATCACGATGGATGGGTGGCACGCCCAGATCAACAGAGGATATTTTCCTTCGTTGGTGACGATCTCGAACGCTCGTAGAAATAACGTCTGGATGAACAAGAAATGTCATCGAGTCTACGGTGCACGTAAGTTAATTTTAATTTTATAACTTATTTATTTTTGGTATTTTTCCATTTAATAATTTATTTTAATTTCAATATATATATATATTATGTAATTAACATCCACACCCTTTTCATATCTTAGGTATCTCCATCGTCTTCAGCTTGATAAGGGCGTTGCATCAGTTTACGGTTTCTTAGATCCGTCAATCCTTCTGCCCGAGTTCTTTGCTGGCGATGCATTGAGTAAATACATAGGGAACTTGTTGGGAGACAATCCGAAAGAATTATATCTGGCTCCCTACTGTATGGATGACCATTGGCAGTTGTTGGTACTTCACCCGTCTAGGCATACTGTCATATTCTTCTCGCTCTCTCCACCATGATCCGCCACCGAAGGTGGTGGAAGTCAGAATATGTAAGTAACTAATCTTAAATTTAATTTAAGTTTTAATATCAGTTGTTTTTAGTTTATTACACACATGATAAATGAGTTTGTTAATTGATCGACATGATTATTTGTTTATGATAGCGCTGAAGGCGAGTAGCATAAGTTGCGTCAACGGGAGAAGTAGGACTTCTAAGGCTAAAGCAAATCCTGTATGGAACATCCTCAAGGTTTGGTAGTTTATTTATCAAATAATTATTATTATAATTACTAATTTATGTGTATATTCAACTGACGTTGAAATTAATTTTGTTGGTAGTCTCGATTTCAACCTGACAGTTGGTCGTGCGGCTATTATGTGATGCTTCATATGTTGAACATAGTCTCCGCATCTATTACGGATGGATGGAAGAAGGTAATATTTAAACAACTTGTTAAATTATATATTATAGTTTTGAAGATGACTTGCATTGATGTTATTGTTATTATTTGAACGTGTCTAGGCATTTATCGACCAATCGCCTATTCAAGAAGATGAGTTAAGAGACTTGAGGATGCGCTTCGCTGAATTCTTCTTCAAGTATGCGGCTGAAAAAGGAATTGACAACATACCTCCGCACTACTTAGATAAATAGTTTTTTTGTTAGACTTTAGAAACTAATTAATAACATGCATATATATATATCCTTAGATAGTTTTGTTTTTTAGACATTGGAACTAAAATTTATTTATATATATACATGGGTTTTGGTTTTAAGTCCCCCCATTGTTCAATTTTCCTTTGCAATTCTGTAATGTGTGTGATCGATATTCTGTGTTACTGGGACTGAATGCAGGGATAGCTGAGGGGAGTGATATTTTAAAACTGAATTTAAAAAAAAAAACCTATTAACGTCAGTTGTATCAAACAACTGACGTTAAAGAACTGACGTTAATAGTTTTAGTTTAACGTCAGTTGTTTAAAAAACCGACGTTAATTCTTACAAAATTAACGTCGGTTTTGTTAAGGAACTGACGTTAATAGTGTTATATTTAACGTCAGTTCTCAACTGACGTTAAAATATTAACTATTAACGTCAGCTGTATTTACGTCAGTCAGTATTCTGACGTAAAAAATCAATTTTAACTGACGTAAAAAGCCCTTATTGCACTAGTGTAAATAATTGATTCTCTTGCTAATGAAAAAAATGACCTACTTGATATTATCGTTATGATTGAATTTTTTTCTTCATATTTTACTTGCTTGAAGGTTATATCATTTATTAGACATAGAAATTCAAATTTGAAATTATGCAATGTAATTGGCTTTCTAATTTGGAAATCTGTGTGAAATGTTAAATTAGCATTATATAAGCTTTAGTTACTAATATAGTCAATATCAATTTTTTTTTACCTAATTTATTGTGAGGGGAGGGGGTGGTGCCTCATTTTAAGGCAGGGAAAACCTTCAGACTCTATAGTACTTATAAAGAGATTTACATTTACCTCACCCACCCCAAGGAGACTAATGTGGGCTCAAACCAACAACCAGTCAGATACGAAACCATGTCATGCTCCACTAGACCAACACATCGGGGTTATCAAATTCAAAATTTTAGATATGAATTAACTATATTGGCTACATTATTTTCGTTTTCTTTATTTTTTTTCCAAACTCATCGTAAATATTTCTTAACTTATTTATTATTATGTAACAAAGTTATTTTAAAAATATTTTAACTTTATTTATTTCAGATTTTATTTTTTTTTATATTTTATCTCACTTAAATTTGTATAATTCATAATTATATTATTACACCCATTCAACCGACTCCAACTAAACATGTTGTATTTTGGTGGCATGAAAATAATTCCTAATCCTAGAATAATTAATCACATCAGTAACTAAAAAAAACTTTCAGAAAAAATGGGATAAACAAAACTTTCCACGTATGGGCGCTATCCCCCAACCACATGACCCTTTTAGCAGGTCGTCAATTATTCCTAACCCATGTATAATCGGTCAGGCCATCTGTCATCCGCATCGTTTAATAAATTTATTATTATATCAATGGTGATACTTTATGGAGTATCGAAACTCCAAGTTCTTTCAAGAGTATTGAAGACGTTGCCTTTTGAATTGGGGCAAGTCTTCAATCCTCACTCCAATCAGCTGAGGATGCATACTTCATTAAATAAAATGACTGCCGCTGCCAGTAACCGGTAAACTTGATTCCATTTTCGTTTTTTTTTAAACAAATCGGTTGAAAGGTTTTTTCCCCGGTAAATAGTTTTTGGACATAATATTTTTGTCCCTACTGTATTGTAGACCATGCTTGTCACCTGTCATCATCAATGCGATGGAAATAAATGGAAAGGACTACAATTGGATGGAAATAAAACTTAGTCTTCAAATTTTTTCCAACTGGCACGCGACTCAGATGTTGCAAGTAAATTTGTAACCGTTAATTTTTTTTTTTTTAAGCAAAATAGTATGCAACGGCATCACTGTAGAAATTTGGCATCCCAACTAGGTTGGCATCCCAAGAACCACCAATCACTTGCAGCACGCCATTAATTTATTAAAAGAAGAAGAAACTAATACAAAACATGGGGGGACAGTACCAATACCCATTAAAGAAACAAAGTTATCTGAACCTATAGTTAGGGAGACCAATCCTATTACGGAAGAAATCTTGCAATATAAAACTAAGACCTAAGTCCCACCAAACAAATCCTTGGGAGAGAATGCAAAGTTGGCTAATTTGTCAGCACAGGAATTGCCCTCTCTAAGAATGTGGGAACAACCAAAGTGTCATCAATAATTTTAGTATAACTTTTATACTTTCTATATGACCCGATTTGTCAAGTTATCTCAATTAATGAAATCATATCAACCTCAAGGGGTTGGTCTAGTAGAGCATGATAGGGTCTCATATCTGACATGTTGTAGGTTTGAGCTCCCACTAGTCTTCTTAGGATGAGGTAAATGTAAATCCCTTTGTAAGTTCTCATAGAGCCCGAAGGTTTTCCATGCCTTGGATTGGGGCACCATCTCCTTACCCTAAATTTTTCATATCAGGAAAAAAAATAATGAACTCACATCACCACCACATAAGATAGACTTTAAGGGTTCGTTTGGTGGTCATGATAAGAGAGACAGGATATGATAAACTATCATATCTTGTCTGAAACTATTGTTTGGTGAGCCAATAAAATAGGATAAAGCAATCCTGTCACCTATATATCATGTTCATCTAGTTAAAATTCTATCACCATAGGAGGGCTAGGTTAGAACACATCATGATAGGATAGGATGATTTAAAGTATAATAAAATATAAAAATATTTTATATATAAAATAATTAAAGTATAATAAAATATAAGATATTTTAAATAATAAAAATATTTAAAATTAACTTTAAAATTAATTTATTTTGTCATAAGGCTAATTCTGTTATTTTATATTATTTTAGAAAACTAAAAAATATAAAAATTAATCTAATAATTTAACCATATGTAAAGTAAAAACTAAAAATGAATATTTAAAATTATTAAAAAATGAATTTAATTTAAACAATATTTAAAAAATTTAAAATATTATATGTAATTTTATCACAAGGATAATTTGGTCTTTTTATATAACTTTAAAAAAATTAATAAAATATGAAAACATTTATAAAAAAATAAAAAATTTTAAAATTCATACTAAAATTATAATGCTATCCAGTTGGTTATCTGGTGAACACCAAATGTCGGATAGCATAACAGCTTATCCTGCTCATATCATATCATACCCTTATCATGCTCTCTTATCTTATCCGCCCATATCCTATCCTGACCACCAAACGAGCCCTAAATATATAAAAATGATTATGAATGACATCTACTCTATGACCGGCTCAGTGGTTGGCGTCCCATGTTGAATAACATTTGGGGACGAGATCAAGTTGTAGCTTTTCCTCTATTCGTATTTTAAAAATTTTACGATTGTTTTGTTAAAAAATTCTTAAATGAAAATAACATGTAGTAAGTCTGTCGGGATCGAACCCAATACATGAACTTTTTTATTGATATTAGTCAACTTGGCTCGATTAACTCAGCTCGCCCCGACTACGTCAACCGCATAGTATCTCGATAGGTCATCTTTGCACGATTAGGTCATGTTGGCTCAATTAGGTTATATTGGCCCTATTAACACAACTTGGCCCAATTAAGTCAAATTGACCCAATTTACTCAACTTGGCCCAGTTAGGTGATCTTGGTTCGATTAGGTGATCTTGGCTCGATTGGGACATATTTACCTGATTAAGTTTTCTTGGCCGAACTTAGTCAACTGGGCTCAATTAACTGAATTGGGTCCAATTTAGTCAACATGACCCAATTAAATCAATTTGGTTCGATTAGGTCATCTTTGCACGACCGAGTCATCTTGACCCAATTAGCTCAACTTGTCTCGATCAACTCATTTGGCCCAATTAACTCATTTAGTCCAATTTAGTCAACTTGGTCTGATTAACACAACTTTGCCCAGTTTGGTCATCCTTGCCCGATCAACTCGTTTTAAGATTTTTTTGGTATATAATTTCCTAGAGACAAATTTAAGCCACAAACACATGAATAAAACAATTATATATTTAAAAGTAAAATCCTAAAGAATTAGCATATTCTCCGTGCATGCCATGGGTCCATCTAAAATTATATGTTGAATACCTATTTAATGGTTAGTGTTAGGGTTAGAGTATTTAATATGAATTTTATATGTATATATAGATATGAATGTGCACATATTTTTATTCACAAGTTAAGTGAAATGTTGGTTCAATGATTCCCCACTTTGGTATTATTTAAAAAGATATTCAAATTTTTTAATTGTTTTTTTGTTGTTAATATTTATGGCTTAAATTTTATTTAATTAATTTAAACTTAAAATGAGTTATTCTAAGATTCAAATGCATTTCAAAGGGTGCTACATTATTCACTTAAGAATATTATTCATATAAAGTTTTGAAGTATTAATAATATAACGAACAAGGTTAAGATAACAATATTAAACTAGAAAAACCTATTAAAATATGGAGTTAATTGATATGCATTGATAATGTAAAGATTTTTACACTGTCAACCAATCAAAAATTGAAATATCATTAAATATTTTTGACTCTCATGCTAACTACCTTAAAAGTTATTTATACATTTATACCTTGATTTTTGATTGGTTGAAATTGTAAAAAAAAAAATTACAGTTACAGTATATATCAATTAAACTCTTAAAATATTATTAAACAATTATATGAAAGTATAAATTATAATTAGTCATATGTAAAAATATTTAATATAATTAATTAAATTGGATAATGAATTTATAATAAAATTATATCTTGCATACCTAGTATGTAATGGTAAGTGTTAGGATTAGAGTATTTAATCCATAAACATATATATTATTTAAAAGTTTTACAAGATATTATGATTTTAAGATTATTTAATTTGACAATGATTTTTATTTATTTTTATTAGAGGGAATGTTTATATTTTTTTATTTTCAACTTAAAAAAAACTAAATGCCCACACTAAAACAAGAACACAATTGTTGCTACCAGTCTAGGCCGAAACAATTTATTTTTCAGAAACATGGCCCAAATGACCCTCTACACTTCCTAAACCTAAAATTAGCATAGCATATTTCTGCAACTTGAAGTGCTGCTCGGTGGAGTTGACGACGACTGGACGGCCGGGACGGCGTGGCGAAGCAGCAATGGACGATGACGCTACGAGACGATGCAGTGGTTGATTCTTGTCTCTGCGATGGTGGCGGCACGTTCTGGTCTCGTTGTGGCGATGGGCGGCGAAGTTATGGAGCGCGATGGTTCTAGCTGTGAGCGTGGCGGCACCGCGGCGGAGGGGCTGGTTCGCGGCCGTGAGCGACGGTGGGTTGTCAGATTCTTGTCAGGAGGTGGGTTTATGAATGGAAAACCACCAAATTATATAACTCCGTCGAAGGCGCGTGTAACCTACTACTATTATAACTTTGGACCATTCCAGCCGGTAACCAGTTGAATACTTTACCTACTGACACTTTTTAAACCGGGTGCCCAACTATGCATCTGGACCGTTCACTTAAAAATGATTATATCAACGGTTCTAATTACATGAGTTTCAATCCTCCCTTGCCGAGACTAAGGATTGAAGACGGAGCCTTTGAACTGTGCACATCATAGTATGAATCGCATAAGTAAATCGCTTACCAGAGGTGGAAGGGGAGCACTTGACCGAACGGAGGTGGAGCGCAGTATCAGAGATCAATATCCTTTTCCCTGGTTTTCTGGGTTCCCATTACCCGGTTGAGTATCTTCAAGAAACCGATCGACTGAAGCCGGTTCTCTCCGAGCTGATGGCATGCCCAGACAGATGGCTCAATCGGATGAGTCATACAAACGATTTTCAGTCTAACCGGTCGGATCGGTCGATCCGATCCGATTTTAATAACACTGACACTGAAATTGCATACAAATTAAACTTATTTTTTGTGAAATTAAACTCATTTTTTAAATATGCGGTTAAATCGCAATATTTTTAAAATTAACAAATCATCAAATTAGTGAAGATATTGGTTCAATCCTAGTCTAGTTGATGACAAGTAAATATATGTAAGGAGTCATAAGGTGGTTTGGGGTAGGGGTGGCCATTGGTCGGGACGTTTAGCGGGTTTTAGAACCCAACCCAGTCAACAGTGAGTTAATCGGGTCAGGTTTGTAAAAAAAATGAAGCCAAAATAAACCCAACCCGACCACTTATGGATTAGGTTGGGTAGTCGAGTTTGGCATGAACACACGCTAATTTCACTTTTAGGTCGGGTCCATGAGTCTATCAGGGCAACAAAACATGAAAATGGCAGAAAATCACAAATAAACTTGTTCTCCAACTAAAACAAACATTGCACTTAAGTCATCAAAGTTTACCAAACTACATTCTACAACCATCAACTGAAATACTACACTAGAATCATCAACAACCATCAATTAAAAATTTAAATTATTACAATGAAGGAGTGAAAGCCATCAACATTAAACAGGTAATTGGTTACAGGTCTACTAGGTTTCCTTTTCTTGCCAACCTCTGTTGTAGTAGGCTGACTTGGCTCAACTAGTGATTCAGTCTCTAGTGGAGTTGGTGCACTTGCCACTTGAGTTGTAGGTGTAGTTATTACTTCAACAGGTGTTGGTTGTTAAACTTCTTGAACTTCATTGTCCATTTTAATTCTGAAAAACATTTATTCAGACTAAATAATTCTGAAAAAAATTCATCTCTGCTGGATAATCAGACCAAAGGGAAAATAAGCACATAAGCAATTATACATAATCAGTTCATCTCTACATAAAATTTCTTCAGACCAGTTAATCAATTCATACCAAAATAGAATATAAGGGAAAAGAAGGGAAGGGAAGAAGAAGAGAGATTAGGGATTAAGGATTGGAGATTGGAGATTTGGGATTATGGATTAGGGAAGAAGAAACAAGAGAAATTATTACATTAAGAATAAGTATGCCGCCGCTGGTGCTGTGAGATAGGGGAAGGGGACTATCGTGAGAACTGAGAATGCGTGAGGTAGGGTTGTCCTAGTGTTGTGTGCCGCTGGTCGCCATCGTGAGGTAGGGCTGCCGCTGGTTCCGTGTGCCGCTGTCCCTAGTGGCTGGTGCTGTGAGGTATGCGTGAGTGAGATGAAAGAACAGACAAAGACTATCGTGTGTGACTGCGTGAGGTGTGTGACTAACGAAATAGAAAAACCCTAAACCCTACAATGAAAGAGTGAAAGTCATCAACATTCAACAGGTAGTTGGTTACAGGTCTACTAGGTTTCCTTTTCTTGCCAACCTCTGTTGTAGTAGGCTGACTTGGCTCAACTAGTGATTCAGTCTCTGATGGAGTTGGTGCACTTGCCACTTGAGTTGTAGGTGTAGTTATTACTTCAACAGGTGTTGGTTGTTAAACTTCTTGAACTTCATTGTCCATTTTAATTCTGAAAAACATTTATTCAGAACAAATAGTTTTGAAAAAAATTCATCTCTGCTGGATAATCAGACCAAAGGGAAAATAAGCACATAAGCAATTATACATAATCAGTTCATCTCTACATAAAATTTCTTCAGACCAGTTAATCAATTCATACCAAAATAGAATAGAAGGGAAAATAAGGGAAGGGAAGAAGAAGAGAGATTAGGGATTAAGGATTGGAGATTGGAGATTTGGGATTATGGATTAGGGAAGAAGAAACAAGAGAAATTATTACATTAAGAATAAGTATGCCGCCGCTGGTGCTGTGAGATAGGGGAAGGGGACTATCGTGAGAACTGAGAATGCATGAGGTAGGGTTGTCCTAGTGTTGTGTGCCGCTGGTCGCCATCGTGAGGTAGGGCTGCCACTGGTTCCGTGTGCCGCTGTCCCTAGTGGCTGGTGCTGTGAGGTATGCGTGAGTGAGATGAAAGAACAGACAAAGACTATCGTGTGTGACTGCGTGAGGTGTGTGACTAACGAAATAGAAAAACTCTAAACCCTACAATGAAAGAGTGAAAGCCATCAACATTCAACAGGTAGTTGGTTACAGGTCTACTAGGTTTCCTTTTCTTGCCAACCTCTGTTGTAGTAGGCTGACTTGGCTCAACTAGTGATTCAGTCTCTGGTGGAGTTGGTGCACTTGCCACTTGAGTTGTAGGTGTAGTTATTACTTCAACAGGTGTTGGTTGTTAAACTTCTTGAACTTCATTGTCCATTTTAATTCTGAAAAACATTTATTCAGAACAAATAATTTTGAAAAAAATTCATCTCTGCTGGATAATCAGACCAAAGGGAAAATAAGCACATAAGCAATTATACATAATCAGTTCATCTCTACATAAAATTTCTTCAGACCAGTTAATCAATTCATACCAAAATAGAATAGAAGGGAAAAGATGGGAAGGGAAGAAGAAGAGAGATTAGGGATTAAGGATTGGAGATTGGAGATTTGGGATTATGGATTAGGGAAGAAGAAACAAGAGAAATTATTACATTAAGAATAAGTATGTCGTCGTTGGTGCTGTGAGATAGGGGAAGGGGACTATCGTGAGAACTGAGAATGCGTGAGGTATGGTTGTCCTAGTGTTGTGTGCCGCTGGTCGCCATCGTGAGGTAGGGCTGCCGCTGGTTCTGTGTGCCGCTGTCCCTAGTGGCTGGTGCTGTGAGGTATGCGTGAGTGAGATGAAAGAACACACAAAGACTATCGTGTGTGACTGCGTGAGGTGTGGGACCGACGAAATAGAAAAATAAGCCTAATATTTTTTTTTAGTTTAGTGTATTTTTTCAGGTTGGGTTGGGTTGGGTTCAGTGGGTTCAGAATTCTAAAACCCAATAACCAACTCATACTTTATGGGTTTTATGTGTTTTTACTTAACCCAACTCAATCACCCGAACCAACCACAAAATCTGGGTGGGTTTAGGTCGAGTTGATCGGGTTTGCAGGGTCTACCTGGACCCATGGCCACCCCTAGTTTGGGGTGAGGAGGGACAAAGGTATTGAGAGGTATAAGGTGTAAGGTTCAAATCTCACCCATACTAACATAACAAACTAACAACTAACATTTGCCTATAAAAAATGAAAATCGAACAAAACTGGCTTATTTTGAATTTTTTGGACTTCAGATTCAATTTTTGAAACAGAGTCGTACCAAACTAAACTGTATATATAAAATTTAATACTTATTTATTCAAATTTTTACATTATTGATTTTTTATGTGTTTGTTTTTATTTTTCTAATAATACTTATGAGCTTGATATGATATAATTTGTTCTTATTCTTAATCTTCCAAACATGAAATTGATATTTATCGGTTTGTAGTGTTTAAATTTAGTGTGTTGTATGTTATATTGATGTTATTTATTTAGACTTACATTTAAGTTACCATGTCAATAAAAATTGAATCATTTAATCCAATCCAAATCGTCTTTAATTGGATTGAAATAAATTTAATCCAAACCGAACTGTAACTTATTTTTGTTTTTTATCAAACGACTTTTTAACTAAAAATCAATCCAAACTGATCCGAGATCACCCTATTACAGCTAGCCTATATAAAAGTCAGGAGGGCCATCTCATCCTTTGATCTTGAGCTTTGTATGTAGGCTTTTATGGCTTATATTGAGCCTTTATTTGCATTAAAAATTTTCTTTTAATGATTTTAAATTTTAAATAAAAGAATTTAATTTTGATGCATATGTTCAAACCATTTCGACTAGATCATTGAATTTCTAGTTTTCTGAATTTATTAGACTGGAAATTAACATGCTGGTTGACGAGTTTTCGGATTAACCGCTCGTTGGTAATTTTTTTTTGAAGAATTAAGATGCTTTGGCAAAGTGATATTCCGATTAGTTATAGCCCTTCAATGATATAAATGTAATTTTTAGTGCTAGTGTGAAAAAATATAATCAATGTTCTAAACTACACTGACGCTTTCTTTGATTTGAGGAAGAAATGCAAAAGAAACAAGATAGAAAGAAAGAAAGAAGGTGGATAGAATATAAGTTATAAGAAAAAAAATTAACTTTATGGATTATTTGATAGGATGGAAAATAAAAAAAAATATATATGTTTTTTAATAAATAATTATGCCCATAGTAAATGAGGAGATTGTTGGCTGATGATGAATTAATTTAACATTTCAGTCTCTCTTTTTCACTTTCTTTATGACATAGGTCCGATCACATTTTTTTTTATCTTACCTCTCTTTCTTCTCTGCAACTAAATGAGAGAAAAGTGAAAAATCTCTTTACTTTCTCTCATTTCATTTTCTCTCCTCCTTTATCCACCTCAACCAAATAAAGTTTATTCCTTTGTATACAACCATTTATTTTATGAAAGTATAATCAAAACCACTTGTCGAGGCCTTATTGCTTCACCTGTTTAATAAAAAAAATTCCAGGTATAGTTTTTTCAAAAGGCCCTTTAGTTAACTATCCCAGATTTTGGTTTATGGAAAAGTCTATTAAGTTTGATAGCTTGACCTATTTATAAATAATGTTATTTTTTTAATAAAATATAAAATTTATAATTTATGATAGGTCTATTTAGAAATAGGTCTTTGCACCAAGGGACTGATCTACTCACAAGGGTTTGGGTGGCAATTGCCCCCACTAGACATTTTTTCGTATTAATATATATCATAATTTATTATTTGTCCCCATAAAAATTTAGATGTTGTCCTTACGTGTCAAATTATTATCATCACTTATTTTGTTAGTTGTACCCCACCCATAATTATTTTATCATGAGATTATATATTTTATGTGAGAGACATTGGTTGTAATTGTTTATCATATTTTAATGAATTGCTTATATTTCTCGCCTGTCGACATAGATTTCAATTTGAAATCAGATCACATTATATTTTGTGTATTATATATTTTTTATTGTTTATACACATTTATAAAAAAAAATTATAAAAAATATATGTAGATGTTTTTTTTGTCCCACTAAACAAAATTTCTAGATCCGTTACTACACTGCAACCATTTAAAAGCCTTATCTATCAGCAGGTTAGTCCTGTGGCCTACTTAGAAATAATTAAGTTTTCAAATAGATTTTCAGGTAACACCAAACTTCTAAAAAGGTCCGACAAAATCTTAAAAAATTATCTATTACATATATATATATATATATATATATATATATATAAAAAATAAAATAGCAGACTTTCTTATCACCCAAAAAAAAAAAAACTTGGACTCTGTTTGGTAAAAACTTATGGATAGCGAATAAGCTGACGGATAGTGGATAAGCTAGCTGATAGCGAATAGTGGATAAGCTAGCGGATTTGATTTGAAGTGTTTGATAAAACTAGTGGTTGAACTAGCTAATAAATGTAAAATGACATAAAATGATATGTTAGCATTTTTTTATATAAATTATATGTATATGTGTTATTTATATTATTTATCTTAAAATAATTATCACTTTTAATAATTTAATTTATTTTAAATTATTTATTGTTTAAAAAATTTAAATATTAATTTAGTTTTAATTATTTTTAATAAATAAAATGGAATAATAAAAATAAAATTATATACTGATTTGATTTTTATATAAGTTTTGTTTTTTATAGATAAAAATATATTTTCTACTTTTTTTATCTTAAATACAAATATAAAGAGTGAAATTAATTCTTATTTATATCCTATGTTAAATGATTAATATTTTATTTTATAATTAAGGATAAGTGAGGAATTTAATTAAGATAATAGGGATAAAAATAGAAGAAAAAATGATAAGCTAAACGCTATAAGCTCAAACGCTATTTGAAGTAGGGAAAAACGTTATACACTAATGAAAAAAATGTTATTCGTTAATTTTAAAAATGACTACCAAATGAGATTACTTTTCCATCCACTATACATTATCCGTTAAATGCTAGCAGATTTGATAAACCAAATAGTACCTTTTTATCAAAAATAATATAACATAACAAAACTTATTTCAGACCTATTTAACTCAAAATCCAGCGGTCCGACCTATTCTCACATCCTATAAAACTTTGTTTCTTTCAGGTTTTATGATCAAAGAATTTGCTTTCTTTATTCGTGTGATTACTCGTCCTCTCGGTTCTCTCTCTCTCTAGTTACGGAACACAACTTTGCTGTCATGAAAGTTCAACTATGTTTGTGATGATACGAGGTACTATCTACGATGTACCTTAACACACTCTCTCGCCTCTAACCTCTACTGTTTATTGCTATTCTCTTCTTTCCTTTCTTTTTTATTATTGTTTATGTTATTATTAATAATATTATTATTTTTCAGTTCTCTCGTTAACGAAATAAACGCAAGTTGATAATCAAGGTTTATTCGAAAGACCCATTTCCCCAGGTCGATTTTCACACGTGGATTTTCAACTCCTTCGAGGTTACATTACTTTTACATGTCTTATTTATAATCATTACTTTGCATGCTTTGCATTTTCTCTTTTTGCATATTTGTTGTGTTTATTTTTTTTAGTTTCCTCTTAGATTATAAGCGGTTATCTACTTCCGTCAATTGTGATGGGTTTACTTGTAAATTATCATCACAACTTTATTGTAATTGGTTCAATCATTTCCACTTGGGTGCTGATTGTTTGGTTCATATAATTGATTAATTCTGAAAGTAGTTTTTTTTTTAAAACAAGGTTAATTATTTCGTAGTCGGTTTCATTCGATTCTGTAATTTCGTAATTGTTTATTTTATTAGTGTTTAATCACTGTTCAAACATGTCTTATAACGTGGGATGCTGATCTGAATTGTGTGTGATTAGATTTTCAGAATGTCTTTTGATGGTTTTCTGTGCACTGATTCACATCACTTTTTCCTATCACCCTTTTTATTCTATCAACGCAATAGTCAACTTAAAAGGAAATTATATTTTTCTGCAGTAATTGTAAATATTTTGAATTTTTATATGATAGAAAAATGATTACAATTCTTTTTTTTCTCATGGGATTTGATTTATAAATTTTGTTTAAAATCAGTTGGTTACTGAATCATTTAATGTGTGAATAAATGAATGACTTCTCTGGTTTGATGCTTTAGTAATGAGATTGTTTTCCTAATTCTAGTGTTCACTAAAACTACTAGGAGCAATTGCAATGAGGGGCAAGAATACTGTTATCTAAATTGAGAAAGCTTTGTGGATTATTCTTTATTCACCTTACTGTCCAATATTTGCAGATGGATTCTCTTTGCTTTGATGAAAACAAAGAAGATATCGAAGCAAAATCTGCTGAAGGGTCATCAACTGTTGAAATGGATGAGCAATTTGGAGATCCAGAAGTGCGCCATCGTGTTGGCGACGAATACCAGGCAGAAATTCCTTCATTAGTTGCAGCACCTTATCTTTCTCAGCTTATAAAGAAGACAGGAGATTCAGAAATGCCAGAGTCTTTTTCATTAGGATTGCCTATTCCTCTTATATGGGCACATTGTAAATTCGAAAGCAGTTTTGGGACATTAGAATCTGTCACAAGAGAAGAGGGGCAGCTTATTTCTCAGAATGAATGTCCAAGAATTAGAGTGGAACATTATGCTTTACTAGGTGAAGGCAAAAAAGTGGGAGGGTTTTCAAACTTCCAATCCTCTTCTGAATGTGATGAGACAGGTATTGACTCATACTGTGGACTCAAAAGTGAACTTGATCAGTCAAGAGGCAAGTATCTTCTCCCTGGTTTGTTGGTTGATCAATCTTGGACAGATATTGAATATAATAGTTTTCTCCTTGGCCTCTATGTATTTGGGAAGAATCTTAATTTTGTAAAAAAATTTGTTGGGAGTAAAAGTATGGGAGACATACAGTCTTTCTATTATGGAAAGTTTTATAGGTCTAAAGGATATGACCGATGGTCAGAGTGCCGGAAGTTGAGAACTAGGCGGTGTATATATGGCCAGAAAATATTCACAGGATGGAGGCAACAAGAATTGCTGTCAAGATTATTTTCCCATGTGTCAGGGGAGTGTCAAACTATGGTGGTTGAGGTATCTCCCTGACATACTTTACTGTATGCAAGTCACTACCATACATAATCTGGATGAAAGGGAATTGCCATATAAATCTATGAAGATTATACAAATTTATTGACTGTGACCTTGCAAGCTGTGTTTAGCTGTTTGCATTATAGCAATGGTAGATAGTGATAGAAGAAATCCTTTTGTCAGTGTTTCTAACACACACACACATGCATATATATTAAAAGATGTATTATGTAGATGGTTTTCATTTTGAGGTCGAATATTAACCATCAGCAAGTTTGTGATTTTATGGTCATGCTAGGAAAGAATTGAAAAAGATAATTCGCCCAACTTCTGTTCATTATATTTCCTTGGTTTTGTATTCAAGCCATGCACACATGCCCAGACACTCTTTTTACATTGACTATTGAGGGATTGATTACTGTCATCAAGAATTTATCTGCTAGCTTCTGAGCTTTTTTCTTCAGCTTTCTGGCTACTTGTTAAGTAGTTTTGCATGAAGTGTCCGGAGGGAGTGCTAATATGTACACTTGCAACGGGTGACATAAATTGTGGTTTGATATCAGAACTTTATTTAAATTCTCAAGCATTAATTTTTGTCTTAGTCTTGTCCCTCAGACCAAGTCCTTTACTAATACATGCTCAGTTATAGGTCTTTGGGGGCAGCACATAATTAACAAACATGTCAAATCCCTTCTGAACTACACTCTTAAATCTGGAAAATCGAACCGGCTAGCAATGAGTTAGATGCAGGATTTGTTTAGATCCCCTTTAGTGGTTCTGTTCTGAAGTTTAAAAGATGGGGTATGCAAAGAGAATGTTTAACAGTGTCATTAAGTTCATAAAAAGAAATGTATTTATGTTTTCAAATATGAACTTTTCTCTGTTGTTGAGATAAGTTAGTTATTAGCTCTCATCAGGAAAACATTCACCACAATGAATTACAATTGATGTGTTTTTTCCTTCACATTCTCTCAAACAAAGTTACATTTGATGTGAACTTTCCTGTTTCGGTCCAAATATTTGTGAAATTGACATTGCTTACCGAACTTTAATGTGTCATTAGCGTCCATTTGTTTTCCTTTCTTTTTAACTAATAGTGTAGACACTGCCTTCTATGCCCATAGTTGGTCATTGCAGCATATGCTGCTAAGCTGCTCCTGCCATCTTGTGTGTTTCTATAAACCCATGTATTTGCTAACCAGAAAAGCAGTGTCTCGTGAATTCACGCAGATGTTTACTTAATGCAGATTTCAAGGAATTTTGTAGAGGGAAGGATGCCATTTGAAGAATATGTATTTGCTTTAAAGGATGCTGTTGGTATTGACTTGCTTATAAGTGCAGTAGGTATTGGCAAAGGGAAGCAAGATCTCACGGGCACTGCTGTCGAGCCAACAAAGACCAATCACGTCTTCGCTCTTCGCCCTGAAATACCAACTGGCAAAGCTTGCTCCTCTCTTACATCTGCAGATATAATGAAGATTCTCACAGGAAATTTTAGGTTGAGTAAAGCTCGATCCAATGATCTCTTCTGGGAAGCTGTTTGGCCTCGTCTTTTAGCAAAAGGGTGGCATTCTGAACAGCCTAAAGATCATGTTACTTCATGTTCAAAACAATCTTTGGTTTTTCTTATACCTGGTGTTAAGAAATTTTCAAGAAGGAGACTGGTAAAAGGCAACCACTACTTCGATTCTATAAGCGATGTATTGAATAAAGTAGCATCTGATCCAGGGCTTCTTGAGGCTGAAACTCAAGCAACCAAGGGCAGTGTAGATAGAGAAAACAGACAGGACCAAGGAGTCCTAGATGGTGTGTTAAACAGGCAACAACTTTGTTACCTTCAGCCTCTTAGTTCAAAGTGCAATCAAGATCTCATGAAATTTACAATTGTAGATACCAGCATGGTTCATGACATGGATCAACGTAAAGTGAGACAGCTGAGAAGCTTATCTTTTCAAACTGCTAGTATATCTACCATCTCAAGCTGCTCTAGTGAATCTGAACAAGATACAACTGAAGACTCAGAAGATCAGGTTGAACAAGCTAATGTTTCAAATGCTGTTGCAGATCAGATTGAAGTTGAACAAGCTAGTGCGTTATACCCGATTAAAGATCAAGTTCAACAAGCTAATGCTTCATGCCCTATTGAAGATCAGATTGAACAAGCTAATTCTTCGAACCTTATCGAAGAAGTCTCTGATAAAGGGGTGAGCATAGACTCATCAGATTGTACTCCTATTTCTGAGGCCCTCAACACCACCAAAGTAGAAGTGGAAACTCATAAATGTCATTCTGATCTGCATGATGACAAGCATTCAAGGGAGATCAATGAGCATCAGTCCATCCAGAGCATGATATCTGACTGCAAAAACTATTTTCCCTCCATAAGAATGCAGATGTTAAGAGCTTGTGACTATGGAGAGTTTAGTCGCCGGACTGAAAGTACTTCTACAGATAGGAAGTTCGATTTAAATGAGCCAACCTCACAATCAAAACTGCATGAAGCATCTGAGGGCATGGTTTTATCTGTGGGTTTAGAGAATTTGTCTTTCTCAAGTTCTCTTGATAAAGGCAGTCCAAACATGAGCAATGAAGGCAGTGCCACTGAGAACCACATGGTTGGAGAAGTTTCTGCTGAAAAATCTGAAACCAGGATGTTGATTGACTTGAATTTTCCTCAAGTTCCATCAGAGTTAGGAGTTGAAGTTGAAATACCATCCTCTATGGTCATAATGCAGAATGAGAACCAATGTGCAAATACATCATCCTCTCCATCTGAAGAAACACAGCTCAGCGAGAAACATGAGTTTCCTGATGGTCATAAGGAGCAGCAATCTATCGTTGCCAACCGTCGCCAGAGCACGAGGAACAGACCATTGACTACAAAAGCATTGGAAGCTCTTGAGTACGGATTTCTCAATTCAAAGAGGAAGAGAAAGAACACAGAATCTTCGGACAATAATTCGAAGTCTCGCCGTTTACGTGTAAGTAGCAGGACAAATGTTAGTGCTACATGTGATGATGGCATTGGAGATGCTATGGCTGACACAAGGGAAGAGGAGGAGAATGTTATCCCGGCATATAGTTGTAGCATCAATCTGAATAGTGAGGCTCGCTATGATTTGTGAAAAGGTTGGGATAGCTTCTTCTGGAGGGTAATAAAGTTCAAAACTATTTCTGGCATTGAGGCTGAACTGGATATAATTTCATTGTTTCAAATGTATCCATAACTACAGAAGAAGAACAAAGCTATCAGTCTATATTCACTTAACTTTTTACTCTCTTTTTTCCCCAAATATGACTGATAGAGTAATAAGTAGCTCACGGGTTGATCATATGATTAATGATATAAGAGCATCTCCAATGTGAAACATTTAAGCAACTCACTTTGGGTTGCTTATTTCCTGTTAAGAGGGTTCTACTATGCCACATAGCATTTAAGCCTCTCACTCACATTTAGCTCCAACGAGCAACACTTAAAAGCAACCACTTTGGGTTGCTTATCTTCTACGGAGAATGCTCATCAGTGCCTAAGGAATAAAAAATAGCAAGTTTATATGAGAAATTGTGTATTTATTGTTTTGAGAAGTGATATATTTAGTTTTCTTATGAAACATTTCCTTTTTAGCAAGAACCATTTTTATTAAGAGGGTTTCACTATATCACAATATTTAAGCAACTCATTTATATTTTGTGCAAAAATTGTTTTTTTATTTGTAAGCAACTCATCCATAGAGCTTTTTTTGGCAGGGCGGGCCAAGGTTTTTAGCCACCAACCCGTTCCGACCCGTCCCGCTTAACCTGCCAAGAAAACGGGGTGGGGTGAGTTGGCCCGGCGGCCCACTTTTGTTTTTTATTTTTATTTTTTATATTAATTACATAAATCTTTTTTAATTTATGCAAAAGTCAAAATAGGGTTCACATACCTACACATTTGACATTTGCTCTCAACCTCTCACCACATTTGCGCCACTGCCTCTCACCATTTACTAATCGTGCTTGAAGTTCAAAGTGAGGAAGCCTTTTTGCAATATCTTCATTTCAACAATTGAGCTTCTTCTCATTAATGTTTTAAGCTTCCTTTTTATAATCTTTCATCCAAAAGAGATGTTGGAGCAACATCTAATGCTTTATGAACTTCGTCTGTGATTTCTAAGGTTTTTTTAATTCTGATGGTTTATTTGTTTCCTAATGTGTTGAGATTTGAGAAAACCATTTGCTGCCCGCACTTCACAGTTTGATGATTTAGCACACACTTTATTAGTTTATTTATTTACAATTTTCTTTTTAATTTTCAAAGAATTCATCAATTCAATATTTATATTTTAATTTTTGACGGATCAACCCGTCAACCCGCTTTTAGACGGGGCGGGTGTGATTTTCACACCACATTCAACATGAAACCCGCCCCGCCTCGTGTTAAACGGGTTGGCGACGGGGTGAGGCGGGTTGATCCGTTTTGCCACTTCTAATTGTAAGCACCCACGTCACATGCGAACTAGATCAACTCCAATGGAGAAAAAAATTAAATAATGACACTTTATTTATCATATAGATTAAGAACTCAATAAACAACTCTCATTGAAATTGCTCTAAAGATAAAGGATCATCGTTGCCTAAGTAGGGAGGTGAGGCAAAGTAACCCTCATTAATTGGAATCATACTATCATACCAACGCAAGAGGTATGGTAATCAATATAACTGGCAGTTTTTGTTTCATAACAGACTGATAGGAATGTGAATTGATGAGAACACAATTGTAGCAGCCATCTTCATAATCACGTTTGGTCACTTCATGAATTAACTTGTGTAACTCATTTAGCCTTGTGATATAAGCTGCCAACCAATAATTATGTGTAACCACCATAGTTTTATGCTTATTAGCACCACGTCAATAATGAATTTTATTTTATTTCTTTGGGATCTCCCAATAATGAATAGAATTATCTTTTACGTTTTCTATGTTTCATATAGGCATACACTCATTTAATGCTGTAAAATCTTTTGCAGTAAGTGCAAGGCTCGCCTTTACCAGGGATGGAATGAATTATGGGTAGAACCGTCACTCAAGATAAAAATAGGTTTGGTTTCAGTACCAAAGAAAAAAAAAGGTATGATTTGAATTGGTCAATGGAAGTATTCTTTTATGGGAATGAAAAATCAAAAACTATTTGACCTACACTGAGCATATTGCTAATGATTACCTTGAGTTGGACTAATCATCAAACTCCCAAACGCATAGCTAAGTGTTAAAGGACCATAACTTTGGTGAGCCTTGTTAATAAATGTTTTGGACATATTTTTTTCTTCTATTTTTCATATTTTAACCGATGTTTTTAAAATCGGAATGATTATTGAACAGGTAAATGATTCAATCGTGATTGAACCGGTAATAACTAATTAATATTTTTAAATATTTAAAATTATATATAAAATAATATTAAACAAAAAATAACATAATATTCATTAACTTGGTAACAATAAAACTCAACATATCAATAACACACTAAAACTTAATATTTATTCGAAAGTCCATGTTTAGGGGCTATTGAAAAATAATTTTTAAGGTCCATGTTAAAAAACAAAAGTATTTGACATGAATACATGGCCCAAAAGCCCAATAATCCCAAAACCCTAAAAGCTAAATGCATAACTCATCAGCATTTCACTTTTAATTTGACTCACTCATCAGCCACACCTCCTCTTTCTCTTTCAAAATTCAATACACGGTTCATCCTCTTGTCTCTTTCTCTTTCAAAGCTAAATATTCTCTTTCAAATTTCATATTTCTCTTTCTCTTTCTGTTTTCATCTTATTCATCTTTTCTTTATTTATTCTTTATAACCAAATCTCTGTCTCCCATGTCTGTTGCCTTTGCCGAAGAAGAACATTGCTCATCGCACGCCGCTTGCCTCTCGTCGGAGACCACATCGCCGCTCGCTGGAGATCGTTGTTCATTAGAGAAGAAAAGTTGCTAAATTCCAGTGAACCGGTTCAGATCGGGTTGCAGGTAGTTATGATCGATTTTCCCGGTTTCCCACCGGTTTAGTGGTTCCTGTGTCGGTTCTGTGCAAGCTCGATTTTAGGGGTCAAACAAACCAGCTTGGTGTCCGGTTCCCAATCGGACCAATCCGACCGGCCGGTCCGGACCGGTTTTGACTACTTAGTTAATTAGAAATCCCAGTTAAGATCTAATTAGGACTTTTCCATTAGTTAATTAAGAATCCTAGTTAGAGTTAAATTAGGAATCCTTATTTGAGCTAAACTATGGAGGGCTTACAAATATATTCTATCTATGGTACTTAATTAACAATTAACAATTCATAACCTAGACTCCTAGGGTGTTTAGACTATTTTCGAACTGTGTGCTGCATTAATCTGCAATCAGAGTTTGTCATCTCCGATCTAATGGCAAGTGGTCCAGGTGTATGCTAGTGCCATTTTGCTAAATTTGCCTAACTACAAAATAAGTCTCGAAGGAGAGTGAAATTTTGAAAGAAAAGGTGATGATGTTTTTTCCCAAGGAAAGGTTTCTAGTTGGCTTCTACAATAAAATGTAATCTTAAGAAGTATGGTTTGTACTCCGTACCAACTTTCGTAGAAGATCAATGACAATGCTTATGTGATGGGTGATGAGCCTCTGTTTGACTGGTTTTATAACTAGTAAAGACCTTGGCTTTGTGCTTATTTTATATCATTTTCACCCAAATTAGATTTGATTGTCCTTAAGTAGTATTTTGAGTCTGTAAAGTGTTTTTAAGTTAATTTAGTTGATTCAGAGTGAATAAAGTATTTACTTTTATTTTCTATTTTCAGGTTAATAAAAAGGAATAAATCTGGAGCTTTCGCCCCGCGAGAAGTCTGCGCCCACGAACCGGAAGGTGACTGTGCCGAGAAATTGCATCCTTTCTGTCTCGCCCGCGAAGACTTGACTCGCCTCGCGAGTAATGCTACCTTGGTAGACCGTGAAGCCATCACGGTTTGGGCATGTTGAAGGTCACGGGCGTTACAAGTTGGGAATTTGAAGAGTTCGCCTCGCGAAGATATGCTCGCCTCGCGAGAAGACCAAGAGTTGCGGACCTTTCGTGTTATTCGCCTCGCGAGCAAGTTGCTTCGCCTCGCGAGGCCTTGGATTCCGAAATTGTATATAAACCGCTCTATGGCGAATGAAAGGGGGCTGATCGGGGCTAGTCGGTTTTGGCTAGTCTTAGCTAGTCGATGAGTTGTAGTTTGTTTTCTTTCCTTTTCTCGCTTATGTTTGTTATGGAGAATTAGTCTCCTAGATTAATCTATCGTAATTGGTTTCTATCCATACTTGAGGTTCTTGTATTTCCTGTTTTCATTTCCTTTTCTCTTTTCAATGCCATGCTTTATATTTCTGTTTGCTTAATTCAGGAGTATATTGTGTTGTGTTGGTTTATCTCGGTGATATCATGTTCCTATATATAATCGCGTTTGCTTAATTCGCGTGTGTACGTTTCGTGTTCGCTTAGTTCACGAAGTGCTTAACCCCGTTTGCTTAATTCGGGAATAGGGACATATATCTGTAGTAGTGGTTCCGCTTGTGAATTATTGCTACAACCGGGAGGGGATTAGAACCTGCTTAGGGCTAGGAATTCGCATGAACCGATGATAGTTGGGAAACCAAAAGCAGTAGGTTAATCGCTTTAGTTTATTTGTTAATCTGTTTTACTGCTCTGTTTTCTTTCTTTGTTCTGTTTTGTTTTTTTTATTTGCACTCAATCCAAAACCCCCCATTTCTAACTTTTTCTGTTAATAATAACAACACCTAAGAGTCCTTGAGAGACGATCCGAGTTGTCGCTCTATACTACATTATTTTTGTAAACGCTCGTTCTTTTTGGAGCGTGGCGACAGCGCGTTCAATGGGCTTACTAGATTCGTCGGGGAGTAAATAGATCTCTGAAATTGTGAGGTCGTGTCACGTTGGTCTATCAAATTAACGAAATTTCAAAAAGGTCCCTGAAACTGTCAAACGTTGATCAAGTTAGTCCCTCCGTTAGTCAGGGTTCGTTGACACCGTTAACGGTGCTTATGTGGCACGTTACACGAATATTTGATGGACCAAATTGATACATGGACCAAATTGACACTCAATTTTTTTCAAAATCCCTATAACTTCATCTTCTTCTTCCCCAATTTTTTTCAAAATCCCAAACTTCTTCTCTCCTTCTGATGAGAAGGTTGCAGTAGAGTACAACGAGAGTGAAAGTGTCAGCAGAAGGAGAGTATCAGAACAGGCACGAAGAGGATCGGAAAAAATAGGAGTGACGATTTTTGGGTGCAAGTCCTAAGATCCAAGTATGGGTGTGGCAGTGATTTAATCCCTAAAATTGATAAGAAGCATGATGCTTCTAACCTTTGACTGGATAGATGGGTACCAAATGAAGAATCTCTGATCTCTTGTATCTCTCTCCAGATGCCCGAATCGGAGCTTAATAATTCTGTTCAAGACTTATTTCGTCCCTCTGGAGGGTGGGATATTAACAAGCTTCAATCCATCCTCCCAGCCGCGGTTTGTGACAAGATCTTAGCCCTACATATCCCCTCAGATAACTCATTTAATGATGTTGTTGTGTGGAACCTTTCTGAGGATGGAGACTTTTCCTTGAAATCTGCCTATAAAGCCATTTCTGGTAATTTAGTTGGTTGCCTTAACCCTATGTTTAAACTCATTTGGAAGTGGAAGGGGCCCCAACGTGTTCGTTCCTTGCTTTGGCTGGTCGCTTATAAAGCTCTTCTTACTAACCAGGAAAGGCAGCGTCGTCACTTGGCTCAGTGCAATCTTTGTCCCATCTGCAGCTCTAGGCCGGAAAATATTCTTCATGCTCTTCGTGATTGTAAGAGAGTTAATGATGTCTGGCGTAGGTTGGTGGACCCGAGAAAATGGGTGGAATTCAGCACTTGGGATCATGAAGATTGGATAGTAAACAATGACTCAGGACCTTGGTAGAGTTTAGAATAGAACCTGGAGCCTTAGTTTTGCTAGATGCGTTCTGGTTTGATAGAAATAAAAGAGTTTTAGATGATGTTCATAATGGGCATTCTGACCTGTGCATGAATATCCATGATAGGGTTAAGCAATGCAAGTCAGTTTTTGGGCTTGAGACTGCTGACAGAGCTCGGCAGGGTAGTTTGACAGTTGCCCAGGTGGTTTGGAGTCCTCCCCCTTTGGACTGGATTAAAATCAATACTGATGGGTCAGTGATCCAAGAGACTCACCATGCAGCCTGTGGAGGGAAGAAGAAGAAGTTAGGGATTTTGAAAAAAAATGGGGAAGAAGAAGATGAAGTTAGGGATTTTGAAAAAAACTGAGTGTCAATTTGGTCCCTGTATCAATTTGGTCCCTCAAATATGCGTGTAACGTGCCACATAAGCGCTGTTAACGGCGTCAACGAACCCTGACTAACGGAGGGACTAACTTTATCAACGTTTGACATTTTCAGGGACCTTTTTGAAATTTCTTTAATTTGAGGGACCAACTTGACACGACCTCACAGTTTCAGGGACCATTTTGGCTATTTACTCATTCGTCGGGTATATCCAAATCATATAATATGGCTAATATCTATCTCGGATGAGTCATTATACCCCAATCAGTACACTCGAGAACTAGTTTTTCTCAAGTAGAGGGGAATGATTAGGAGCGTATTGTAATGACTGACTACCTTAAGCCGAGTTGATCATCAGAAGTCCAAACAGATAGCTAACCATTAAATGGCCATAGCTTTGGTGGACCTTTTTAATAAGTGTTTTGGGCTTTCTTTCCCCCCCCTATTTTTCATATTTTCAGTATTTTCATTAAGTGATTATAAATCTTAGTTAGGATTTAGTAAATATTTTTATTAGTTAATTATGAATCCTCGTTAGAGTTAAATTAAGAGTTCTAGTTAGAGCTAAACTATAAAAGGCTTATAAATATCTTTGTTCATGTTATTTTATTAATAATTCAAAATTCAAATTTTCAATGTTAATAATAAGATTTAGAGAGTTTTTTCAATCCTAATATTTACATTGTTTTCACATTGTACTAGACACTAACTTTTAATATTAGAAAATGTGAATCTTTGATACCAAGTAACATTCCATTTGACATGTTACTAGTATTCTCTTTCAATGTCCTCACTATGTCACAAGCAGATGCGTACCTACTTTGATTAGTTGACACAATACAATTATGCCCAATGTTGGAAATTCCAACTATGAGAATGAGTTGTCGATTATGAAGTCCCACAGGACCTAATGACTAATTAAGGTTTTAGGTCAAGACTAGAGGTGTCAAACCCACTTATGTGGTTCTTCACTTAGCCTATGAAAGGTTACATTAGCCCATGGAAGAAGAACTCTTGGTGCTAGAGCTCCTCCAATCCTAACAAGTGGTAACACAACCGAGGGTTCATATAGGATGAGTATTAGTGAAAAGGCGGTTGTTGATGGATCCATGTGTAGGGTCCCTTGTATCGAAAGTCTTCATAGCAATGTAGAGGTTAGGCGATATGTTCCATTGTAAATGATAAACAATGGTAGAACAAGTATGGAGAAGATTGTCTGTGTGACTTGACTTGAAGGTGAGTTAGGCTCTTGGTGATACCATCAGAATATTTGAAAGGCTTCCACTCAAAAGGACTGACTTTATGTGAAGGGCTCACACTTGAGGAGAGATTGTTGGGAATTACCAGTATGAGAGTAAACTATAAATTACGAAGTCTCACATTGAAAAAGAATGGATAAGTTGAAGGCTATGTAAATGTAAAGGATCTCATAGAACAATATCTTATATTTTGGGTCAAGAAAAGATGGCAAGCTCACTTATGTAGTTCTTCAATTAACCTATAAAAGGATTTCATAGCCAACAAAAGAGAATCTCCCGGTGTTGGTGTTCCCTTAGTCCTAACACCCAAATTGGTTGCTTGCTGGTAATGGGTCTGAATCATTGACATGGTTAGAGGCCAAAATTTTGCATGCTCCATTGCACGCCTTTGATTTGAGTTCGAGGAAAAATCCTACGTTGATTGACAATGATTGAGTTTGGAGTCAAATTTTATGTTTTTTCTCCATTTTCACTTCTCATTCCTCACTTGAAGGTTGACAACTCAATAAATAAATAAAAAACAGCTAAGAGATAAGTTATTATTGACAATCAAGGAATAATGTACTGCGATTTCAGCTAAAACGAAGCATGTTTGCTTTACCAATCTTCTTCCCACAAAAAAAAACTTATCCTCATTTTTTTGTTGTTGCAATAAAGAATTTAATAACTTGAAGATTATATAAGTGGAAAAGACTCATAGACCTAATATCTTGAGGTGTAGGACAAAATCTAGTGTCAAGTCAATTTATATGGTTATTCACTTAACTCATGGATGAATACTTTGAGTAAATATCCTCTCCATTTTGTTATCTCCATTTCCCTTCCACTTAGGAAAGAGATAGACATAAAAAAAAAATTAATTATTTAATGTTTCTTATTAAATGATAAAAATTTTGAAATACAGATCTCACTTTTTGTCTATCTCTCTCCTAAATGGATGGAAAATGGAGATAACAAAATGGAGGGGATCTCTACTCAAATACTTTAGCCCATGAAAAAAAAATTTAAGATCTATCATTGTTTTGTGCTCCTCTAATTCTAACAAGTGTTGTGACACCCAAGGCTGATGAGGACGGGGAATGGTCATCGGTGCAAGAAGGCACGGACAAGGAGCGGCTCCTGACAGACTTCTAGGTGGAGGGACATATGAATAAACCGATTACACACCGGAATGAGAGGGATCCTGAGACTGTGTAGGTATGAGACTATACAATCGAGGATGACTTATATAAATTGATTAGTATTACCTATACAAACAATACACATCTTCTTTTCGGAAGCCCATCACTTAAGAACTCCACAGTTAAGCTTGCTTGACTTGGAGCAAATATGGGATGGGTGACATCCTGGGAAATTTTCCCAGAAAGCGTGTGAGTGAGGACAAAGCACGCTGAAAAGACCTGTGTTGGTCTGTAGGGACAGTCGTCAATCCATAGAGCAGCCAAGGATGTTACAAATAGTATCAAAGCAGCACCTCTCCCAGTACGGTGTGGTTCGGGGATGAACCAAGCGGAAGCTGGTGGGCATGTGACACACAGGGCTGACGAGGGCGGGGAGTGGTCGTCGATGCCAGAAGACACTGGCAAGGAGCGGCTCCTGGCATGTTTCTAGGTGGAGGGACACATGAATGAACCGATTACATACCGGAATGAGAAGGATCTTGAGACTGTATAGGTGTGTGACTATACAGTTGAGGATGACTTGTATGAATTGATTGATACTACCTATACACACAAGATGCATCTTCTTTTCAGAAGCCCATCACTTAAGAACTCCACAGTTAAGCGTGCTTGACTTGGAGCAATTCTGTGATGGGTGACCTCCTAGGAAGTTTTCCCAAGAAGCGTGTGAGTGAAGATAAAGCACGCTGAAAAGATCTGTGTTGGTATGTGGGGACAGTCGTCAATTAATAGAGCAATCAGGGATGTTACAAGTGCTATCAAGGTCGATCTTTCGGCTAGGACAAGTATTGGAGAGAAGTTAGTTGTTGGTGGACTCACATGCGAGATCCCATGTATCAAAAGTCTTCCTGCCAATGTAGGCTAGGCGACATGTTTCATTTTAGATTATGGATAACCATGGTATAAGTATGAATAAAGTGTATAGCCCAATTTGGTGGCAGACTGTGCTCTTGGTGACACCATCAAATACATGAAAGGATTCCACTCAACGGAGTGCTATCGCATGTGAAGGACTCACACTTGAGTAAGAGGTTGTTGGGAATTCCAAGTATGAGTAAGATGTTGATGAAATGTCCCACATTGGAAAGAAGTTGATAAGTAGAAGACTACATAAGTGAAAAAGACCCATAAAGACCTAATACCTTAAGGTTTTGGGTCTTGTATTAATCTCACTTATGTGATTTTTTACTTAACTCATATACGAATACTTTAGCCCATAAGAAAGATCTCCCAGTAGCTTGTGGTCCCCTAATCCTAACATGATTGGTGATTCATTTCATATTTATTTGGCAAGATAATGGGTAACCATTATTTTATGAACCACCGCAATTATGACCTTTGACTCCCCAGTGGCATCCCGGGGGTATCCCAACAAGTTTTGTCCCTTTGAACTGGCTATGAGACAACTCCTCATTCGGCTGCATAGAGCATGAAATTAACTCTTATTTTTTTCAACCTCCCAACTAGAATATTCACCACCAACATTGGAACTTGCTTTCTCTTCCTTATGGGGTTGAAGTGCTTACTACTCGACCAACCGGATAATCTTAGTTACACTGAAATATGAATACAGAAGCGACACATGCCACATGAAAAATGTTTTGTGGTAGCCCAAAACAATGTCTTCAAAGTCTTCCTTGGGATTGGGCCTGCTCTGGTGTAGCCCAATACTAGTTTGGATGAGGAATTTAGCTACATCTCCTTCAATGCTCCTATGGTTGCACCGAATGGGGGGTACTAGCGAAGACACTCCGATGCCTAAGTCGGCAAAGAGGTTACATATAATGTATTTAGAACAGAATTAGAACTTACTTGGTTTCTTCCCCTTGTAGCTTTCATAATGGTGCCCTTAATTTTGGGGGTATGGTGGACTACCATCACTCGCATGATGCCCTTTGGTGTGTGGTGTGTGGGGACGCAAGGGTCCTGGTATGGTGCCCCTCACTGAGTGATGTGTGGGACGCAAGGGTCACCAGGGATTTTGGGGTGACAGTGATTTGGCATCTCGTGATTAAAGCACTACAACAGAATAGACTTTTAATAACGCACCTTTAATAGCATTTCCGTGTGGAAATGCTATTAAAAGTGATGGGGGACTTTTAATAGTGTTTCCCTCAGGAAACGCTATCTTAGGTATCACCTAAGATAGCGTTTCCGTGTGGAACCGCTATTAAAAGTGCCACTTAGGAAAAGATAGCGGTTCCACACGGAAACGCTATCTTAGGTGATACCTAAGATAGCGTTTCCTGAAGGAGACGCTATCTTAGGTATTACCTAAGATAGCGTTTCCTATAGGAAACGCTATCTTAGGTCTTCGAGCAAAAATTAAACGCGCGCCGCGCTTCTTCCCTCCTGCTTTCTTCCTCATTTTCATTCTCTCGTTTCCTTCCTCTCGTTGCATGCCATCTCTTTTTTCTTCCCTCACCTTCGCCATTGCTCGCCGCCGCTGCTACTCGAAAGAGAAAGAACCCACTCGAACCCAAACCCCGTGCCGCTCTCTCCTACGCCACCGCGAGTTCTCTCCATACCCGCCGCTCTCTCCTATCGCCACCGCGAGTTCTCTCCATACCCCCATCGGTTATAGAAGAGCCATCAACATCAACCTCTATTTTACACGAGTCTCATACTAAGAGCTTCACACTCTGCTCGGGTCTGTGACACGATCACAGGGCGCATTCCGGTTGAACCCGGTTCCAAGTTTGCAGCTTTATTGGAACCCACTTCCAAGTTCACATCTGTGTTCGGTGATTTTCTTTGTGCTATTTCATTGGAACTCTTTTATATGAAAAAAAAGGGTGACATACTAAATCAAGCACATTTCTCCTGTGGATTTGAATACTCTGCAATCAAGCACATTTCGTTGTTTTTGTTTTTGTTTTTTCCTGATGAATTTCTTGAAGCGTTATTCAGGCATTTTAAGGCTATAGATATAATCTTCTTAATGTTTTTAGTTATTGAACACTCTAAAGATTTTAGCTTTTTCAATTTTCTGTTTATGGGTTGTTGAGAACATTACGGATAGAAAACTTTGCCAAATGATCGAGTTTTCTTTTTTTTTTAAAAGAAAAAAAATAGGAAAAAATTTAGTTGAGAAAATAGAGAGTAAAGATGGAAAGTACAACTATGGAGATTTCGGATAATTTAGTTAAATAAATTAACTAAAGTAATTGATTTTCTCATGCATTGTTTGTGTGTGCGCCCTCGATTAAAATAACGAATGGCGTGATGTGCCAAAAAGAGAAAGAGAGTGAATGAAGAAAAATAATTTGATTACAATATAATTTTGGTCTCTATAGATTATACCCGCTTTTAAGTTGGTCCAAATTTTTTAAACTAGTCATCACTATTGTATATATTATCAATATCAAATATCAAATTAGTCTACTAAATGTTATAACATTGTCAAGGCTTATCTACACGGCTAATGGCATGTCAACTAAAAGTTTACAATTAGGACGACTTAATGTAAAATGTTTTTAAAATTTTGATCTAATAGCTGAGACTAATTTGATTTTTGATTTAGTTTACAATTAGGAAGACTTGATGTAAAGAGTTTTTAAATATAAGGGCCAACTTGAAAACAGTTTTAAACTATGTCAAATAATGTTTAACCAAAGAGTTCTCATATTTCTGTTGCACCAAGCAATCATAATGATGTTTATTGCCATTGAACTTACATGTTAATTGCTGCCAAACTGTTCTTACAATCCTTTGATATCTTGTCATCTCTATTCTTACATCGCATTTTACTCTTCATATCTCATTTTCTAACCGATCTCTTAGGCAAAAACTCTTGCCAAAGATCATCCATAAATAAGTCGGACCACTCTCCGGTGAAGATCAAACCGTCTAGCTTGTCACCGCACCTAAATCGTCAAGGGAGAGTGCAACCATCTTTAACAAGAAGGCCTCTAACAGTTCAAGCTACATATAGGTATTCTATCCGGTGTTAATTTGTTATGAGATCTATGTAGTTTGTCCGCATGAGTGCATTGAATTAGTTACACAAAGGATGGATATGAATAGGCGATAAGAGTCTTAATTATGTTAATTGCTTAGTTATAGAAACTTAAGGGTTTCTGGGTTTCATTTTATACTTGTGCCACACTTTTTGTTAGACATGTGAGCAGTAGTGATTAACTTGGAGCCGAGAAGTTTTTATCTCTCATTATTTAGTGAGAACATTGGGGAGAAAAATCTAAACATGGTAAAGAACCATTTTGGGATGTTTTGATATGTTAGTTTGATATGCCCCAGCTCATTCAACCTATCTAGTAGCTGCCTTGCCATTGGATGCCAAGATTGAAATCGAGTGCATAGCTGCACTATAAGCACCGGTTGGTTCCTTCAAAGAAACTCAGGTTAATAATGAACGTGGAATCTTAACCTAGCATTGGAGTTTAATTTTGGTTTGTCCTCCTTGAATCATGGTGCTCTTGTCATTACTATTATTGCTCTAGTATCCTGATAGGAAGGAATTTAATCATCGGATTCTCTCTCAAGATTATGTGCCCCATTAAAAGGGAAAGATACTAAGTCAGGCGACAATGTGTTTTGTTTGCAGCCTTTTCATTCCTTTAATCTGTATACATTGCATGTAGACCTCAACCACTCTAAACTCAAAGTAAATATGTTTAATAAATATTTTTGTAGATCGGAAAAGCATGGATCGGAAATGGATGTCTGCCAATCGTTTAACGAAGGAGTATGAGGATGGGGTGAAAGAGTTCATTAGTTTTGCAGTTCGGCATGCGGAAAACCCTAATACAATCATATGTCCTTGTTTAGATTGTTGTTATGCAAGGCGAGTTAGTGCAGCCGATTTGGAAGAACATTTAGTGTGTAATGGAATCGATCAAAGTTATACATGTTGGACAAAACATGGCGAGACAAGAGCTGAGTCTAGTGAAATGAGGAATCGTGTGAGATATTCATCATACGATACCGACACAAATACTTATGAGGGCGATCGTTTTGAAGACATTGCAAATGCTGTTGAAGAGGATCTTCGAGATTGTCCTCAAATGTTTGGGAGGTTGGTAAGTGATGCAGAGCAACCATTGTATGATGGATGTACTAAATTCACAAGATTGTCGGCGATGTTAAAGTTGTATAACTTGAAATCGGGCAACGGATGGACTGATAAGAGTTTTACGGACTTACTCACACTATTGAAAGACATGTTGCCAGATGATAATGTGCTTCCTAGTCGGACATACGAGGCTAAACAAATGCTACGCTCTATTGGCATGAGCTACGAGAGGATACATGCTTGTCCTAAAGATTGCATTTTATTTCGGAATGAATATGCATCGTTACAGATGTGTCCTAAATGTAATGCCTCACGATATAAGAAGAAAGAATCAGATCCAGAGAAGGTTGTGTGGTATTTTCCCATAATACCCAGATTTAGGCGCATGTCTTAGTAGTTCGAAGATTCAAAGCACTTGACATGGCATGAGGATGAAAGGATCAAAGATGGCAAGTGCGGCCCCGGCAGATTCTCCGCAATGGAAGAAATTTGATCATGCTTATCCTGATTTTGGGCAAGATACAAGAAACCTACGACTTGCATTGGCTAATGACGGATTTAACCCGCATGGTGTTCAAAGTAGCACTCACAAAGACATGGCCTGTGATTTTAGTGATTTATAACCTATCCCCATGGCTATGCATGAAGCGCAAATTTATGATGTTATCTATGTTAATTTCTGGGCCCAAACAACCAGGAAATGATATAGACGTCTATTTGACTCCTTTGATTGAAGACTTGAAACAACTGTGGGAGACAGGTGTGGAGGTGTATGATGGGTATAAGGAAGAAAGTTTCAATTTGAGAGCTATGTTGTTTGGGACAATTAATGATTTTCCAGCCTACGGTAATCTGTCAGGATATAGCATCAAGGGTCAGTGTGCATGCCCTATATGTGAAGAGGGTACTGATTGGATGCGGTTAGAACATTGTAAGAAGAATGTCTTTCTTGGGCATCGTAGATTTTTGCATCCAAGTCATCATTACCGGTGGTGGAGAAAGGCGTTCAATGGGAACTCGGAAGAAGGTAGAGCTCCTTCACCTTTGACGGGTGATCAACTTTTTGAAAAGGTAAAGGATTTGAATATCCAATTCGGTAAACCTTTTGCGAGAGATATTGTCACAAGAGGGTGGAAGAAAAGGTCGATTTTCTTTGAGTTGCCATATTGGAAATCATTATATGTAAGACATTTCCTCGATGTGATGCACGTTGAAAAAAATATCCGTGATAGTGTCATTGATACGTTACTCAATGTGCCAGGGAAGACTAAAGATGGCATCAATGCAAGGTTGGACTTGGTTAGTATGGGAATAAGAAGAGAATTGGGACCGACGAAGAAGGGTAAAAGTACATATCTTCCTCCTAATCGCTTACACTCTATCTAGAAAAGAAAAAAATTGTTTTTTGTAAGTTTCTTGAAGGAGTTAAGGTTCCGGAAGGGTACTCTTCAAACATTAGGAACCTCGTATCGATGAAAGATCTCAAGTTAAAAGGTCTAAAGTCCCACGATTGTCATGTTCTCATGGAGCAGTTGATACCCATTGGTATACGGTCTATTTTACCTAACAAAGTGCGGGGGCCTTAACTAAACTCTGTTTCTTCTTCAAGGCAATTTGCGGCAAAGTGATTGACCCCGGGAAGTTGCCATCATTGCAAAGAGAAATTGTTGTGACTTTATGCGAGCTTGAGATGTACTTTCCACCTTCATTCTTTGACATAATGGTTCATCTAACCATTCACCTTGTTAGAGAGACACAACTGTGTGGGCCAGCTTATATGAGATGGATGTACCCGATTGAGCGTTATATGAAGATATTAAAAGGGTATGTGAAAAACCGATCACGACCAGAAGGTTGTATTGTTGAACGGTATATTGTCGAAGAAGTCGTTGAATTCTCATGTCGAATACCTATCCAATGCTGATTCTATAGGGCTGCCAAAGTCTCGTCACACATGGAGAATGATCATATTTAATTATTTATACATACATGATTTGTTTCTTGCTATTATTTTTGTTAGACTTTGTTAATGCTTGATTTGAATTCTGTTTCTTGCTACAATAGTATTTACCTAATTAGTCTGCTGTATCCCAATGTAAAAGTAGTAGTCTTTGTGGTGGATATACATGTGATGTATTACTCTGAGAGGCTTTGGATCACATTTCGACACATTACTTTGGTGTTGTCTTGGTCTCATGAAAAACAAAAGGGAGGTTGTAAATGTAGATTAATTGTAGATGTATGTTGGTTTTTCGATTTTGGTTTCTTAAGGATTGAGATCTTATTTGCTGCACTTTGATTTTGTCTTACTTCGTGTGAATTTGAATACTTTAGAAACAGTGGTGTACTTATATCCTGGTTATATATATAGTTCGTGTATAGAGTGTTGCACTTTGATTGTGTATTACTCGTGTGTTTGCTTTAGCAAAACACATGCAGTGCTGCATTGAACACTTATATTTGAACACCTATATATATTTTGAACACATTTTGAACAATTGTGTTGACTGCAACAATTGTGGTTTTTTTGTGTAGTTCAATATGCAGGAATAATGGATGTAAAAGTTAAGAAATAAAATTAAAAAAAAAGGGCTTTAGATAGCGTTTCCGTGTACAAACGCTATCTAAAGTCACCTATTAATAGCACTTCCTAAATGCTATCTTTGCTAACGAGTTTTAATAGCGGTAGCATAGATAGCGGTTACAAACGCTATTAAAAGGCATACGGAAACGCTATCTAAAGTCTAATCTGTTGTAGTGAAGGGCAGACCTTATCGGTGACGCTGTTGTGTTGGTAGCCAGGGGACCATCCCCTATGGAGTGTAGCATGTCCTATCTTTATAGGTCTTCGACTCTTACTCTTGGCCGATTGATTTGCTTGGCCAAAGATGGATTGCTCGACCTTGGATCTTCCTTGGGCCTTATTGGGCTTGGTTTTCATATGTGGTCCAGAACAAAAAGCATTAAAAGAGAAAGAAAAACCATGGGTGATATGATTGTTTTTTTGTGTAATTAACTGAAACATATAAATTAAAAGTAGAATAAACTCATTTATACTCTACCAGACAACTTTGTTTATCGTGGTTGTCGAGAGAAAATCAAGATTGTTCCATCACACGATTTATATTTTCACTGTGTTTCCTATATTAATATATAATCATCCCATAAAACTTTTTTAGAGTAAATTTATTTGGATTTTAATTTATATGCATTGTTAATGTAAATATTTTTTACATCGATAATCAATCACAAACTTTAAAATTAATTTATTTTAAAAACGAGTAAATAAAAATATATTTATTTTTAAATTTTAGTTAAGATTTACAATTCACTTGTTTCATTTAGGTTTCTTTTGCTTTTGTTTCTCGAATACCATATAGAATTAAGAGTTTTTTTTGGAATAAATATACTCTTAAAAATTAATATAATTAATAAAATAAAATCAGAGCCTTCACTAATGTACCATATTAATTGAGTGAGCTTCGACTCAAGAATTGCGTAGTCGCAGCGCAAGATTGATATGTACCTGCTCATTAAATAAGTGAAATCAATTATCTAACATTATTCTTAAGATAATGTAATTATTGACATCAATGTCCCAACTCTGAAAACTCCATGCAGGCTTGATGAGCAATTGAATACTTAAAAATAATTTTTTTGTAATAATTATTCACCTAATCAAAACACGTCTCAATCATCAATACTAGTTTATACATTTCCTATCAACCCCATTATATGAATACATATAATTGATACCTCAATTAAGATCGTTGGGGGTGAGGTAGCTCAATTGGTTTGAGTTAAAGGTATAAGGAGATAAGAAACTTAAAGATCTATGGTTCAAATCCTGACAAATGAAAAAAACTAATATAACATTTAACTTACTAACATTAGTCTATATATAAAAAAAAAATCACTCTCATTTTTGTACCTAATACATTTATTGTATGAGTTTAATTTTTATGCATCGTGAGTGGTCTAGCTTGCTAGCATACGATAGAGTGTGAGACGTTTTATTTAATGGAATTTCAATTATAGAGAAAAAAATGCATCGTGAGTGTAAAATTCATTATATTGTCAATCAATTACAAATCATGGTATGTAGGATTTTTAAGACAATCAGGATAAAAGTCAAATATTTTTATTTATATAATAATTTATGATTGATTAACAATATAAAATATCTTTACATTAAAAATGCATATCAATTAAATCTTTATTCTATTTCAAACTACATTATATTTCCATACTTTCCCACAAATCAATCCATGGTATATACTGAGTGTGAAAGGCAGGTATGAAAAAAAAAAACAAAAACAAAACAAAAAACCTTCCCTGCCCATGGATAAAACATAAACAAGGTATCAGAGAACCATTGGACATGCTCCAGGGAAAAGAATAATCCACGTTTGTCACCTACGTTGTTTTTATCAACATAGCTCCTTTGTCTATGTCAATTAACAACTAGATCAATTAATTATTATGAAGATATAGAAACCAAAATTCCGGGGAATGTAAATTGGCTTACCATAATTTAATAAAGAAATCTGCGGATATAACTTATAAATGTTGGCAAGCTTCTGTCCTTACTTTGTTGTAAGTATGCATGTTTTCATCAAATATATCGATCTCTACATCGATGATTTCTAAGACATCTTTTTCGTCGTTTTTATAATTAATTTGATGTGGAAAAGAGCATTTGCAATGTGTAAGGACTACGAATTTAATTAATTGACTGAAAATTTGAAGCTTAGCTCGTGTTTGATATTCTGGTTTCTGTCTCTTTGTTTTATTCTAAGCCTGTGGGAACTGTAAAATTCAACATAGACAAAGGACAAAATATAATTTTTCTTTGGTGAATATGACTGCTTCAAGCAATTGTAAAAAAACCTTATTACCTTACAAAAATATTGTGAAAGTGTATGACTTGAGATAGCGATGGCAACTGGACGGGGCAAGTGCGGGGAGTATGCTCTTGCTCCTCGTTCTTGTCTCTCATTTTCTTCTTGTCCCTGTCTTTGATTCCCATCAGGGGAAGTATTTGTCCTCATCCCCATTCTCAGCCTCTCGTGGGATCCCAAAAACGCAATTGGTGCAAATCTAAACCCCAGTTTTCTCACCATCAATGCTCATATTTTCTTCAAATGCAATTTCCCCTTTAGATTGCATTAAATACTCTCAATGACCCTTTCTATACTTAGTTTTCGATTTTTCAGAACCCTAAGTGACAAACCCCACAAGACCATTGTGAGGAATCTCGAAGTAAAACCCTTTTGCAAATTTGATATCTCAATCACTATTCACGAGGATTTGGGAAAGATATGAAAAATGAGGAAATAGATGAATTTGTAGTGATTGTGGATGCCAATGTGGGTATGACAAGTTTCGTTGTCGCGGCCATGAGGTTTTGAGTTGTGGCATCCAAGTCTGTTTTCAAGAATTTGTAAAAATATATATATGAACAGATTTATTTTAAGTTTATTTTATTAATTTAACAAAATAATTAATATGTGTGTGAAATTACTAAAATAAGTACCAACTTGTGGTTGGTCCGAGTGGTAACGAGCTTGGGCCCCTTAATCAAGTGATCGGGGGTTCGATTTCTGACTCTTACGTATGGAGAAAACTTGGTTGGGAAAGGTCAACACTTCAATATCGTCCAGTACATCGAGGGATTAGTCTCCGTAGTTGCGCGCGATAACACCCCGAGAGACCAAAAGAAATTACTAATATATATATATATATATATATATATATATATATATATATATATATATATATATATAAGGTATGTGTGTAATGTTCTCGGGGATGAGAATCCAGTAGGACAGGGAGTATGGTCCCCATCTTCAAATTGCCTTTGGGGGATTATCTCTCTTGTTATCGTCCTCCTCCATGCTCCCTAACTTGAGACCTTTCCATTAATGGATAGAAATTTGTTTTGTCCCCATTTTCTGTACCAAATCTTTTTTCATCTAATTAAAATATGACAAGTATACTTTTTTTTTAATTTCTTTTAAAAAAGAAACAGTACATTATAAATCTTTACTCTTGGGATAGGAAGTGAGACATGAATTTGTGATAGAGGATTTCTATCCTCCATCTACGGCAAGATTTAGAATGAAATAATCTTTTAACTCTTTTGGGAAGATCACCAGCAAATTTTGATTTTTTTTTTCCCATTCCATGTACATGTATTTTTAAATAATGGAATATATTGAGGAGGCCATAAGGATACTCTTAGTTAATGCCGTTGCTCTTATGGTAAGCTTGAATCTAGGTTAACTCGGCAAAAACCCTGTTTTATGTCATTACTAGCTACTTTGGCATATTTTTTATATATGAAGATACTTGGTTTGTTTCCTTCAATCATATGGATCAAATGAGGCGCAGAGAGTTGGCTCATGATGATAGTATTTTCTCTTGTTCTGTATAAATAAATATATGTCTTAAGACTAACATAAAGGCTGCCCTTAAAAAAATTTGAGCATAGAACTACATCTATACGGATATACCGTGATGTTCTGAAGATTTGAAAGCTAGTGACCAAATTTAAGTGGTTAGTTAGTTTGTGAAGGAAAAAGGAAAAAATAAAATTAAAGACAAACTCCCTGATAAGATCACAAAACTAAGATTGACCCTTTATTTATGTTCCTCATAAAAGAGGAATTAAAGATACTAATTACGGAAATGAAGGAAATTAATGTAGGCCTTTTCCTAATATAGTGAGGCGGGAATGGATTCCTTGCACTGAAAATTTCTTGTAGTGGGATCCTGACTCTTGAAAAATAAAGGGTAGGAGGATTTTCAATAATGAAAAAAAAAAAAGGAAATGATGTTTAAGGGTGGAGATTTTAGAACCCGAGAAAACCGGAAAAAAACAAAAAGGAGAGACTCCATTCCCACAGTTACGCAGATTATTAGTGAAATTATACTAAGAAAATACTTTTTACCTTTATTACATTTTAATTAACATTTTTTATATAATGAGGCCAAAAATTACTGTACTACCAATTAACAACCCTAGACAATGTACCAGCCTAGGTAGCTATGGTTATGTCGGTTTATGTTCGGAAATCAACTAGCTAAAGTCCATTATAATCAATAGTAACCTGAAATTTTTCTTTGTAAAATATCCTTATACTATATGAATCAAAAAAAGACCCTTGTCTACTTCTTTTTTTTTTTTATCTAGTATATATAATAAGTATATATTGTTTGAATGCAAATGAACAGGTGAAGTATGAATATAAAGTGTCTATATGACAAGAAATTTGATTCCTTTAATTAAAGCTTTGAGTTCGAGTTTTATAAATGAAAACAATAGATGCTTTGAAAGTTTTTCGCTTTTAAATTGATCTTCCCAATTTAACTTGAGTCAATCGGAATCCAATATAATTTTTATATATCGAGGATCTTGTACTAAAAATAAAAGTTCTATGTTGAAGTTTGTTAAAATTAAAGAGGGGAAGACCATAACACAAATAGTCAGTTTTTGCACATACATGAGTCAAACAATCTGTGGATATATATGACCAATGAATTAAATGCAAGAAAGAGAGAAATTAATTATTGCTTAGGATATTACAATAAATAGCAAGAAGTTGCATTTACCTTGTAGTTGTCTTCATATGAGCATTATATATAATTATATAAGGCCAAACAAGACCTCCTTCCAATGATGGTATCATGGCAGCAATAGCTTTCTAATTTCTCAACAGAAACCAAGGAGAACTCCCTGTGTTTCTTTTGTCTTCCTCTAAGGGTAGAGTGGATTCTTCTTTTAGAGTTCACCAAAAAAACAAGTTCCAGCTTTTTAGTTAAGTCCAGCACCAATAACAAGAAAAAGATAGATCAGAGAAGACACACAGAAGCTTCTATTAACTTCTTTTTACAGTCTTTCTTTTGTTCAAATGTCAAATATTTCAGGTGATGAAGGAAGCTTCTCCTCAGGTAACACTGGGGAAGAAGTTCATCAAGAAAATGAGCAGCAACAGCTACAAAACAACCTCCATGGCTCAAGTACAGGACCATCTGGTGCTTGTAATAGCAATGACTCCACTAATCAACAGCAGCAACAGCCAACCAATAAGAAGAAAAGAAACCTACCTGGAACCCCAGGCAAATATTCAACTACCCTTAAGCTTCAATATTTGTTCCTTCACAATAGTTACAGCCTAACAAACCAGAATTTTATGTTTGAATTACTTTCAATATAGAAAAAGCTCACTGTGGCTATGAAATTTAGTTCACTTATGGTTATTAACTTATTTTGGAAGGTGGAAACTTAAGAAGTCTAAGTGCTTTTGCTAAGTTGAATTGTGCTTTGAAATGATAATGATGTATACCAGTAACTGGCTCTACTGGTCAAATTCTAGGCAGTCCTTTGCATTGCAAGCTTAAACATTGAATTATAGTTTGGTAGAAAGTAGTTTCTGCTTTAAGTAGTGATAACAGTAACTGTAAACAACTGTTGCTTTAGTAAAATTATTATTATCACCTTTATTTCTGACAAGAAATTCTAACATGCTATTAATTTTAAACAACCTTATATAAATTTTTAAGTCACTAATTTAAAATCAATTGTAGAGATTCTTCCTAAAACACTCATTTATTGTGCTCCAAGAGCATTCAATAGCATCATGAAATAAAATTTCATGATTCAAATTCTATGCATACTCTTACTGTTCTAAAATGATTAATCTGCTTAGTCTTTACTGATTTTCAGAAAAGGGACTAAGACTATAGTCTATAAGATAGATAGATAGATAGATAGATAGCTAGCATATTACTATTATTTGTCAAAGTTCTGCTAATGGATGTATTGCATGAAATAGATCCTAATGCTGAAGTCGTGGCTTTATCACCAACCACATTAATGGCAACAAATAGATTTGTCTGTGAGATATGCAACAAGGGGTTTCAGAGGGACCAAAACCTTCAGTTACACCGCAGAGGTCACAATCTTCCTTGGAAACTCAGGCAGAGAACAAGCACTGAGGTGAAGAAAAGGGTGTATGTGTGCCCTGAGCCTTCATGTGTCCATCATAACCCAGCTCGTGCATTAGGAGACCTCACTGGCATCAAAAAGCATTATAGCCGAAAACATGGAGAAAAGAAATGGAAATGTGACAAGTGCTCTAAAAGATATGCAGTCCAATCTGATTGGAAGGCCCACCAGAAAACCTGTGGTACCAGGGAATATAAATGTGATTGTGGAACCATATTTTCCAGGTACAAAACCTTGACATTTTCAACTCCATAAAAAACACACATGGCATGTGGCATAACATGAATTTTACATAGAGAACATTATTCTTTACATTTAAATCTTCCAAGGCAGAAAATTAAACTCAGGAATTAGCAATAAGATATTCATATACCACTTTTATACTAGTAATCAGTGTGCAAATAATTGATGATCAATATGTATTATGTGATGATTGAGGATAGTAATTGATTACCACTATCTGATGATTGATGTATTATGTGGCAATTAGTATATGATATACAAAAATGTTACTTGTACATCCAGACACCGTATAGCATGGTTAATGAGTGTACAAATCTTACCACTATCGGATTTGTGGTCCATGATGTACGAACTTTGATTAATGTTGTCAAAATATCATATGTTCAAATATCGTTGTTGTATAATATATGGTGATAAGCATGTATTATATGGTGATTGGTGTAAAAGTGGTGTGCAAATTTTAGTATGGGAATAAGAAACCTACAGTACTTAAATAGTTAAACCATTAAAATGTCTTCTTACATGTTAACCAATTTCTCTGAATCTTGCAGGAGAGATAGTTTTATCACCCACAGAGCATTCTGTGATGCATTAACTGAAGAAAACAACAGAGTGAACCAAGGATTAACAAGTGGCATGCCACCACAAAACTTGCAAAATCAAATGCCTGATCTTATGTCTACCATGCCTCTAAATGCTAATTCCAACAACACAGCATCAGAATTCAATGACTATGATCCTAAGAACACATTCAAATCTCTCCCCCAAGAACTTGTCCCAATACCATTCAAGTCCATCAGTATGAGTGGTGGCATGTTCTCCACTAGTGCAGGTGCACTTTTTGGTGGCCCAAAAACCATGTCTCCCTCTTCTTCAAGCCTTCAGCTCAGTTCCAACAATACCCCTGGCTTCAATTACTTCCAAGACACAAAAAATGGGGGTCTAGTTTCTGGCTCACCAAACATGTCAGCAACAGCTTTGCTACAAAAAGCAGCTCAAATGGGTGCCAGTGCAAGCAACAGCATTAACTCCCCCATGATGCAAAAAAGCTTTGTTAGTAGCATGGCTGGTCCTGATCATGTTTCTTCCACTAGATCACCATATTCTGGTGCTCTAACACCTTCATATGAACACTTCCATACACAACCTGATCAATCTACCATTGCTGGGGTTAGTGGTGCTGGAGCATTCACTAACCAATTGTTTCAGAAAGGCCAGCAAGAAGTGTCACAACTATTTGATACCACTACTACTACTACAAACACTGCTGCATCTGCAATGAATGATATTGGAATGTTCAGCCAAATGTTCATGGGAAGTGATCACAACACAGGATTGATGAAGAATGTGGAGCAAGAGGTCAGTACTAGTGAGAGTTTGATCCATGGAATAGATGTAGCTGTAGATGGTAGTCATTCAATGGAGCCATCAAAGTTTGGAGGGAGTGACATGACAACTGTTCATGACTTCTTAGGCATTGGTGGTTCAACTTCAAGGGCAGTGAATTTGCATGAAGCACAGCAACATCAACAACAACAACAAAGAATGGAAGCATTAAGCCAACAGAGGTTGCAAATTATGAATCACTTTCATCACCAACTTCCACATGGGGATTCAGCTATGGAGAAACCCATTTGGGATGTTTGAGAATTGACATAAACCATGTTCCTTTTAAACTTTTTAAAATAAAAATAAAAAGCATTGTTACTTTCAATTGAATTTTTCAAACTTGGAAATTAGAAAGCTTGTGTGATTCTAATTACAGAATTGGCCAGGAAAGTGTCTTAGTGGTTAGAAGTTGACTTGTGGATTTTACACAAATTATTTAGCAAGTGAATCACTATTTTGATTCTTTAAATTGTAGGGCAATAGCAAATTCATCTCTCGAATTAAGAAATAAGCAAAAATCTCACAAATTGGAAAACGTTTGTTATGTTATAGTCTCCAAATTGAAAAATATCGTCAAATTGATCTAATTTGATGGGCTAGTTTGAAAAACATTAAAATTTTATACATCATTAACCAAGTTGTTGATTAACAAGTTACTCATTTACTACAGCATCCATAAATCAAGTCCAACGTATCATTAACCACAACTTTAAATGTAATTAATCAGCTTTCGCCAATTATTGGATTTCATATGTTCAAAGAACATTTTTGAATCAATAATCTCTCATAGATATTCGAAATGAAATTCATCCAACTAATAATAATGGAGAACCTTACATAACCAAACGGAGGGTATTTCCGTCATTTGACGTTCGCCTTAACCGTTTCTTCGCAGTTCAGGGGCCAAAATGCCAAATAATGCTTAACCCTATTTAGATCACTTCCATTCTATTTATACAACAGAATCCACGCTTCCTTCTCTGCTTCTGAAACTCGCGTCCTCTCACTGCGCACTGGACTCGTCACATTGGTAAATGGCTTCTTATTCATCTTCATTTTCTTGTGTTATTTGTTGTGTTTGGTTTTTGAAGGCGATGATGTTGAGAACTACCTATTTTATGAGGGAAATGAAAATTGTCCTTTATGATTATAAAATTACCAATGGATCCTTCTGAGCCTTTTACTCTTTTCTTCGTATTTTTGGTTTCGTTTGTGCCTTGAGGTTGTGTTGCAGATCGGGTAGATATTATTAGAATTGCAGCATTCTTCTGAATTTTTTATATTTAGAGAAAATAAACAAAAGGAGACGCAATAGAATAGAAAGAGACATTGAGGTGATGATATCCTCTTCCGAATTTATGAGTGTCGACTGCAATAAAATTAGACTACAATTATCTGATCAATGGATCTCGCACATTCATCCCAACCGGAAGAAATTCATTTTTTAATGTTTATTTTTATCATATTTTTTATATTTAATTTTATTTTAAGTGTTTTTTCCCCGAAGAATTTGAGATATCTTTCAATATTTAATTGGTTTAAATATGAAATTCATATTTCAAAATATAAAATTTTATTTTGGGTCTTATTAAATATTTTATTCAAGTTTTCAAATTATATTATAGTTTTAAGTGGTATTCAGAAGAGCTTATTATCAACTTATTTGGTTTTATCTTATCATACAACACAAGCACTCAAGAAGGGTAAGGGTATATAGGAGAGCTTACACTTACATAAATATAAATAGCTTATTTTCTTCAATAAGTTGTTCTTAGCTTATTGTCGTAAGCTTCTATTAAGTTAGAACTCTCTTCTTCTCTCTATTTAGGGTAGAACTCTTTCCCCTCCTTCTCCTACTTATCTTATATGTAATCATTCAAATATCTTTTTTTTTTCCTTGCATGGAAACACAAGTTTGGATCCCAATTAGAATTTTAGAAAGTATCCATCAGTGGATTTTGTAGAAATTAATCCTATAGAAAGTATTCGTGGGTGATTGATTTCGGTTTGCACTAGTGTCAATAGATCCTCTATCTATCTCATAGTAGCCTCTACATAAAGTTGATATATTGATGTAGGCCATTTGAAGAATCATATTTTTTTTATACAAATTGAAGAATCATTTTCAATGTTTAGTTTATTGATAAAGCATCAAAAGATAAGGAATTATCTAACTGTTTATATTTGGTTTTGGTTGTGCATCTTTATTGTTGCTCTGCTTATACTATATACCACCATAGGAAATGACATAGATATGTATATGTTGGTATGGTATATCTATCTTTAGAATGAGATTTAATGAATTGTGATTGAAATCATTAGTGTTCATATGATTGTTGCTTGTCACAGTCTCCATTAATGATCTTTGTATTATGTTAGAATGATCTCTAAAATGGTTTCAAACCAATTTGAAGAGAATAAAAATAGTCTTGTATGTGGAAAACATCTCAAGGTTTCAAACCTACACTTGCCAAACCAAAAACCTACACTTGCCAATTGCTTGACATGCGTAAACAATTGTCAGGGTTGGGGTATGGTGTTAAGAATCACATAATTAGTATCAAATCAAACTGATGAAATCAAAGACAAGTAGGCCATTAATGGGTTAAAGAGATTATTGATGGACATGATATTCGTTGTTATTAACAATTCAGGATGAGAAAACATATATTTTTAAAATTGTGTAATGTTTTTAAATGTAGTTATGGTCTATAACTAACAAGGGGCATGAGAATTCATGAACAGGTTGAGATTTTCTTATATGTGTGAGCATAGTCAGACTCAATTCGTAATGCGGTTGTGTTAGTACAACCAAACTCAATTTGTTTAATGCAGAGAATAAATTTGAATAAGTGTGCCGATGGCAGGGGACACAATTGAGCCTGATTGTCTTAACACACAAGAAAATCCCAACCTATTTATGAATTCTCATGCCCCTTATTGGTTTTAGACTATATTACTTTCCAAACATTTCACAATTGTAGAGTCACATGTTTTCTCATCCTGAACTGTTAATAATAACAAATATAATATTGATTGATAATCTTTTAAACCCATTCATTACCTATTTAACTTTGATTTCATCAGTTTGATACCTATTATGTGAGTCTCACCACTATACTCCAACCCTCGCAATTGTTTAAGCATATGTCCAAGTAAGCAACAAAGTTAGGAGCATTATTAATATTGCTGCCAGTAACAGTAGTTTCAATGTTTAAGTTTTCAATTATACGATCAAATTGGTCACACATTCGGTGCCCAACACTACCTCTCTTATTATTGGCCTCGACCAGAAGAACTTGGATCAAGTCTTAAACCCTCTCATATTCTTCCCATTGCAAACCTAGATCCTCAACACCGGACTTTTCAGTCATTGGTGTATATATTTCATTTTATTTCTTTCTCCAACCTCTTCTGGGTCCTCAGCTGGGTGCCAATGCACCATAACCATTGGCCACAATATTTTTAAAAAAGTTCTCTATCTTGTTCAAATTTCTTGGACCTTCCTTTTTGAACTTTGCAACCGGGACATATATCGATAATTACATTAAAGATATGAAACTACCTTAATCTTGGTCTCCCACAACTCTTCACTTGTCACAATAGTTTGTTTATTATAACCAATACCACTCACTTTTGCAATAAGTTTTGCCCATTCCTGCTAGTTTTTCTCAAAATATCCCATTTATTTTCCATTTGCTTGTACTCATGAGATAAGCCTGTTTGTTCATTAAATCTCTTGATCAATTTTTCCCACCCTACTTTATTAAAAGTGAGTGTGTTGCCTATTCTCAGCCTGCATTGCAGCACTTAGCAAATATGTCATAATTTTTATCTTTCCAATTAGCTTTCGGATGTCTTCCACTACCACTACTATTTTCATTTCCTTCAACTTGGTTTGAAACCATTTTAGAGGTCATTTTAACATAATACAAACAGAGGAGTCATGGAGACCGTGACAACAAACTGTTATAGGAACACTAAGGATTTCAATCACAATTCCTTTCAAAACCAATGTTCTGATGCTAACATTGAAAATGGTTCCTGCCAATGGCGTACCTCAACTATGCATGGAGGTTACTGTGAGAGATAGCAGATCTATTTCCCCTATTGACACTAGTGCAAATCAAAATTAATTCACCAATGAATACTTTTTATACGATTAATGTCTCACAAAATCCACCAATGAGTAGTTTCTCACATGTTGTCAACAAATCCTAGAAACATATTAGGCAAAGGTATTGCCATCTATTGGGAAGCACTAAGAAATTTGCATCCCAAAGCAGAGGATCATTTAAAAAGAAAATTTAATCATATGTCATCAAGGTGGCTTGATGGTTTGGGGGGAGGGACATAGGGTTTGGAGTGATAAGGAGGTTGTGGGTTCAACTCCCCCCACTAACATAACAAATACTAACAAATCTAACATTTGCCTATCAAAAAAAAAAAAAAAAACCTTGTGTCTCCATGATAGTGGCAGCGAAAGAGAAAGGGGTATTTGAATACTTACATACAAGATAAGCATGGAAAAGGAGGAAGGGTAGGGGTTCTAGCCTAAACACTAAGCAGAGAGAGTAAGAGAGTTCTAACCTAAAACAAATGTGTGGATGACGAATAGAAGTGCCAATGGCAGAGGGAGGTGCTGCTAGGAGGATGGTGAACGACAAACAGAGGCTGCAGAGAGGTCAGAGGGGTGTTATGCTAGGGTTCAAAAAAGGAAAAGGGGTGTTGTGTTGTGCTCGGTTGACAGTGAGGCTAGACCTTCTTGCTTGATCATGTAATTCACTAGAAAAAACAGAGAGAAGTGAGGGTGGGACTTGAATAGTGGACTTCTCTCATGTCATGACTCCCACATAAGCTTATTTCTAGCGAACCTTTTGGAAATAAGCTAAAAACATATTACTGGAAAAAATGTTATTATTATAAGCTTTCACAAACAGTCTTCTTAAGTGCTTATATGATAAGATAAGCCCATATAAGTTGAGAATAAGCTCTTGCAAACGCCATCTTGATTAAAGTGTTAATCCAAACGCAACCTTGGATTTTGTGGTTAGTGAGTGTGCTTAAATGCAGCCATTGACACAAACTTCCCAGGATACACAAAACCGCTCCTTGAAAATTTCCGTCTATTTCATATTTTGTTATCTCAATCAGAAATTAAAATCCAAAGCACAAAATTCACGGGTATCCAATTTCAAATGGCCACAAAAATTATATTTTTCTTCCACTGGCTTGTGGGTTTCAATTTCAAAGCAAGATGTGGCTGACAACAGGTTAGTAGATAGTTTAGAAATGTAATGATATTTACCTTGAAATGAAGTGGAGTAACACACTTCTGTTAGAGATTAATCCAAAATTCGAGGAGAAAAATCTGTGTTGCAGCCGCTGAGTGGGTGTTCGTTTTGGGTGGGTTTTAGGAGAGAAGGGAGAGGCATCTTTCCTTCGTTTGGCAGTTTTAAATCAAGGGAATGGATTCAGGGATTTTCAGCTCTTATGAATGAGGTACTACGGCCCTTGAGAAAATTTGTTCTGGGATTGTTTGATGACATCCTAGCATACAGTAGAACTGAGGAGGAGCATTTGAGGGATTCAAGAGTGGTGTTACTTACAGCTGTTAAGGGATCCAGCCTCTTTGCCAATAGGAAGAAGTGCTGTTTCGGCCAAAGGCAGCCGGAGTATCTGGGTCATTTGATCTTTGCTGAAGGAGTATTGGGTTATCCTAAGAAGCAGGAAGTGATGTCAGTTTGACCAACACCTTCAGACATAAAGGGGTTGAGAGGGTTCCTTGGCCTAACAGGATTATAGGAGATTTGTTAGGGACTATTGCAGAATTGCCAAACCCTTGACTCAACTCTTGAAGAAAGATAGTTTTCATTGGAGACAAGAGGCACAGTCAGCCTTTGATGCTTTGGAAGCTGCTATGACTAAGGCTTTGTTTGGCAAGTCCAATAAGCTAGCTTATAATTTATTTGACTAGCTTATAACTTATAAGCTTGTTTGACTGAAATAGAGATGTTTGGTAAACAAGCTTATCTCATTAGTTTATAGCTTTTTTTTATGAGCTAATTTATTTAGCTTATGGCTTATTGACTTTTCTCTCATTTTTATCCCCATCCATTTAATGAAATTCTCACTTTACCATGTCTATCATAAATATGTCATTTTACATTTATAAGCTAGTCCAACCGCTAATTTTATCAAACACTTCAAATTCAATCAGCTGGCTTTTCACCTATCAGCTATAAGCTATCAGCTAAAAATTAGCTTATCAACTATAAGCTAGCTTATCAGCTATTTTTTGCCAAACAGAGCCTAAATTGCCAACCTTTGGCAGCTCCTATCATTTTTCAAACTTAGTTCTGCCATTTCCTTTTTACTTGTGCACTTCACTATCTTGTAATTTTCATAGATCTGTTTCCAGAATACAAAAGCGTTAGGGAAAATAAGGCTTTATGCTTGTAATTATGAGGTTTGTGTCTTCCTTTGGTGATAATTGAGCCAAGGTTTGATTTCGTATAGCAGGTGCATGAAATATCAATGAATTCTTTCAATAGTTTTCATCTGAATCAACATTCAATTAAGCTTTACTCCTGCATTTGTGAGGTGGATTCCTTTTGGCAGGAAATTCCTAAACAAATAGTCATTGATGAATCAATTGTCATCATGAATAAGTTGTTAGAGTTTGGGAGGAAAGCCCTATTATATGTCTATGTGCTGCATGAAATATTAATAATTAATTTTTTCATGTGCTTTGCTAAATCAACATTCAAATAAGTTTTACTTCTGCTATTTCTGAGGTGGATTCCTTTTTGCAGGAAATTCCTAAGCAAATAGTTGATGATCTGTCAACATGAATAAGTTGTTAGAGTTTGGGAGTATTGAAATTATAAAATATATGGGCACATTGCTAAAGCCCATTTGCTGTAACTAAGCTTAGGCCCATTGTGCAGAAGCGGATTAGCTTGAAGCTAGGCTATATAAACATGTACGGTGTACAACACATTATGGTCAGGCTCCGACGATTCTTGATTACGTTTTCATCTTTACCGATTCTCTCAGTTTATCGTGGTATCATGAGGCTCCGCACCAGGCTCAGCTGCGAGTTCAAATTCGCGGCGACAATCCGCCCGGCCAGTGCGGCTCAAGACCTCATTTCCGGAGGTTGCGGAGAGCCTTCCCCCTCCTCCTCACTCCCTTTGATCACCTCTTCTGTAAAGCATTGGTCGGAGAACTTCCTGCTATGGGAAACCTTGAGGTCGGAAAAATTGTCATCGTTAACGTAAACTCCTTCTTCTTCGTAAGCCCTAGTATTCCACCCAGGTGTACAACAACGAGCAAGATCGGAGTACTGAATATTCAATCAGCTTATTAGTTATGCATTTGGTGCAAGATCGGATACTATTTTACATGGCTCCTAAGCTAAATTCATATGTGCCTTAGCGCTTCATCAGCGCAAGCAATGTTGTGATTGGGGACAAGGTGCACAAATTCTTTCACTCACATCTGCCTTCAGATCGTCAATTACGCTCAGGATGAAGAATACAAGAAAGGTTGCGTTGGTCTGCAGCGAATATCTCATGCGTATTCGAGCTAGTTGTTTGCTGCTAAGCGATCGGTGATCATGTTTTGAGCAAGATCACATAAATCAGTGTTGAAGGCTTGCACGAAGAATTCAACTTCGTTCATCATGATGATCTTGCTCGTGTAGATCCTGTGTCTAGGTGGATGATGTTTGAAGCCTGCTGTTCGCTCCTGAATGCTCAATTTGGGAGGTCTGGGCAAGATCTCTCCTCGTCTTCTTCGGTTTCTCTCGAATTTGGCTCTCCTCTTGATTCGATTAACACGCCTACTCATTCTCAACCTCGGTTCGAGGTGGGATTGAGCCATGCAGTGGCTACCTAACCTAGCAAGAGGGCGTGTGGCTCGTCGCTTGGTAGGCTGTGGTTCATGAGGCCAGCAATGGTGGTTGGTGCTGACCTTATTTTGTCACCATTTATAAATACTATACGCTGCCTGTAATTATTTGACACGATTTGAACATGACTTTGTTCTCACCCCTCCTACTTTCCTCAACACCTCAGGGACACAATTTTCCTCAAGAGCTTCTTGAACTCGCTCAGCTGGGTCGCTTGCCTCCCGAACCACCTGAGTTCATCACAGTCAACCATACGCATGTGTGTTGCTCGATCCTATCAGTGTCCTCGGACTCAGTATAGTTTACCGGGGAATTTTAGGTCAATCGGTGTGGTATCCCGGACTCGGGAGCTTCTCATGACTCCCCGCTGCGGATCCTCGGAAAACATGACTAAATGGCACTATTTTGGAGGCCGGGGACCAGAAGTTATGCATGGGGAGCAGACGAGTCTTCACATTCATTCCAAAGCCCAATTCCTCTAAAGTCACCTCTTCTAATCACCCTTTTTCCCATCTTGTCTTTAAATAATTTACTCTTAATTCACAACTTTGTAAATCTGAATCTCTGTCTAAATTTGCTAGGGACAACAGTATCTTTGATTCCCGTGTATACATTTTGTTAAATCACTGGGGATGCTGCCTGAATCATTCTTGAAGGTTCTCTAGGCGGTGATGAGGCTGTGTGACTCATACATCAATGTACTCAGAGTCCTCTCTTTGTCTCGACAAGTAGTTCCTCTTTGCAACTCTAATGTCAAAACCTCTGTCTTTCGGTCAATATGTACCTGAAATCTTATTTCAATTCCTTTGTGACCTTGCTTTGATAGGTTAGGCCATACTCATACTCTTTTGCTATAAAAATGGTTATGCAATTGTGTAATGTTCCTGTTCAAACAAAATAAATGCGAACTTTGTTACGCTTGTTTAAGGTAAGTCTCAAGACTTTTTGCCACTCTCTCCCCTTATACATACCCTGACTTTTTGAGTTAATTCACTGGACCTGCAGGGTCCGGCACCTTTAACATCTTCAAGTATGGCTACTCCTACTGCCTGCCTTTGTTGATACTGCCTAGAGTATTCTTGGATTTACTTCCTAAAGAAGAAATTTGATTCCTACAGCTGCTTTAAACAATTTCGTACCTTGGTGGAAACTTCGTACTAACTGCCCGGTATTAAGGCTCTCCCGATCGATTGGGAGGTGAATTTGAGATGCGTTCACGTCCTTCTTTAGAACAGGTATTGTCCATAGCGCGCGCTGCCCGAAAATCAAAATGGGGTTATTGAAAAGCGTGACAAATTGTTGAAATGGGGTTGACTTGCTATGACCCTCTCTGATGACTTTATTGGGATCACGGCTTCACCATGAAACATTCATTTGTTGCGAGACTGCTTGCTGCCACTTTCAACCTTTTCCTACTCCTTTGCATGCCTACTAACAACCTTGTTCATTATTCTACTCTTAGGACCTTTGGTTGTGCTTGTTTCCCTTCCTCGGACCTTACAACAACCTGGAGATTCCAGTATAGGTCCGATGGTGTGTTTATTTGAGATGTCTCCCCTCGGCATAAGGCCTGAATGCCTTGATTCCTCACGAGAGTCGCATCATGTATCAAGATGTCTTGTTCAATAGAAAATCACTTCCACTTATCCAGCTTTATTTTCGGTTCCACTTCTTCTCTGCGAGTCACACTTTACTTTACTTTTTCCTCCCACCCATTCCTATTATCTTGACCCCCTCTTTGAATCTGTCCTCTTAATCAATTTCTCCCCAGCCATCTACTTCTAATGTTCCTTGACCTCACAATCTTGACTCCCGCTGCACTCTCACTTCACCAATCCACTCTTAAGTCAGTCTGACCAACTCTGTTTGATCTTGTCTCTTGATCGAATTAGGTCTCGAAAGTCAGTTTGTTAACCTACCTGTGATCTGCAAAGTCAAGTCCATTGATCATCGCCTGTCCTTCCCGTCTCAAAGAGGTGTTGCTCCTCGCTCTCACCGTTCTCATTACACTCACTGGAATCGTTGATCACATTCTTAGAGCTCCCTCTCATCCAGTGTATCACTTTAGGTCCAAAAGCGAGATGTCTCACTCCTAGACTCACACATCTGGCTCACACTTGGGATTACTCATCGAGCGAGGCTGTCGGTCCCGAGATGGTATTTTTGCCAAACAGAGCCTAAATTGCCAACCTTTGGCAGCTCCTATCATTTTTCAAACTTAGTTCTGCCATTTCCTTTTTACTTGTGCACTTCACTATCTTGTAATTTTCATAGATCTGTTTCCAGAATACAAAAGCGTTAGGGAAAATAAGGCTTTATGCTTGTAATTATGAGGTTTGTGTCTTCCTTTGGTGATAATTGAGCCAAGGTTTGATTTCGTATAGCAGGTGCATGAAATATCAATGAATTCTTTCAATAGTTTTCATCTGAATCAACATTCAATTAAGCTTTACTCCTGCATTTGTGAGGTGGATTCCTTTTGGCAGGAAATTCCTAAACAAATAGTCATTGATGAATCAATTGTCATCATGAATAAGTTGTTAGAGTTTGGGAGGAAAGCCCTATTATATGTCTGTGTGCTGCATGAAATATTAATAATTAATTTTTTCATGTGCTTTGCTAAATCAACATTCAAATAAGTTTTACTTCTGCTATTTCTGAGGTGGATTCCTTTTTGCAGGAAATTCCTAAGCAAATAGTTGATGATCTGTCAACATGAATAAGTTGTTAGAGTTTGGGAGGAATGTCCTATTTTATGCCCGGGTGCTTTCTGGATATGAAGAGCGAAGAATAAGATTTTATAGGCTGAAGCTTGAGAGACATGTCCAACAGGTCTAACATCTTCTCTTTTTCAAACAACTGTATTCTTGAGTCAGTTTCTGTTTTCTTTTAGAAATCATATGAGAAGATAAGATGCATGAATGTTTTGAGCTGGAACTTGGAATCCCATATGAAGCTAGGGCTCTTTGTAATGAAGTGAGTCTCTCATTTTAAAAGTGAAGTAAGACCCACATATTTTTTGAGAGAAGGGAATAACTGTACGGCCGTACCCTTGCTGTTCTTGGAAAACAGCAGGAAATCCACATTCAGCCTGTTGAAGATGAAATAATTTTAAAATGATCAGTCTGACATTGTTTACGTCAAATAGGGTTGATTAGTTACAGTCATTACAAATTCAAGGCACATCTTATTCTTGATATAATAAAGGTGCCGAGTCATAATCTTGCACTTATAAATGTAGCCAATAAAGGTATCACCATGTTGATACATAGCCTGAATAAGAAGTAAATTATTAAGAAGGGCCAGCTTTTCTTTGAGCTGATTTTACAATCTTATAAAATAGTTAAAACACGATAGTAAAGATGTTACTTTATAATATTTTTCTTCTTCCTTGTTGCCGTCCTATTCACATGAAGGAAATATGAATTTAGTCTTCATTTTTCGTTGTGTCCAATCCCCAATGTGAAGGCAGATGTGGAATTTATTTTCTCTTTAAGGAGCAACTGCTTGCCCTCAAAGTCTTTCTAATATTTAGCTATCTTCTTTACTCCCATTTCTGGTATATGATGTTCCGCCATGGAAAGGTACAAGAAAGGAAGGCAGCCGTAAATAAAGTACCTGAGCAGATTATTTTATCCGAGGTTCGTCGTATGGTTGAAGAGATGCAAGCTTTGAACAAGAAGCTGGAAGAAACAGTAAGTTGTATCTTCGTGAAAATTATAAACTTCTGGAAATTTAAGATTTAAATATTTTCTTTGGGAACTCTATTTGAAGTTTTCATCCCTTTCCCTTCAAATATGAAGTCACATTGTATCCTATATAAGTTTATTTATTTTTCTTAAAAAGTTATACCGGCATGCATGGGAGAACTCTCCATGAGTTTTTACCTTATAGTTGTCCAATATACTTATTTTTGCTGGGTGAAATGCATTCTTTTCTACTTTTGCTGATACCGAAATTGGATCATTCATATTTTTTCATGATTGTCTTAATTATGATATTTATCTATTACATGGAAGTTGTTCAATATTATTTGGTTTCTTTTCCTTAATGTGTCTTCCATGATTGTTTCATTTGTGGCACTCAAATTTGTTATATTGAAATATTCAACTTTCATGCAGGAGGCATCCATTGAAGAATATTTCAAGCCTCTTGACAATGAAGCGGAGATTATAATGAAAATGCAACTTGAAAGGGAAGAGAATACTTCGCAGATGATGATGAATGCACTGGAGGAAAATGCTTTGCTGCAAACAGCTGAAGCAGAACAAAATGCAAGTACGAATCAAGTAGTCAACTCCAAAACCAACCAGAATGAAGCTGAGATTATGATGAAGATGGGTTTAGGAGGGGAAGAGAAAACTTTGGAGGAGATGATGAAAGCAATGGAGCAGCAAGTTTTGCTTGCGAAAAATAATTCAGGAAATACTGAAAATGTCAATCGGATCCCACCATCCACAACTACCCCCAAAGTAAGCTGAGATTAGATAATTTTGAAACATTGGTAATAACTGATTTGAGATTTGAAATGTGTTTCCCTTGGCTGTTGAGATGTTAATCATCCTTGGTTAGTGACTAGGCAGATTTGTAGTTTCCTTATATTGAATAACTTGGAGATAATTTAGACAAGTGTTTGTGAAATGCTTAAGTTATTTTATTCATCATACTTTGATATATATATACACTCAATAGTAAATACAATTTACAATTTACAAGGAAATGAATGATAAGCTAAATCCCAGGAACACCGTCCGCACCGTCCACACCGTCCAACTAATTCTAACACTCCCCCTCAAGCTGGAGCATACAAGTCCCAAGTACCATTATGCTCCAAAGCCTGCATTTCATCAATCATGGCTTGTCGCCATCCTGGATGATCAAGTGCCTTACCAACATTTTTAGGAATGAAAACGGAAGATATAGATGACACAAAAGAATAATAAGAAGGAGAGAGACGATGGTAACTTAAGAAGTTATAAATAGGATGAGGATTTTGAGTAGACCGAATACCTTTCCTAAGAGCAATGGGCAAGTCAAGGTTTCCTTCAGGTAGGTCTGTAGTAGGGTCATCTGCTGGAGTAGGACATGATTCAGCTGGTCTTTCAGTGCCTTCCAATTCTGTATTAAGAACTCGTGGACGACGATGATATATGATGGGTGACCTTTGAGATTGCTCGAGTGGGGGATCGTTAGGAATTTCTGTAGTCGAAACTGATTCCGACAAAGAAGAAGGTGATGGACCAAGATACGGAATCGGAAAGACTTCTTGAATAGTCTGAGATGTGGATGGTGAGAAGTAAAACTTTTCTTCGAAGAACGTTACATCTGCACACATGAAATAACGATTCTGCACAGGGGAGTAACACTTGTAACCCTTCTGTAACTTGGAATATCCCAAAAAGACACATTTGATGGCTCGTGCGAAGAAGCTTATCAAGACACGAGACAAGTCATGAATAAAACAAGTGCATCCAAATATCCGTGGAGCGACATGAAATAGTGGCTCTTTAGGGAATAAAACGGAATGTGGTATTTTATGATCAAGAGAGGATGAAGGCATCCGATTAATTAAATAACATTCCAATAGGACTACAATATATAATAGATAGGGGAACCTAATTCCTAGAGCATTAATTATCTATGCTAAGTCCTAGGAGAATAGATGCAATGAAACTAAGAATACAATGGATGAGAATCCACCGTCTACACCGTCCAACCGTCCAAGCTTAATAAAACATTAATCCTAATCTAATTTCAATAAGAGTATTAATTATAAGCAATTTCCAATATTCCCCCTCAAGATAAAACTTACTAAGCTTTAAGCTTGTTACAAATATACCCTTTGAAAAAAAAATTAACCAAACCCAAAAAAAAAAAAAATCTTGGATAAGCCAACAAGAAACACCATAACAACCAGCCAATAAGGTTCGTGCCCAAGAACAAACCACCGAGCAACCAACTAAAGAAACCACTGCTGACTTTACGGACAATAGGCAAACCAAACATAAACGATGACAAGTCAACTGAGCTGAAGCTTGAACCGGAAGTTGTCACCACTTCAAACAAAACCAGAATGACATTGGGCCAGCGCTTACAGCAGCTAAAACCACAACTTGAAGGTGTCACAACTTCGAACCAAACTGAAACAATAATGGACCAACGCTTATAGCAGCTGAAGTTCAAACTAAAACTGATGGTGGGATCGGTGGCGCCATGACTTTTGAACCAAATTGGAATGATAAATTGTAGTTGAGGTCTGGAAATAATTTCGGTGCAGCCAAACAGTGCTAAACAGCACCAAAGAGACAACTAAAAAATACTGCAACAGAGGGCAGCTCAAAACGAGAACAACAAAAAACAGAGACTCCTGAAAACAGAGTCAGTAACGCACTACTCCAAGGAGGGTAGCAGAAACTTGAGACCCAGAAACCAAACATGGTCAAAACAGAAGGGGGAGGGTTTAACAAATAAAATTATGAATACAATTATTGGAATAGTCCCAAACTTTTGGAGACTCAGCGGAAGAGTGACGAGACAGGTCACAGAGGATGGTACCGCTCTGATACCATGTTGAATAACTTGGAGATAATTTAGACAAGTGTTTGTGAAATGCTTAAGTTATTTTATTCATCATACTTTGATATATATATATACACTCAATAGTAAATACAATTTACAATTTACAAGGAAATGAATGATAAGCTAAATCCTAGGAACACCGTCCGCACCGTCCACACCGTCCAACTAATTCTAACACCTTATATAACTTATTTTATTCAATGAAGTTACATCTTGAGATATGGTCAAATTGTATTGCTTGTTTATAAGCTATAGTTGAATAATATACTTTCCTGGTTATTTTTAATACTATAACAGGTTCATTTTTTTATTTATTATCATATTGCAATTTGCGACAATCTCTCTTGCTGTCCGGAAAAAAAAACTCTCTTGCAGTCAAACGCCCTTAGACAATATTAGCCCTTTCAAGAGAAGTTACAGCAATCTCTCTTAAGATATGTTGAATAATCTCGCAGCACTTGCCTATACATAAAACTAATTCGAATTATGGCAACCAAACAGTGTATAATATGCTCTAGGATTATGTCCAAATATCTTTTTTGTATTCTGTGTTTTTTAACTTTCATTCTAGATCCATTATCACAACCTTAGGAGTGGGTTTTAGGAGGGAAGGGAGGCAGAGGTTGAGATAATCCTTTCCCTTGCTTGCAAGTTTTTTAAATCAAGGGAAAGGATTCAAGGATTTTTTTAAAATCCTCCAAAACCTTCCTGTTTTTACTTTTTTAAGTTTCCCCTAATTGAGGGATTTGTAGAGGGATAATTGTAAGTTACTAATATACCCTTGATAATATTTGAAAATTACATTTTTGTACCAAAGCAAGTATCATCTTTGCTTTCGTCAGAGAGTTCTCTCTCGCACTCACCCATGATTTCAGGTAACATTTTCTCTTCCCATCTCTCCAAATTAGGGTTGGTTCATCCCTATTCCTTTCTTCTTGCTTCAATTTTAACAGAAATCTCGGATTATTGAAGTGTTTTTGCTTCTATCATCATGGGTCATCTTTCTTTCCATTTTCACAGTTCATCCCAAGCTCACTGATCTGAGAACCACAACTCACTAGTAGATTTTGCTTTATCACTCTTTTGCTTCTAGCTCCACAAATCACAAGGTAGATTTGATTTACCCACTATTTGAATATGAGTTCATGATTTTGCTTTCTTTCAAGATTCTTGTTGAATACCGCATTTGTTTATGAATTTGAGTTTGTTAGGTTTTAGAGTCATGTTCGAAATTCTTTTATTTAATGCCATATTTGTATACTTGCCTTCAATCTGTTGGAGGAAATGCTTGAATCTATATTTCTGCTACATTTGTCTGATTTGGTTTCATATATCCAACGAAAATAAAAACTCCATTTTCTGATTGCAAGCGAATGTTGAAGTCTCTATTTCGGTAAAGAACCGCGAAATGGATTGAAAATTTTAGATTTGTATGATGCCTAAGCTATGGGTTGATGATTGAGTTCAAGAGGTGTTTCAAACACAACAAGGTTAAGGAGCTGCAAGACCAAAGAAACAAAGTGCATTTAAGGTTTCTGTTACATGCATGATGTGTTTTTTATAAACCATTGTAGAGGGGCAAATTTAATTTTTTCACAGATGCTTATTTCTTTGGTTCTATTATAACTTTTAATACAGATTCTTATTATTGATAAATGCTCTTAGTACCTTCCTTTAACTCTATGGATGAGTAATAGGATAGTATACTTATAGAAACCGGATCATAGATGAATAGAATCTGTATGGTATCTCCTCTTCTGAGCTCCTATCAGTGAGATATCAGATCAGAGGGGAGTAAAACTGTATACATTTGTGAATGAGAAAATGAAGAGAACAAGATAACCCACACAATTCGAGATCTCCTGGTCTCCCCCACCCAATTCCTCCCTTACTCTCTTCCTGCCTCCTTTCTGGTCCCTCCTCTCTCTTTATCCCTTCCTCACTAACTGATTCAGCCCTTGATGTCCACGTCACCAGTTGGTTATTTTCCCCTACATGGTCAGCATGACTCATTGGGCTCTGATCCTCTCCTTCCTACTCTAGTTTTCCTATAATACACCTTAGTAACTGTAGGTTTCCTACCATATACCCACTGTAAATCAACTTTATCTTCTGATATATGTACCAATGACCGGTTCTTTTACTTCTGAATATGTTTTATTTGCTTTTATGGAGCCTTACATAAATCTCTGTTATTGCTCTGATGCTCTCTAATTAGTTGGTTGTTATTTGCTTGAAACCCATTCTTTTACCTGATTTATTTTGATCATGATCTCTACTCATAAACTTTCATTTTTCTCCATCTTATTATTCTACATATATGAATATGAATTCGTTACTCCTCCACCTTACTCCCTCTGTTCTGATTGGAACGGACTATCTGCTCAGTTTGTTACATGTAGCACCCTGGTAATTTTTCCCTTGTTTACTTTATTACCTCCTCAAGATATTGCATCTGGTTCAGTTATATAATTGATCTTGCCAGCAAAGGAACTTACATGAATAATGATTATTAATCTTTATTCAGAAAGTAGATTTCTCAGTTTGGAAATATGTTCACTGTTCCCTTGCATATAGGATTGTAATTGTGGACGAGATTGTCATCACATTAGAGATAAGGGAATTAGGAAAAGAAGTTTTGATGTAGTTGCATTCCATATCAATACAATATTCTTGCCTTTTTTTTTCTTGTTTATTATCTAGAGCTAGGCAAGTTTAATCCTTCTTATATATGCACCCTGTCAACCCACTTGCCTAAAATCTTAAGCTGTTAAGCAGTGTCTTGGAATTTTGCTGTCATTGTGTGTATTTTGTTTGTGTTGGTGTGTGGGCAGATGGTATGTCTTCTTTGTTACCATCTTCCAAAAAAGGTGGTAGGTTGATGGGGTTGACTTCGGTCAGTGCTTTCTAATGTATAGTCAAAAGGGTCCACTTGCCATGTTATGGGGGCAATTTCCAATCTTGGAATTTAAGCTCTGTTTAGCTATGAATTGCTGTCTGGGATTTTCTGTCTTTTAACAAATAGTGTAAGGTATGTAATTGACCACTAGTTAGTTTAACTACATTCCTACGTTGATTCCTATGTAGCTTCCATAATCACATCAACTTCATACACGGTTGGCTTATTTACATAGCCTGAAACTCCAGAAATTAGCTTATCTGCAGTCTCCACAGACAAGACTCCTATCCTCACTAGTATCCCTCTTTCTCGGACAACATAGATTATAAACCAGTGATAAATAAGCAACCAGAAGAGAGCATCCCAAGCTAATATACCAATTATACAGGTTGTCACCGCGATCAAAACTGGAAGGTTGGTTGCAGCGCTATAGTTATGGCCGAAGTTATTTTCAGTCATTATGTCCACTGGTGATGCACCAAAATTGACAGCTACAAGGGAAAATTGTCATTAGGCTGCCACACATAAGTAATCAGATACTGTCTCACTTTGTTCTTTTGACAGTTTGAAGGGCCCCTGCAGAACAAATGGATAACTACTTCTATGCCTACTGTCAACAGAAATGGATCTAGATTGGGGTTTAAATACTTCACTAAGTGCCACTACTTCAAGGCCTACTGTCAACAAAAATGGATCTAGATTGGGGTTTAAATACTTCACTATGTGCCAATTGGTGAGATTCTATCAAGTGATTGAAAGAAAATAGTAGCTATCACCTTGCTTGATATCATATTTGATTTTGTTGAAAGGTTTACAGTTCAATCACAAGTTACAGGTACAACTAAGAGTTGGCTTGGAGTAAGGTTGTCATGACTGTCCAATTTACAAACATGATTGACCCAGCAGTTGCTTCAGCAAAATGGCTGTGTTATTTGGCTATCTGGCCTCAGTGACTCAAGTTTATGAAATTTTACTTAGTAATTGTCTCTCGATGTCTGCTTTAGTTCATTGACATCAAGTAGAAATAGGAGAAGAGCTGAGCAGGCTAATGCTTATTTGATTTGTAGCTCTTGCTTTGTATGATTTTTTAGATGGTGTCTGTCATCTTATATTAGTACCGTTCATATTGTACAAGTGAACAGTTAAAATTTCAGTGCCTTTTTTCTCATGTATCATATTGTGCTTCTTTTCTTCAACCTAGTTGTGATCACAGTTAATATTTTTTGCCTGATGATAATATGATGAAAATCATGAAGCACACTAATTACTATTCAACTTTACCAGTATATTATAACATTGGTGCACAGTTGCCAGTTTTTTTTATTTTAACTGACCTTGATATATGCAAAAGTTTTTTTTTTTTTTTTGTCTCTTTTAGATCGTATTGTGAGAATCTGCTACACTTATTGCTTTATAACATAATATTTTTGGGGGTGTTCGTGTGTCCGGGTCAACTCGAGAACCCAACTCAACCCGAATTAATTGGTTTGGGCATTTTTTGTTGTTCAGGTCCAACCCTCACCGGTCAAACCGATCTCCATTGATTTGAGTAATGGGTTTATTGATGTCAAACCAGAGACTCAATGACCTGACCTCTTCCAACATTTTTATTTTTATTTTTGGGGAAAAATATAGTTGTTTTGGGAACAAAAAAAAAAAAAAAGGGTTTTGTCTGCTTCTCAGCTTTTGCTCTTTGTGCTCATCTCTTTATTTCAAGCAAACTCTCTCACTCTCAAAGAAAAGGAATGGAATTGCATTTTGAAAGTGGAAAATGAAAGAAAAGAGGTGCATGATTTGTGGTCCAAATGACGATGCAACAGGCGAAAACTTCTCAAATATGACCCACCCACACTTCACAAGTTGGTATAGGTGGTTTTCTAGCTAAAGGAACCACTCCACATGTTGTACCTGATTGACCTGACCCAAACCAACCCAGTTTTGATTGGGCTGGTTTGGTTTGCGTTTGTACTCAATTCAATCCTTCAAATTAGGATTGGTTCGGGTAGCAAGTTATCATAAATTCGACTCAGGTTTACAGTTACTGAGAATTGTAGAACAAAATATCATTATAGCACATTTATTGTTGTTACATTTCTATATAATTAAAAACATGTACCGAATGTTTCACACTATCAATCATAATAGTAATCGAATAAAAATGAGTTAAACTTGAAATAAGGAGAATTGGTACTTGTATATGCAAATAAAATTATTATGAAAATGCATGACAGAACTTGAGACGATATATGAGAGAAAATATTTAGAGAGATAGTATGTTTTGAAAGAAATAATATTCTTAAGAGAGGCAAGATTTTGATGGAAAGAGAAAAACTCTGAAAAAAATTTCTCGCTAAATTTAGAGAGATATTTTTAGATTTTTAGTTAAGAGTATTTTTAATTTTTACATTAATGTTATTTAAAGAATATTAATTATGTTCATTTTTAAATAAGGTAAAATTCTAAACATATATCCTATTTTCCTCTCTTCATATAATCTATACTCCCAAATAAGAAGGATAATTTTTTGTCAAAAAAAATAAATAATAAGAAGGATAAATTAGTGTTATTAAACTCGGCCGCTCATTCGATTATGTCATAATACTAGGTCACTAGATTCATAGGCACTGTTTGGTTTGCCAAAAAGCTAGCGTTTAGCGGATAATAGATGAAAAATTAGCCTCGTTTGGCAACCGTTTTTAAAATTAGCGTATAACGTTTTTTCACTAGCGTATAGTGTTTTTTCCAGACGCTACTTGAAGTAGCGTTTGAGCTTATAGCGTATAGTGTATTACTTTTTCTTCCATTTTTATCCTTACTATCTTAATTAAATTCCTTACATATCCTTCACTAACAAAATAAAATATTAATAGATTCTAATTTTTATAATCCCTAATTCTCTTATAAAAAAATCGTATAAAAATCATATCAATATTATTTTTATAATTCCATATTATTTATAAAAAATAACTAAAACTAAATAAATATTTAAAATAAAAATTAACATTTTAATCTTTGAAATGATAAATAATTTAAAATAAATTAAAGTGTTAAAATTGATAATTATTTTAAAATAAATAATATATATATATATATATATAAATACATATATATAATTTATATAAAAAAAACATGCAAACATGTCCTTTTATGTAATTTACATTAATCAGCTAGTCCAACCTAGTTTTACCAAACACTTCAAACCCAATCCGCTAGTTTATCTGCTATCCGCTAGCTTATCCACTATCTGCTAGTTTTTTCAAAGAGAGCCATAGTGAATGACCCTTTTCATGAGATTCAAAATTAGTTGCAGCATAGCAATAATCTCCTGTTATAGCATATTTGGGAAAGCTAAAAATTTTCCATTTCAGCAGTTTTATCCGCTAAAAAGTTGTTTTCAGAATAATCTAATATATTTGGCACCTTGCTTAAATTTGTGTAAAAAAAACACTTTTTTTTGGAGAAAAAAGATGTTTGATGTCATCTAGTTTGTTTTAGTTTAAGATTGTTGTAATTTGATTAATTTTCATTCTTAAAACACTCTTCCTTGTTTACCAATACAAAACTAACTTCTAAACAAATATTATTAAATTATACAAATAACTTCATACCATTTTTCGTAATTTACTATATAAAAGTGAATTTTTTTTATACCGCCCAAACGAAATAAATTATCTTAAAATCGTTTTTCAGTAAATAGACCCAAACTAAAACAGATTGAATTTGTAATTGATTAACACAATAATCGATTATACAAAAATCGATTATAAAAGGGTGGAGAGTCATAAAAGATTTGCTATGAGGCCTGAGTTCAATTTTGATATATTTATCACAAAAAATTTATACTGTTTACAAATTATACATCACTATAATTTTTTAGGATGGTTATTATAATATAATTAATTTTGATATAATGTTAGGGGAAAAAATTTATTTTGACATAAACATCCAATCATATGTCATATCATCATATAATTAAAAAAATAACTCTCATCATAATTAACTCAAAAGTCACGTATATGATCATATGTAAGGGTTGGACTAAGGTGCACCACCCACTACACCACCCATATGTGGCAAATTTTGGACCAATCAAATTGCCACATGGGTTTGGTCAAAATTTCAAACTTTCTAGTTGTATTATACTGTAGTCAAACTATATGAATACAGTATATTGTAGTATAGTATATGTACTCTTTGTATTCACAAATTTAACCCATATTAAAATAATAATTTTTGATTAAAAAAACTGTTTATATTGTAAAATAATATTTTAATATGATTAAAATAATGTTCGTTGTCAATAATATTTTGCAATATAATCAGTTTTTTTAATCAAAAAACATTATTCTAATATGAGTTAAATTTATAAATACAAAAAACACATATATTATACTACAATATACTGTATTCATATAGTTTGACTACAGTATACTACAACTAGAAAGTTTGAAATTTTGACCAACCTATGTGGCAATTTGATTGGCCCAAAATTTGCCACATGAATGGTGTAGTGGGTGGTGTAAAATGTGGGTGGTGCACCATAGCCCAACCCTTATATGTAATTGATTAGCGGTCAAACCACTTTATATTAATTGTGCATTATAATTAAACTCTATTATAATAGTCAAATAATTTTATCATGTGACAATATATAATTGGTTGACAATGTAATATGTTTTTTTACATCGATGATTCCTTATAATTAAAAGCATAAAAAAGCTACTCTAAAGTGGGATTATATCTAAAATAAACAAGTAAAGATATATCCACCATTAATCTGAAAATTTGTTAAAATGTATTGAGATTTTCACACACACTAAATCATCTAAAGTAAATATATTTTTATTTATTCATTTTAAAGATAATCTCTCTTTAGAGGAACCCTTAAAACTTAATAGTTCTAAGTGATGGATTGATTGTATAGATTGCAAAGTCTCTCTTAAACAAATTGGAGAATGAATGCTTTATTGAATAGAAGTCAAGTCATTATATAATCATTGATCAGCAACAATAACAGAAAGATAAGATAAGTCTAACTAAAAGATAACTAAAGCTAATTAAAGATAAACTAACTAAAGATAATTAACTTATCAGAATGCAATCTGATTTAGTTAACAGAAAAACTAAAGATAAGATGAATAACAAACTCAACAAACCCTCCCTTAAACTAATTGCAGTCATGCAATTTGTTTAATTCTGGAATCTCACACACTCCTAGCTGTATTCGATTCTTTCTGGAAAGAATCCAATAGAGGCTTGGTCATCACATCAACAACTTGATCTTGTGTTCCACAATGAACTAGTTCAATTACTCCATTTGATGATGAGTGTCTGCTCATTCTGACTTTTGTGGAATCCTTTACTAATAAAGTAAGACTCAATGCAGCTAAACCAAGCTCGTGGTGCTTGTTTTAGCCCATACAAAGCCTTGTGCAGTTTATAAACCACATGCTCACTTCCTTTCTTCACATATCCTTCTGTTTGTTCAACATACACATCCTCACTCAATGTTGCATGAAGAAAGGCCGACTTCACATCAAGCTGATAGATCTTCCAGCCTCTTTGTGCAGCAAGTGCTAATACCATTCTGACCGTATCCATCCTAGCAACAGGTGCAAACACCTCATTGTAGTCAATTCCATATTCTTGTGAATACCCCTTTGCCACTAGTCGTGCCTTGAATTTGTCCACTGCACCATGTTCATTTAACTTGGTTTTGTATATCCATTTGACCTCTATCTTCTTTGCACCCTCTGGTAATTCAACTAATTTCCAGGTTTGATTCTTATCTGTAGTTGTGATCTCAGCTTCCATTGCTTGCCTCCACTTAGAACATTTTACTGCCTCCTCAAAGCACATTGGATCTGCAGATTCTGTCAAGGCCATGCTGATTATATCTTCTTCTTCTGCTAGTCCTTCTCCTGTCACATAGTCTTCCATCCATGATGGAGCATGTCTCATTCTGCCCTCTGCAACATTCTGATTTGGCATTTGTTGAGCTTCAGGATGATCAGTTTCACCTTGTTCTACCTCCTCATTTGCGGTTGCATCAACCTGTTCATCATCAAACTCACTGCCTCCCCATTCTAAATTTTCTTGCAATACCTCCTTGTTGCTTTGATCCCAGCTCCACTATTTTTCTTCTTCAAAGATCACATCTCGGCTTATCAAAACTTTCTTTGAGACAGGATCATACAGCTTGTATCCCTTGGATTCATCACTAACACCAAGAAGAACATATTTAACACTCTTGTTCTCTAGCTTTGTCCTTTTAGCATCTGGAATGTGTGCATGCCCTACACATCCAAATACTCTTAAATGCTCAACTGAAGGCTTCTCACCACTCCAAGCTTCCTCTGGTGTCATCCCTTTAACAGCCAATGTGGGAGATCGATTTAGACCATACATTGTCCACTTCACTGCTTCAGGCCAAAAAGTCTTTGGAACCTTTTTCTCAGATAACATTGATCTGACCAAGTTCATCACAGTCTTGTTTTTGCGCTCAGCTACTCCATTTTGTTGTGGTGTGTACCCTGTAGTTAATTGCCTCTTTATCCCATTCAGCTTACAAAATTCATTAAACTCCAATGAATTAAATTCTCCTCCCCTATCTGTAAGAAAAAATTTAACAAGCAATCCACTTTCTTTCTCACAAAGTACTTTGAAGCACTTGAAGTGATAGAAAGCTTCTGACTTTTCCAATAGAAAATTACCCATGCTTTTCTAGAATAATCATCTATGAAGCATAAGATGTACCTCTTTTGGCTGTTAGATGGAGGAGTGATTGGACCACAGATGTCTGAATGGACCAGCTGTAACTTCTAGCTTGCTCTCCACTGACTTTTCTTTGACATTGGCTCACGATGTTGCTTTCCTTTAAGACAATCAGAGCACACAGTTGTAGAGGCAGACCACGAACCATATTCCATGTTTGCAGCAATTGCAACCCTTTGTGACTGAGATGAGCATGTCTGCAGTGCCACAAGTGAGGAAGATCCTGTGTTGTGGTGCTGAAACATGCTTCCTTCTTCTCTAGAGTTCTAGAAGACAATATGAACATTCTGTTTGAAGTCATATTGACCTGTAGAATCAACCCTTGGTGAGGATGATAGATGTTGCACGTTCCTGACTTGATCATGATTGTTCGCCCCTTCTCTTGTAATTGTCCTATACTCAAGAGGTTATTCTTGAGTTCAGGCACATAAAAGACATCTTGTATCATATGAGTGACACCACTTATGCTCAATTTCACACTTCCTTTGCCAAGAACATTCATCTTTATGTTGTTTCCAAGCTTTAATGAATGCTTGAAAACTTCATCCATCTCACAGAACTTTGATTTGTCCTCACACATGTGATTCAAGATTTCATCATAGGAGTTATCCTTTGCATGTTGTTGAGGCATCTCAACATAGGACATAAGCAATATTTCTTCTCCTTCATCAAACTCTGCATAGCTCACCTCCTCCTTGTCCCATAATGGACATTCATACTTATAGTGGCCCAACTTGTGACATTTGAAGCATTCAATTGTGGCTCGATTAATGCTTTACCTTCCTCTCTCGCTTCCTCGTCCTCTGCCTCTTCCCCTTGTGCCATAGGAGTTATCATTACTCACAGATAGTGTATGTTCTTCTGCACTTGGTCTGATAAACTCCTGTTCATGAACAACTAGGGAACTTTGTAATTCATCAACAGTGAGTCTATCAATGTCCTTAGATTCTTCAATTGAGACAACAACATAGTTGAACTTCTCAGTCAAAGTTCTAAGGACTTGCTCCACGATGGTAACTTCCTTCGTGTCCTCTCCGTTGCTCCTCATCTTGTTGGCTAAGCCCATAACTCGAGCAAAGTACTCAATTATGGTCTCACCAACTTTCATCTCAAGAACTTCAAAATCCCTCCTTAGTGCCTGCAAAGTTGAACGCTTCACTCTTGCATTCCCCTCAAACTTCTTCTTCATTGAGTCCCATATCTGTTTTGATGTGGCTTTCTCCAAAATTTGTTCAAGAATTGTTCTGTCAATGGCTTGAAACAGATAATTCTTAACCTTGAGGTCCTTCAACTTCAGATCCTCCAACTCCTTCTGCTGCACCTCGGTTGACTCCACTCCATTGGTTGGTTCTGCATAACCAGTCTCCACCAAACTCCAATACCCCTTTGATCTCAAAAGATTTTCCATAAGCAAGCTCCAATGGTCATAATGACCATCAAAACGTGGTATGGCTGGTTGCATGAAGTTCTTCTCCTCACTCATTTTGAATCACTCAAAGTGTGCTGCTTTTGTTATATCAGGTCCCAGGATGGAGCTCTGATACCAATTTGTAAAGATTGCAAAGTCTCTCTTAAACAAATTTGAGAATGGATGTTTTATTGAATAGAAGTCAAGCCATTATATAGGCATTGATCAGCAACAATAATAGAAAGATAAGATAAGTTTAACTAAAAGATAGCTAAAGCTAATTAAAGATAAACTAACTAAAGATAATTAACTTATCAGAATGCAATCTGATTTAACTAACAGAAAAACTAAAGATAAGATGAATAACAAACTCAACATTGATAGCCAACATGAACGAATAATATAAAATATTTGAGACAACCTTTGAAACCTCTTTATATGCTTCCATTTCCATTGCATGTATGTGGATATGATAAATGAACATACACTACATAGCAGTAATACAAATTGTGGTTCAACTGGATTGGATGTCTAACTCAACTCAAGAGGATTCGGATCTGAAAAAATTCATAATTGGACTCACCAAGTCGGACAATAAAATTTACCAAATTTGGATTTTATGGGTTAGGAAACACGGGTACGATAGAGACATGGATATAATATGACGTGGATACTAATATAAATAAAAATTTTAAAACCATAAAATAACTTCAGATTATGATAGAAGATATAAAATTAATATAAATTCATGGTTTCATGGTTAACCCCGATGAACCCAACCCAATCTTAATAAATTAATTTTGGGAGTTTTTGTTGCTCGGGTCCAACTCCACCTGGCCCAACCAAACTCGATCTCCATTGATTTAGGTAACGGGTTTATTGATGTCAAACTTGTGACCCAATTACTTGACCCATTCGAACATTTTTTTTTGGAAAAAAATATAGTTGCTTTGGGAACAAAAAATAAGGTCATGTTTGCATCTCAACTTCTACTCCTTGTTCTCATTTAGTCGTTGTTCTCGTATTTTCTTTCTCTATTCTCATCTCTTTATTTCAAGCAAACTCACTCTCTAATAAAGAAAATAAAAGAAAAGGAATGGAATCACATTTCTAAAGTGGAAAATGGGAAAGAAAAGAGGTGCATGATTTACGGTCCAAATGACGGTGCAATAGGAAAAAACTTCTCAAATATCACCTTCTCCAAGCAAGAAACCATACTTCACATATTGGTAAATAGCTTTCGGACTATGGTGGTTTTCCCGCTAAAGGAACCACACTCTACATGTTGGACCCATGTGACACCCGAGGCTAACGAGGACGGGGAGTGGTCGCCGGTGCAAGAAGGCACGGATAAGGAGCGGCTCCTAGCAGGATTCTAGGCGGAGGGTCACATGAATGAACTGATTACACACCAGAATGAGAGGGATCCTGAGACTGTGCAGGTATGAGACTATACAGTTGAAGATGACTTAGATGAATTGATTGGTACTACATATACCAATAAGATGCATCTTCTTTTCGAGTGCCCATCACTTAAGAACTCCATAGTTAAGCGTGCTTGACTTGGAGCAATTCTGGGATGGGTGACCTCTGGAAGGTTTTCCCAGGAAGCGCGTGAGTGAGGACAAAGCACGCTGAAAAGACGTGTATTGGTTTGTGGGGACAGTCGCCAATCCGTAAAGCAGCCTGAGACGTTACAAATGGTATCAGAGCGACACCTCTCCCAATACGGTGTGGTTCGGGGACGAATAAAGCGGAAGCCGGTGGGCATGTGATCCTGAGGTTGATGAGGGCGGGGAGTGGTTGTCGGTGTAAGAAGACACAGGCAATGAGCTGCTCCTGACAGACTTCTAGGCGGAGGGACACATGAATGAACCGATTACACATTGGAATGAGAGGGATCTTGAGACTGTGTAAGTATGAGACTATACAGTTGAGGATGACTTATATGAATCGATTGATACTACCTATATCAATAAAATGCATCTTCTTTTCGGGAGCCCATCACTTAAGAACTCCATAGTTAAGTGTGTTTGACTTGGAGCAATACCGGGATGAGTGACCTCCTGGGAAGTTTTCCCATGAAACGTGTGAGTGAGAACAAAACACACTAAAAAGACCTATGTTGGTTTACAAGACTAGTCGTCAATTCATAAAGTGGTCTGGGATGTTACAACCCGATTGACTCGATCCAAACCAACCTGATTTTGATGGGAATAGTTTGGTTCAGGCTCGTAAAAAAATTGCATAAACAATACCCATATACACCCTATTTGGTGTATCATCTAGCTCAAGTCTTCAAATTGCTATTCCGTTAATTTTATAGTGATGTTCATATATGAAATATTTTGTAAATTAGGACAGAAACTCCGAGAGTGAAATTATAATTATTATAAAATTCATTTTACACAATTATGTACAATTATACCCTTTCGAACAAATTACTTCTATTTCCTTCATTTTAAATTTTTATATTGAGATTTTAATATTCAAATAATTTCCCTTAATATGTCTTTAGTACAACTTTATAATTTTCTAACTTCAATAGCTATTTGTATTTTCTAAAATTTCAAAACCGCCAATAAAAATTAAAGCGATTTACTCCTAAAAGAAAAAAGAAAGAAAAGACCATGTAAAAAAAAGCACCAAAAATACCAAACTAAACCTCAATTATGCAAAAGAATGAGGCAAAGTAATCCCTTTTGGGGGTAAAGGAGAGAAATTTGACTTCAGAATTTAGATTTTAGATCTGTTATTGTTTTTACAATTGACAAACAAGTCAAACTCATGACAGTCTTGACACTGCAACATCCGCGCTTACTACAACCATTCATGCCGAGGTTTAGCTCCATATTGAAAATCATTGGTATCAGTCTATCAGAATCCAACTCTGTACACATATTGAAATTATTAATGAGTCAGGTAAAAACTCCCCCTCAAGACCAAATCAATCAGAACACAAAAATCATCGTCCCTGAGCATGCCACTTTTTGTTCCCTTGCCTCCCAGGGTCCCAGTGTCCTGAAGAACCCCGTTGCCTTGACCATTCAGGTCTATTATTCCTTCCATGATTCATTCTGGAGTCATGAAAATTTCTACCTGGTGCATACCTAGGATTTCTAGTTGGACTATTCTCCGGGCTCCATGATTCATATTCTCCCCTACCATGATTATTTCTATCCATTGAAGAACCAGATTGCATGGACCCCCCAACAAATGTGTTATAGTTGTTTTGGGTTGGTTGAGAATGATAACTTGATGATGATGTGTCCTGTCTAACTCTCCACACATCTGACACTGGACCTGGTTTTTCAACTTGTGGTGGATAACAATGTAAAGGGTTACGATAGGAAGGTTCAGACAAATGGGCCTGTTGCATCAAATGTGTATGTCTATGTTGCTGTGTGGCTGAAAGTGATGGGGTTGGATTGGTCAACATGAAGGATTGTGGGAATGAATTAGACAAACCCTCTAGTTGTACACTCAATTTAGGTACGGGTTTTACATTATTAGTGCCATCAGCCCGCATTGCTAGAGGTGAATGTGAGCCAGGTAAGTTAACTGAAGATGCATTTGCAGTCATTATGTTCTTCTTCATGGTTAAACCTATATCCAAAGATGGTGTTTGTACATGCACAGAGGAAAGGGCAAGTGGTGGTTGCCTTTCAGTAACAATATTAGTTGCCTGAGGCAGTGAATATTGAAGCTGCTTTGAAGATGGAAGCACAACTTTTGGCTGTTGCCTTACTGTAGCGCCGGTCGCCGGAAACTGAGATGATAATAAGTTGGTAGTTGCCACAGTGTGGGAGCTGTGGATAATTCTATCAGGTGCTAAGCTTTGCCGTGAAAAAGGATTCTTTAGTGATGCTTCTGTGCTCCATCCACTCTGAAAAATTGATAAAATAGGAAGCCATTAGTTAATGCAGTAAACCAATAATTTTTTCAATGATTGATGAATATATTTATGGTTTAGAAGAATTTAACTCGTTGACAATTGTAAGGAAATGTCGATGGCCCTCCATGCAGAACTACCCAAGTGAAATTAGTACAAATATTTGTTCCTAAATAGGCTATTTGATAATATATAATCCTTTTTTTAACTTCCTATGCAAGAACTTGACCGTGCAACATATTGAGGAAAACACAAAAAAGAAAAGAAACGGGGACTTAGAAATCAATTTATTTCGACCTCAATTTGGGCCACTATTAAAAACCCATTTTCCCCAACAACCAATACTACAAGTGCTATCTGCTCTCCACTCTCAACACGTACAAGCCAACATGGCTAAAGTGGAGTGTGCATGGCACTGTAACAGGAGACATCAGACATAATGATAAGACCTTTGACAAATAGTTGCAGTATGAACTCAAATCACGCACCGTTCTAGGATCACTTGAAGGAGTTGGGGATGGGAGAGAAACTTCCACCTTCTCAGGTGCATTTGCATTTGCACTCATGCCATAATTACCATTTGTGTTTTCACTTGAACCCAAGTTCACCCCACCTCTCTTGATCATGTCAAGCAGCTTCATTGTTTCCTCATTTGTTATGCTACCAGTTTGTCCAGAAGTTAAGGCAAATACCAACTCTGGGTTTTTTAGCAGCACTGCAAGCAATTCTAAATCAGGTTCAGCAGTAACTGCATTATTACCAGTTGAGGATGGGGTGGCCACCCCTTGAACTGCATGAGTTGCAACCTGATTAGGTGCAACTGTTATTTCTGAACCATCACCATCTGGTAGCTGTTCAATAGGGATCTCCAATGTCAGAGAGTCATCATAGTCCATTTCAAGGTCCCACGGCTCCTTGGGGTTAGATGGCATGTTTTGGACAGTCAGATAATGAGTTTCCTTATCCCTGCGGTTTCTGTTTTCCTGGACTTCAACCTCTTTGCTATTTTCACCAGTACCAACTCTCCAGGTATCTTTAAGTTTCACTTCTGCAAAATGGGAAAATGACCAAAAATTGAAAGATTGAAAACCGCAGAAACTTGGAAAGAGAAAGATATTGATCATACGATTTACAAGAACTACAGAAACGACAATAAAAACAATAATCATGGCAAATCCACTTCTTCCAATCTCACAAAATATAATGGGAGTAATTTCTATACAAGCATCCAATGGATGCTGTGGCTGCAATGGATTGATACGCACCGCAGCCAAATTAATGAAAAAACAGACAAAATTTCCAGTATCAAAGCTGTACTTTTTAAGGTAAGCAGCAACTTATCCGTGAACTGTTAACCTGCCAAATATATCCAATATAAATGACTTTTATCCATCAAATCATTTGCCCATTTTAATTATAATTCCGAGATTTACCAGCTCCCATCATGAACCTAGTGATAAAACAATCATAGGAAGCAATTCTAGCATCATACTCTTTATCACTCTCATCTCGACACACTTTTTATTTGGGTGGAATTCATGTGGAACCATATATTTTGGTGGGACTCACATAAAATCCAACCAATAATAGTTTGTTGAAAAAGACTGTGATAAAGAATGTATTCTTAACATTTTTCTAGCCCCAAAAGAGGGGGAAATAAATTGTTTCTAGAGAAGTGGAAAAGGATAAAAAGAAAATATGGCTGTCCACATTCCTTTAAAATGACAAATAAAACGATCACACAGCCCTTAATGTGCCTTCAAAGATTGGAGATTGGGTGATAAATACACTACAAACTTGTTTCTCAAATGGGTATAACCATGAGTAATGATAAATGAACACATTTTTGGGACAACAAGTATAGACACCATATGGTGGTAGGTGGTTGTCAAATGTTAAATACATGTGATGAGAGAGAAAAATAATAAACAAGTATAAATACGTATATATATACGATGTTAGACACCAAAAGTGTATTCATTTATCATTACTCTATAGCCATACACCAGAGTACAGCATATAAGGTACCAAAAGAAAAAGGACAACCGCTGCCTGTTTATAGTCCCTGAATATTACATCCAACAAAAATAAAGTCATAAGACGCCAATCAAGCGTCAGATTGGATTAATACAGTGCTGCAAATCTAATTATGGCTGGATGCAGTTTACATATCCAGAGTTTAAACCTTCAAATATCGCTCAAGACTTGCAACTGTACTCCATAGCCTAGGCCACTTTGTAGTATAAACAAGCAAAGAAGATGCCATGAACAAAATCACAAAGTCCTTCATAGATAGAGAACCAATTCTCCACCCAGATCTGTGATAATGATCACAAATAACAAAATAAAATCGATACTTCAAATGCAACATGTTTAACTGTGACGTGGAAATACCATATGGAAAAGAGTTCCCTTCTGGATTCAATAATCAAAGCTTCAGCTCATTTTGCCTCCATAATATCAAAAAATTGATAACTAGAATGTATTAGCCCGGATGGAGAAGATACGCTTAATCTTGAAAGTTTAGAGTGTTCTCAAGAATGCCTATGCTGACTTAAGAGGGGATGGAAAAGGTAAAGTTAAACCCCAGCAATATTTTAAGAAATTTATGGTATAATTTCATTTCATCTTTTATTTAGGCTGCAGCACCTTGTACAATTTCTGTCACCACATCAGTAACTCAGAATCACATATTGATTCTAGTGAAGCATGGAAATTCCCTTTTGCTTTACTCATTACATCCGAAAATATAAAAACACTGGATTAATACTGGGTCACGCCCAAAACCAAATTCCATCTATACGTGTACTTTTATTCCCATGAGCCATGGCAAAGGTGTAAAGGAACGCGGGACATCTAATTGTGATGCATGACATTGTTTACATCGACCTCAGAAAGTAATATCATTGCTTTTAAAAATATTGCAACAATGATTAACATGCTATAGCCAATTGATAAAACTGCTCCTTCATCCCTGCGACTTAGCATAGCTCGTAATAGTCAATTATCAAGTCCTCAAACGTGATGGTTTAAAGCCCATTCTTTATTAGATTTAGGACTATCATCACACCATTTTTACACAACTGTGCGGTTAAGGCGTGGTAGAGAAAAATTCAATTTGAACCATGGGCGATGTTTGGAAGACAAAGTCAGATCCAAAAATCCTCAAACAAATCAGTGTTAGTATTATAATTTCAAATCCAAGAGACAGATTTGTACAACAATCTTTTATTAATCGCTGGAACAATATTAAGACAGTAGCAGTATTTACAACAGCCCACTATGCCTAAGTTACTTACAGAACACGAGGCTAGACCACGACTCTAGTATTTATATAAGGTGATAAAAGCTGCAAAAGGGGGATGGAGTCAATAAAGAGTTAGAGTCAAAAGTAGCAAAGAAGCGTCTGAATTGTCATTCAAGAAAATGTGCGGGGTTTCAGGTAAGATATACCTCTTTTTAACTCAATATAGGAAAACTTTTAATACGGTCTTTTTCTCCTTCTGTCTTTCTTTCAATTTTTGGCTATCAGAGTTTGACCAATTTTTCAATCCTAATATTATAGTATAGGTATATAAATGATGGAACCAACAAAAAAGTTGCAAATGTACCTGCTGGTGTCTTCCATGGTATTTGCACCCTCCTCAACTTCTCCCAGAGAGGTTCCTTCAAATCCATTTTCAGATTAGAATTAGAAGCTTCCAGCCTATTAGTGGTTTTGGAGGGAAGCAGTGGAGATTTCTTGTCGTCTTCAATTTTAGGTGGAAGGAGAACTTTAGAAGAGCAAGCTGCAATATTGGCCTGATTGGTCTGAGGTTTATTCAGACCATCAATCTTTGCTTCTTTACTTTCTTTTGAAGAACCAGTTTTCCCATACTTACTCTGCATAAATAATGCACGCATTTTTGCTTTCTGGATATCATCAGCAGACATGGGACGGCCTTGACTTACAGGCCCTGATCTTGTCACCTGTGGGCTTCTGCTCACTGTTTTTTGCCCTGGCTGTTCCACCAATTGCACTTTTCTGCGCTCTCTAGATTCTGTTAGGGGTTAAGGAATATAAACAGAAATATAGTCTACATTTTGCATGACTCAACAACTAACATGGACCACTGGAGATTTCAAATTTTATTCTATTCTGAGTGAGCTAATGTCTATACAACACAAGCAATATTCGATCATGTATTGGCATTGGGAACTTCAACAATTGGCAGATGTCCTGTGCTGAAGAAATCAGTATGTGACAAAAGAACCCACAAGAAGCTACATAACATCAAGCAGCATAAGAAATTTGTGGTACACACAGAATCTGAGTCACAACACTTCAATATAATCAGAATACCAATCTGGAACAGCCGGAGATAAAGTAACATAAGCAGTTAGTGTGGCTAGAAATAGTTCCAAGTCAGTGAAGTTACGAGATCAAATCATTTGGCTATCACATTAATGTACTGCTAAATATGCTTGGCTGAAGGAAAATCAATGAACCCTCCATCATCACTCCAAAATACCATTCAAAGGTTTTATCTAAAGCATTTTTTTTCCTGTGTATTTGATTTGATATGCCTGACTTAAAAGGGTTTTGTTGATCAACATTCGGCCCAACTTAAAAGGGGGAAAAAGTAAACTGTTAAATTGAGATATAATCAAGTCAACAAAAGAGATCCGAGGATACGAGATGAAGATAAACCAAGGGCAGGCTTCTTATTGGAATCATCCGAGCTGGGTGGCAATAATTTTAAAGCTTGTGGAGGTTCCAGTTTCCTGAACAAAGAAAGAACCAAATCTGAACGTTTACACAGCTAGCAAAAGAAAAGCCAATTAACGCAAAGAAGTATGACAAAATCCATACAGGATTATTGCAAGATAGGCTTATTCAACAGAAAATTACTGAAAGGCTAAGCAATCAGCAATAACCTACGCTCACCTGAGATAATCAGAACATTCATTTGAGAGAGCAAGAATGTCTTCCTGAGAGAAAGAAAGAGCCACTAAGAAACAATGCAAACTGAAAAGCCATTGCCAGCCAAAATGTATAATTAAGAAAACACTTACAGGAACATCAGTATTTGAATGCCATGATTCAGATCCCATAATTTGATCAATACTGCAACAATAGAAATCACAATAATTGAGAAAGCAGGTCCAACAAATTTTGCAAGGGAAAGAGATAAGGACATAGGCTTGCCTCTGAGAAAGCGTTGTCTCTCTTTTACCATTACTAGAAGAATTAACACCAATGGGTTTCCTTATTGCTTGGTTCCTTGCTAATAATTTGCTCCACTTTGCTAACAAAACCCTTGCCCTGTTCGATATGTCTGATCCTCAAATCAGTGAGATTATAATTCACAAAGCTTATCAAGTCATTACATCATACAGATATTGGGTTAAGTATATCAAACAGCATCCCGTCCCCCTAACCAAGAAAAAAAAAATTGAAACTAATTACAGGCATCAAACAAATTGTGTAAATGGTTGAAGTGTTACATTAATCAACCTGAACATGACTTTTATAGCCCAAATACTAAATACATATCTATTATTTGCCATTTCGATAAAAGACGCAAGTTATCAATTAAAGGGAAAACAAGATTTATTTGTCAACTCATGCTCCCCCTTCATTAGCTTGCTACTTCCAATATCAATAATCAATAATACTACTAATAACGGGATTCACACTGCAAAGATGTTATCATATATCTGTCCAATGTAATTAATCATTATAAAACACATGACATACAGCTACAGCCTGAGGAGAATATACACATCTCAGGAAGGGGAGAGCATAAAGAACAAATCAGAGTGTCAAGTTTGATGGGTACTGAGACTAGGAAAGGTATAGCACACCTGAAGTTCTATAGAACCGCAGTCTATTAACACTCTGCAATATAGCTGATGTGTGTGTAGGAAGGGCTTTATGTAAAGGCAAATGACAGAGAACCTACAAACCAGTCAAGCAGAAAGTTTGATAGTATTTAGTTATGTTATGGGTGAACTAAAACGATGCCCACATCGTATTATTAACCATAGGATCCAAATCTACCTTCAAGATAAGAAGAAGGACACTTGTTTGCTCTTCAAGAGCTGCATTACTCAACCAAGTTGCTAAAATCATTACACCCCCTCTGGCCAAAAACCTACAAGCATGCAACAAAAAAACTGAATCAGAAAATATAAATAACTATCATTCGATTTCAACAATACCAAGCTATTGAAGAGAGTAATCATGCACCACAATAATACTGAAAAATTCTGCATCGTCAATATCCACTCCATCAATTTCTCCTGCCCAGAAAATGTTTCCTCTTTCTGCATTAGACTAAAAATGTTATCAACAAATTGTTTATCTAAGTCATCTAGTCCAGACAAAGTTGCTTCTTGGGTTGAACAGGATGCTTCCTCAGCATTGGTGGGGCCAGCAGAGTTTAAGGGAGCAGGATTTATTGGTCTCATAGGATCGGAGTTGATTTGTCCATCAGGAGGTTCTTCACAAGAATTCGAGCTTAACACCCTCTCCCGTGACAACTGAACTAGCCTCCTCACTCTTGAACGTTGACTGGTGAAAAAGTCACGCACCTAAAACCAAAGTGCAAAGACTCATAAGAATTGATGCACAACAGGAAGTAGGTAATATGTAAACTTAAAATGATATCCAAACTGAATATTTCCCCAGAGGATAATAAATAACAATATAATGATAGCTGGAAAGGATGACTGACTAAAAACAGATAAATGGCAACAAAGGAGCGGGAAATATATCTGCATACAGTATCTTCATTGCATGGATCATATAGAATGGACTAAACAGAAAGTGGAGTAAAACCTGTGTCACTGTGACACCAAATAAAGCACTGATCTCACGAGATTCTTTCTTGCTAATGGCATCTTTAATGGAAAAAATTGATTGCATGTAATTTACAGCCTTTGGGTTTAATAAATCCCTAGGTCTTTTTCCTGCAAAAATGAATTTAGACAGATTAGACATGAAACAAACAGCAGAAAGGTTCCAAAGAATACAAACTAGCGCTTCAAGATAAGGCAGAGTTATTTGGGGATAACAAGACATAAACATAAAAATTCTGTTTCAGTCCACTTATTCCATTTGTAAAATAGAGGAAATATTTAATATCCCCATCAACAGTTATTAAGGAGTCATCATGAAAACAAAGATTGGCTGGAGATTAACCCTAGTAAACTCAGATATGGAAGAGAAAAACATTATAACCAAGGTAGTATGCGTTTGGAAACTTTGTTTTGGTTGGTTGGATGCATATTTCCAGAAGCTACTGTGAGGTTTTGAACGTGTTTCCAAACACGTTAATACATGTGATGTGAAACATATAAGCCAACTATGATAATATGATGGGAACAAAGGTCAAATTGGATGCCAGAAATGTAAGCCACATTGGTGACATGGGGCAAAAATTACAACAACCACCAAGCCTTATCCCACTAGGTGGGGTCGGCTACATGGATCATACGGCGCCATAATGTTCTATCATGAATCATGTTAACAGTTAAATCATTGGCCTCCAAATCTTTCTTAATAGTTTCTCCTATAGTTTTTCTTGGCCTACCTCCGCCTCTAGCTATTGGATTGCCCTCCACTTGATCCACTCTCCTTACTACAGAATCTAAAGGTCTCCTCCATACATGCCCAAACCACCTAAGTCGAGATTCAACCATCTTTTCTACAATAGGTGCTACCCCAACTCTCTCCAATGCTATCATTCCTAATCCTATCACGTCTAGTTTTTCCGCTCATCCAGCGCAACATTCTCATCTCTGCTACATTGATTTTACTCTCGTGTTGATTTTTTACCGCCCAACACTCTGTCCCATACAACATCGCCGGTCTAATAGTTGTACGGTAAAATTTTCCCTTTAGCTTAAGAGGTACCTTTTTATCACACAAAAAACCTGAAGCCTTCCACCATTTCGACCACCCTGATTGAATCCAATGGTTTACATCTCCCTCAATTTCTCCGTCCTTTTGCATAATAGACCCAAGATATTTAAACCGTGTGACTTGTGGTATGTTGTGGTCTTCAACTTTCACCTCTAAGCTAGAGGTGTTTCGCCTTTTGCTAAACTTACATTCCATATACTCCGTCTTGCTTCTACTCAGCTTAAGCCATGTGCTTCTAAAGCTTGTCTCCAAGTCTCCAACCTTCCATTTATATCATCTCTCGACTCTCCAACTAGGACTATATCGTCTACGAAAAGCATGCATCGCGGTGCTGGCTCTTGAATGTGCTCCGTAAGTACATCCAAGACCAAGGTAAAAAGATAGAGGCTTAAAGCTGACCCCTGGTGCAGACCTATGGTTATTGGAAAATCTTATGTGGCTCCACCCTGCGTTCTCCACTAGTCGTGGCCCCCTCATACATATCCTTGATAGCTCGAATATAGGCAATCCGAACACCTTTCTTTTCTAGGGCTTTCCACAAAACCTTTCTTGGCACCCTATCATACGCTTTCTCCAAATCAATGAAGGCCATGTGTAAATCTTTTTGATCCCTTCGATATTGTTCCATCACTCGTCGTAGCAAGTAAATTGCTTCCATGGTCGACCTCCCGGGCATAAAACCAAATTGGTTGTCGGTGATTTTGGTTTCTTTTCTTAGTCTCCGTTCAAGCACCCTTTCCCATAGCTTCATAGTATGACTCATAAGTTTAATCCCCCTATAATTTGCGCAATTTTGTATATCTCCCTTGTTCTTGTAAATCGGAACTAAAGTGCTTCTCCTCCATTCGTCCGGCATTTTCTTTGACCTCATAATCTCGTTAAAAAACTTCGTGAGTCAACTAATGCCTCTATTTCCTAGACTCTTCCATACCTCCACAGGTATATTGTCCGATCCAACTGCCTTGCCATTATCCATCCTTCTCAAAGCTTCTTTTACCTCATGCTCTTGGATTCTACGATAAAAAGTGTAATTTTGGTCCTCCTCTCTGATGTCAAGCACCTGTGAGCATGATAAAACTTCAAATCCTTCATCAAATAACTTGTGAAAATAATTCTTCCATCTATCTTTAATATCTTGTTCCTTAACCAAAACTTTACCTTCTTCATCCTTAATACACTTCACTTGGTCCAAGTCTCTTGTCTTTCTTTCCCTATTTTTAGCAAGCCTATAAATAGATTTCTCACCATCTTTGGTGCCTAAGGATTGGTACAATCCGTCAAAAGCTTTAGTTCTAGCTTCGCTCACTGCCTTCTTGGTCTCTTTTTTGGCCACCTTATAATTTTCCCAATTTTCAGCATTTCTACATAAAGACCAAGCTTTGAAACATTCCCTTTTAACCCGAACCTTAGCTTGCACACTTTCATCCCACCACCAAGATTCTTTACCCTTAGGTCCGAATCCTCTTGATTCACCAAGCGTCTCTATAGCTACCTTCCTAATCCCCTTGGCCATCTTGTCCCACATATCATTTGCACTTCCGTTTGCCTCCCAAAACCCTCCCTCCAAAACCTTGTGTTGGAAGATCCTTTGTTTTTCACCCTTCAGTTGCCACCACTTGATCCTTGAAACCTTTTCGTGGCCTCTTCTCTTCACACTCTTTTTAACTCTTACATCCATGACCAAGACTCTATGTTGGGTAGTCAAGCTCTCTCCAGGTATGACTTTACAGTCCAAGCAAATCTTTCTATCCGATCTGCTAATAAGAAAGAAATCTATTTGAGAGCTTGTCACCCCACTTTTGTACATGATAAGATGCTCCTCATGTTTCCTAAAACACGTATTGGCTATAGTAAGATCGAAGGCGGATGAAAAGTCCAAAATAGACTTGCCCTCACCATTTACCTCCCCTAGGCCATATCCCCCATGAAAACCGTCGTAACCTCTAGGTGCCCTCCCTACATGCCCATTTAGATCACCTCATAAGAAAATCTTTTCACCTAGCGGTATTTCCTAAATTAGGCCTTCTAAATCCTCCCAAAATTTTATCTTGGAGTGTTCTTCTAACCTTACCTGAGGTGCGTAAGCACTAATCACATTAAAGGTGTCTTGTTCCACTACAAATTTTAGGGCAATGATCCTATCTCCAACCCTTTTTACATCCACAATATCATTCTTCCAATATTTATCCACAATTATGCCCACCCCATTTCTCGATTTTACTTTGCCAGTGTACCAAAGCTTAAAACCCGAAGAGTCTAATTCATTTGCCTTTTCTCCCACCCACTTAGTTTCTTGCAGGCACATGAAATTGATCCTCCTCCTAATCATAGTGTCAACTATTTCCATTGATTTACCTAAGTGTGCCTATATTCCAAGTTCCAAAGCGAATCCTACTCTCGTGAGCTAGCTTCTTTACCCACACTCGTTCACAAAAATGTGGGAACCCTTGCTTATTTTTCACTACATCCAAGCGGCGATGCAGCGGCCCTTGCTCTTTTGACACTGTACTCGAGCTATACAAATAGCGTTTTGCCGGGCAACGACCTAGCATTAACATTATTACGTCGTTGATCCATGTCATAGAGATTCGACTAAGTTTTACGTTGGCTGTCGATGGCCTAACACAACCCTCTCCTTTTATCCGGGCTTGGGACCGGCTATGTTTAGCTTTGTCACAAACCACAACATAGGCAGGAATTAAACTAAGATTTTCCCTTAGAGTTAGGCAGCCCATAAATATATATCAAGCATATATGACAATTACCAAACCTAATGAAACCATCTAAAATATCACAGTTTAAGCCAAAACTTACCAATTTTTATTGATAAAGCACCAGCTGCCTGCACAGAACCAAAAAAAGGTGAAAAAATCATTTAGGAATGGACAAGATCAAACAATCTAATGATAACGTGAAAGAGCTGACTGAACATATAAGAGCAAAATTACAACTAAAATGCCTTTACAACTAAATTAACAATTGAAACGAAACGCAATGGACTAAGAGGTTCTTTCCCTTTTTCCATTAGCAAAACAAAATACTGAGGTTCAGGGTTTTAAATTACAGCCTACGTCAGCCGCATTTTCTCACAATTTCTATAATCGCAGCAGTAACCGCAACCACAACTTAAATTTGCAATTTAAAACCATAATGAGGTTTGATTTCTGTCTCCTTTGCTAGAAGTAGCGATCAACAGCATAATTATAATAAATAACAGTTTCTATAATCACAAGCAACCGCAATTTAAAACCATAACGATGTTAATAAACCAATTTCTTCGTCTCCTTTGCTAACAGTAGCAATAAACAACATAATTATAACAAAATAACAAATTTAAATTGAAAAAATAGACAGATGAAGAAGTTTGATCGAAAACACACCATTTCTTGAGAGAGAGGATTGACGCCGGTGAGTTTGCATTGTGTGACGACAATTTGTTGAAACTGATCGATCTGACTATGGAAGAGATCTTTCTGCGAAGCCAAAAAGTTCTGCAACGATTCCATGGAGCTTCCAATCTCCACCTCCATGAAATCGTCGTTGGAAACCTCCATCGTTGATAACGAAGATTGAAGCTCCTTCGCTGCAATGTGTTGTAGCAGCACACATTCCAACGGAATTGAATCCCAATTCACATGCGCGCTGTCTCTCTCTCTCTCTCTCTGGTTGCCGATTGGGAAGGAAGTGGGGAACGAACAGAGTTAGGGTTTGGTTTGGAGCAGATTTTGGAGAGAGAAAGTCAGATAGAGTACTTGGTGGGATGGAGGAGAGAGAATTAGACCATGTTCGGGTTTCAGCTCAAGTTCAACAATTTACTTTTGAGCTTGATTAATTTAATTTCATGTCTAGGGAAACATAGTTAAGTATTTATCACAACAGTTGTGTTATTATGAAAACTGAGTCTCGACAACGTACGGACAGGGGTTCGCGGATTGGATTTGATCGATTTTGAGTTAAAAAGGCATTCGATCCAACGATGAAAACATCGTGCGGTTTGGATTGGATCGGTTTGCTTACTTCAAAAAATCTGATCCGATCCAATCCAATCAAATGCGGTTTGGATTGAATTGGATAATTCAGTTTTTGTCGTACTTTAATTTTTTTTTCTAATGTCAAGTGTCTTTTCTACTTATTTAATAGTGGTAAAAGATAATCTTTGTTTTAATTTGGGAGTTTGAGAAGAAAAAAATTATTGATATTTTTTAACACGTTCTTTTATATTAAAGAGAACGAGGGATATAAAAGTATGTAGAATAATGTTTAAGTATGAGTAATACTATAATTTCAAAAAGAATAGTATATATATATAATAGATCAGTTTGGATTAGATTGGATTGGATTGGATTTCACTATATGATCCAAAATCTGATCCAATCCAATAAAAAATTGCGTTTTTTTCGGTTTTCAGTTTTTTCGGTTTTCGGTTTATTCGGTTTTAGTTTTTCAGTTCGGTTTTTGTGGTTTGAATCGGTTTGGATCGATTGATGAACACCCCTACGTACGGGACAGCTTGCACCAAAGCGTTACTGTATCACTAATTTTATTTTATTTTTTACAATTTTTGACTTTTTTTAAAAAAAATTAAAATTTTTATTTCTAAAAAAAACTCATTAACCAGATAATGAACTGAATTAACATGATATTTACACATATTTAACCAAAATTTTATTTCTCAAAAAAAGTCATTAACCAGATAATGAACTGAATTAACCAAATATTTGTACCTGATTAATCAGATATTTGCACATACTTAACCAAAAAATTTATTTCTCAAAAAAACTCATTAACCAGATAATGAACTGAATTAACCAGACATTTGTACCTGATTAACCAGATATTTGCACATACTTAACCAATATTTTATTTCTCAAAAAATGTCATTAACCAGATAATGAACTGAATTAACCAGATATTTGCACATACTTAACCAAAAAATTTATTTCTCAAAAACACCCATTAACCAGATATTTGTACCTGATTAACCATATATTTGTACATGCTTAACAAAAAATTTTATTTCTCAAAAAACCTATTAACCAGATAATGAACTGAATTAACCAGATATTTACACTAGAATAACCAAATATTTGCATGTAATTAAAAAAATATTAGTATTAAAAAATATTTGCATGAAAGAGGAACTCTAAAAGTAGGATTTAATCTTAGAAAAATATCTTTATTCATGAAAGGATGAATAAAGATATTTTTACTCACCTCTTGAAGACCTTCAAAAGTGCTATAGTAGCACTACACTGTTCAACTATACGGGTTATTGACGCATAGAGTTTGAACACCTTGATAGTCATCTGGGATGACATATTGCGTTATGCATGAGTTGGTCATCACCTTCCGGGAATGGATGACGGTATATATTCTATTCAGGGAATAGGATGAGAGATATCACCATCTAAGATGGGATATCAAATTATTAAAATATTCATGATGTGTGAAATATGCATATATTTTCATATTAGTTAGCATTTAATTATTGCATTTTCTAGCATAGTTTTTAGTGATTTTTAGCATTTAGCATGCATTTTGTATTTTACCTTTAGTTCGGATGATTTTTGTTTGTTTTTGTTGCATAAGTAGGTGGATTTGCAAGTTCCACAGGTTGGTCATGGAATGTACCACACCCACAGATGGTTCTGCACTACTTCTTTCATGTTGCTGAAGGTTCCACGGCCTGACCGTGGAACCTGCCATGGCCGTGGAACATAGAGGAGCTTTTCAGAAAACAGTTGAAAGATCCACGGCCAGACCATGGAACATTCCATGGTCGTGGATCTTGCAAAACTATTGCTGCATGAATTTTTGAGGCAACTGGAACGATCCATGGCCTGGTCGTGGAGCATTCCATGGTCATGGATCGCGTGCAGCAGAATCATAACTCCCAACTTATTGTCTTTTATTGAGGGAGGAGTGGTTACAAATAAGGGGAGAGGATAAAAAGGAGGTTATGAAGCTCAAAAATGGGCATAAGAACAACATAGAGAATACTACATAAGTAACATAAAGGAACACAAAGAATCAAGGTATTGTACAAGAGAAAAGTGGAGGACATCAGGATTCTCAGCGGAAACTCTCAGAGTTCTTTTCCTTCTCCTATTCTGTATTTCACCTCTAGTTTTCTTAATGTTCTTTTTGATACTCGTGGATTTTATTCTGAATATGTTTGAGTAGTTCTTTATTCTAGGATGAGGGATTAACCCAATTGTTATTGACAATGATATTTTCTCTCCTTAATCTATGAATTATGTCTATGATTCAGTTTTTGCACACCAACTGTTTGTGAATATGTGGCCACATGTTTTACATGATTATTGATCTTGAGGGATGAACTGAAAGGTGAACCTTAATTTTAGAACTCTAAAACTGAACTTGAATTGTAAATCACGAAAGTAGATTAACTTTCCTTGAAGCAATTGTTGAATTATCATTGTTCTTAAAGGGTTCATCTTAATTTGAATGCCATGAAAATAGGTATTGGATTATTTTGGGCACGTTATCGTATTCTGAAAGGGAACGATAATTAAATAAGATAATTCGCTTTCATAGATAATTCAGATGATTAAGGGAGTGATTTTTTTATAGACTTGTCGATACTATTGTGGTCCATCCTGATTCCTGGAGCTTTTTATAAATTGTTATCCTTATTCAATTCTTTTGCCTTATAAATTTTGTTCTTTTGAAATTATATTTTTCTTGGTTACTTTAATATCTTGAAAAATTGATTCGTCTAGATAATCATGATTGTGTGTAATTGGTACTTAACAACACGGTCCTAGGGGAACGATATTTTACTACTTGGCATAACCGTGCACTTGCGGTACACAACAATTCACATCTGGGATGGAATATTAGATACCTCCATTTGGGATGGGGAAAGCAGTGGGACGCCATTGCATGGATATGAGCTCATAGACCTTAGTGGATCTGGGATTCACACCAGTTCTGGGAACTAAGGAGTCAAGTCAAGTGATTCTGTGAATCACCGAGTCATGTTCATGGAGTTGTATTGCATAGAGTTTTAATGGTGAATGTGATTAAATGTAATGAGATATGACCGTGGTTGGTTTTACGAGCTTGTGGCTTAAACATTTGATATTGATTAACTTATACGTTATTATTTTGGAGATTTATTATATTTATTATTTTGAAAATTAGCGGGTACCATGAATGTTTTTCCGGTTACCATGTCGATTGAGAACAACACTATTTACGAACCCTTTTATTAAATGATTTTTATTCACTGGGATTATATCTCATTAAAAGTGTTGTTTTCTGAGCACGAGGACGATGCCACTGAGACTGAAGAGACTTGAAAACTTAGTGAATTTTTATTATTTATTAACTAGCTTGGTGAGTACCTTTTTGAAATAAAGAGCCGATTGTGGCTAGACATGTTTATTTTATTTATTTTAACATTGGTTAATTTTAGTAGACACTCGGATTTTGAGACAATTCGTTTTTATTTATGTAAGGATTTATTATCATTATTTTACTTTAACAATTATTGAGGTATTTTCTGAACATTATATTTATGAAAAATTTTATTTAGCCATTTTTTTTGTGAATCTATTTTGGGTTACTATTGTAACGGACGTTACATATAAAAGGAAGGAGGTCTAGGATTTTTTGGGATATTTTTGTAATTTGCTTTAGACGTGATTTGGTAAATTTAATAATAATTATTATAAATCATTCGTTTAAAAAAAACGGTAGAACATATATTGCTGTAAGTGGGCTGCATGCTACAAATCACTTATTAAAAAAAACTGAAATTAAAAAAATAACGGTAGAAAGCTACTAAATATAAGTGTAAATTATATACAATTTGTGCAAGTATCTTTTCTTATAATAACATTAATCCATATTAAAAATAAAATGAAATTTCAACACGCAAAAATAATATTACAAATAAGAAAATAAATAGAACTATGTATTTTGACCATATTAAAAATAAAATGAAATTTCAACGTGCAAAAATAATATTACAAATAAGAAAATAAATAGAACTACGTATTTTGACCATATTAAAAATAAAATGAAATTTCAACGTGCAAAAATAATATTACAAATAAGAAAATAAGTAGAACTATATATTTTGAACCTATTGTGAAGTAGGAAAGGAAAACAAAATTAATAAGAAAATAAATTGACACATATATAAAAAAAAAATGGAATAATGAGAAAGCCTGTCATTAAAGTTCATAACTCTTAGTCAACGAGTTTTGGTTTGTAACTGTAGACAAGGAACTAAATGCTCCATTCATCATAATTAGAGAGGAAGAGGTTTCGAAACAGATTTACAAAAACTAAACAAGAATTTTTATTTGGAAAATTCAACAGCAATTATTATTAATAACTTATCATTTTTTTTTAAAATAAATTAAAGTAGACAAACTTTAAACCTTAAAATATTATTAATATAAATCAACATTGAAATTGACACATTTTTTATTTCAATGAATCTTGATTTAAAGTCTTTTTTTTATACTGAAATTAAAGTCTATTAAACATGCATTATTATGATGCATTGATCCTATGCCAAAAATGATCTAATCAACCTTGCCTTTTCTTTTTCTTTCTCTTTGGCAAATTGCGCTGCCTTTTCATATTTTTTCATTAAGACAAGGATTAAAGTTGCACATGATGGCAAGGAACGCTTGAAGGTGGGAGCCATTAGTTAATAACTTTTACTCAGTTAAAGTGTATTATTCGATTTTGAAAAATATCATTTATTATATTTTATATTCCATATTTTTTTTATAAATATTACAGAATAGTACAATTTCAAATAGTGTGCAAGCTTTGCTACAAAAATAAAATTTGTATGATGGTCGAGAAATAAATAATAAAAATTGTGCGCAAAGTAGTATAGTCATATATAATAGAGAGAACTTTCATCTTAAAATCTTATATTTAAAAAAAAATAGTATAGTAATATACTAAGATGAAAACATGGTGGTTTCAGAAAACTGAGCTTCACCTGTGCATAGGTTTTATAATTCTAAAGCATCGGATTTTAAAATAAAATAGATTTAAAAAAACATACACAATAATTTTTCAATAGCCCGTCATTATCCTTCCTTGATATTACTTTTGTCTCAGCATCATCTTACAGATTATGAGTTATAGAGCATCCAATAGATTCCTATTTTTGACTTCATTTCCCTCCTTCAAAATTCCCACAAGATCACCACTTTATTTGAGGCACTAAATTCATAATCGCCAGTTAGTTAGGTTACAATAACCTAAAGGTTAGTCAAGTGATAAGTCGATATTGAGTTTAAAAAATAAATGGGGTTGTGAAAAAACAACATAATTCAAGAGAATGTGAATTTCATATTCAAAAAGTATGAAAAAAAAACTCAAAAACAAGCAAAATAAAAAGGCAACAACTAAAATTGTTAGAAACAAAAGTGGTGGAAGAAGGAGGATAGACTGATTTTGGAGCAGTTGTACTATAAGTAACATTCATTATGTGATCCTCCTAAGGTAGAGTGAATTTAAATTCGATGTGATATCATTCTTTAAAGTGTATCCTAAATCTTATACAAAGATCTGAGTATTAAAATACATTTTAAAAAGTAAATTAAATAGATTTTAAAAAATAAATGAATTAAAAATATTAGGTTGCACAAGGTTTCACAAGGCCAGATAATAAAGGATTGATTAGATATGATACTTTTATTGGTCACGAAAAGAAAATGGATGGGACCTTTCAAAATTTAAATCGAAAGAATAGAAATAAATGAATAGAATTAGAAATAGTTTTCTAAGTATATTGAATTTATATGTTTATTATATTATGATATAAAATATGGTAAAGATTGGGAATAAAATTTTAAAATTGCATACAACGTATTTTTTACTTACCAAATTATTTTAATTAAATTATTTAAACAATTTTTAATGATAAAATAAAGAAAACATATTCTAAAATTCCATACAAAGCCTATTTAAATTAGTAAATGATTTTAATTAAATGATTTAATCAATAAAATAATTTAGAATTGATTTAATATTTGATGATCTTATTTATTGTTAGGACAGATGAGCATCTCAAATGCTTATCGTGGAACAAAACTCCTTGTCAATCCAGAAAATATCCATTGTTGTTTCCACGAGGGGAAGATGGATAACAAAGGGATATTCCATTAAGTAAGGATTCGAGTTCATCATCATTCAACAAGAGACAAAGAGTGACAATGAAAGAGTTCTTTGCTTATGGAATTCAACAGACACTACTACAGAAAAGGGCCTCAATAGTGTTTTTTTTTGCCTTTAGTAGTGCTTCAAAACGCTATCTATTCACCCGCTACTGAAGATGGGAGAGATTCAATAGCGCTTAAAAAAGCGCTACTGAAAGTAGGAATAGGTAGCGCTTCCTTGAGAAAGCGCTGTCTAAAGTTGGTAATAAGACAATCTATTACATACTTTAGACAGCGCTTTCTCAAGGAAGCGCTGTCTTAAGTTTGCAATAGATAACGCTTTCTCAAGGAAGCGCTATCTATTTGTCACTTTAGGCAGCGTTTTTTCAAGAAAGCGCTACCTATCCCCCCCCCCCCCCCCTTTTCATTATTCACTATTTTTCTACATTCCCCACTTGCACAACCATCCCTCATCAATTCATAGTAACACTGCATTTAGGTACATCACACACATACACATATATAATGTACAAAGCTTACATACAATATTGGTAAGCATATATAAAAAAAAAAAAAAAAATATATATATATATATGTACAAAGCTACAAATATCAAAATCATGATATATAACCAATTAATTAAGTAATACACTTTAACACAATTCACAACCACATATAACCAATTCTACTATTTAAGTCTATAAACCAAAAGGTCGCTAACCTACACTAGATAATAACCATGCATACTAACAATGTGTACAAGCTAATCAACATACTAGTAATTATAAACAATTTGTGCATGCTGCTTCCATTTTCTTCTTGATCGCACTAAGTCTTTGTTGTCGGCCTGCATAAGATACACATACAGATCACTTGCACATACACACAAGTCTAATAATATAGGAGAGACACTAGCTAGCATAATATCAGAGTATGTCGTACCCTTTAATTGTTGATAAATTTTATAACCACATAACGACACCACTCGTCTTTAAGTTGAGTAAGTTGATCGTCGGAGTATGTGATGCATTTACATTCAGGAAAATACTTCAAAATGAAAATTAAATCAAATTAGAATGACTAAATCTGAGTTATTAAATTATATAAGCTAGAACTGAAATTAAATACCGTGGTTGGGATTTGCATTTGGTTTTGAATGATGATATCCTTGATAAATTTCAGAACGTAGTAGCCACAGTCGTTGTCATTCGGTTGACGGTGGCACTATAAAACCAAAAATAATAAATTAATTCATTTAATTTTTTAATTTAAATTAAAAAATTGCATAAGGATTTTCGTAAATACCATTATAGATATCCATTTAGTCGTCCTGGATGATTTAGAAATTCGAGACTTGCCTCCATGTAATCCTCGATGACTTAGCAAAGCCCTGAGTGCAAAATCAAACAATTCCATTGAAGTAAAGGTTTCAAACCATCATATATATGAAGATAACAATAAATGCATATATATAGTTACTGATTGTACGTATCCCTCATTTTTTTGTGATTGTTAAAATGCATATGCAAGGGATCTAAATAGTACACCGTGTCCTCTTTGGGATTGATCACTAACAATACCCAATGACCCCTACAAAAATGTGGTCAGTTAGGAAATCTTAAGCAGCTAATCACATTTCATAAAAGTTACTGTCGTTAATTAAATTAAATGACTCACACTACATTGCAAGGTGACAAAAAGTTGCATTTAGGACAATTAAGTGCCTCTTCAGGACTATTTCATGATAACTTGGTAATTAACTCTTAGAATTCATTCCTACCCAGTAGCTATATTCTTTAAACAGAAAAATCACTTTTATGAAGAAGAATCTGCTTTACAATATTTTCATTGTTTTTAAGACAAGAATGTGACATACGTGTTAAACTGTGCCTGACTTTCATTGTACAATGATTCATAATAGTCTTGCTCTCTTATATCCAGGCAATCCCTTCTCAATGAAACCTGCAATGAGAAAAAATAGAAGCAATAAATATGCAGTCTTTCGGTACTTAAAATTGCACACTTAACCAAATGAGAAACAAGAACTTACAATTCTAGGTGGAAGTGCAAGATCAGCAGCTCTGCCTATTTTAGTGCGCCTTAGTACTATGCTCTTCAAAACTTTGTGCTTAAGCAATATCATAGCTCTTTTTCCAATATCACCATTTCCATAAGATTGAATTGAATTGGTGTGGCGACATACTAATCAAGACCAAAAATAAATAATAAATATAACTAATAAAGAACATGTCGGTTGAAACAATTTCTAGAAAATTGCAGAGTTGGTTTCACTCTCTCTCTTTCTTTGATATGGCGAACACCAAAAAGACTAACAAAGTGCAGAACTTACTTTATTCCACCAACAGAAATGTCTAACAGAACTGTGGGTGCAGTTTGAACATTGTTTAGAGCTGTACAAAGGCATCAGAATAACAAACAAGTTAACAATTCAGGAACATGGAACACCAAGCATTTTAAAAAATTTAAGGACATTTGTGATGGGAACCAAGAGCCATTGGCTCATGGTCCAGCCAGGCTACCCATTTGGAAGGTGTTCTCTAGACGTAAATAACTGGAATGTGACCCTGATCAGTAAGATAGAAAGCACCAGAGAACAGAACCGAATCAGACCCACCACCCTTCATTCCTATATGAATCGGTTGAAGCCTTCGGTCCATACAGAACGGTCTCTTCCCATCTCTACCGGGAAACACGATTCTCAAGTTGATAATCGTGCAAACCGTGATTGCAAGCGAGATTATAGCTACAGAAGCAATGGTGAGAGGTCTCTGAAGCATAAAACCAGAGATTTAATCTCAAATAGAAACAACACAAGTATTTTCTCAAACACCTAACATGCAATTTTAAGGAAACAAAGTAATACATCAGCCACTAAATCCAAACCCCACTCAACTCAGGATACCCTTCAATCAAGAATTAACTGACTGCTAAATGTGCAAAAAAGAAGACATAAACAGTTCTACTTATCATCAACTATTTAGATATAAATAAAATCCATTATCTATTATCAATCTACCCCAAAATGTTAACCCATTAGGGAAACAAAGACGAGAACAAAGAATGCGTACCGAAAATAAGGAGACAATCAAATCGTGAATCCAAGCCCTCCTCGGTTGAGCCAGCAGAAGACGAAGGGAAGACAGGTGGCCAAACGACAAAGTATAAGCCCTTCCCTTTGTCGTAGTGAGAAGAGCTTCGAGAGAGACGATGGTAGCATTGAGAAGAGAAAAGTGAGTGAAGGATTACCTGGAGAAAGCGCAAATGTGTGTGATGGTGGTGGTGAGAGACGGCGGGCGGTTGTGTGGTGGTGGTGAGAGACGGCGCGCGTGTGGTGATCCGCTCTGGTTCGACTCGACGCGCGGTAGAGGGAGACACGGTCGCGAGCAGTGGAAGGCGCGATGAAGGGAGGCAAGTCGCGAGCAGTGGAAGCTAGGCGCGGCGAAGGGAAACACGGGCGACGCAATACTAGAAGTCGCGAGCAGGGTTTGAGAACGAGGGAAAATGAGAGCTGCGCGAGAGAAAGAGTCACAGTGAGCAAAGGGAAATATTTAGTAAAAGCGAATAGATAACACTTCCTTGGAAAAGCGCTATCTATTTACTTACTTATGATAGCGTTTTCTTGAGGAAACGCTATATATTCTCTTACTTGTAATAGCGCTTCCTTAAGAAAACACTATCTATTCCTATCAATCAACATTCAATAGCATTTCCTTAAAGGAGCTCTGTCTTAGAATAAGGAATAGATAGCGCTCCTTTAAGAAAGCGCTATTAAAAACCTTCCGCCTATTTTTAAGTAGCGTTTTTTATTGAAGTGCTATTGAAAGTATGCTACTAAAACCATTTTCTGTAGTAGTGAGAGAAAAATTGAGAAAGCATCCTTATTGCACTCTAAGCGGCTCTTTCAACAATTTTTGGTTGATGCTAACAGTAGGATAGAGTCAGCACGTTCGGCATATGTTAGGACTCCCCCAAAACAATTAAGAGTCGAAATGTACAAAGGGCTGACAGATGCAATATTGAGAGGAGAAACTAATCCTTCAACGGCTGGGAAAAGGATTGTGTTGCCATCATCTTTCATATGAGGTGCACGTTATATGTTTCAAAATTACCAACATGTAATGGGAATTTGTCAATGGGTGGGATATCAAGATCTAATCATTACATTTACCTGTAATCAGAAATGGCCAGAATTATCAAGAGTTTTCGAAGGTGTTGGACTAAGATCCGAAGACGGATTGGACTCTGTTTGTCGTGTTTTCAAGATTAAACTAAAACAATTGATAAAAGTAGATAAAGCAAGGGTATGTTTTTGGGCAAGTAAAGGCCTCTTTGAATTTCAACCAATAATTTTCATTAATCATTTAGTTATCATTTAATACCTAAAAAACTTTTGTACAAACAATTTTTAGTGTTGATTTCCATCCAATTGAGGGGTTCTAACATCTTAAAATGTATAATTAACCATTAATATCCCTAAATTTGAAATTTTAATTCACTATGCAACGACTTAAACAATGGAATTCCAAAAGCATGATTTGATGATTAAAGTCAGGCTTATTAGATGGGATGAAGCTCCAATGACTCACAAATGTACTGCTTCGAATCAGTTGAAAGAACATGCAGAGATACACTTCGATTAAACAATCCAGGAAGCTTACATCTCCTATTCGGAGGAAAGGTTATTATTCTTGGTGGTGATTTCAGACAAATTCTACCAGTTATACCGAGGGGACAAGACAATATATTGTTCGCGCCAATATTAATGCATCATACTTATGGCAATATTGCCAAGTTTTAAAGTTGACTAAAAACATGAGACTTCAGAGTGGGATTTCATATTCTAATGTTGATGACATCAATAATTTCTCATAGTGGTTGTTAAGCATTGGGGATGGAAAGATTTGTCAAAAGGACGGCAAAGATGAAGGAATCGAAATACCAGATGATCTACTCATAAAAAAATACAGGTGAGCCACTTGCTTCTATTGCAAATATCACTTATCCATCGATATTAGAAAACATGAGTGACATAACATTTTGCCAACATAGGGCAATTTTAGCACTAGGAAATGAAACTGTTGACATGTTGGATGATTACATGATGTCCTTGGTTCCCGGAAGTGAAAAAACCTATCTTAGTTTTGATAGTCCTTGCACGATCATTGGAGATATTGATACAATGGATGATGTTCATACACCCAAGTTCCTGAACACTATTAACTCATCGGGACTTCTAAAACATGGGTTAAAACTCAACATTGAAGTTCCGATAATGTATTTGAAAAAAATAGATCAACCCTCGCAACTGTGCAATGGTACTCAACTTATAATTACTCAAATGGGAAGCTATGTTCCATAAGGAAAAGTCAACTCAGGAAGTAATAGTGGCCCAAGGGTATTTATTCCAAGATTGCCACTGACACCTCCTGATAACTGGATTCCATTCAAATTTCAGCGGAGGCAATTCCCAATTGTTGTTTCTTTTGCAATGACTATAAATAAAAGTCAAGGGCAATCGTTCAAACACGTGGGACTTTATCTTCCTCAACCATTTTTATCTATTGCATGGGTAGTTGTATATCGCAATATCAAGAGTTACCTCTTGTAGTGGATTGAAGATACTAATATGTGATCATGGCCAAAATTCAAAAACTACTATAAATGTGGTTTATAAAAAAGTCTATCAAATTTTAATCTAAAAATTATTACATTTATTGGTTGTTTAAGTATAAATCATACTTTTATTAGTTCACTTTCACTTTTATAGGGACCTCACCAACTATATTACATGTCAAACTGTAACTGTTCAGGAGCTTTTCCTTTTTAAACAATATGGTTTACTTAATTCATGGCACAATAATAATTTCAATCATTCTGTTTCATGTACTACTCATTCTGAATGTCTCTGATACTTCTTTCTTCAACAATTCTTTTCTTCAAAATCATTACAAACAAAAGATACATAAGTCCTCATTCATTTTATTAAACAAACATATTCACAGTAAACCAAAAAAACAAATATATTCAAAACACTAGAAAACCCTGTGCATCGCACGGGTCTTAGTTCTAGTAAATGTTAATATGTGTTAGACTTGACTTTTATATTTTTATATATGCTTGTTATGCTTGTTTTTTATGTCTAAGTTCATGGTTGGGGAGGTTTAACCTTAGAAAGGTTCAATCGTTTTAGAGTCATAGTAACTTGTTTCATCGTTTTTGCCATATCTTGAGTTCTAGATCTCTGATTGACTTGATCTTTGATGCGTTGGAAAGCTAAGAGAATTATCTATAAGTCTTATTTCAGGTGTTTTAGCCAAATTCGGCTGTTTCGGGCTTGAACCGCGAGAATCTAAAATTCAGCTTTGCGCTATCAGGTTCACCCCGCGAATTCAGTTGACAGAAATTCGTTCTCTGGCTCGCCCCGTGAACGGGAGCTCGCCCCGCAAGACATGCAGAACTAGAAAACATGTTTTAGGTTCTTTTAAGCCAAATCGTGTTCTAAACCGTTTTTAACCCATAAAACACGATCTAAACCCTAGTTTATCACATCCCAATACTCAGAAACTGCCTCCCTTCTCTTTCTCTCTGAATTTCCATCAATTTTCCCTAAGAAACTCTCTCAAGGGAACTCGTTCTTGCACCGTTCTTCACCATTCTTTGATAGGAGAACATCGCTGCGAAGATGTGATCATCGTATTCGCTGTTTAAATCTTCAAACACGGTAAAATTCATGCACTTCGTCCCTCTTGTTCTTTTCCTTTTGATTTCCTGTCCCAAGAGTCTTATTGAGGTGTTTCTTTGTTGTTCTTTAGGTCGTAGATAAGTGCTCGTGAGACGAGACCCCAGTGGACCCTTTTTCCTTTCTTTTGAATCGTGATCCGCATATCAGGTATGGGGGGAGAATCATTATAAATATGTGGGTTTCGGGAATAGGTTAAGATGAAGGGGTTATCCCATGACCCCTATGTGTATGTTCATGTATGTGGAATTATGTTCTTGGTGTATGACCATGATTGATGAATGATGTGATGATATAACGTGCTTATATGTGATAAATTCATGATGATATACTATACTTGATGTGATGATATAACATGTTAGTATGTGATCATGTTATGATTGTGATGCTAGGTCAACTAATGCTATAGGGACATAGTAATAGGTTAATAGAAATCCCAATAATGAATGAGTGTAGTATAAGGGATGAGGTTAATGATTAAAGGATTACTTTGGAATTATAAGTTAAGATCTGGAGTGGTAAAACCATGAGAAGTGGGAAACAAAATGTTTCGATAGGCTTGTTGTCTGCCTGATTCACCCATGAAAACGGATGTTCGCTCGACGAATCGATGAGAGCAGATTTATGAGCTCTCTGACTCGCGAGGCGAAAGTAAAGGAACCATAGCATAGCAACCGATGAAACGCGATAGTGGGGCCTCGAAGGGAGTTTTCCCGGCCTTAAGGTTACATGAATTGAGTGTGGAGGTTCCATTATGGCATGGGCTAGCTACCTGTGTCAGAGTGTCCGCTCGACCAAGCCTGAGTACTTTGACAGCCACGGTACATTATTAATATTAGGGATACTATTCAGTGGATGCCATCTGGTATGGTGGGTTATCCATGTCGATAACGAGTATGTATTCCTGGTCGTCTTTCTCGAGTTAGGTATTGGCCATAGGCATATGAAGTGAAGTTGCTTCGCATTGCATGCATTCTTTAACATGATATAAAATGTATTGTATGAATGTATGTTGTATGTTCATATTGATTAATATTCCTAACCATCCACAGGTATTCATGATTATGTTTCTGTGAAACCCGAGTTATTTATTTTAAAAAGGGACAAACAAGTTATAAAAGGATCATAACATAAATAAGGTTGGGGAAATAATTAATTTTGAGAAGTTGATGATCTAATAACTAAGGTTAGGGGAGGAAGAAGGAAATACAAATCAAAAGACGAACCAAGTGGCAATAAGTTTTTAAAAGCTAACTTAAGAAGAAGGAAGGGAGTTGGCCTCCCTGTTTTGGGAACGTGAAAGAAGTCAGAAGAAGAGGGCGGAGAGCTGCTAGGGTTCTTGAGGAAGAACTCTTTGGTGAGTTTCCTTCCTTCATCTTCTACTTTCCTCTTGTCCTTAAACTTACATATTCTTTCTTCCCTTTTGGACAAAAATAATAGGAGTTGGAAGAGGATTTTGAAGAACCCTTTTCCCAAAGATAGGGTTTTGGTAAATCTTGAGGTAAGGACTTTAACCATTGTGTCTCAAATTCCATGTTGTGTTGAAATAGTGAGAGAGTTTAATGTTTTGTTGATTTCCTCTTGCTCAATCTTGTTTATTCCTTGTTAATTAATGTTATGTCCATAAAATTGAAATAAAAACAAAGGTCATGACTGTTTGGTTGAACCCTGAAAATTTGGGGGGTGAGGAAACTCCATTTTTGGAGCTTAAGGTTTGATGTTTTTGTCTTTTTGAGTGTATCTCGGTTTTGGAGCGAAATTATGACAGACCTGTGATCAGAAATTTGTAACTTGAGTTGTAGATCTCGGATTGAGATGAAACTAGTCCTATTAATTTGAAAACTAACACATAGAGTTACATGGTATAAAAATCTTATGATTTTAGGAAACCTGAGACTCTCTCGGTTAAAATTTGAAAATAGGGTTAGAGCTGCCTCGAATGCATCTTGACACCTTTTATTCAAAAAAATTATATCTTGAGTTTTAAGTCTTGGATTGATGTGAAACTTGTTGCATTTGAAAAATGAAATATAGAAGTGTATTGTGATAAAATTTCGTGATTTTAGGAGACATGTGGTGGTACCAATTTAATTTGGAAAACAGAGTATTGTCTGTCTTGGATATACTCGAACAGTCCTGACTTAAAACTTTATATCTGGAGTTGCAGCCCTCCTTTTTATATGAGACTAGTTTCTTTTGGTAGTAGACATACAAGTCTAGATGGGGTAAAAATGTAGGAATTTATGGATCTCTATATTATTACTTGTTTGCATTTGAAGTTGGTCTAGACTGGCTAGAAATCTCCTTTGGCAGCGAGTCTTGGTAATGTTACATCTTTGATCACAACCTTCGAACTTAGGTTCTCCTGGTGGAATTGCAAAGTTGTTAAAAAGGATATGGGTGGAGTTTACTCAGAGTTGATTAAAGGTCAAACACGAATATGTAAATCATAATTGGATCATGTGTTACTCATAAACAACTATTTTAAACAATGAGGTGAATTTTATTGTGTGGTCAAGGAGGTCCTATATGATTGGACAAATAATATGAATGCTTTAGTAGCGACTAAATGTTCTACATCTTGAATTTCTATGTGTTCAATGTGGTTTTCATAGAGATAATGATTGAGTAAGTTATGATAAATGAATTGTATTGTTGATGGGAGATAAGAAAATGTTGTTGATAATGTACTACTATGAGTTACGTTAATTTGACTATAACGTAAGTTATGAGAATGAAAATATAATAAAATGGTATTGTTTATATTTTTATTATGGGTGGTACCATGTATCATGTCTTGTTGATTGATAGTTGATAAAATTGTGCGTGTTGAGGTTATCCATTATGGGAGTGTAGTATATACAAATACTAGTAAATGGTTTACTATGATGCTTACGTGTGGGATGTGTATTGCACATGAATGGTTGAACTCCCACTAATGGAATCATGATGGATGAACAAACTGTAGTTTTATTATTGTGTAATAAGGATGAACATTACTTGAAACATGTTGTATGACTTATAATATGTGATATGATATTGGAATTTACGTGATGTATGAAGTTGATGCCAATTGGTAAGTTTGGGTTTATGTATGTGATGTGAATTATGAAGTATAAATGATGCTTTAATTGACCATTGAAAAGTCGCACTGGGGACGGCGACACGTAACGCCCAGTTGCGTGGGATTTTGGTTATGAGAATGCACTGGGGACGACAAGACATAACACCCCAGATGCATAGTGTTATGGATATCCTACTAGGGATGGCGAGACGTAACGCCTAGTAGAGCTTGGATGTGATGATATGGCCATATACTGGGAACGCCCAGTAATTTTGAGACCTCACTGGGGACGACAAGACGTAACACCCAGTGGCGGATGAATTGTATGCCTATCGGGGATGGCGAAACGTAACGCCCGATAGTGCATATGAGACAATTAAAGCATCATGATAGAAAAACCTTAATGAGTATTAAATGTTAAATATGTGAGGTTAAAGGTTAAGTGAGTTAGACATTGTTCTATTTCTCTACATGATTTTTACTTGTTTTAATTGTGAAGTCCTTACTGAGTTTATTTAGCTCCCTCCCTCTTAGTATTGAGATGCAGGTGTGGAAACTGCTGGATCATCCCGAACTGCCCAACTCCTAACAGTGGAGTTAGAGTGCCAAGCCGCAACCTCGGAAAATGCTTTTATTTATCTATGTACTAAAATTAATGTGTTTCCACTATAAATTCTTGAAATCTAATTTGTAGCATTTTATTTTAAGATTTGATATTCAAACTGTTATAAAAAAATGTATCACATTTATGAAAACTTATGAGATGAAGTTTTCATCTAAACCATAAGTTGTCTTTTTCTTAAAACAAGAAAATATTCAATGGTGAACACTTTTGGTTATTTATTTATCTTGAGTTGAGAATGAGAATGTGTTAACCTAAACAAGGCTTCTGAATAGGGGTCATCACCCCTCTTCTGGCCGGTCATTGACATCGGATTCGGGTCGTGACGGTTTCTTACCCCTCTCTTTGTTATTTCTTGTGCATGTATTTTTTATATGCAGAGGATGATGAGCCGACCATTGAAGAGTGATTCCGTGGAATTCGCTCGGCTAGTAGATATGATTGTTTTTAGTTATTAGTTTGTTCTTTTCCGATGTAAAGTTTGGGATACCGACTCTGATATTGTGACATCGAGTTTCAGGTTTAGTTTTATTTCTTTCCGCATCTATGATGATTAAATAGTTTGTTATTTCATTCTTGGTTTACTTCAAATATTTTATGAAGTTTATGGATTTCGTTTTGGAACAACGTGACACATGTTACCTTTGTTATGCTTTATCTTAATTATATGTTATTTTGAAAGCATGTATGATTTTATATTTTATATTATCATGTACGAGATAATGGTTTTCACACTACCAATGGGGTATCCTGGATAGTTATGATGTACCTGTTTATGTGTGTATGTGTGTGTGTGTGTGTGTGTGTATATATATATGTGTGTGTGTGTGTGTGTGTGGTGTGATGTTCATGCTTACATGTTTTATGTTTAAAGTTTTTAATATCTATATTTTCTGTATACGTTTAACGTTTATATCGTGATTAAAGTTAGTTAAATTAGGTTTTTCTTTAATGGGACATCGGGGTGTCTCGGGCAGCCCAGTCGTAATTGGTCAAACTTGTAATGATTGACCAGAGTATGTGGGTCTTATGCTAGCAGTGATCCTAAGAGATGAGACTATTCATGGGAGTCGGCTAAAATTGATATGGTCAAATGAACATTTTGGAAATCTTGACCAATATGCATTGTTTGACCCGTCAGTGGCAATACGTTGCACCAGAGAGTTAATTATGAGGTTGGACGAATTATATTCTTTTTCTCAAACAAATAGATGATATAAATATTTTCTCAAACAAAACTCTTTATTATGAAAAAACTCTTTACAATTATATTTAAAAAAAATTATGAAATGATACACACAAGTTCATGACTCGAGACATTTTTTACTCTAATTCATGTGTCACATTTGCTACAAAGTCCTTACATTGGAGAATGTTTTTGGTTTTAATGCTCATAAAACTATGAAAAATTTCATCGATTGTATTTGATAAATCTCAAAACTCAACCAACTTAAAAGAGATGAATTTTTCGTCACCATACATACAATCACCATTGAAATAGAAAACTCTTTGTATCATGTGAAATTTTACAATATAACATAATTCCAAAATAAAATAAGAAATCAAAATACATAGAGGATCTTTAACATCTTAGATGCCAAATTAACTTCTATGTTCAATTTATTTCGAACCTTATATTATTATATCCCAATAAATAAATATTACATCGCAAGATATCACTTCTAATCGTAGCAGTCATACGAAAGGGTATTTCTATTGAACTTACATGGATGATCTTTTTGTATGCTCCAATTGCAATCATAGTCGCAATTTTTATAATCACTATCAGATATGAAAATGGCAACCCAATGCAACTTACCATCAAATGTCATGCCACAGAAAAACAATGTATTTCCCCAGAAGCTAGGGGTAAACTTAAACTGGTACTCGGTGTAACACCCTTCTCGGATGCTACATTGTAAGTGATATTTTAAGGTCGAAAAATAGGTTAATTAAAATTGGCTATAAAAAAATGGGGTAATTTTTTTATTTTTTATAAGTCGTAAATATAACTGCTTTGATTCAAGTGAATGTACAATAAAATATTTCATTACCATAATTAGGTCGTAAGTTCGTAAATTAATTACATATTACCCAACCCGACTCATAAACATAAATTATAGAAATATACCGACTTATTATAAAGATATGGAGACGCAGCTCCTAAAATACAAGATACTTGGAGTCGCAGATCCATAAACAGTTTCATTAACTCCCAAACATACCCAGCTGACCAAACTAAAATAGAAAAGACAATCCTCTCTCGTACATCGCGAGAAGGACAAACCTAACTGACGAAATCTAGTGGAAACTCTATTTGAGTCCACTACCGACGTCGTCGTAAAAGACACTACTGGAGTTACTACAATAGTAACTCTAGAACTAAGCCCTTTCCTCTTCCAAGAGGAAAAAATGGTCCACAAACCCATCGACAGTCTAGAAGACGTCCACTAGAAACTCCAACATATCGTCCGCATGCTCGAACCTCAATCTCTATGATGCGTCAGTCAAGGGACATCTTGACGTCTCAATCTTCTCAAAAGAATGCAGAAGACACCAGTCGACATAAGCAATATAAAATAAAGAGGTGATATTTCAATTTATCTTACACATAAGGCAGACATCCAGTGGTACGACTCACAGGTACATAATACAATAGTCATATATTCCTCGTATCTCCCATTTTAATTATGCAACTCAAAACTCCAAGAATATACTATACCAAACTCAACGGTAAGCTTATCAAGCATACCGGACACGGTTTGTCCATCAAATTGTTGGTAGTGGCTACGATCTCAAGAGGGGGGTGGGGGGGCGGGGGGGTGGGGGATGAATTAAGATATTGAAAACTTTTTCAACAATTTAAAGCAAAACAGAGTTTTCTTAAAGAAAATTGGTTTTCACTCAATTTTAATTCCCAAGAATCAGGTTGTGTAACAAGTAATGATGTTAAGAAGAATTATAAGAAGTAACAACAGGTTTAACATAGATTGCAGATCAAAGATTCAAGTTAACAAGCATTCTTAAAACTCATTCACAATAGACAAATGCATATAACAAGTATATTGAGTTTAGAGATGAGAAGAACACGCAAACCGATTTATCCTGGTTCAACGACCTCCTCTGGTAAGCCTACATCCAGTCCCACACCTCTGTGATTTTCTCCACTATAATCAGTACTTACAAAATTCCAATTACAGCAACACAAGGATAACCTCGTTGCACAAGAATTCACCAAAAAGCACACTTGCTTTTCTATACCCAAGGATCCCTTCTATCCTTGTTCAATCCTAAGAGATACCCTCTCTTAATTCACACTAATTTACAAAAATAATTGAGTAGAAGAAAGACTCTAAAAGTCTGATTATACAAATTGAAGTTCTAAGTAATATCACACTTTTCTCTCAAAGATGAAGCACTTTTGGAAGCTTTTGAATCTTTCGTATTTTCACTTTTCAAAATCAGTAAGGTTGTTGAAAAGTGTTCCTTTGATCCCTCTTTATATAGAAAACAAGTTATAGTCGTTAGGATCAATTAAAACAGATTTGGATCTTATTTAACAAAATCTGTTTTCTTGATTCTTGTTCTTGAAATAAGATTCTGTTGGTTCTTGTAGAATTTGCGTCCTTCTTGAAAATAACCGTTTCCATCTGAAAGAATAGCCGAGTCTATCTTTAAAAAATAGCCGAGTCTAATTGAAGAAAAAAATAGTCGCGTCCATTTGCCACGTCAGCAGACGGGAGTACTAACACAAGGTAATTGGATGTGCTCCAACTGGTAGAGGAGCTCCATATGCCATGTCAGTGGACGGAGCTTCTCATTAAGATCTTAGTAAGTCCAAAGAGCATAACCTTAGTAGGCGAACTCCATATGCCACTTTTAGTAGACGAGCTCTTCTTGTTACTTCAGTAAACAAGCTCTTCTTGTTACTTCAGTAGACGAGCTCCATGTGCCACATTAGCAGACGAGCGCTCCTTGTTACTTCAGTAGACGCGCTCCATGTGCCACATCAGCAGACGAGCGCTTCTTGTTACTTCAGTAGACGCGCTCCATATGCCACATCAGCAGACGAGCGCTTCTTGTTACTTCAGTAGACGCGCGCTTCTCTTACTTTCAGTAGTTCATTGGACGTCAGCCTTTTTTTTATCGCTTCATTGGACGTCTTCTTTTTATCACTTCATTGGACGTCTGCTTGTTTCACTTTGTTGGACGTCTGCTTGTTTTACTCTATTGGACGTTTGCTTTTTATCCCTTCGTTGGACGTCTGCTTGTTTCACTTTATTGAACGTCTGCTTATTTCACTTTATTGGACGTCTGCTTGTTTCACTCTATTTGACGTCTGCTTTTTATCCCTTCGTTGGACGTCTGCTTATATTATCCCAGTGTTGGACGTCTGCTTATATTATCCCAGTGTTGGACGTCTTCCTTCCTTTAATCCTTGATTTATCTTTTTCATGAGTGATCTTGCATGCAACTTAACACGTAATAAGTACATAGTCAAAATCAAAAATCTTATGCAAAATACACTTTGTTTGTCATACATCAAAACATGAATGAGGGCTTAGTCTTACAAACTCCCCCTTTTTTATTATGACAAACCTTACCATGCTTAACCTTAGTTATTAAAAAATCAGAGTGCAGCTGTTCAGTAAGCATGGTTCTTGAGTCATTTTCATCCTCCCCCTGTCTCATTGATCTTTCAAAAATCAAGTGTTATTATATCATTGTCATTAAAAAGTCATCTTGCATTTAGTATTAGTTCAAGTATGTCTTTTCAATGCAGTTCATACTTAGGTATCAGAGAGAAGGAAAAAAAAAATTACAGCAAATGCAAGACAGAATTAATGGTTGTATGGTTCATCTTTCTCCCCCTTTGTCATTATCAAAAAGAAACTATGGAGAATATTGAAATCAAATTGAAAAACAGTCTTGCATTCATTGATAATAAATCATTTCAGAACTTATGCAATACATCAAAACATCCAAAACACTGAAATAAAAAAAACGAATTACAGACACCTAAGGATACTTAGTCTAAAATGAGACTAGATAAAAGCATCTGGCCCGTGTCCTTCATAATTTTCAGCATTTTGTGCTGCCTCGCAATTGCCGTATTGACTATATTATCAAAAATAACATTTGATATCAATTATTTTGAGGATCAATTATGCCAAGTTCTCTTCTTATAAAGAAGAAACTCTCCTTATTTAGTGGTTTGGTGAATATATAAGCTAATTGTTTGGTTGTATCTATATGTTCAATCACAACATCACCACTTTGAATATGATCCCTGATAAAATGATGCCTAATTTCAATATGCTTGATTCTTGAGTGCATAATTGGGTTCTTTGTTAGATTAATTGCACTAGTGTTATCATACTTTATTGGTACATGATCTAGATAAACACCATAGTCAATTAATTGTTGTTTCATCCATAGGATTTGAGCACAACAACTCCTATCTGCAACATATTCTGCTTCAGCTGTGGATAAGGCCACACTAGTTTGCTTTTTACTAAACCAAGACACTAGGGAATTTCCTAATAAATGGCATATTCCACTTGTGCTTTTCCTATCTAACTTGCATCCAGCAAAGTCAGAGTCTGAATATCCTATTAATGTGCAAGTGGATCCCTTGGGATACCACAGCCCCATTTCTTTTGTTCCTAAAAGATACTTCATGATTCTTTTAACTACAGTAAGATGTGATTCTTTAGGATTAGCTTGATACCTTGCACACATACACACACTAAACATTATATCTGGCCTACTTGCAGTGAGATAAAGTAAGGATCTGATAATATCTCTATACTTGGATACATCTATAGATTTACCATGTTCATCTTTGTCCAAGTAGCAGGCTGGACTCATTGGTGTTGCCATTTCCTTTGCGCTTTCGATTCCAAACTTCTTTAGTAGTTCCTTGCAATACTTTGTTTGGCTTATGAAGGTTCCATCTTGGCATTGTTTAATTTGAAGTCCAATAAAGAAGGTAAGCTCTCCCATCATGGACATTTCAAATTCACTTTACGTTAGTTCACCAAATTCCTTGCATAAAGACTCATTTGTAGCACCAAAAATAATGTCATCAACATATATTTGAACAAGTAAGATATTGTGTGCTTTTGTTTTAGTAAATAGTGTTGTATCAACTTTTCCTCTTTTAAAGTCTTTCTCTAAGAGAAAATTGCTTAACCACTCATACCAAGCTCTAGGAGCTTGCTTGAGTCCATAGAGGGCTTTAGTCAGTTTATAGACATGATTTGGGAACTCACTATCAACAAAGCCAGGGGGTTGGATTACATATACTTCCTCTTGTATTATTCCATTTAAAAAGGCACTTTTCACATCCATTTGGTACAGTTTAAAGTTCATTATACACGCATAGCTAAGAGCATTCTTATGGCTTCTAATCTAGCTACGGGAGCATATGTTTCATCATAATCAATTCCTTATTCTTGATTATATCCCTTAGCTACTAGTTTAGCCTTGTTTCTTACTATTATTCCATTCTCATCCATTTTGTTTCTAAACACCCATTTAGTTCCGATTATTTGGTTACTTTTGGGTTTTGGAACTAAATCCCAAACTTTGTTCCTTTTAAATTGATTTAACTCCTCTTGCATTGCAATCATCCAATGTTCATCATTAATAGCATCATCAACACATTTTGGTTCTATTTGAGATACAAACGCCATGGTATTGCAAATATTCCTTAAAGAGTTTCTAGTGGCTACCCCTTTGGTGATCTCACCAATGATATTGCCTAGGCAATGATTCTTTGAAACTTGTCACTCCTTAGGAAGATTTTCTTGTTGAAGTTCTGCTTGAGGTTCTTTATTGCTCTCTTCATCTTCCTTTTCCTTGTTTCTCTCCTTTCCTTCATCAGATTTCACTTCATCCTCAAGAGTTTCTGCATCATCAAAAATGTCCTTTCTCAACCTTTTGGGGTTAGACTCATCAAATGTTATGTGAACAGATTCTTCCATTGATAAAGTATGCTTATTAAACACTCTATATGCTTTGCTAGTTAATGAATAACCTAGGAAAATACCCTCATCAGCTTTGGGATCAAATTTCCCAAGATTATCCTTGCCATTATTTAGCACAAAACACTTACAACTAAAGACATGAAAATGAGAAATGTTAGGTTTTCTTCCCTTGTAAAGTTCATATGGATTTTTCTTCAAAATTGGCCTTATTAGAACTCTATTTAAAACATAACATGCAGTACTCACAGCATCAGCCCAAAAATACTTTGGTAAATTAGAGTCACTTAACATGGTTCTAGCAATTTCTTCAAGTGACCTATTTTTCCTCTCAACTACTCCATTTTGTTGTGGAGTTCTAGGTGCAGAAAAATTGTGTTTTATACCATGTTCATCACAAAAGTTATCAAACTCCTCATTTTGGAATTCTCCTCCATGGTCACTCCTAATTGAAACAATTTTCACGTCTTTCTCATTTTGAGCAACCTTAGCCATTTTCTTAAAAGCTTTAAAAGCTTCATTCTTTTGTGCTAATAAATAGGTCCAAGTGAATCTAGAGAAGTCATCAACAATTACAAGAGCATAAAGATTTCCACCAAAGCTTTTTGTCCTAGAAGGTCCAAAAAGGTCCACGTGCAGCAATTGTAAGGGTCTACTAGCTGAAACAATGTTTTTAGCCTTAAATGAGGTTTTCACTTGTTTACCCTTTTGGCATGCATCACACAAGCCTTCTTTAACAAACTTTTTATTTGGTAAACCAATTACAAGTTCTTTGGAAATCAATTTATTCAAGTGATCCATATGAATGTGAGCTATTCTCCTATGCCAAAGCCAATTTTTATCTTCTTTGGAAATTAAGCAACATGCATCATTGGAAATTAAATTGTCTAAGTCTAGCATATAGATGTTATTGATTCTATTTCCAATCAATTTTATGTTATTATCATGAATAGATTCGATCATACACAAATTTGAGTTAAAGTTTACCTTGTAGCCTTTATCACATAATTGGCTTATACTTAGAAGATTGTGTTTGAGATCTTCCACATAGAGAACATCCTCAATCTTGAATGCTGGACTTTTTCCTATTGTTCCAACGCCAAGAATTCTTCATTTGTTGTTGTCTCCATAGGTGACGTTTTCTCCTTCTTTGGGAGTGAAAGATGTAGATTTTGTGATGTCTCCAGTCATGTGTTTGGAGCAGCCACTATCTAAAAACCAGCTTGAGCTTTTGGCCTTCAAACACACCTACAAAACAGATTTTTTTTATACTTTTTCTTTAGGTACCCAAATCTGGTTGGGTCCTTTGGTGTTAGTAGCAACATAAGTTCCTTTTGGAACCCAAATTTGTTTAATGCCAACATGAATGTTCTTTCTAAGTCTACAAGTAGCAGCTGTATGACCTTTCTTTAGACAATAATAGCATTTAACAAAAGGACTAGTTGAGGAAATAGGTGCAACAAAAAGCTTCTTAAAAGATTTTTCATGTACCATTGGTTTATATCCAATTCCAGTTTTGTCATACACACCCTTTTGCTGTCCTAATATGGCATTCAATTTATCTCTACCCAAAGTAAACTTAGATAGAGTTGTATTCAGTTTTTCAACTTCCTTTTCTAGTGTAGTGCATTTGGTGCAAATTGAACTAGATGCAAGTATTTGTGAATTTTTAGCTTCTAGTTCTTTAAGCTTTATTTGTAAAGATGCATAGTCACTACATTGTTTTGAAACGATCTTCCTAGAAGATATAAGTTGTTTACCAATTTTAACATATTCTTCATGCAATTCATCAAAAGCATCTTGTAACTCATCATAGGTAGGAGAGAATCATTTACCTCGGTTTCACTATCACTTTGTTGATTTGCCATGAGACATAGGTTGGCTTCTTCATTTTCAGATTCACTACTAGTGGAATCCATATCATTTTCTTCCCAAGCTATGTATGCTCTTCTAGGCTTTCTTCCTTTCTTTTCTTTGTTGTCATTCTTCTCATACTTTTCTTTCTTTTGTAGCTTTGGACATTCATTTTTGTAGTGTCCAAGCTTTCCACATTCAAAGCATTTGATTGTTGAGGAAGAGCTTTCACTTTTGTTCGTGTTCTTTTTGGTAGGAAAACTGAATTGCTTCTTGTTTCTATACTTTTTGATGAATCTTCTAAATTTCCTCACAAGCAATCCCATGTCTTCTTCTTCGGATTCTTCACTTTCATCAAGGTGTTCATCTTCATCACTTTCTATTGATTCTTTGGAGATATGAGCCTTGAGTGAGAGTCCTTTCTTCCTTTTCTCCTTATCTTCATGACTTTTCAATCTATTGAGTTCCAATTCGTGTTCTTTCAACTTGCCAAATAAAGTAGCAATCTGCATGGTGTCTAGATCCTTTGCTTCAGCAATTGCAGTAATTTTTGGCTGCCATTCACGACTCAAACATCTCATTATCTTGTTAATCTTTTTCTCATCTGTGATTGTATGTCCAAGTCCTTCTAGCTGGTTCACAATATGTGTAAACCTCTTTTTCAGTTCATCTATCTCCTCACCATTCTTCATGTGAAAGAGTTCATATTCATGGACTAGTGCATTCATTCTTGCTCTTTTCACATCGTTGGTTCCTTCATGAGTGAGTTGAAGAGTATCCTATATTTTCTTTTCCGTTTTGCAATTGGAGACCCTGAAAAACTCATCATAATTCAAAGCAGCTGTTATAATATTTTTTGACTTAGCATTATAACCAACTCTTCTTTTATCATCATCATTCCAGTCATCTTTTGGTTTAGTTTGTTTATTTCCCTTAGCATCAAGAATAAATGGAACATAGGGACCATTTTCAACAGCATCTAATACATCTAAACCTGCAGCCTTAAGAAAGATAAGCATTCTTTCTTTCCAATACATGTATTGGGAGCCATTAAAGGAAGGGGGTCTAGTGAGTGAAGCCTCATCACCCAGGATATCATTTGTAGCTATCTCTTGAAGCTATTAAGCTTTGTAACAAGAGTTTTAGCCCTGATGCCAATTGTTGGTAGTGTCTACGATCTCAAGAGGGGGGGGGGGGGGTGAATTGAGATATTGAAAACTTTTTCAACAATTTAAAACAAAACAGAGTTTTCTTAAAGAAAATTGGTTTTCACTCAATTTTAATTCCCAAGAATCAGGTTGTGTAACAAGTAATGATGTTAAGAAGAATTATAAGAAGTAACAACAGGTTTAACACAGATTGCAGATCAAAGATTCAAGTTAACAAGCATTCTTAAAACTCATTCACAACACACAAGTGCATATAACAAGTATATGGAGTTTAGAGATGAGAAGAACACGCAAACCGATTTATCCTGGTTCGACTACCTCCTCTGGTAAGCCTACATCCAGTCCCATACCTCTGGTTTTCTCCACTATAATCAACAATTACAAAATTCCAATTACAGCAATACAAGGATAACCTCCTTGCACAAGAATTCACCAAAAAGCACACTTGCTTTTCTATACCCAAGGATCCCTTCTATCCTTGTTCAATCCTAATAGATACCCTCTCTTAATTCACACTAATTTACAAAAAGAATTGAGTAGAAGAAAGACTCTAAAAGGCTGATTATACAAATTGAAGTTCTAAGTAATATCACACTTTTCTCTCAAAGATGAAGCACTTTTGGAAGCTTTTGAATCTTTCGTATTTTCACTTTTCAAAATCAGTAAGGTTGTTGAAAAGTGTTCCTTTGATCCCTCTTTATATAAAAAACAAGTTATAGTCGTTGGGATCAATTAAAACAGATTTGGATCTTATTTAACAAAATCTGTTTTCTTGATTCTTGTTCTTGAAATAAGATTCTGTTGGTTCTTGTAGAATTTGCGTCCTTCTTGAAAATAACAGTTTCCATCTGAAAGAATAGCCGAGTCTATCTTTAAAAAATAGCCGAGTCTATTTGAAGAAAAAAATAGCCGCATCCATTTGCCACGTCAGCAGACGGGAGTACTAACACAAGGTAATTGGACGTGCTCCAACTGGTAGACGAGCTCCATATGCCATGTCAGTGGACGGAGCTTCTCATTAAGATCTTAGTAAGTCCAAAGAGCGTAACCTTAGTAGGCGAACTCCATATGCCACTTTTAGTAGACGAGCTCTTCTTGTTACTTCAGTAGACGAGCTCTTCTTGTTACTTTAGTAAACGAGCTCCATGGGCCACATCAGCAGACGAGCGCTTCTTGTTACTTGCACTCCATGTGCCACTTCAGCAGGCGATCTGTTCTTGTTACTTTAGTAGACGCACGCTTCTCTTACTTTCAGTAGTTCATTGGACGTCAACCTTTTTTTTTTATCGCTTCATTGGACGTCTGCTTTTTATCGCTTCATTGGATGTCTGCTTGTTTCACTTTGTTGGATGTCTGCTTGTTTCACTTTGTTGGACGTCTGCTTTTTATCCCTTCGTTAGGCGTCTGCTTGTTTCACTTTGTTGAACGTCTGCTTATTTCACTTTATTGGACGTCTGCTTGTTTCATTCTATTTGACGTCTGCTTTTTATCCCTTCGTTGGACGTCTGCTTATATTATCCCAGTGTTGGACGTCTGCTTATATTATCCCAGTGTTGGACGTCTTCCTTCCTTTAATCCTTGATTTATCTTTTTCATGAGTGATCTGGCATGCAACTTAACACGTAACAAGTACATAGTCAAAATCAACAATCTTATGCAAAATACACTTTGTTTGTCATACATCAAAACATGAATGAGGGCTTAGTCTTACACGAATGACAGGAATAGAGAGAAACTAATTGAAACCGTATAGTACCATACCTACACAGCCTCAAGGAATATCCGATTCTAACATAGGAGCTAATTTGACATTTTGGAAAGGAATGGTTAGTACAGGTTTCATCTACGCCCACCTCAGGCACCATGTGCGGCTATCATGGCACACAAGGCTCAAATCATAATCATAATGTACATATTATCATAATCACATGTGATCTCTCTCAGTGAAACATCGAGTTCTTTATGAAGCCTCTACTACTGAGAAGCTTAGCTTCCTAGGCACAACGACCTTTCTGATCATAGTATCAACTATGTGTTTGGGAAAAATTGCCGGAATACATCCAATTGGTCTATCTATCGGATAACCTCGTGATTCCACCAGAATCCATTTGATGGTAATCTCTGACGAGCGATTTTCTCAAGTACAAATCATTGGCTCTTCACTAATCCACAGTTCTCAAACAGACTTGTCTTGTTTGTGTAAAGATGTTTTAAGGCACTTGCTTACAAGTCCTAACACATTATGAAATTGGATCGACAGTCCAATCATTTATTTCTTTACACTTTTCTAATTGAGCCTTTCTCTTGGCTTTCAAGAAATCAAATAACTCTTAGTCCCTTAAATCTTATGGAGGTATGGATATTGAATTATCCACACTTTACAACAAATGGTCTTGCTTCACCATAAGTCGTAAATCATTAAGTTCATATTTTCACTAAGTCCTTTATGACTTAGTTTTTCCATTTACTTGAAATATTAGTCTTGAAGACTAAAATCCTCTTTTTGCTTAAAACCACACCTTTAGATAAAAATCAAATCATTTTGACCATAAGTCAATTAATGGTACATATGTATTAAATTTCTCGAAATATTTTCTCAAAAATCTTTAAAAACACTTGACGACGGTTCCGCCGCTTTTTACTGGTTTTAGTCCCAAAAGTCATACTTTTTGAAAATATGGTTCTTTACCTCAAATCTATTACTCTCCTAGGTTATGATACTCATTTTGAGATTTTGAAACACCGATTTTACATTTTCCTTTCCATGTATACAAAATTCCTAAAAACTTGACTGAACGTCGTTAAGTTTGTAAATCGCATAAATCATTTTTCAACGATTTTAAACTCTAATAGTCCAAAACTCATTTTGGAGTTTTAGAAAAGTTAGATAGGTATGAAAAATAGTCTTTAACTTTCCGGCTACATAACTTTTCAAAAATTACAGTTTAGTCCCTAAACTTTCATTGATTGCAAAAAGGTCCTTATTTACTTAAAACCTTGTAAATTTTTATTTATAACTTCAAATCACACCAAACTAACTTCTATAGAAATATTTTTTCAGTCCTCATTAAAATTCCAGAAATTACATTTCTGCCCCATATTTTACAAGATTTACAAATAGGTCATTGTTTATTAAAAAGCTAATATCTTTTTATGTATTAATCCAATTAAAACCAAACCAATTTCTATAGTTTTATCTCATCAAGAACTACAATTCTAGGACACAAGAATATGAATTTCAGTACAGCCACTGAAATTCTCAGAAATTGCATATTAGTCCCTAAAGACTCATAAATTCGTATCTTTCAATATACATATCCAAATCAATCCAAACCAATTTCTACAATCTTATATGTTCATTCAATCCTTATAAAAATCATCCAAACAAATCCTCCAAGAGGATCACCCACATATGCAATAAAATATACAACTTTCATACTTAGGAATTACAAGACTATATAGACACTAAATAAACCATCAACATATCTACATTACGGTAGGATAGTGGTTATCTCCCCCATACCTCTTGTAGATCACGTGGAAAGTCAAGTAATAGAAGGATGTTGTTCACCTAAAGCCTCAAGGTTTGAACCAACAAAACCTATCCATGGACAACCAACATGAAAACAAGTTAAAGAATGAAGAAAATCATCATAACCCATTTGAAGCATAGGTTCGGCCAAGACCAAAAGAAATAGCTAGGGATCTCTAAATTTTTCAAGCTCTTGGATGATGAATATAGAAGTCATATGGAGATCATAGAAATTGATCTCACATTAAAATTATTTTTCTATGATTTTCTAGAATTATTTGAAAAACTAGATCTAGGAATTTGAACTTGAAGAAAACATGGATTTAAGAAGAAAAATTGTGATGAGAAGTGAAGGTATGATCATGGATCATAATGCTATTCCTTTGGAATCTCTAGAAATGATCAAGATCTAAGACTTCCTTTGAAAATCAAGTGAAAGAACTTAAGAGTTTTTGTGTAGGAAAGTATAAGAACATGAACACTTGTGAAAGAGCAAACAAAATGTGATGACCATGTATTTATAAGGAGGTGAGACCGTGTATCTCATGCCAAGGAAGAGAAGAAATCAGTTTGAAATTGGCTTTGTTATCATTAATGAACTATGGTGGAAACATAACCAAAGCTTGGTTAAGTTAATGGTGATTCACCATGGTTGACATAAATGCACATTAATGGCTATGGTGAGTCATTAAAATGACTCACCATGGTGACTCATTCCTCTTGAGTCATCATGGATGACTCGTCGTTCTATCTTCCGGTGTATCTCTGCACATCCGTATCCGATTCCGTTGTTTACCCGATTAGGGTTTTTGAGAGGAAAATGATGAAATAAAAGAAAAATGAAATGAGTTTGGTTTAGTGGGGGAGCTCCACTAAATTAGATAGGAATTTGAGGTCTAAAAATATCTTGGGACACATTGGAAATTAGTTAGGAACTTAAGGGTATTATGGACTTTTCCACGTATAGATATTTTGTAAAATATCTAAAGTCATAATGACAAATGGTGAGTCACTAGATGACTCACTAGGGTGAGTTGGCTAAGTTGAGTCATAACTCCTATCCTTTGGCACACTTCTGTAGATCCGTTTCCAGCTCCATCGGTTTACCCGATTAGGGTTTTCGACCGTTTTTCACTAAGATTTCACCCTATAAAATAGAATATTTTCTTTTTGGGTAGAAATTCTTGAAATATGTATTGTCCCCAACAAGTGGCAACATTTTGAAAATTTTCATTTTCGGGCCGAAATTAGGGTTTTCTGTCGGTATAAAATTATATTGTCAGTAAAAATACGAATAGGTTTTAAATCGAGTTTTAAACCCAAAATTTAATCGTAACTTTCTTCAATATAGAATGTCTCAATTATGATTTTGTTTTCCCTCAAAATCATTTTCTAGATCCTCGGCTCCAAAGGCAAGATCATGAACACCAAGGTGATGGTCGACTTTAGATTTACAATAAACTTGTAGATGAATACCACTGCCCAGGTCATTCTTGATGTGAATAACTACAGGGTACCAGGGAATGCTGAATCCCTTGCTTACCGCCATGAGAGCAAGAAAACTATGGGGAACAAGAATATATGACTGCTAGATCGAACCATCACCATTTTTTCAAAGAGAAAACTACAACCTTTGACAAATTGTTCACTTTGTGTGCAGTGACTATTATATTGACTATTTATGTAATGGTTTGACTATGAGTAATTATATTTGAAGTATTCCAATGAATTTTATTTTGAAAATTTTAACAACAATACCTCTTAAAATTTTGAAAATTACAATGTATTAATTATGTTTGACTCATTCCATCAATAAATTTTATTTTAAAAATTCCGAAATTAACATTTCAAGATTGATAACTCTTAAGATAATGAAAGCTACACTATATTAATATCAATTGACACACTCCAACAATGATTTTTATTTTGAGATAAAAATGATTTTGTTAATTTGAGATAACAAAAAAAAAATGACTTTTATTTTGAAAACTTCAAATTTAATATTATAAATAAATAACTCTTAAAATATTGAAAACTAAATTTCATTAATCTCGCTTGACTCATCCCACCAATGAATTTTATTTTGAAAATTTAAAAATTAATATTTCAATTAATAACTTCAATTTGATGGAATTGGCTATGGTTTGTGATGTGAGAGTATCGAATGTGGTTTCTGTCCTCTTTGCGGCACAAGTTTGGGAGATGGCAATACAAAAAGATGAAGAAGACGGATAAGAGTGCTTTTAGTATAAGTACATTTGTTGTCAAGTCTTCACAAACATCAATATACAAATTTAATTTTCGTCATCACATCAAATTTCAAAATTAATTTGGGGGTTAGGGTTTTGGGAAGAGGAAGGAAGGCAAGAGGAAGAGAAGGAAGAAGAGAGAGAAAGAGAAAAGGAGAGATAAACATTTTCCAGTGGGTATACCAAATTTCCAGTTAGTTAACACTGGAGATCTAACACCGTTATAACAATGTTGACGGAAAGAGTAACTTGAATTGCTTTTAAAATTTAAAGGACCAAATCCAAAAGAAAATGATAAAAATGGATCAAATCGAAATTTTAAATAAAGATAAGGGATCAAAATTATAGTTTAGCAAAAAATTAAATGTGTACAAATGTGATTATTTCAATTTCACAAGGAGAACAATTTGAAGAAGGAAAAAAAAAACAAAACTCTTTACTATTATATCAAAAAAAAATTATGAAATTATACCGACAAGTTCATGACTTGAGACATTTTTTTACCCTAATTCACGTGTCACATTTGCTACACGGTCCTTAGATTGGAGAATGTTATTGATTTTATTGCTCATAAAACTATGAGAAATTTCATCAATTGTATTTGATAAATCTCAAAACTCAACCAATTAAGGGGAGGAATTTTTCGTCACCACACATACAACCACCATTGAAATAGCAAAATCATGTGAAATTTGACAATATAACATAATTCCAAAAGAAAATAAGAAATTAAAAGGCAGATGATCTTTAACATCATAGATACAAAATTAACTTCAACGTTCAATTATTTCGAACCTTACATTATTATATCCCAATTAATAAAGATTACATTGCAAGGTATCACTTCCAATCGTAGCAGGTCCATGTAAGGTTATGGCTAAGGAACTTGCATGGATGAGCTTTTCGTATGCTCCAATAGCAATCCCAATAGCAGTTTTCATAATCTCTTTTATCAATGTAAATGTCAACCCAATGCAACTTACTATCAAATGTCATGCCGCAGAAAAACAATGTAGTTCCCCAAAAGTTAGGGGTAAACTTAAACAGGTACTCGGCTCCGACGGCGAGCTGATGAACACCAAGGTCATCGTTTTTAGATTTACAATGAAGTTGTAGAGGAGTACCATTGTCCAGGTCATTCTTGATGTGAATAGTTACAGAGAACGGAGAGCCGATTCCATCACTTACCACCACAAGAGCAAGTAAAAATAAAAGGAACAAGAAGATATGACTGCCAGATCGATCCATCACTATTTTTTGAAAGAGAAAACTACAACCTTTGACAAATTGTTGAATTTGTGTGCAGTGACTATATTATTGACTATTTATAGAATGGTTTGACTATGAGTAATAATATTTGAAGTATTCCAATGAGTTTTATTTTGAAAATTTTAAAATTAATACCTCTTAAAATTTTGAAAATTACTATGTATTAATTGCGTTTGACCCATTCCACCAATAAAATTTATTTTGAAAATTCTAAAATTATTATTTCAAGATGAATAATTCTTGAGATACTGAAAGCTACACTAAATTAAAATTGCTTACACACTCCAACAATGAATTTTATTTAAAATTCAATATTTGAAATAAATAACCCTTCAAATATTAAAAACTAGAAAACAACACAATAATAATCTCGTTTGCCCCATTCCACTAATGAATTTAATTACGGAAATTTCCAAATTAATAACTCATAAAAATGCACTTAAATATATGAAATATTAAATATTAAATTTTAAAAAATAAACAAGCAATGAAGTCACTATAATCAAAATCATTAAGTCCTTCATGGACAGTTATCCACCCAGATCTGTGACGATGATAGAAAATAACAAAATAAAATTGATTGTTCAAATGTAACATGTTTAACTGTGACGTGGAATACCATATTTGACAAAAAGCTCCCTTTTTGATTCAATAATCGAAGCTTCAGCTCATTTTTACTCCATAATAAGAAAAAATTGTTAACTAGAATAGAATGTATGAGCCCAGATGAAGAAGATCCGATTAATCTTCAAGAATCCTATGCTCACTGTTTTTCCCCTGGTTGTTCCACCAATTGCACTTTTCTCCATTACCTAGATTCTGTTAGCGGTTAAGGAATATAAAAAGATATATAATCTGGGTTGGGCTAAGGTGCACCACCCATATTTTGCAACACCCACTACATCACCCATATGTGGTAAATTTTGGACCAATCAAATTGCCACATGGGTTTGGTCAAAATTTTAAAATTTCTAGTTGTATTTCTACTGTAGTCAAATATATGAATACAATATATTATAGTATAGTATATGTACTCTTTGTATTTGCAAATTTAACCCATATTAAAATAATATTTTTTGATTAAAAAAACTGATTATATTACAAAATAATATTTTAATATGAATTAAAATAATGTTCGTTGTGAATAATATTTTGTAATATAATCAGTTTTTTTAATCAAAAAACATTATTTTAATGAGTTAAATTTGCATATACAAAAAAACATATATTATACTACAATATACTGTATTTATATAGTTTGATTATAGTATAATACAACTAGAAAGTTTGAAATTTTGACTAACCTATGTGGCAATTTGATTGGCCCAAAATTTACCACATGGGTGGTGCAGTGGGTGACGTAAAATATGGATGATGCACCATAGCCACACCCATATAATCTACACTTTTACATGACACAACAACTAACATGGACAACTGGCAATTTTATTCTATTCGAGCGAGCTAATGTCAGGTATACAAAACAAGCTATGTTCTCTCAAGTATTGGCACTGTGCTGAAGAAATCAATGTGTCAAAAGAACCCATAAGAAATTTGTGGTACATAAGGAATCGAAGTCACACATAAGACTAATCTGGAATAGGAAGAGATAAAAAACGTTTGCAGTTAGTGAGGCTAGAAAGAGTTCCAAGTCAATGAACTGACGAGATAAAATCATTTGGCTATCACACAAATGTACTATTAAATATTCTTGGCTGAAGGAAAATTAATGAACCCTCCACCATCACTAGGGGTGGAAGTAGGCCAGGCCAGGCTTTAGCTAAATAGGCCTGGCCTGTTTCAAAAATATCAAGTCTAAGCCTGACCTATTACCTGATATAGGCTTTTTTCAAGGCCTGGCCTGACCTTTTTAAAAGCCTGGCCTGGCCTGAAAGCCTTTTTAAAGGCCTATTTCTTGTGAAGGCCTTAATAAGGCCACAAGCCTGGTGCTAAATAGGCCGAAGCAAATAGGGCAATTATTATATATTATATATTATATTATATATATTTAATATTTATTTAAAAGTAATGTTAATCAGGCCGGTCTATCAGGCTTCGTAGGCTTTTTCTGAAGCTCAAGCCTGGCCTATTTATCTAAAAAGGCTTTTGAAAAAGCCTTTACCCGGCATTTTTATTAAATAGGCCAGGCCAGGCCAGACCATAAACAGGCCAGGCCATAGGCCCCTGTCGTGCGGCCTGGCCTACTTCCACCCCTAACCATCACTCCAAAATACCATTCAATGGTTTTATCTAAAGGATTTTATTTCCTGTGTATTTGATTTGACATGCCCAAACTTATAAAGGTTTTGTTAAGAGTTGTGTTATTTGAACATCAAATTTTAGACACCTCATGTGACATATTATATGTTTATTTCTATTTTACACTTATTTTTTTATCATCTTTGTATACACGCATATAAAAAACACATAAAAAAAGGACACCATATGGTGTCCCCATTCTAATGTTTCAAAAACATTAGTCTTTTGTCAATCAGCATTTTGTCTTTCCTTTTATTCTAAATTTTTCCATCAAGATCATCACTTTCCTTCTCCTTCACGTGAATGTCTCCAGCCGCCATGAGACTTTTCAAATTGGATATAGCATGTTCTGGCGACGGTGGTTCCAGTAGCAGTAGCAACAGCAGCATGATCACGTCCCTCTTCGCAGCAATGCGGTTGGACTTGATTTCCATCTTTGCCCCTGTTATTCGTTCCTCATGAGCACTGTTGTCCACACCCTTAGACGACCACCGCATGAGTATCAAGGTCCGGCGACTCCGGCGAAACTTTGACCAACAACTCCTCTATAGGCTCCCGTTCCTTGAACACTATTCTTTTATTCTTCGCAGCTCCACCATATTTTTAAGGAATTAAATGGAAACTTGGTTCCTCAAACTCTGAGTTTGTCGCCGTCATACCTTCTACTTCGTCGATCTTCTTGTGCAAAGAATTTGCCCCTTCTTTCATTCCACACTCTTCATGCATGGTTGTTGAATCTTTTCTGACAACCAAGTTTGCATCCCCCGACTCATAAACAGGATGCTTGTAAGCAACAACCACACACTTTATTCGTGCATTATGTGCATCCTCCATTGTCTGATTTGAGTTCTCAAGCACAATGCACCTCTTTGGTATGAAGCTCAAAAGCTGGGTTGAAAATGCAACTTTTCCATCTCTTGCATCACCACAATCATCAGTATTCTCCTGCTTTTTCTCCTCTTCATTAGACGACAACTTAGTTAGAAAATGTAATGAGAGGTAAAGAATGATATATTTGATATGATGATTACAGTGTACATACATAGCAAATGCTAGCAATACATGATCCTATGATTAAGGCTAGCATTAAGATACTACAAGCAAATAAGGCGACAAATAATACTGACAGTCATTGATTGGTAATTACACTAATTACAATGATTGACAGTGTCAAGGCAAATCATTGGATCCACACATTAAGGGATCTTGTCTTTAATTCCCCCCTTCAAACTGATGGGCGAGAGAGTCACCCCAAGTTTGTCTTTGAGTTGGTTGAATCGTGTGTGAGTTAATGCTTTAGTGAGGCAGTCAACAATTTGATCAGCTGATGGAACATAGGCCACAACAATCTAATTTTGCAGCACTTGGTCTCTGATGTAGTGCACATCAATTTCAATGTGTTTGGATCGAGCATGCATAACTGGATTTGAAGCTAATGCCTTGGCACTCAAGTTATCACACCACAGTGTTGGTTTTCTTGGCAGAAGGAGTCTCAGCTCATCAAGGAGTGAACGAGTCCATGCTATTTCAGCAGCTAATTCAGCCAGGGCTCTATATTCTGACTCTGTACTAGATCTTGAGACTACCTTTTGCTTCCTTGAGGACCAAGAAACAAGTGTTTCACCAAGGAAGACACATTGACCTGCCATGGATTTTCTATCGTCCACACTTATGGTCCAATCTGCATCTGAGAAGCCTGTTAAGTCCAAGTCAGTGGATGGTTTAATGTGTAGGCAGTGTTGGATGGTACCTTGAAGATATCACAATATTCTTTTGATGCCTTGCTAGTGAGCTATAGTGGGAGAGCTCATGAATTGGCTGAGCTTGTTAACTGAGAATGCTATGTCAGGCCTTGTGTTTGTTAAGTATTGCAATGCTCCTATAGCTTGTCTGAACACGGTTGGGTCTTTTAACTTCTCCCCTTCAGCTGTAAATTGTTTGCCAGTTACCATAGGTGTTGGACAAGATGAAGCATTTTCCATTTTGAATTTTCTCAGGGTGTCTCTTATGTATTTCGATTGCTTCAAGTACATACCAGATGCATCTCTTTGAACTTCTATGCCTAAGAAGTAGTGCAGTGGACCAAGGTCCTTAAGGGAAAACACAACATTGAGTTGTTTGATGAAGGATTCTAAAAATTTGGTGTTGTTACCTGTGACAATTATATCATCCACATATATAAGTAGAAAGGTAATGTGATCTGTACCTCTTAGAGTGAAGAGTGAGGAATCACTTTTTGTGTTCTTGAAACCCCAGCTGAGTAAGTCATTTTTGAGGCTGTCAAACCAAGCTCTTGGGGCCTGTTTCAATCCATAGATTGCCGTAGATAGCTTGCAGACATGTTCAGGTTTAGTTGAGTCTACAAATCCCTCTGGTTGATGCATAAACATAGTTTCTTTGAGGTAGCCATTGAGGAATGCATTGTTTATGTCCAGCTGTTTGACCTCCCAATTGAGATGCACTGCAATTGAGAGTATGATGCGAACTGTACTGGCCTTGACAACTGGACTGAAGGTCTCTACATAATCCAATCCAGCTGTTTGTTGAAATCCTTTTGCAACTAATCTTGCTTTTCTCCTTTCAATTGTCCCATCTGCTTTGTACTTGGTCTTGAAGACCCATTTAGAATCAATGATGTTTTCTTGGCCTTGATATGGTACCAAAACCCAGGTTTGATTTGACACGAGTGCCTGATACTCATTATCCATAGCTTCTTTCCACTGTGGTCTTGTGAGTGCTTCTGTGACATTTTCTGGTTCCTTCTCATTTGTGCAGGTTTCAGCTAACCCAACATATGGCTGCTTTGGCTTGTGAATTCCAACCTTGCTCCTGGTCCAATGAGTGTTGATGGCTGTGCTTGGTTCAGAAAGGTCTTGGGGAGCTTCAGCAACTGTTTATGTGGGATCAGTGTCATGAGAAATTGGACTGTTCCTTGTTGAATCATTTGCATCTTGATCTCTGCTCAGATTAACTGCAGCACTTGAATCATTTGCAGCCTGATCTCTGCTAAGATTAACTACAGCACTTCCAGCTGGACTGGCTGGTTCTTGTTCGACATCAGGATTGTTGTCATCTGAAGGTGTTGCTTCTCCAGTATGTGAGTTACCTGCAGTAGGCAAAGAAAATGAGGCAGATGGACTTTCAATTAGTGTTTTCAAGGGACTTCTTGTATTGAGAAAGCCATCATGGAATGGAAAATGTTCTTCATTGAAGACAACATGTCTTGAAGTGAAGATTCTTCCATGAGAGTTTATGCATTTGTATCCTTTGTGGGAGTTACTATAGCGCAAGAACACACATATGGTTGTGTGGAATTGCAGTTTGTGCTGATTATAGGGCTTGAGACAGGGATAGCAAGCACACCCAAAGGGTTTTAGGGAGATGTAGTTAGGTTCCTTTCTAAAGAGAAGTGAGTAAGGACTTTCATTTTGAGTGACTAGAGAGGGCAGTCTGTTTATGAGATAAACTACCGTGGAGAAAGCTTCCCAACAATAGTGTAAGGGCATTTTGGCTTGTGCTAGTAATGTCAAGCCAAATTCAGCAATATGTCTGTGTTTTCTCTCAGCCCTACCATTTTGTTGTGATGTGTAAGGGCATGACATTCTGAATTGTATCCCTGCTTCTATTGCATGGTTTTGCACAGCCTTATATTCACCACCACCATCACATTGGATTGTCTTAAATCTCTTGTTGAACAGATTTTCTGCCATGTTTTTAAACTGGGTAAAAGCTTGTGCAGTATCTGATTTCTGTTTCAGAGAATAAATCCAGGTAAATCTACTAAAGTCATCAAGGAAGTGAACATAATATTTGAAACCCGAAGGAGATGTTACTGGTGCAGGCCCCCAGACATCAGTATGAACTAATTCAAGAATTTCCTTAGTATGAGAGAAATAGGTTTTAAAGGGTAAAAAATGCATTTTGCCATATTGACAAGCCTCACAAAAGTTAAAATGATCACTAGGTGGTAGTTTGACATTACAACTTTTCAAGACTCTATCTAGGACTTTATTATTTGGATGACCAAGCCTTCTATGCCAGCTCTCCTTGACAGATACATAAGCACACGGGTCCCTTTCAGTCCTTGAGAGCTGATACAAGCCATCTTTAAGTGTCCCTCTTAGAATTGCCTTCCCTGTCAACTTGTCCTTGACAAAGCGACAATTTGCATCAAACTCAACCAGAATGTTATTGTCAGCAGTTAATTTCGACACACTTAATAGGTTTTTGGTAATGTTGGGCACATACAAGACATCATGTAAGTTAAGTGAGTTTAGTTTTGAGGAAACTGAGGCAGCAATCTTCAATTTTTCACCACTTCCCACTATTAATGAGTTCTTACCATGATGTTCTGCCAGATCCTCGAATTTGTCAGTTTGGTGTGTCACATGATTGCTTGCACCACTGTCAAAGTACCAATCATAATCTTGAAGAGAGCTTTGTGAGGCTAGGAAGGCATTGTGTGCTCCTTGTCCACACGCCACTTGAACAATTTGAGTTTGAATAAGACTTATCAAACCTGTAGTAGCAATTTGCTGCTGTGTGCCCGACCTTGTAGCAAACTTGACATGTTGGCTTAGACATTCTTCCTCTTCCTCTGCCTCCTCTCCAACCTCTGAAGTTAGAGCCTCTCCAGTTGCTACTGGAACCTCTCCAGTTGTTGTTTGTGTTGAATTTGTTGCCTTTGTAATCAGTTTTGTTGGCAACATTTGCTGAAGCATTAAGGGTTAGGTTGGTGAGGCTATTCAGTTGATCAAGTCTACTCTCAAAGGTCAGCAATTGAGCCTGCAGATCAACCCAAGTGAGACTAGTTTGATCAGATAGCTTGACCACCATAGGGTTGTATTCAGAATCTAAACCATTCAGGGTTTGAATGATTAGATCTGAGTTGGAAATGGGGCTGCCTGCAAGTTTAAGCTTGTCAGCGAGATTCTTCATTTTGACCAGATACTCCTCCATCTTCATCTCTCCTTTTCTGATGCTGTGAAACTCAGATTTAAGGTAAGTGACTTGAGATCTTGTGTGTGCACCTACTAGGCTTTGAGCTTCATCCCAAAGTTGTTTTGAGGTTTCACAGTGCATCAACTGTGTTGCCATTTCAATAGTCATTGAATTCATCAGCCATCCAAGGAGTTGTGAATCATGAGCCTGCCAATCTTCAAAAGCAGGATTTGGCTTCTTGCTTGAATCTGCAAAAGCTATGAATTCTTCAGGACACTCCTTTGTCCCTAGCATGTGCCCATCGAGCCTGCAGCCTTTGACTATAGAGATCACCAAGGATTTCCATAGTGGATAGTTGTCTCTGTCCAACTTGACAGACACAATGGATGGGGGATCATTTTTGAGCTTTGCATCTGCAGCGGATGCCATGATTTGTATTGGATCAAGAGCCTTCAGGGCTTAAGAGCTCTGATACCAAGTTAGAAAATGTAATGAGAGGTAAAGAATGATATATGATTACAGTGTACATATATAGCAAATGCTAGCAATACATGATCCTATGATTAAGGCTAGCATTAAGATACTACAAGCAAATAAGGCGACAAATAATGCTGACAGCCATTGATTGGTAATTACACTAATTACAATGATTGACAGTGTCAAGGCAAATCATTGGATCCACACATTAAGGGATCTGGTCTCTAATTAACTTGTCCATCTCTGCACCCTTATTTGCATCCTCCCTGCACACATCTTTCTTATAACCTCCATAGACATTGTTCAAAATGTCCCAGACTTCTTTGGCATTGTTGGATGCAACAATCTTCTCAAGATTTCCTTCATCCACACATTGACGAAGAATCAAGAAACCTTTGTAATCTCTCTTTTTGGAAGCCTCATCTTCCTCATCATGAACATCTTCTTGCACAACCACAAGCACCTCATAGAAATTGAAAATATTTTCCATCTTCACCACCCATTGATGGAAGTTCTTGTCATCAAGAACCGGTAATGGGATTGAAAAATCCACACCCACAATCTCTTTAATTTCTGCAGCAATGGACCCATAATCACAAGTCCCTAATCTTGTGGCTCTAGATCCATGTTGGAACACAAGCACTCACACTCACTCCCTCATAGTACACACATATAGAAAGAATAGAAATTTTGAAAAAGATGAGAGAAAGAGATAATTAGAGAATAAGACCAATTTCTAAGAAAATTATCATACACACTTTATTCACTTTGATCACAATCACAATTGTACACACTTTCACTTCACCACTTGTGTTAATTCACATCTACACTATGTCTATTTATAGACTTGCACATATACTAACTAACTCACCTAATAGCTTCTAACTAATCCCTTTAGTTACAACAAACTAATCACACTTTAACAAACTAACTAAACAACACATATATTTGAATTACATTCCAACACATTTTTAAGAACACACTTGCAGGAACATCAATATTTGAATGCCATGATTCACATCCCATAATTTGATCAATACTACAACAATAGAAATCACAATAACTGATAAAGGTGGTCCAACAAATTTTGCATGGAAATGGGATAAGGACATAGGCTTGCCTCTGAGAAAGCATTGTCTCTCTTCTTCCATTACCAGAGGAATTATCACCGTTCGGTTTCTTTATTGCTTTTTTCCTTACTAATAATTTACACCACTTTGGTAACAAAACCCTTGCCCTGTTTGATATGTCTGATCCTCAAATCAGTGAGATTTTAATTCACAAAGCTTATCAAGTCAATACATCATACAATTATTGGGTTAAGTATATCAAACAGCACCCCCGTCCCCCTAACAACAAAAAAATAAAAATAAAATAAAGATTTGAAACAAATTGCAGGCATAAACATAAAAATTCTATTTCAGTCCTCTTATTCCATTTGTAAAATAGAGGAAATATTTAATATCCCCATTAACAGTTATTTAGGAGTCATCATGAAAACAAAGTTTGGCTGGAGATTAGCCTTAGTGAACTCAGATATGGAAGAGAAAAACATTATAACCAAGGTAGTAGTGTTTGGAAACTTTGCTTTGATTGGTTGGATGCGCATCTCCAGAAGTTACTGTGAGGTTTTGAACGTGTTTCCCAACACGTTAGTACATATGAAACATATAAGCCAACTATGATAATATGATGGGAACAAAGATCAAATTGGATGCCAGAAAAGTAAGCCATATTGGTGATATGGGGCAAAAATTAAACTAAAATTTTCCCTTAGAGAATTAGGCAGCCCATAAATATATAGCAAGCATATATATATCATCTAGGAAATCATAGTTTAAGCCAAAACTTACCAATTTTAATTGATAAAGCACCAGCTGCCTGCACAGAAAACCATAAAAAGGGGAAAAAATCATTTAGGAATGGACAAGATCAAACAATTTGTTGAAACTGGTCGATCTGACTGTGGAAGAGATCTTTCTACGATGCCAAAAAAGTTCTGTAACGATTCCATGGAGCTTCCAATCTCCACCTCCATGAAATCGTCGTTGGAAACCTCCATCGTCGATAACGAAGATTGAAGCTCCTTCGTTACACTGTGTTGTAGCATCACACATTTAAAGGGAATTGAATCCCAATCCACACGCACGAATGAGTTAGGGTTTGGTTTGGAGCAGATTTTGGAGAGAGAAAGTCATATATAGTTTTAGCTCAACTTCAACAATTTACTTTTGAGGTTGATTAATTTCTATGTTTGGGGAAACAATTTAGTTAAGTGTTTATCACAATTAAACTTTATCTTATAAGAACTTAAATTCAATAACTTATTACATATGGACCCGATGCTTGACTCTAACCAGTCTCATACCAACACAACGGGGTCCTACACTTCCTACCATTCAAACCCTCATATGGTGCCATCCCTATACTGCTGTGAAAGCTATTATTATAGGTGAACTCAATCAGAGGTAAGAACTCATCCCACCAGAGTGCTCCAACACACAGGCCCTCAAGAGATCCTCCAATGATTGAATTGTTCTCTCTGACTGTCCATCTGTTTGGGGATGATAAGCTGAACTCATCCTCAATCTCGTCCCCAAAGCACTATGCAACTATATCCAAAATCAAGATGTAAATCTAGGGTCTTAGTCGGAGACAATGCTCTACGGCGCACTGTGCAACCTGACAACCTCCTTGATGTAGATCTGGGTCAACCTCTCCAAACTATAACTCTCACCTATAGGTAAGAAGTGAGCACACTCCGTAAACCTATTGATGATAATCTAAATCGCATCATGCCTCTTCAGAGTTCTTGGTAATCCAACCACAAAATCCATAGCTATGTTATCACATTTCCACTCTGGGATATCTAATGACTGCAACAAACCAACTGGCTTCTGATATTCAATCTTGGCCTTCTGACACACGAGGCAAGACAGAACATACTCTGCTACTTCCTTCTTCATCCTTGGCCACCAAAATATCTTCTTAAAATCCTGATACATCTTCGTGGCTCCAGGGTGAAAGCTCAACTTACTCTTATGTGTCTTTTCTAAGATCATCTTCCTAAGCTCTATATCCTCTAGCACACATATCCGGTCTATGAACCTTAGCACACCATTTGATCCTCTACTAAACTTGGATATCTTAGCCTCTTCTATGCCTCTATTCACCTCTTGAAGATACTGATTCTGAACCTGTTTATCCTTAAGCTCTCTCAGAAACTCACTGCTGTCAGTGACCATACCCAAGCATATCCTATCCTCAAACAACTCCATACCTAGGTTCAGATCTCTAAATTACTTGATCAACTCTATCTTCTTGACCATCATCGCGGAAACATGCAAATATTTCCTACTTAATGCATCCGCTACCACATTTGCCTTCCCTGGATGGTACTGTAGGCCAAACTCATAATTCTTGATAAACTCTATCCATCTCCTCTGTCTCATCTTTAACTCTTTATGAAACAGATACTTCAAACTCGTGTGATCGGTCACTTTACACATTAAACTTAGCTCCATATAGTGACGCCATATCTTCAATGCGAACACTATTGCTGCCAACTCCAGATCATGGGTTAGATAGTTCCTCTCACGAGTTCTCAACTGTCGGGAAGCATAAGCCACAACTCTTCCCTCTTGCATCAGAACAAAACCCAAGCCTTGGTATGACGCATCACAATATACGTCAAACTGTCCTAAGGGATCTAGCAAGGTCAACACTGGTGATATGGTCAACCTATTTTCAGCTCCTGGAAACTCTTCTCACATTCATCTGTCCAAACAAAATCCGTACCCTTCCTCGTCAATTGTGTCATAGGTAGCACAATCTTCGAGAAACCCTTGATGAACCTCCGATAGTATCCGACGAATCCAAGAAAACTCCTCACTTCACTTACTAAATTAGGTCTTTCCCACTCGAGCACTGCCTCAACTTTAGCTGGATCTACTGATATCCCTTCCTTGTTGATCTTATGACCTAAAAACTGCGCCTCTTCCATCCAGAACTCGCACTTGGAGAGCTTAGCATACATATGTTGGTCCTTCATCACTTGCAAAACTACTCTCATATGCTCCTCGTGCTCTTCCCGCGTACGGGAATAGATAAGGATATCATTTATAAACACAACCACAAATTTGTCGATGAACGGTCTAAATATCATGTTGATATAATCCATAAACACTGCTGGAGAATTAGTCACATCGAAAGGCATAACTAAGTACTCGTAGTGTCTGTACCTCGTCCTGAAAGCTGCCTTGGGTATATCCTCCTTCTTAACTCTAATATGATGGTACCTAGAACTCAGATCGATCTTAGAAAACACTGAAGCTCCCTTCAGTTGATCCATAAGATCATCTATCCTAGGCAACAAATACTTGTTCTTGATCGTCACCTTGTTCAACAGCCTGTAATCCGTACAAAACCTAGCACTCCCATCATTCTTCTTCACAAACAACATCGGTGCTTACCACGACGATACACTCGGCCTGATGAACTCTTTCTTCTACATATCGTCCAACTACTTCTTCAACTCAGTCAACTCAACCGGTGACATCCGGTAAGGTGCTATCGAGATAGGAACTGTCCCCGGGATGAGATCTATGGTGAACTACACCTCTCTCTAGTGGTAAATATGTATAGAAAACCTTAGGAAACTCTCTCACGATAGGCATAGGATCTATACTAGGAGTCTCCTTAGCTTCCACTGAGAAAAGCATCACGTACTGTCGAGAATCATCACTCCTTATAGTTGTTCCTTCATTGGCAAATACCACACTAGAAGGCTCTATGAAAGATAAAGTCTTTATGGAACAATCCAACACCACATGGTTAGCTGAAAGCCAATCCTTATCTGTTGCATGGGTAAACAAACAAGGTCCATGAAACTATAGGACACTACAGACAGACTGCCATAGTGGTCAAAGAATCACTGGTAGGGGTAAACACCGTGAGAGTATAAGGTAACATAGATACATGTAACTGTAAATGATCCACACACTCATATGAGATAAATGAATGTGTAGCGCCTGAGTCAAAAAACACTAACGAAAGTCTACCAGATATCAAACACATACCTTGAATAAGACCCGCAAATTAAGAGGACTCAGTTCCCCCAACGTTAAATACTCTCCCAGTGGCCTGAGGTATGGCGTCATGCTGTCCTGATACTAGGGCTCCTCTCTCAGCTCCACCTCTATCTGCTTCGGCTCCTCTACAAGCAGTTATCGACTGTTGCATAACCCTCTGTCTACAATCATGAGCCATATGAGTTGGTTTATCGCAAACAAAGCAACCATATCTCTCCCTGCAAACTCTCAGGTAATGCTGTCCTCCACATCTGAATTAAACTCGGCCTCGGTGTTGCTAGCCTGCTCCACCAACTAGTGTAGAAACTGGTACTGGTGCAAATGTTTGAATTGTCTACACAGGTCTGGTATAAGGTCCTCGCCTCCATTGGGAACCACTGTTACCTCTCCTCAAAACACTAGATCTGATAGGGCCTGCACTCCTCTGCTACCTCTACTTAGCCTCTCTCATCTGATCTATACTCTATATGGCACTACATCTCTCCACTAACTCTGGGAAGTTGTGAATGTCTAACGGTACTACTGCCCGCTGTCGTTTGGTGTAACAAATGCTCTAGCTGTATTCATGGACTACATGAATTAGATCTTCAGACCCTACCAGGAAAATCCATCATTTTGTTTATCGACCACTTTCTGATCTACTCCTCGATTAGAGAAGAACATGAAGAACATCTTTGGGTTGTACTTCAGGTTTTAAAGGACAGACAACTCTATACCAAGTTGTCTAAGTGTGAATTCAGGTTTAACGAGGTACAATTTCTTGATCATGTGAAAAATAAAGATGGGATAGTTATGGACCCTGCTAAAGTTGAAGCAGTTGTGAATTGGGAACGCCCTAAGACAGTGGGGGAATTTAGAAGTTTCCTTGGACTAGCAGGTTACTACAGAAGGTTCATAGAGGGATTCTCAAAGGTTGCGTTACCTATGACGCAATTGACGAAGGTAAGGCATTTGAGTGGATAGATGAGTGCGAGGCTAGTTTTCAGGAGTTGAAGATGAGGCTTACGTTATCTCATGTATTAGCCTTTCTAGATCTGTTAGCACCGTTTGATGTGTATTGCGATGCATCACATCAAGGCCTGGGTTGTATGCTCATTCAAGAAAGTAAAGTAATGGCTTATGCATCTAGACAATTAATAGTACATGAGCGGAACTGCCCAAATGATGATCTGGATTTGGTCGTAATAGTGCTTGCATTGAAGATACAGAGACCCTATTTGTATGGTGCTAAGTTCATAGTTTCCAGCGGCCACAAGAGTTTAAGGTATCTGTTCGATCAGAAGGAGATGAACATGAGACAACGGATATGGATGGAATTCATAAAAGACTATGTATTCGATATCTAGTATCATCCCGAAAAAAGCAAACGTTGTAGCATATGCGTTAAGCCGGAAATCTTTACAAGTGTCTGCTATGATGATAATGGAATTGGAACTGATCAAGCAGATTAGGGATCTGAATCATGGGATGCCTGAACTTAACTCATAATAAGATGAGTTTAGAAATGGTCACTATCACTAGTGATTTCATAGACTTAGTGGTCATTATCACTAGTGATTTCATAGACTAAAGGTGAATCAGATGATTGAAGAAGGAAGGACTATAGAGTTTAAGTGTGGTACTGATGGTATCATAAGGTTTGGGGAAAATATTTGTGTGCCAAAGGACAGAGATGTTAGGAATATGATTTTGGAAGAGGCACACATAAGTAAGTATAGTTTCCATCTAGATGCCACAAAGATGTATCATGACTTGAAAAAGATGTTCTAGTGGCCTGGAATGAAGTAGGAAGTGGCAGAATATGTCCAGTTATGGTTTGTGTGTCAGAAGGCAAAGATTGAACACCAAAAGCCAACAAGATTATTGGAATCTTTGGATATCAAAAAATGGAAGTGGTACAGTATTGCAATGGACTTTGTGTCTGACTTGTTAAAAACACAAGAAGTATTATGCAATCTGGGTTCTAATTGATAGGTTGACGAATTATGCTCATTTCCTGACTATCAATCAAAGGTTCTCGATGGAAAAGCTAACCTAGTTGTACACAGAGGAAGTGGTGAGATTGCACAAAGTGCAAACAAGTATAATTTCGAACAGGGATCCGAGACTTACTTTAAGATTTTGTCAAAGCTTAAATAGTGCTTGAAATGAACATATATAAAACAAGAGAAGGGGGGTTGAATTGTGTTTTAGTTAATGTTTTATAAAATAAGGAAGTTTTCGTCAGATAAAGAATCAGACACAAAGAACTGTCTTGTAAAACAAGTTAAATGAAAACTTAGCACTATCAACTCAGTTAGCACAATAAATATAAAGCAAGCTTAAAAGGATAAGAGAAGAGAGTAGACACAGATTTATACCGGTTCACCCCAAACATTGGGCTACGTCCAGTTCTTGGTTTCACCAAGTATTGACACTATAGCTGATCAGGTTACAGACAGGTCTTCTTTGCACACCTAGCCTCCTCAGGCTTAACTAACAAGTATTGTTTGTACACCTAACTTCTCCAGGCTCAAACAAGTATTTTTTTAAGCAAGCCTCTTCAGGCTCTACAAGTGGTAGGAACTGAATGAAGCAGCAACTTTAAGATTTACACCTTTGCAAGTCAAACGAATAACACTCAATGAGCGAATAAATATTTAGGTTGGTATGACTGTAGTAAAGACTTCTCAATAAATACAAATGATTGAGCAGATAAGTATTCTAAGAAAGAAGAACTTAGAGAGTTTTGAATACGAAGAGAGTATTGAATGACTGAGTGATTAAGTTCAGGTGTTTCTTCAACAATCTTTAAAGTCTTCTATTTATATTCATTAGTAATAAATCCGTTGAGTTGAGTTCCTTAAATGAGTAATATTTTGTTCTTCATCCATTAATGCCAAAGAGTCATTCTGAGTCTTTATTTAATGCTTATGGTCGTTGGAAAGCTTCAATACAAGTTGAATGTATATGTTGGCATTGCTTTATTAGAGTGCAGCTTGATTCAGAGCAATATCTGCTGCTTTTTAGACTTGGGCAACATGATTTTCCTTATTTGTGCAACACGGGTCTGAGTTCGCATATAGGTTATTTTACCTTTTGCAACAAAATTAATTTCAAACACGGGTTGATGCTTTAAGCTTCTGAAATCGATTTTATTGATGTGAAAAATGTAAGGGAATATTCTTGTCTTTCGATTACAAGTGGAGTGAAAGACTTCCAGTCAAGTTGTACGGTCAGACGCATATTCAAAGCATGTTGATATCGAGTCTTGCTTCAGACGCATTATGCTAGTTAAAACATAGATGCATCTTTGAGACTTGTTGTTTTGCCAAAATGCTTCTGCTTTATGATCTGCACACTCAATACACATATTAGCAGATTTCAAAAGGTTCAATTAAAATCATTCTCGGTTTGGATTCATCAAAATTAGAGATATAAAAAACTTAGACTTAACAATCTCCTCATTTTTAATGATGACAAACATTTTCTTATGATTTTAATGAAATTCAAATAAAATAGAAGTAAAGTTAATTTCAGACAAGTATAGTCATGATCTCCCTAAACTTATGCTTATCTTTGACAGATTTTAGGGTTGAATTTTATTATTATTAGAGCATATGATCAAATTACTTTGGAGCACATATAAAGATTATAAAAGAGGTGCATAGGAGTATTCAAATGCATAAAAAGTTATGCTATATATTTTCTCCATGTGGTTCTCCCCTTTTGTATTTTCTCCTATAGTTTCTCTACTTTCTCTCCTTTTGTCATCGACAAAAAGAGAAGTAGTTAGAAACGAAAGTAACATGAATTTATTAAAAACATCATCGACAATTACATTGAATAGAAAAAGAAAATACAAAAGAAAATCAAAGATTTTGTTTTTCGATGATCTTCTGAAGCATGTCCACAACTTTATCCATTGTTTGACAAAGACCGCTGATTTCATATCTGGCAACAAGATGCATTCCAATTGCAGCGGATGCCATTTTAGCGAAGTCAGCATGTGCAGAGGATGAAGGAGGATCGGGTTCAAAAGTGACATTTGATGTCTTAGGAGGTTCATAAAGAACAATTTCCAGACAATTCCAGGGAAGGGGGAAACCATAAGAATAAATGAAAGAGAGGTCAAAGATGATAGAAAAAGAGAAAGGGGTTAAAGGAAACACTGAGTGCAACGAACCAAAAGGTTTCAAACAAGGAATCCCGAAAGAAATATGTTGACAAGAAGATAAATAAGAAACAAGAGGAAATACGTTGGTGAAAAACCAAGATAACTTTTCAGAAGAAACATGAAAATTAAAGGAGTAAATTGAAAAAAGGGTTTTTTTATAAAAATTCAAAGGTAAAATGAAAAGAAAATGAGTGAAAATGAAGGTTGGTTGGAAGGGGTAGAGATGACTTGCTTATGCTATTTCTTCATATGGATATCCAATCCATGGAATATGATAAGAAGAGAGTCTGGCTTTATCAGAAGGCATTTTAAGCTTTTCAACTAGAGATAATCCACAGTGATGAGCAGTGTCTTAAAAGACTCTTGGTTCAGGATGGCTCATGAAAGATGTGGACCGTCTTGGAAACTTCTGCTTCCTGTGTTTCTTTTCGATCCAAACAAACGGCTTCTTGGACTTGGGTTCTAACTTCTGTTTCTTGCAGTATGGTCCTCTGTCAGGAAACTGTGTTTGGTGTGACACCCTCTACCCCGCATGTATTTATAAAGCGATAACAAAGAAGGAAATATTTAATTTTGAAAATAAGATAAACACATGCATGTCATTTATTATAAAAAGAAAACCAACGGGTAAAGGATACCACATTGTAACAAGATCTCATAACTCGGAAATAAACATAACATGGTTTAAAAGAACATAACAAAAGATATACACGAATCCTAACCACGATGTCACATTACAGATATGGTATAACCATATTCCGAACATTCGAATAAACAACGTAAACTAAACATAAGTCCTAACTACGAGTAGCGGCTCCTCAGATTCACTCCTCAACAAGCTGCTTGTAACAGGCATAATTTAATGTTTTGTTTACGAAAGAGGATTAGGTTTAAGGCTTGGATTAAATAGTTAAGACGTTGTTTGAGGTCTAGAAACTTTTTCATGGGAAGTATGTAATCATCGGGAGTGAATTTGAACGTGAGAAAACCCTAGGATTTTCCCATTTATTGTCTACAGGGCTTAGATGTATGGAATAAGAAACTTGGATTTAAGAAATATATTAGGAATTTTTGAGGATTTGAGGTTGTTAATTAGGTCTTGATGAGCCTTATCTCAAATTTGAGGTCAATCAGACTTCAAACGAGCTTAGAACGCGAAGAAACGCACGGAGTCAACGTTGCTGACCAGGGGCCAACGCTGAGCATGGGGAAGCTCACACTGAGCGTGGGGAAGTGGTGCCATGCACAAGGACACGTGGAGGGTGACATGGAACATATGCAAGCATGCTGGTGGATGCTCCCACACTGAGCATGGGGAAGCTCACGCTGAGCGCCAACGCCAGAAATTTGAAAAAAAAAGAAGGTCCAAGAGGTAACTTAAGTTACCTCTGATGAAATAAGAAGCAGCAGAGGCAGAAAACAAAAAGGAGAGCAAGAGAGGATTTATAGAGAGAGAGGGTGAGAAACCTAGAGAGAGAAAGAGTTATAGTTTGATTTGTGGCTTGATCGATCGTCCTGTCATGATTCCGAATACGTGGTTGCGATCGTGGCAATGTCACCTTCACTTCCCTATCCTTCTTTTCTTCTATAGTGAAGGTAAATCCAACTCTCTTTATGTCAAAATGCTGTGTTGTTATATTCAAAGTGTCTTTAGTTTCGGTTATCGGAATTCAATTTCGTCTTTGAATTGAACACCTTGTAACGTACGCTTTGTATTGTGATGTCTATGTGAATATTTGGAGGCTCGGAGGCCTTGGTTCTTGACGAGGCAGAATTGAGATCGTAGAGGGAACGCTCATTTTGTGACGTTCCAGTTATCGTACGACTTTCCAGGTGGGGGAAAGAAGCCATCTAACGTCGGAAACGCCTTCCTTGGCGCTACATGTACTTACTCAATTGCGGAAATAAAAAAGAAAAATCTTTTGCTGGTTTACTATCGGAAAAAAATAAAATTTCTCTCGTTCTAGTTCGAAACATAGCGCATAAAATCTTTTTTGAACTAATACATAAACCGTACAACCTGTATATACTTTCAAACTTATACCCATGCATCTATACATATCAAAATAATTACATCACTGTTTTTGTTCCTCACAGGGGATGGGTCATCAGTTAGAGTTACTAGTACTTGTGGGAATATATACATAATACATACCATATTAACATAAAAGGGTTGAGTGGAGAACCAGGATTTCAAAAAAAAAAAATACATGGCTCTCATAAGCATGATATACAGTAAGTAGAGGTTGACACTACCCCTAAAATACAAAACACCTATGCTGGTCAAAACTAGTGGAATCCATTAGAGAGACCTCCATGGTCACCTCTAACAGGAGAAGGATCGGGTGAACCTACTCCATCATCCATCTCAACAACGGGACCTACAACCTCATCATCTATAGGGTTATACTCCAATTCCTCATCATCGTCCTCTACCGGGTCTTCTTCAATAGGGTAGTCCTCCTCAGGATCTTCTTCAATCATAACCTCATCGTCGTTATCTGCTCCTACTACTACTATAGGTGCAGGCAACTCCAGTACGGGAGAGGCAGGTCCAGATCCAGGTACTACTTGCAGAGGTGGAGGTTGATGACGAGTGTTCCTAGTCTCCAGAAAAGTCCTCAAACGAAGTCACATCGGGGGTAATGGCACTTCTAAGTCTTCAAACTATGTGCGTACTGTGTTGCTCCTGCTTCACATCCTTTTGTCATCAACAGTGGCTCGGTATATCTGGCGCTCCAAGCTCCCGGGTGAATTACCTAAGCTCCTTCATCCTCTATCTTCTGAAATGCGAGGCCCAAAACCCCCGAATAAGTCAGGTGATGCATCGGATCCATCTATATACGCATAATAATGAACTATACAAGCGAAAAGGCGAAACAAAGAAAACAAAGTAAAGTTGAGATACCAATATATGAGTCATCATAAAAGTCACATACACGACTCCCACACAATACCATGCAATATATGTTATAACTATAAACACAGGGATTCATTCCCGACAATCAAATGCAATTTGTGAAAACCTGATTATGTCACTTCAATATTTTCTATCTAACTCATAGTTCTCTGGAGATCCAAACTTCCCTTCGCCAAGCATGATAGGATCGTGATAATGCCTATAGCACAATTGTTTCGCGTTGGATTGGCCTCTCTTGGGTCCAAATCCTCAATTGTTCTAGGGTATCGTATCTCACCTAAATAATACAGAATAGTCCCTGATTGAGTACATTTCGAGCAGGGTAACCGAATTCCACGACCCGAGATTGCAGCCCCGAGCATTTCGTGGAGTTCGAACCCGAATGTCCCTAAAGACCCAAAAACTAAAGAATGGGTCTCTGGTCCGTAACTATTCAGTTTTTCAGTTCACTCTTTGTGAAATTGTAGCTTGATACACAATGACACGTCTGCCACAACGGCATAATAGCCAGACTATGCATGTAAAACAAGGTGTTCTCATTTTCATTTTCTTTTTCACATTGTTCTTTCCTCATCAAGGCTTATGCTCTCGACTACTTTTAAATCAAGTATTAAATTAAACTTTAATACCCACATAGGATCTTATCAATAAAATCCATGATTCACAAACTCCTTCACAATCGAACACTAGTCCGACGTCTCAGAACTCTAGGTTCAATATTTCCTCAAAACTCAAATAGGAACTCTAGCTCGTCAATCCGGAACACTAGGTCCTTCCCACTTTCACTCTCTTTCCAGATGTTTTTCATTCAGTGAAAAACTAAATCAAAACAAAATCCAATTTTTTTTTATCACTTTGCACCATGAAGAAAATACCGTTTCTAGAAATACATTTTTCACCACCACTTTTCTTTTTGGAAAACCATTTTTCCGAAAACTTGAAGAATCACTAAAAATATATTTCTCAACTTTGAATTAAACAAAAACTTTTGTAAAACTTTAAAAGAGAAACCTTATTTTCAAAAACACTTTTCCTTTCAAAATCCTTTGAATAAATCCCATAACTTTTGGTCGTTTTCCGTTTTCTTTCCTCTTCCTAATTTTTTATATCTTGTCACTTTAAACAGTCAAGATTATTTTCTCATTTTCCAATAATCAAAACAAAAATATTTCAATCTTTCTGATTTAAGATAATTTAAATATCTTAGTCTTTTTAACAAGCAATGACCAATGTCATGCCATCAACCAATCACAAACAACAATACAAGAAATATCATTCAAACAACTATACAAATATATGTTATTCACATCCTATATTATGAACATACAATATCCAATCATCACAACCAAGCTGTATAATTAAACTTATAATAGGGTACATGACTAGTATGAGCTCCTCGGGCAAACTCCCTTTACTTCAAACAGTAGAATCGTTGCCGGTGAATACATTTTCTAGATTTCGTTTCCTCCCACGATTCCAGAAAGTACTCTTATGCTATGTTTCCTTCACAAAATACCACAATACAAGTCAAATTTTGAAAATTTCCTTCTATTCTACTAGGAATAGAAATCAGCCTCTATAGGTAAAATGACTTAGGGATTTTTTGTTGATTCTAATCTTTTGGATTTTGGTCATTTAGGTATTAGAGAGTCTAAGGCAAGTATTAGAATTCAAAAATTCAAACAAAACATCAACCCTTCCCTCCATTAGGGTTTCGACCTTCATAGGGTTTTTGGGGGTTTTGGGTTTTTTCCATTTTCCATCAACTTCCTCAACATACCAACTAGAATCTTTAGAGGATAATATATATGATCATGTGCAAGAAAAATCTATGTTCATCAACTCATCCTAGAACTTCATTTCATAAAACTAGAAATGATCATCTATCCTAAGCCAACATACATGATCATAATAACAAAGAGAAGGAAAGAAACCAAGGTTTATGAGATTACCTTCAGCTTGAAGGATTGAGGAAGAAGGAAATGGCAATAGCTTGGAAGTTCCTCTCCAAATAAACCAACTTAATGACTAAGCTTTGTGAAGTAAATAGAAGAAATGAGAGTTGGGGGGGGGGGGGGGGGCGTATTTTATAGGGTAGGGACCTTAGATATTTTAGGGACATGTTTGCCTTAAGCAAATCTTATTAATGGGTTTTTGGTTAATATAAAACTATATTAGTTAAAGTAGTCATAATGACTTATAGTGACCCATTATGTGACAATTTCCCATGATGTGACAATTTTCATGAGCCCTGTCAATCACTTCCATCTTCTCTGCTTCATATTATCTCAACATCATCTCCTAGTTCCATCGTTTATCCGTCTTAATACACGAGTTTCGTTTTATTATCTCACCCGAATAAAATATAATATTTATTTCAGAGCGAAAATTTTAAAAATTATCTATATCTCTCAAAAGAGATAAAAATCATTATCTATCGTTTATTTTTACAAATTAGGTTTTCTGATCAGTAAGCTCTTACCGACAGAGAGAACACAGACCGGTTTTTGCCTGAGTTTTAAACCTAAAATTTTTCTGGAACTCTTTACCATCAAACATGATCTAGGTATGATTTTGTTTTAGTCAAAATCATTTTCTAAGTTTCAGATAAGAATATAACATATAAATATCTTTAAAGATATTGGAAAGCATTGAAAACCGGGGTGTTTCATTACTATCCTTCAAAAAAAAAAAAATTTCGTCCTCGAAATTACGCACCTGTAAAAAGATCAGGATACTATAATTTCATATTGTCCTCAGCTTCCCAAGTTGCTTCTCCTGTTGTCTCGTCCTAAATAAGCTGCTTAATCATCCTATCCACGATTCGTATAGGTGAAGTCTCATAAGACAAGTTTTCTTTTAATTTTACTTCATCGGGTTCAATTACATGCGATGGATCAGGAATATACTTCCTCGGTTGTGAGACATGAAACACATTGTGAAGATTTGAAAGAAAAGGTGGTAAAGTAATTTGGTAGGCTACTGGACCAATACGTCGAATAATTTGGTAAGATCCAATGAATTTTGGAGTGAGTTTTTTGGATTTTAGGACTCTACCTACCCCAGTCGTGGGTGTGAATCTCAGGAATACGTGCTCATCTTCTTGAAATTTGAGAGGTCGTCTTCTTCGATCAGAGTAACTCTTCTGCTTGCTTTGGGTCACTTGCATCCTTTCGCGAATTTGTTTCACTTTCTCTGTTGTTTGCTGCACAATTTCGGGATCAAGAATTACGCACTCTCCATCTTGATACCAACATACTGGTGCTTGACATATCCGCCCATACAGAGCCTCATAGGGAGCCATCCCTATACTTTCATGAAAACTGTTGTTGTACGTGAATTCAATCAGTGGCAAAAGCTCATCCCAACTTCCATGATGGTCTAAGACACATGCCCTCAACAAATATTCTAATGATTAGATTGTCCTTTTGGTTTGCCCATCGGTTTGAGGATGATACACAGAGCTTAAACACAATTTGGTTCCTAACGCTTGTTGTAAAATCCCCCCAAGAAACATGAAGTGAACTTCGGATCTCGATTTGAAACGATACTCGAAGGTACTCCATGCAGTCTGATTATTTCCTTGATGTAAACATCAGTTAGTTTCTCCACAGTAAAATTGGTATTAATAGGTAAGAAATGTACGGATTTCGTTAACCTGTCAACAATCACCCAGATTGAGTCAAAACCTTTGGAAGTTCTGGGTAAACTTACCACAAAATCCATTGATATACTATCCCACTTCTACTCAGGTACATCTAGAGATGTAAGCATTCCTCCAGACTGTTGATGTTCTACTTTTGATTTCTGACATGTCAAACATGATACCACATACTCAGCGACTTGCTTTTTCATGCCTGGCCACCATAATCTTTGTTTTAGATCTTGATACATCTTAGTCGATCCAGGATGAATACTTAATTTACTCTTGTGTGATTCTTCCAGAATCATTTTCATCATCTCCGGATTGTCTGGTACACAGATTCTGCCTTTGCACTTTAAGATACCATCCGATCCTAAGTTAGACTCAGTAGCTTTTCCCTTTCCCATTAACTCTTTTTTTTTTTTGGATAGAAGCATCCACAGCTTATTGCTCTCGGATCTCTTCCAGTAAGCCACTAGAAATCTTGATCATTCCTATACTGATTTTCTTTTGGCTTACTTCCATAGTCAAATTGAGATCTCGGAATTTCTCAATCAGTTCAAGTTCCTTTACCATCATAGCGGAAATATGAATGACCTTCCGGCTCAGTGCATCCGCTACTACATTCGCTTTTCCAGGATAATACTGCAACGTGAAGTCATAATCTTTTAAAAATTCCATCCACCGTCTCTGTCTCATATTGAGCTCTTTTTGGTCAAACAGGTACTTCAAACTCTTGTGGTCACTAAAGACATCAAATTTTGCTCCATAAAGGTGGTGTCTCCATATCTTTAGCACAAAAACTACCGCAGCTAGCTCTAGATCATGCGTCGGATAATTCCTCTCATGAGTTTTCAGCTGACGTGACGCGTACGCTGCGACTTTTCGATGTTGCATTAACACAGAACCTAAACCTTGATGTGAAGCATCGCAATATACTTCATAGGGCTCATCTGGTTCGGGATGTATTAACACTGGTGAAGTTGTCAGGCGTTCCTTTATCCTTTGAAAGCTCTCCTTGCATTTTGTAGTCCACGTGAAAGGTTGATCTTTCTTTGTAAGTTGCGTCAATGGTGCGACTATTTTTGAAAAACCTTCGATGAACCTCCGGTAGTAGCCCGCTAAACCAACAAAGCTTCTAATCTCCGTCACCATCTTTGGTCTTTCCCAAGAAAGTACAGCTTCCACTTTCGCAGGGTCTACAGCAATCCCTTCTTTGTTAATGACGTGTCCTAAGAATTTCACATCTCCAAACCAAAATTCACACTTGGAAAGTTTGGCGTACAAATCTTTTTCGCGTAGAATTTGCAATACCTGTCGCAAATGTTCCTAATGTTCCTCATGACTCTCGGAGTATATGAGGATGTCATCAATGAACACTACGACAAACCTATCAAGAAACGGACGAAAAATCTGATTCATGTAGTGCATGAAGATAGCAGGTGATTCGTCACTCCAAAAGGCATTACGAGATACTCATAATGTCCATAACGAGTTCTGAACGCAGTTTTGGGTATATCTTCTGTCTGTACCCTTATTTGATGATAACCCGTCCTTAAATCTATCTTCGAGAATACGATAAATCCTCTCAATTGATCCATCAAGTCGTCAATCCTTGGTAGAGGGTATTTGTTCTTGATCATCACCTTGTTGAGTTGTCGGAAATCTACGCAAAGTCTCGAACCTCCATCTTTCTTTCTCACTAATAAAACTGGTGCTCCCCATGGGGATACACTTGGTCAAATAAATTGTTTTGACAGAAGGTCCTCCAGTTGATCTTTCAACTCCACAAGCTCTGTAGGTGCCATTAGGTATGGGGCGATAGAAATTGGACCAGTTCTAGGAATTAGATCTATGGAGAACTCGATATCCCTAATTGGTGGCAAACCAGGAACATCATTTGGAAAAACGTCTAGAAACTCATTTACTATTGGCGTTGCCCTCAGATTGATCTCCCCCTCGACTTCTAAGTTGGATAAAAACAAGCATCCCTGATCTCCTCCTTTCGAAGAAGTTCTTACTTGATGGGTAGATAAAAATCCAGAAATCTCGGGATTTGGAAAAACTAAAGTTTTATGGGCATAGTCAAGAGGATATGGTAGGAAGATAACCAATCCATGCCTAGAATTACATCTAATTGTACTAAAGGCAAGCATATAAGATTCACCAGAAAATGTCTATCCCGAATAATGATGGGACAATTTAGACATATAGAATTTACAATAATTGGTTCAGCAGTTGGCATTGACACAATTAAATCATATGTCATAGAAGAAACAAGCAAGTTCAGATGTCTCACACAATCCATCGAAATAAAAGAATGCGTTGCACCCGAATCAAAAAGTACAATTAAGAGATTACCATCTATGTCACAATTACCTTGTATGAGATCTTCAGATTGTGAAGCCTCGGCACCGCTCATGGTATAAACCCTTCCTTTTGTTGGTACTCGAATTATTACCAGTTGGGGCAGACCTCTGAGCATTGCAATCCTTGGCCATGTGTCCTACTTGTCCACACTTAAGCACTTTACTCCACCTAACTGACGATCATTAGTAACATTATTTGTGTTTCCACATTTGTAGCATCTCTGTATATAGCCTTGGTCCTGATTCCTCTATCCTCCGCTACCAGATGTAGAAGCAACTCGGTGGTATGATTGTCGGTTCTGGTTGTCTCCTGGGAGTCTATAGTATGGATTCCTTTGGTTCTACTTTCCTTTTTGCTTTTGGAATTGATTTATAGATCTAGACGGTCCTCCAACATTACCTTTGTTATCCCCCCCTTTCTTCATCTGTTCAATTTTTCGGCACATCTCCACCAACTCTTGGAAATTTCGAATTTGTAGTGGTAACACCGATTCTTTGATCTCGAATCTCAGTCCTCCTTCAAATTTCTCACACTTCCAGCTTTTATCAGGCTGGGCTTGAAAGAAGCGGAAATATTTAGCAAGTGACTCATACTCCACTGCATATTCCCCAATTGATAAATCCTTTTGTTGTAGACGTATGAATTCTTGTTCTTTTTCAATTCTGGCACTTAAGGGGAAATACTTGTCAAGAAAGGCATTTCGAAACACCTCCCAAGTAATTTCCCGTTGATCCACAACCAACAGCTGTTTGGTGCCCTTCCACCAGTACTCAACATCTCCCAAAAGTAGGAAAGTAGCATAGGAAACTTTAACTCCTTCTAGGGTATGAATCAATTCAAAGATCTTCTCAAGTTCTTGTATCCACAAATCTGCTTTCTTGGGGTCAGTCTCTCCATGGAATTATGGTGGATTATGACGTCTAAAAGCAGCCAGACCTCTTCCTTCCGCAGCTTGCTCATCACGAAGTTGTTCTTGTTGAGTTTGTGCTGCCATCGCAACTGCTTGGAGGGCAATAGCAGCAGCAACATCTGCCATCGCTTGAGCTGCAAAATAATTCTCACTGTCACGTTCATAATATTCTTTGTAGTCACAAAGATTCTCTACTCGACCACCTCTACGGTCCCTTCCACGGCCACGACCACGTCCACGTCCACTCCCATGTCCACCTTCTATTTCCATGACTGACCTACAAGACATAATTGATTAAACCGCAACTCGAAACCAAAACGCATACTCACGTAACGACATACATTACTTCTAGGAAGTAATTCAATTAATTCTTAGTCAGAGATAACACAACTTAGACATAACAGACCGATTCCCAAGGATTCCCGAAAGACTCAACAAGCTCTGATACCACTAATGTAATGCCTCCCTTGGCGCTACATGTACTTACTCAATTGCGGAAATAAAGTAGAACAATATTTTGCTAGTTTACTTTTGGAAAAAAAATAAAATTTCTCTCCTTCTAGTTCGAAACATAGCGCATAATTTTTTTTTTGAACTAATACATAAACAGTACAACCTGTATATACTATCATACTTATACCCATGCATCTATACATATCAAAATAATTACATCACACTTTTTGTTCCTCACAGGGGGTGGGTCATCAGTTAGAGTTACTAGTACTTTTGGGAAATATATACATAATACATACCATATTAACATATAAAAGGGTTGAGTGGAGAACCAGGATTTCAGAAAAAAGATATGGCTCTCATAAGCCTGATATACAGTAAGTAGAAGTTGACACTACCCCTAAAATACAAAACACCTATACTGGTCAAAATTACTAGAATCCGTTAGAGAGACCTCCATGGTCACCTCTAACTGGAGAAGGATCGGGTGAACCTACTCTATCATCCATCTCAACAACGGGACCTACAATCTCCTCATCTATAGGGTTATACTCCAATTCCTCATCATCGTCCTCTACTGGGTCTTCTTTAGTAGGGTCGTCGTCCTCAGGATCTTCTTCAATCATAACCTCATCGTCGTTCTCTCCTCCTCCTACGACTATAGGTGTAGGCAACTCCAGTACGGGAGAGGCAGGTCCAGATCCAGGTACTACTTGCAAAGGTGGAGGTTGATGATGAGTGTTCCCAGTATACATCGGGGGTAATGGCACTTCTATAGTCTTCAAACTATGCGCATACTGTGTTGCTCCTGCTTCACTTCCCTTTGTCGTCAGCAGTAGCCCGATGTATCTGGCGTTCCGGGCTCCCGGGTGAATTACCCAAGCACCTTCATCCTCTCTCTACTCAAATGTGAGGCCCAGAAACCCCAAATAAGTCCGGTGATGCATCGGATCCATCTATATATCCATAATAATGAACCATACAAGCGAAACACCGAAACAAAGAAAACAATGTAAATGTGTGATACCAATATATGAGTCATCATAAAAGGCACATACACGACTCCCACACAATATCATGCAATATATGTTATAACTATAAACACAGGGATTCATTCTCGACTATAAAATGCAATTTGTGAAAAACTGATTATGTCACTTCAATATTTTCTATCTAACTCATAGTTCTCCGGAGATCCTAACTTCCCTTCGCCGAGCATGATAGGATCGCGATAATACCTATAACACAATTGTTTCACATTGGATTGGCCTCTCTTGGGTCCAAATCCTCAATTGTTCTAGGTATCGCATCTCACCTAAATAATACAGAATAGTTCCTGATTATGTACATTTCGAGCAGGGTAACCGATTTCCACGACCTGAGATTGTAGGCCCGAGCATTTCGTGGAGTTTGAACCCGAATGTCCCCGAAGACCCAAAAACTAAAGAATAGGTCTCTGGTCCGTAACTATTCAGTTTGTCAGTTCATCCTTTGTGAAACTGTAGCTCGATACACAATGGCACGTTTGCCACAACGGCATAATAGCCAGACTATACATGTAAAACAAGGTGTTCTCATTTTCATTTTCTTTTTCGCATCGTTATTTCCTCGTCAAGGCTTATGCTCTTGACTATTTTTAAATCAAGTATTAAATTAAACTTTAATACCCACATAGGATCTTATCAATAAAATCCATGATTCACAAACTCCTTTGCAATCAAACACTAGTCCGACGTCTCGAAACTCTAGGTTCTATCTTTCCTCAAAACTCAAATAGGAACTCTAGCCCATCAATCCGGAACACTAGGTCCTTCCCACTTTCTCTCTCTTTCCAGAGGTTTTTCGTTCAATGAAAAACTAAATCAAAACAAAATCCAATTTTTTTCTCACTTTGCACCATGAAGAAAATACCGTTTCTAGAAATACATTTTTCACCACCACTTTTCTTTTTGGAAAGCCATTTTTATGAAAACTTGAAGAATCACTAAAAATATATTTCTCAACTTTGAAATAAACAAAACTTTTGTAAAATTTTAAAAGAGAAACCTTATTTTCAAAAACACTTTACCTTTCAAAATCCTTTGAATAAATCCCATAACTTTTGGTCGTTTTCCGTTTTCTTTCCTCTTCCTAATTTTTTCTATCTTGTCACTTTCAACATCCAAGATTATTTTTTCATTTTCCAATAAGCAAAACAAAAACGTTTCAATCTTTCTGAGTTAAGGTAATTTAAATATCTTAGACTTTTTAACAAGCAATGACCAATGTCATTCCATCAACCAATCACAAACAACAATACAAGAAATATCATTCAAACAACTATACAAATATAGGTTATTCACAACCTATATTACCAACATACAATATCCAATCATCATAACACTACAAAAAAAGCTCATTTAGCGACCGAAAATAGTGACCGAATTTGTTGGTTGCTGTTTGCGACCGAAATGGCGACCGATTATAGGATCTAAATCAAACACTGATTAGAGTTGATATTGAGACTGAAATATCGACCGAAATAGAGCGTAGCAGAGGTATCAGTCTCTATTTCGGTCGCAAAATGAAGGAAAATAAAAGTAAAAAATTTATGACTTTTTAGCGACCGAAATGGCGACCGAGTTAAATGCAACGGTTAAAATTTATTTATAGTTGCGACCGATATTAAATCGGTCTCTAAACGACGCGTAAAAAATTAACATAGAGCGTGTTAGCGATCGAATTTTAAATCGGTCATTGAATTTATGAATTCAAATTTCAAATTAACCCATTTAGCGACCGATTTAGCGATCGAATAATTCAGTCGCTAAAACTAAAATCCCTAAATCGCCAGCCCTTCCCCTTTCTTCCTCGTTTCTCTCATTTCTTCTATTTTCTTCTCTCTCTCTTGCATGCTCTGCTCCTCCCTGTCACCATACCACGCGACGTCTGTGCTCCGGTCACAACCAGGCCACATCCGGTGAGTGATTCCACCTTCCTTCTCTCTCTCTCTCTCTCTCTCTCTCTCTTTCTGATGTCTCTTTGTCTATGTCCCTGTAGCGCACCTGAGCCGCCTCCCTTGAGCCACCACTGTCCGCAGCTCCGGTGACACCACCACCACCAAGGGTAAGCTACCTTGTCTTCTCTCCTCTTCTCTCATTCTCTGTTTCTATAACAGAATGGATATTTGGTAGCAGGGTAAGGGAATTAATGTAGAAGGTGGTGTAGTCATGGAAGGGAATGGGAATATAAAGAAAATGTAGGATGGTGGAAGGGGTATGAGATCATTTTAAGTAAAGAGGGGTGGCTAAAGCCATAGGGCAGTGATAGTTGCTTTCTCTGGTATTTTTTAATTTTTCTATACTCTTTTCTGCATTCATAGCTTCCGTTCTCTATAATTGGAGTTTGTTACTTATCATTGTTTTACTATTTCTCTTATTATTACCAGTTCCTATCATAACGTCAGTACTCACTCCTAGATCTTTTCTATTTGTTGTGGAAATATGTATGTTACCATGTAAAAATACTGGATAAGTAGAATAACCAACAACCGAACCACGATCTCTGATGATGCATTAATGGAGCACTTGAGAGTCAAAAATACTTGCTAAAATATGATTGAGTTTAATTAATTGGTGGAGGAGGTTGATATGCAAGAAGGAGAAATGATTTAAATATCCATTTTCATTGTCGAGTTTAAGTCCCTATTCTTGCCTAAATCTGTCATGAATGCAGTGTATATATAGTGTAGAGTGGAACTCTTTGGTTGAGGAAATCTTTACTCAGGTTAAGATCATAAAATTTGTACTGGTGAGGGGGTCATACTGGATTTTTTTTCCTCTGGTGTCCTGGGAATTGGCTGCTGGATCTGTACTGTAGCAGGTTTTCAAGAGTTGGGTGTGCCTTTGAGTTATAGTTTTGGTGTTTTTTTTCATAATTTTCTTATATGGTTTCTGATATATGTTCTATTTGATGTATATTAGTCTTGGCTTTGTTTTGTAAGTCGTGTGGAGTTTCTCCTGCTGGTCCTGGTTTGCTGCTATATGTTGTGTGTGGCTAGCAGATATTTGGTAATTGTGGCCTTGCTGTGTTCATGGGCACTACAACTTGATAGAAAAGCTGATTTTCTAATGTCTTGTCCTTTTTTTTTGTGCTTCTCTACTTGAGAATGTTCCAAAAAAATTTTAGAGGGGAGTTAATATACTGAACATTATTTGCTAACTGTAGAGTGGATGGTGAGGTTCTTCTGTGCTTTGTTCTTAAAGTATTTGTTTCTGTGCTTCTCAATTTTACCTGTTTGGATGCTAAGTTGATCTTCACCAGTGTTTTTGTATACTGAAAAGTAGGTGTCATAGGTAATGGATAGCTTGGACTTTGGTTATGAGATTTGATGTTTCTGTTGGAGTGATGCTCTACTACAGAAGTGGCCTTAACTATAATTGAAAGTGGGAACATAGGATCATGGGATGCAAGTGCTAAATGAGCGTTCCTTTAGTTTTGCCTCATGGGGGACTGATACCTGGGTGTTTGTTGGGTATAAGATTTGGTAAAGTTGTTATTGCTCGCAGGTTATAAGAAATTATGAAGGGGCATGGTAATGCAAAACATGGCAATGATAGTTGAAATTTTAGTTTGCTTGAGACTTTTATTGGTGTAGAATCGGCCTAAGGTGGGACAGAACATGTTCTGTGTGTTTGGCATGGATGTCTTTTATTTTTGGGTCCTACGGGCTTTATGTGATGGGGAGGAATGTGGAGACAAAGTGCAAAATGTTCTTTCCTAAATTTTTACTGGGTAGTCGGCTAGCATTGTTTTTTTTAGGGCTTTATTGGTATGAGTGTATTCTGCTTCTATGTATCCCAAGTGAGAATCAAAGCAAACGTAGTTCTAAGTTCCACCTGTGGAAAGAAAAATGACGAGGTATTACTCGACCTTATCAAAAAACACATATTGAAATTAAAGATACTCAAACTTTCTTCTAAAAAACACATAAATTTCAATAACAGCTTCTTAAAGAATATTTTTTATAATTGTAAAAAGACATAAAATACTTTATACTTTGAGAAATTTACTCCAAATTATTGAATGTCACAATATTTTTTTTCCTTAATACTTAACAAATTTGTCATATTTTTGTATCAAGTAGAAAAATCATATTTTCTTTTCTTATCGTCGGATTAAGAAAAAAAGGAATCACTTGATTCTGATAGATAACACTCGTACCCTCTATAATGAGTGATTCGGGCAAGTTGCAAAACTGCCACTTTAAGTTGGTTATTTTCAGTCAGAAAGTTGAACATTTCGATTGCTCGTTCCCCAAACAATGTCACACGAACAAAATTATTGCTAAAGTTTGAGAAAAAAAATGAAGTTTGAGTATAAATTCTATGTGAAATAAAATGTTTAGTTAAGAGAATAATAATGTAATTGGGAGGACCTTTCATCAAGAAGATTGAACTCAATTCTCTTTCCTGTTATACCTTCATGTAGATAATCCTCTAAATTTCCATGTTCGGAGACAACACCAATATCATCTGTAGTAATAGCATACATATGAATGTTAAAAGCATAAATGAATGTATCAAGTCCAAATGTTGTCATTTCAGCTCTGACACGATTATTTTTATTTATGCATTATAGGTCCTTGTCTGATCTTCGTTGTCCGCGGCTCCTCCCTTATCCTTACTTGGTTTTGCTTTGTCGAATAGGTAAGTTCTCTCAATACTCTCTTTTAAGGTTTTGCTTTGTCTAATAGGTACTGATATGTGTGGTGCTTCTAATGTATAATATGAATTATCGTGTTGTTTGGTAGTGGAGAGCTGAGCTCAATAGGATGTGATCTTGTCTGATTGTATGCTGATAATTTAATGTTTATGCATGTGTTTGTCAATATGTGTTGTTTGTTAGTGGAGAGCGGAGCTCAATAGGATGTGATCCTGTCCGAAAGGCGAGATGCTGGTTGTGTGCTGATAATTTAGAAATTATGCATGTGTTTGACAATTAAATGCTACTTGTTAGTGGAGAGCGGAGATCAATAGGATGTTTGCTACAATATTTTATCTAAGTTTGTATTGATTTACACTGCAATTTATATAAGCTCAACAATGTTGCAATATTTATAGGTTAATGGTTTTATTTTCTATTAGAGTTAATAATTAATTTACGAAAGCCTTAGTTTCCTATTTGAGATTCAATATTAATGAGCATGCGTAACTTATCAAGGTATGCATGCTCATTGTATTGAATCTTGAATTGTCCAAGTGGGACAGTTTGTGAAATTTTTTTTTCACACTCGTACAATAGTCGTTTCCATGTTCAAATGCCTTATATATATACTTGTTGAAATCTCGGTCTGATGCATTTCCTTTTGTTCTCCTGGTGCATACTTGATCGCGGCGATGCTCCCCGTGCTCGAGTCGTGTACTTGGAGACCGATGGGAAATGCTGTTGAAATTTTGTTAAGCATAAGGTATTTGAATAAGGGAATAACTATTATTAGCCGAGTGTGGTAAAGGTTTCTTCTCGAATGGGATAGGTTCATACCTTGTCATAAGAACGAGATTGATGGAGTTATTGGAATGCACCGTAATATATAAGTGTTAATTTTTTTTTGGTCAGGCTATTTAATTGCCAGCAATGGATATTCCGGAGAATTGGAAATGGATGTATCGTAGGTTGGATCGGAATAAACGTCTTAGGGAAGAGTATAGAGTTGGAGTGGGTGAGTTTATAGAGTTTGTTGTTAGCCATGAGAGATTTATAAGACTGGGCAGTGATCATTTGAGGTGTCCTTGCAAAAGATGCAAGTGTCAATCTTTCAAAAGCGTGGATGGAGTTGTAGCCGATCTTTATGAGAAGGGCTTCATGCCTGATTACTATTGGTGGAGTAACCATGGTGAGACGTTGCCTGATTTAAACCCGATTGTGTTTGAAGGTTCGTACTATGGAAGTGGTGACCCGATGGAAGAATTGAATCCATACGAGCATATGATAATGGATCATGCTGGACCATCGGTTGGTGTTGTACTAGAAGAAGATGGGGGAGAAGATTGTGGAATGGGTTCCCAATACATAGAGGAGAATCCGAATCCCGAAGCTCAAAGATTCTATGATATGCTGAGTGCTGCACGATCTCCATTGTGGGAAGGATGTCGGGAGTACACGGAGTTGTCAATGTGCATGGAATGGTTGAGTATCAAATCTGACTACAATATGCAAGAAGGCTATTTTTAATATATATAAAGTATCGTTAATTTCTATTTACTTGTTTTTTAATTTATTTATAACATTTATTAATGCTCTAATTTTGCTGCAGCTTTCTGCCCGCGAAGGGCCCTTCTGATTCGATATCGAAGATCCTGCGACGCAAGTTTGATGGTCCATGGCCTACATGGAAGGCCATCCCAGGGGGCCATAGGGATCAGTTGTTTCTAGAGTTTAAGGTAACAATTTATTAAGTTATTTAAATTAAATTTACATTATATATATATATATACACACTCGAATTTCCTAACAACTGTACGTTGCAGAAAGAGTATAGGTGGGACGTAGCTTTAGAGGGTCTCGTTAGGGACATATTTGAGCATAAAGGTTCACTGGTCATGAAGAATCTGACGAACAAGCTGAGGAAGGGTAAGAATAAGGGGAAGTGGGTGGATCCTGAGATCAGGAGGCAGTTGGACTAGTACTGGGCTACTGAGAAGTTCCAGGAGATCCAGGCCACAGCTCGACGTAATCGAGCTTCTGATGGTGGCGCATGTGATTGGACCGGCGGGTCTAAATCAGCCACCGCCCACTACGACGAGCTGGTAATACATTAAAATTTTGACTTATTATACTATTTAATTAATTAGTTTTCATTTTCAATTATTCTTACGAATTTAAGATTATATTTTTCTATGCAGAAAGCACAGAAACAGCGGGCCCCCACTGCTATGGAGTTGGTGGAGAGGACGAAGAAGTTGAAGTCGGGGACATGGGTCAACGACAAGGCCCGTAACTATGCTGTAAGCAAAAAAACAATTTAGTGTTTACTTGTAATTTATTATAAATGATTTGTTAATATTGATTATAATTTTAACTAAATCTCTTCAACTATACTTTGTAGGTGGGCTTCAACGAGAAGAAGGACGATGCCATATCACGTGCCTCACAGTCACAAGATGAGGCCTTGACTGGTGATGGGCCCAGCTCTCCTATCTTCGTCGACGATAATGCCATTTATTTGGAGGTCGTCGGGGGCAGGAACAAGAAGGGGCACGTGTATGGCCTCGAACACCTGGGAGGCGAGTTTATCGCTTCATCATCCGGCATGCCTGCTCCTTCCTAAGCCGATACCGCCCCTCAGGAGTAGTTCAACCAAATGTAGGGCACCATCACACAGCTGAACGCGGAGCTTCGGGAGAAGAGCGAGAGAGAGCAGCAGATGGCGAACCGGATTGCACATTTGACTCAGGCACACCAGTAGCTGATGCAGACGAGCATCAAGCAGGGCTAGACACTACGGCTGCTGGTGGAGCAGATGAGGATCCAGACTCCAGTTGCTCAGGGTGATGCTCTGATGGTTGTGCCACTGCCGCTCCTCCGCCTTCCACCGCCACTCACGATCTTGCATCTGCGGAGAGGCGATCGAGATAGCGACGCGTCGGTGGTACGGACGTTGAGGATGATTGGATTCCTCCACCTCCCCCTCATCATGACTGATTATTTTTTTTTCTTCATATTTTTGACTTTAAACGATTCTTGTAGGACACTGTGGATTTTTTTATATATATATATTCATTATTTCTTATGATTGTATATTTCATTACTAATTTGGTGTGTTTTATTAGTAATTTTGCTAAACTTTAAAGAAAAACAGAAAAATTTATTAATTTTAAAATTAAATTTTTTAAAAAATAAATAAAAACCAGTTTAGCGACCGAATTAGAAACCAATAATTCGGTCGCTAAACTTTAATTAACATTAACAGATTGTGGTCTAGCGACCGAAAATCCGTCGCTAATATAGGTTAACAGTAACCAACATTGGCGATCGAACTAGCGACCGATTATCGGTCATTAAAAATGGTTACCCAAACAATGCGACCAACCGTGTAGCAACCATTTTTTATTATTTAGCGACTGAAATTACGGTCGCCATTTAGCGACCGAATTATTATTTCGGTCTCTAAAAGCTTAGCGACCAGGTTATCAGCCACCACCATAAATCGGTCGCTAATTCGGTCGCTAACTTAAATAGCGACCGAATTGGAATGTTTAGCGACCGAATATGCTGGTCGCTAAACAATTCTTTTTTTTGTAGTGTAACCAAGCAGTATAATTAAACTTATAATAGGGTACATGACTAGTACGAGCTCCTCAGGCAAACTCCCTTTACCTCAAACAGTGGAATCGTTGCCTGTGAATACTTGTTCTAGATTTCGCTTCCTCCCACGATTCCAGAAAGTACTCTTATGCTATGTTTCCTTCACAAAATACCACAATACAAGTCAAATTTCAAAAATTTCCTTCTATCCTACTAGTAATAGAAATCGACCTCTAATGGTAAAATGACTTAGAGATTTTTTGTTGGTTCTAATCTTTTGGATTTTGGTCATTTAGGTATTAGAGAGTCTAAGGCAAGTATTAGAATTCAAAAATTCAAACAAAACATCAACCCATCCCTCCATGAGGGTTTCGACGTTCATAGGGTTTTTGGGGGGTTTTGGGTTTTTTCCATTTTCCATCAACTTCCTCAACATACCAACTAGAATCTTTAGAGGATAATATATATGATCATGTGCAAGAAAAATCTATGTTCATCAACTCATCCTAGAACTTCATAAACTAGAAATGGTCATCTATCCTAAGCCAACATACATGATCATAATAACAAAAAGAAGGAAAGAAACCAAGGTTGATGAGATTACCTTTTGCTTGAAGGATTGAGGAAGAAGGAAATGTCAATAGCTTGGAAGTTCCTCTCCAAATAAACAAACTTAATGACTAAGATTTGTGAAGCAATGAGAAGACATGAGAGAGTGGGGGGGGGGGGGGGGGGTATTTATATGGTAGGGACCTTAGATATTTTAGGGACATGTTTGCCTTACGCAAATCTGATTAATTGGTTTTGGGTTAATATAAAAAACTATATTAGCTAAAGTAGTCATAATGACTTATAGAGACTCATGATGTGAAATTTTCACGAGTCCCCTCAATCATTTCCATCTTCTTTGCTTCATATTATCTCAGCATCATCTCCTAGTTCCATCGTTTATCCGTCTTAATACGCATGTTTCGTTTTATTATCTCGCCCGAATAAAATATAATATTTATTTCAGAGCGATAATTTTTAAAATGACCCATATATCTCAAAAGAGATAAAAATCATTGATCTTTCGTTTATTTTTCCAAATTAGGTTTTCTGATCAGTAAGTTCTTAGTGACAGAGAGAACACAGACCGGTTTTTGTCTGAGTTTTTTACCTAAAATTTTTCTGGAACTATTTACCATCAAACATGATCTAGATATGATTTTGTTTTTGTCAAAATCATTTTCTAAGTTTCAGATAAAAATATAACATATAAATATCTTTAAAGATATTGGAAAGCATTGAAAATTGGGGTGTTACCGGGGGGAGGGGGGAGAGGGATGAGGAGAGAGGGATGGAGAGGGGGAGGGAGATGGAGAGGGAAGAGGGGGGGGGGGGGGGATGGAGAGAGAGAGAGGGAGGGATAGGGAGAGAGAGAGGGAGAGATGGAGAGAGAGAAAGGACTTCTTCGCCATTTCTCTTCGATTTGATGGAACTGGGTACGGTTCATGTGGTGAGAGTATCAAATGTGGTTTCTGTCCTCTGTGTGGGGCAAGTTTTAGGAAGAGGACTAAACAAAAAGATGAATAAGAAAGATAAGAGTGTGTGTAATATGGTTCATTCTATAGTGCATCACCCAAAATTTACATCACCCATTGCACCACCCATGTGGCAAGTGTTGAACCAATCATTTTGACACCTCGACATTTAACTTTAATACATGGTGAAGGTTTGAAAGTTTGACTCATCATGTGGCTATTTGATTGGCCCACAATTTGCCACATGGCTGGTGTAATTGGTGGTGTAAATTTTGGGTAGTACAACTTAGCCCAAGTCGTGTAATATAAGTTCATTTGTTGTTGAATCTTCACAAACATTCATATACAAATTTAATTTTCGTCATCACATCAAATTGTCAAAATTAATTTGAGATATAGGATTTTAGAAGGAGGGAGGGAGTAAAGAGGAAGAGAAGGAAGAATAGATATTCAAGCCGTTAGTGTTGCTAGAAAGAGTTCCAACTCAGTGAAGTTATGACATAAAATCATTTGGCTATCACACAGATGTACTATCAGCATTCGAACCAACTTAAAAGAGTAAAAAAGGAAGCAGTTAAATCAAGATATGATAAAGTCAACAAAAGAGATCCAATGATACGTCGAGATGAAGATACACCAAGGGTAGGCTTCTTATTAGAATCATCCGAGTTGGGTGGTAACCATTTTAATGCTTGTGGAGGTTCCATTTTCCTGAACAGATAAAGAACCAAATCTGAAAATTTTCAAAACTAGCAAAAGTAATGCCGATTAACGCAAATTAATATGACAAAATCCATACAAGATCATTGGAAGATAGACTCGTCAGTACAAAATATGCTTTTAACGTCAGAATTTAACATCGGTTACATTTTAACCGATGTTAAAAATATGGCGATGATATTTTTGGAATTAATGTCATAACTTTTTGCATCGATTCTTAAAATAACTGATGTTAAAAAACTTTTATATTAGTTATTTTTATCAACCGATGTCTATAAATAAAACAAAAAGGGATTGTAATTTTCTGCCTAACTTTTAACAACGGTCATTAAAAGATTTATTTTAGTCCTTTATGTTTCAAAGTGGTCCTTTCCTTTATCTCCCATCCATTTTTAGACGGGAAATGCTGATGTGGCATAAAACACTGTTTATCTTTTTGAATCTTCAATCGGAATCGTACCAGGGGCGCACCTCAACCTGTTTGCCCTATTGTTCTCCCCATCATATACATACTTGATAAGCCTCTGGCTTATCTAGTTTTATGACTAGATGAACTAGGGTTTATGTGCCAATTTATTCGAGTTCACTCTCGTTTTCACCCAAATTTGCCTTGTTTTGTTCCTAAGTTGGACTTTGACTCGTTTTACGTCTTTTGTGTAGTTTTTAGCTTATTTTGAATAGAATTACGCTTTTGGTTGCTTTTGTTGTTTTCAGGTCAATAAGTGAAGCTCCGGGAGTCAAGGAAAGTCAAGAAACAGTGGAAAAAGCACTTCTGGAGATACTCGCCCCGCGAGTGGATGCTCGCCTCGCGAGCCTGAAGAACAGATAAAACAGCAAGGTCATCAATTCTGTCTCGCCACGCGAGAATATGTTCGCCCCGCGAATAATGAAGACCTGCAAGACAGAGACCATCACGGCCAAGCCGTAATGAAGACCACGCCCGTGACAGTTTAAGGTTTGAAGTCTCGCCCCGCGAGAAGAATCTCGCCCCGCGAGAGTTTGAAGACCGTGGAAGTCAGAGACCATCACGGCCCAGCCGTGATGAAAGTCACAGCCTAGAATTGAAGACTCGCCCCGCGAACACACTTTCGCCTCGCGAGAGTTCAAATTGAAAGCGCGCCAATTTTAATTCTCGCCTCGCGAAAGGCTGCTCGCCTCGCGAACGAGCGCAGATCAGGAATCCTATTTAAAGGCTGTTGCAGATCAGATTGGATCCAACTTTTAGGAGGCTGTAGGGCTTTTGGAGGGCCGCGAATCCTAGTAGTTTTCCACTGTTTAGAGTAGCGTTTAGGGTAATTTCTTTTCTCTTTGGATTTGCGTCTCCCTTTTTCTTATGGAGATTATGTCCGATTGTTTGTCTATGAGCATAAGGAACTAATCCCCTCGTCTGAGGGAACGATGAAGCCACCCATGGCGGTGTAGTGTTCATATGATGTATGTGTTTCTCCTCTCTTTTTAATTGATGTTTTCCGATTCTGATTTGAATGCTTGATCATATGTATTGCGTGATTAATCAGTTAAACGTGTTTGAGGCCGAACGGCGATTCGCGTTTTAGAACTTGAATCGGGATCGCAAATGTTTTCCAATTCTGAATTGATTGTGTTGATCATATGTGTTGCGTGATTAATCAGTTAAACGTGTTTGAGGCCGAACGGCGATTCGCGTTTTAGAACTTGAATCGGGATCGCTAATTGAATATTGCACGGCAGTGAGTAGGATATTAGTGCAACCATATAGGGAACAAGAATTAACCAAAATCGAGATTAGGATTATGAGACCTAGTAAGTAATTAATCCAATCGTCGAATACGTCCTAATGAGCACGAGAGTGGATTTAGGAGAATTTAGGGGTCCTGGTTGACATTGTAATTGAACTTAGGGAGGAATTCATTATCACTTGGGTACTTTGCATGATTGGGTAGGTGGATTCGAAACCTTAGATGCTTTTAATCCCAGATTTCATCACCATATCTTATTTGATTTGATTTGTTAATTTGAATTGTGATCCTAGTTTCTCTCCAACCACTTTCTCTACTTAACCAACTTATCGGATTTCTCGCGAAATTAGTCGAATTGGTAGCCCAATCCTTGTGTTCGACCTCGGTAGACTCTTACCGTCCTCGGTAATTACTTACCGTGTTTATTTTATTACTTGCGACGACCCGGTACACTTGCCGGCGTAACAACAAGTTTTTGGCGCCGTTGCCGGGGATTGGCACAACCAATTTTTCTGATTTTAGGGGAGTTTGATTATTTGGTTGAGTTATTTTTTGTTCTTATTTTTATTTTTATTTTTATTATTTTCTTTTTATTTTCTACTATCTCTCTCTACTTCTTTGATTCCACTTGGTCTTGCCTTGTTTTGTATGCGAGGTACACGAAGGAATGCTTCCGGGTTGCGAATATTGTGATGGGAACCATGACACTTGGAGTTGTCCGTTCTACTTCCCTCAAGTATATGTGGAACCATGGCATAATGACAGCGTGCCCCAGAACAACTATCAGAGTCAGAATCAGTATTGGGGTGATATGAGTAGAGACCATCCGGATGTCGCTTGGAGTAATGCTGACGATGGTCTAGCCTGACAACCACAACCTCAACAAAATTGGCAACAGCAACCTCAACAGAATTGGCAACCTCAACCTTGGGAGTTGGCTCTTGAGAAGTTGTCAACTTTTATAGCCACATCTTTTGAGAAGATGAATGCGACAATTGACAAGTTGGCAACCCAGACAGGGATGGCACTTCAGAATCTAGAGATGCAGATTGCCCAGCTCATAAAGCAACTAAATGAGTGTCCCCCAGAGACTCTCCCAGTTGATACCGAGAACGACCCTAAGAACCAATGCAATGCCACAACAACTAGAAGCAGTGGGGTGTTGGGATATGACTGGGATGTAATTAGTTCTCAGGGAGTTGAGGAAGAACTGCCACATGTTGAGGAAGAACAACCGGAGGAAGAGGAATTGACAAGCAACAAGGCCCCGGATCAACCACATGTTGAGAAAGAGCAACCTAAGGAAGAGGAGTTGGCAAAGGACAAGGCATCAGAGCAAGGGGGTAGAGATCAAGATGAAGATAAAGTGGCAGAGGATTTCACCATGCTTGCCAAGCAACCTGATTTTGATGCGTTAAATAAATATGTTGGCTTGCATGCATGTGTGGACACCGGTAAGATAGACCCTCCCACTTGTCTGGCACACTTCCTCGTGAAGACACCATTTGGCCCGAGAGGAAGTGAGTTCATCAGTACGGAGGTCAATGGAGTTTTCACACTCAGGCTTGGTGGAAGTATGGATAGAGTCGTATTGCTCCTGCGAGGGCCACTTCACAAAGAGATGAAAAAATAGGGGTTTTGGGGGAAAGGGATGAATCAAACCCTAACCCATAAATCCAGAAACCCATTTTGAAGAACACTACCAACCATGTTTCATCCCCCATCATCATTCTAATAATCCTTATCATTCTTCCTCTTTGAAACCCCATCAACCACCACCACCACCAACTTCACGTATACCACCCCTTGGCCCTCCTCCATCAAGCAATATGCCAATCCAATTTGGTCTTACCCTGCAACGATTCAAAAGAGAACTAATCAGTATCCAACTCCCATGGTAAAGGTTCATTGCTTTTGTGTGTTTTATATATGTGTATATGAATTTCTCACTATATATGTATAACGTGTATTTGAAGATGAATCAATTTTTGGGGGCTGGTAACACAACTTCTTCAAGATCATTGGCCATAGAGATTGAAGTTTTTGAGACTAGGAAGGTTATGAAATTGAAGTTTTTGGATTCCAAGTATGGTATAGAAGAAGAAGGGGTGGCAGTGGCTGGCCGTGATGGTGGCGGGATGGCAGCGACAAATCCGTTGCAGGTGGATGAGGAACAGGGACAGGGCGGTAGATGACGGGAGGATCTAAAGAGTTGGGTTTTTTTTTACTTTTATTTAATTTTTTAAATATTATAAAAATATGATTTTTCTGAACAGTTGGATCTTGATGGACGGTTCAGATCTTGCTACTGGAGAGGGCAGGAGACAACTTTGCAGTGGAGAATCCGGTTCCCTGAAGTGGTTAACGGCCACATCACCATTTTCTAACGGAGTTTGGATGGTAGATAACAGAAAGGACCATTTTGAATCACTTTTAAAACATAAATGATTAAAATGAATCTTTTTAAAAATAAAAGACCAAAATAAATTTTATCCAAAAAATAAAGGACAAAAAGATATTTTAACATTTTTAATTATATCTACCTTTTCACATCTGTTATTTCTAGAACTATGTCTAATGTCAAATGTCAAAACCCAAATCCTTTTCATTCATTTCCCTCCTTTCCCTTCTGCGTGCTACCCATTCTTTCAAAACCTCCTTTTCTAAACCTAAACCCCAAACTGCAACAGCAGCAAGCAGCCCGCGCCAGCAGCCTTCATCCCTCCGCAACGTTCTCTGTTCCCTGTGTAACTTGGCGAGTCGCATCCTACACTTGTCGGGTTTGTGCGTTTTCTTCATCTTCCCTTCATTTGTGTGTTTTCTTCACTGTAACCCCCACACACTCACGCGTCTACACCAGAGGGAGCATTTGTCTCATTCTTTTCGTTTTACTGTTCTGCATGTTGAGACCCACCACCCAAACAGTAAGACAAAACATTACCGCCCTTCTCTCCAGAGCTTATTGGCTCTCCAATTCATTTCAATCCCTTGCAGATTCTGATATGTCAATTTGTATGAAGTTATTAAAAATCACTCTTTCCTTCTCAATTGTGGTTAAGCTAAGAGTGTATTGGTTTTGGATACTTTATTTCATTTTGGGCACTTCAACGCGATTCAGATTTATAATACACAAGACCTGTTTCATAAAATGTCTGAACTAGAAAAAAGCAAAAAATGAAATGTAGATGTGGTTTGATTAAATTTTGTTTATTGTTGCTTCCAGTTTTTACTACTGGGCACAATCCCATTCCCCAAAGATGTTCCTCACTTGAAGCTGCTTGGTGTGGGTCCTGTAATTACTCTGAATGAGCCTTATGAAACTTTGGTACCACCGTCATTATATCATGTAAGCGTTTTCCCAATTTCTTTTCAGACAATGATGGCGTTTGGAATAACTTATTTAAGCTCATTTTGACTTATCTGATGACATAAGCTCTTATGCATTGTGTTTGACAGAGCTTATAAAAATAACTTATTCCATCTCATAAGGAGTTTTTGACTTATTTTCATAAGTCACTGGAAGAAGTTTATGGAATTATCATAAGAGCTTATGCACTAAACACTTTCTCCATATTTTTCACTATGACATAAGGTCTCATGCGGGTCTTATATGATAAGCTCTTAATTAAATTGTTTACCTAAACGCACCCAATGTTTATTTTCATTTTGTGTGCTACTTATGTGTTTTAGTATGAAACCATTGCTGATATTCTTGGTTTATTTTCTTGATTTGTTTCAGGCTCATGGGATTGATCATTTGGTAATTCCTACGAGGGATTATCTCTTTGCATGGAAAAGGAGGTCCAACAAATTTTGCATGGAAAATAAACAAGGACATAGGCGCAAAGCGTTGTCTCTTACCATTACTAGCTAGAGGAATTTACACCATTGGGTTTCTTTATTGCTTGGCTCCTTCTTAATATTTTGCTCCAATTTGCTAACAAAACCCTTGTCGTGATCGATATTTTGATCCTCAAATAAGTTATATTATAATTCATAAAGCTTATCAAGTCAATACATTATACAATTATTGGGTTAAGTTTAATATCAAACAGCACCCTTGTACCCCTAACCACAAAAATAAAATAAAAATATAAAGACATTTGAAACTAATTACAGGCATCGAACAAATTGTTGAAATGGCCAAGTGTTACATCAATCAACCTGGACATGAATTTTATAACCCAAAGACTAACATCTATTATTTGACATTCTGATAAAAATGGAAGTTATCAATTAACGGGAAAACTAGATTCATTTGTCAACTCATGCACCCCTTTCTCTATCTTGCTGCTTCGAATATCAATAACAAGTGATTCGCACTGCAAAAATGTTGTCGTATATTTGTCCACTATATTCATTTTGCCGGACTCCTCTCATCAACCTCTTCCTTTCCCACCCATCAAATTTTCGTTTGGACACAATTGCTCCACCACCACCGCTACGGTCCGTGCGTTATCAGCCAAACAAGGTAAGCTTTCGTGAAACCTTTCGGTTCATCTTCTTCCTCTGATTGTTCGGTCCATAATCCATCCTTTTGGTCAGGAACCGCCATGAGCCACTTGCTACCACACCGGAGAGTCGTCGGAGCATCGTCGGAACTCTCACAGCCACGCTTGAGACAACCCACTATCCCATTAAAGAAAACCTAATCAACTAAGCCTTAATAGTTATATTAACGTTAGCATTGTCCTCCTTTGGTTCTACTACTCCTGTTGCTCTCTAGTCATCTGGAGCAACTGTGTGTTCTATTGTGTCTGCTGGAGCATCGCTATGGCCAACTCTCTGATCGTCTGAAGATTCTCAGATGATTCTCCTCCTCCACCTGTATGGGAAGCCTCTTCGTTACCTCTCCCCTTTCTAGCAGCTCTACCTTTGGCTCTACCACCACCTCTCCCTTGAGATCCTCTACCCTCGAGCCATGATTATCCTGTGAAAAAAAATATTAGTTCACATTTATAAGACACACACACACACACACACACACACACACACACACACACATCGCGTCAGACACTCTACCCAACTTCTAAGCATAGTTGAAATCCGATATGGATCAACTACCATGGCCAATGCACCCTACCCACAATCCGACTAGAATCAATATGCTCTGATACCACCAAATGAGACAACCCACTGTCCCATTATGGAAAACCTAATTAACTAAACCTTAATCGTTATATTAATGTTAGCGCGTATATCGATAAACGAAGATATTAAAAACATTAAAGATAAAACATACAAAGATATATAAAACACACTACATATATATACATCATAAAAGGAAGCCCCATCAGTAGGGCACTATAACTGATACAACACTAGTACAGAAGATACATGAAAAGATACATAAAAGATACTGCAAAAGAACACTAGATAACATATCCTTGCCATCTCTCCTCTAAGCCCGACCCTCTCAAAATACATCAAAATATGGCTCACCAGCACACACTTATATACAAACGCCTTGGCCACCACATACTATTTGTAGTATGGGTACCTAGAACTACCCTGTCCCCCGTCGAAATGACGCCTATATAATGACTCGTCTCTGCCGCGCCATCCTCTAATGTTGTTGACTGTGACGCTCTTGCCCACGAGGAACTACGTCGACTGGTCCAACCACCTGGGAAGATTGGGAATAGTCCCATGTCTGCTCATGAGTCCTAGAAGGGTGCCGCATATGCGGAAGTGGCATCCGCTGCCCCGATGCGAAACACTCCAAGAAAGCTCGCTCGAGGAGAATCTCCGAAGCACGTGTATACACTCACTGGTCCAGTGTATATAGATAAAAAGGTGGCAGGGTCTATCTGCCACCCTCTTTCTTCGTGAAACTCCAAATCAAACGTGCCCATGACCGGTATCCTCGGTGGACTGATCATCCATGGATGCGGGAAGAACGACTTCCTCTCTAGAAGGGTCTTCTCTGGAAACATATAAAAAAATATTCATAGAAAAGATAGGGAGATAAGAATCTAAACTACCATCATGAAATGGAAAGGGATCATAGCATAAAAGTACAAGGATAGCACATAGCATTGCAACACATATATATAGCTATCATCCTCGAGATTACTGTTTCAACCTCTACCCTTTACCACTCATGCATCTATGCCTATATGCTGATGTGACTGCCTACAATCATGTACACACACCCCATTCCCGTTAGGGATATTAGTCAGTTGTCCAAGCGGCACTCCCTATACACTGACTCATCGTAGTCACGGCCAAAAGTGCACATCTCCATTCCCGTTAGGAATGACACTATTCCCCCATTCCCGTTAGGGAATAATGGCACGTATCTCTAGGATATATAAACTTGGAGCAGCTCGGCATGGACCACAAGGTATTAAAATAGACAACTATAAACACAAGAAGGGGGGGTTGAATTGTGTTTATCAGAATTTAAGCAAAGTTGAAATCTTTTAGCAAACAAAAAGGCTAGATTTGGACGAGTGGAAGAATACAGGATGAACGGGTGACTTTTGCAAGCACACCATTTGATAGACGTAAGAAAACTAAGGCAATTAAAGAGTTTAAGGGAAGAGAGATTGACACGGTGATTTATCCTGGTTCACTCTTCAAATCAAAGAGCTACGTCCAGTCCTTGGCAGCACCAAGATTTATCCACTATAACTGATAAGGTTACAGACTCAAGTATTATTTGCACACATAGCCTCTTCAGGCTCAAGACAAGTATTATTTTCACACCTAGCCTCTTCAGACTCACTCTGGTTTGTTTGAGAGATAGGGTTTGTAATAAATACAATTTCTCACAGGCAGATCTTTCACTAACACTCAGAGAGTGGTTTAAATGTAAGGCTCAGGAAAGTCTGCGTAATAACTTCAAAATGATTGAAGAATACATAATAAAAGAATGATGAAATTAATGCAGAGTAATGGCATTTTAATGCAATGTGTATTCTCTTGTTCTTCATCTTCAATGACTTCTGTATTTATGGTCTTGAAGCATTTAGGATCTGTTAGAGACATCCCCTCAGATGTTGGCTTCAAGCAGAACTTCATTAATTGCAATAGAGTCGTTCTGAGTAGTCGTTAATGCAATAGAGTCGTTCTGGGCAGCCATTAATGCAATAGAGTCGTTGGTTGTACTCTAACATGAAGGATCATGGCTTTATTCATCGTGCTACAGCCATATCAAAGTTGTGTAGAAAGCTTTTTGTACTTTACTGAGTACACTTCCGTTTTTGTGTAAGGACCAGAGGTACTAGGGAATAAAGCACGTTGGAAGCATTCTTTAACTGGTCTTTGGTTCTGATTATCCAAGGTTGCTTGAGAGAGTAGCTTCTGACTTTTCTTGATAATCGTGAAACTGAGTAGGAGAGAAGGCTTCAAGTCTCTTTCTGGTTCTTGAACTAAGATTCTGATAATCCTTAAAGAATTTGCGTTCATAAGATAAGTGCTTCCATCTTGAAAATAATCACGTCTATCTAGTGATTTGAGTTTTCATTCGGGCTAGTAGACGAGCTCCAATTAAGGACTTAGCAAGTCCAAAGACTAGTGGACGAGCGCTTCTGTCACCTTTAGTGGACGAGCACTTTTGTTACTCTAGTGGACGAGAGCTTCTGTTACCTTTAGTGGATGAGCACTTCTGTTATTCTAGTGGACGAGAGCTTCTGTCACCTTTAGTGGACGAGAGCCTCTGTTACTTTAGTGGATGAGAGTCTCAGTTACTCTGGTGGACGAGAGTCTCAGTTACTTAGGTGGATGAGAGTCTCAATTACTCTGGTGGACGAGCTCCATTTGCCACATCATTGGACGGATACATTCTGATCTTAATGGACGAGCTCCAATTGCCACGTCATTGGACAGATACATTCTGATCTTAATGGACGAGCTCCAATTGCCACGTCATTGGACGAGCCATTCTGATACCTTAGCGGACGGGCAATTCTGATACTTTATTGGACGCGCTGTTCTGATACTTTATTGGACGCGCTGTTCTGATACTTTATTGGACGCACTGTTCTGATACTTTAATGGACACGCTCCAAATGCCATGTTAGTAGACGCTGGCTTTCAACACTTTGGTGGACGCAAGTTTCTATCTCTTGCGTTCTGGACGAGCGCTGCAATCACTACAGTGTTGGACGTCTGCTTTTTTACACTTTGTTGGACGTCTCCCTTTTTTACTTTGTTGGATGTCTCCCTTTTTTACTTTGTTGGACGTCTGCTTGTTTCACTTTGTTTGACGTCTGTTTGTTTCACTTTGTTGGACGTCTGTTTGTCTTATTTAATCTGCACACTCGATAGACAAGTTAGCAACCGATATGAAGGTTAATTAATTCATTAACCAATGTTTAGTTCTCATCAAAACTTAGGGAAATGCACATCAGACATTTTAGAGACTTAACAATCTCCCCCTTTTTGTTGATGACAAACATTGAGATGATTTAATGAACCTCAGAAAATATCAACAAAGAAAATAGCATATATCAGACAGGTTGAAAATTTCTTTAAGCGAATAGGTTATATCATATTCATTCTCCCATTTCATATTCATTCTCCCATTCCCCTATAACATATTTCTATCACAAATCTCAATTTCTCCTATTCTCCCCCTTTTGTCAACATAAAAAAGGGTTATCAAGTTTTATTTATGTGATATGTTAAGGACAAGATAACATTTTAAGAAAATCAAAGTAATGCAGCAAGCATATTAGACATACTCCACTTAAACTATTGTATCATTACTCCCCCTGAACTAATGCTTAGTTGAAAGAACATGTATATAGGAGTAATGACAGATTTAGCACAGACAGCTTAACATTCAGACATATCATTCAACAATGCAATGCATGTTTAGATTATCTCTAATAAATAAAAATCTATCTTCTGCGAGGGGTTTATTGAAAATATCAGCCCATTGATTTTCAGTTTTAACAAACTTAATATCAAAAATGCCTTTCTGAACATAATCCCTAATGAAATGATGTTTGATTTCAATATGTTTAGCCTTAGAATGCTGAATTGGATTTTTAGTTAAGCATATATCACTCGAATTATCACACCATATAGATATGTTATGTTCATAAATAGAGTAATCCTCAAGTTGATGTTTTACCCATAAGAGTTGAGAGCAAAGAACTAGCAAAGAGAGATGTATTCCGCTTCAGCGATGAACAAGGCAATGGTTGTCTGCCTCTTGCTTGACCATGAGACTAAACTTGCTCCAATGAAGTGACATCCTCCACTGGTGTTTTTTCTTTCTATTCTATCTCCAGCAAAGTCAGCATCACAATATCCCACTAATCTATATTCTTTTGATCTTAAATACATCAAACCAAGATTAGTAGTTCCAAGAAAATATCTAAATATTCTTTTAACAGCCTTAAGATGAGATTCTCTAGGATCAGATTGGAATCTAGCACACATACAGACACTAAATTGAATGTCAGGTCTGCTCGAAGTTAAGTATAGTAGAGATCCAATCATACCTCTGTAGACAGTTTGATCTACCTTTTTACCTTCATCTTCTTTGCTTAGTTTTGCATTGGGTTGCATAGGGGTTTTCATGAGCTTTGCGTTTTCCATTTTGTATTTCTTGAGTATTTCCTTGGTATATTTTTGTTGATGAATGTAAATTCCATCACTTGTTTGCTTGATTTGTAATCCAAGGAAGAACTTCAATTCTCCCATCATGCTCATCTCAAATTCAGCTTGCATTAGATTTGAAAATTCCTTGCACAGCTTTTCATTAGTTGCTCCAAAAATAATATCATCAACATATATTTGAACTATAATAAAGTTCTCTTTAGAGCATTTTTTGAACAGAGTAATGTCTACTTGTCCTCTAGTAAAACCATTATGCATGAGAAAAGAACTGAGTCTATCATACCATGCTCTAGGTGCTCTTTTCAAACCATATAATTCCTTTTTAATTTTGAAAACGTGATCTGGTTTATTAGTATCCTCAAAACCAGGGGGTTGTTTAACATACACTTCTTCTTCAATTATGCCATTTAGAAAAGCACTTTTTACATCCATTTGAAACAGGGTAATTTGGTGTTGTGCAGCATATAACATTAAAATGCGTATGGCTTCTATTCTAGCTACAGGTGCAAAGGTTTCAGTATAATCAATACCTTGTTCTTGGTTATAGCCTTGAGCTACTAACCTTGCCTTATTTCTGACAACTTTACCATCTTCATCCAATTTGTTTATGAAGACCCATCTTGTTCCAATAACTGACTTGTTTTTAGGCTTAGAGACAAGAGTCCAGACATCATTTCTGGTGAATTGGTTAAGTTCTTCTTGCATAGCAAGAATCCAGCTTTCATCCTCAAGAGCTTCTTCAATGCATTTAGGCTCCATATTTGAAATAAAGGCCACATTGCTTGATTCTCTTAATGTGGATCTGGTTCTTACTCCTTCAGAAGGATTTCCAATAATAAGATCCTTAGGATGATGTGTGTTGAACTTCCAATCCCTTTTGAGATCATCATGAAGATCTTGACTTGTCTACTGACTGGTCTGTTCCACTTGTCTTTCAGCCTCAGGCACATGTTATGTTTTGGTTAGATCGGGTTGTTGACTTCTTGACTTGTTTATATCAAGACCTGCAAGATCATCTTCTAGATCTGATAGTTCTTTATCAGTCTTTAATCCATCATTGAATTTAACATGAACAGATTCTTCAATAATACAAGTTCTTGAATTGTAAACTCTAAAAGCCTTAGACTTTTCAGAATAACCTACAAAAATACCTTTATCTACCTTAGAATCAAACTTTCCAAGATTATCTTTGGTATTCAGAATAAAACATTCACATCCAAAAGCATGAAAATAAGATATGTTGGGGCTTTTTCCTTTCCACAATTCATAAGGAGTTCTTTTTAGAAAAGGCCTAATAAGTATTCTGTTTTGTACATAACAAGCAGTGTTTACAGCTTCTGCCCAGAAGTACTTAGGGAGATTATTTTCATTGAGCATAGATCTAGCCATCTCTTACTGAGATCTGTTTTTTTCTCTCAACCACTCCATTTTGCTGTGGAGTTCTAGGTGCAGAGAAATTGTGAGAGATTCCATTCTCCTCACAGAACTGTCTAAACTGCTCATTTTCAAATTCTCCCCAATGATCACTTCAATGGGTAGAAATACAAAAACCTTGCTCATTTTGTACTCTTTTGCAGAATACTGAGAAAGCCTTAAAAGACTCATCCTTGTGTGCTAGGAAGAGTACCCATGTGTATCTAGAATAGTCATCAACTATGACGAATCCATATTTTCTTCCAGCCAGGCTGGCAACACTAACTGGTCCAAACAGATCCATGTGTAACAACTGAAAAGGTATAGAGGTTGATACTTGGTTTTTAGATTTGAAACTTGATTTTATCTGTTTACCTCTCTGACATGCATCACACAAGACATCTTTCTTAAAGCTAATATCAGGCAATCCTCTCATGAGATTATTACTTTTTAATTCAGAAAATAGTTTCATACTAGCATGTCCTAGTTTCTTATGCCATAACCATATCTCATCCTCTTTAGACGTCAGACAGGTTACACTTTGATCTGAGAGATCAGACAATTCAATCTTATAAAGATTTTGTTGCCTTTTAGCTGAAAAAAAGGTTTTGCCATTACAGTCTTTAACTATGCATACATCCTTGGTAAAGGAAACATCAAAACCACTATCACATAATTGACCTATGCTAAGCAAATTGTGTCTTAATCCTTTATCCATAAGAACATTAGATATAGAGGGAAGAGGGGGTTTACCACCAATAGTACCAATTCCTATAACTTTCCCTTTCTGATTTCCTCTGAAGGCAACGTGTCCTCCTTTCTTAAGTTGGAGGTCTAGGAACATAGACCTTTCTCCTGTCATATGATGCGACCAGCCACTGTCCAGGTACCGGCAGTGGTGTTTTCTTTGTCCTGTTAAGGACATCTGCAACAAAAATTATTTGATCTTTAGGTACCCATATTTTTCTGGGTCCTTTTCTGTTAGTTCTAGGAGTCTGTAAAGACTTCCTTCTCTTCTTATGGATACACTTAGACATAACATGCCCAGTTTTTCCACAGAAGTTACAAATAGGTGTTGATTTGGTTACAGTTGACTTAACAGATACTGTAGGAACTTTAGTTGATAATTTATGATGTGTTTGATGGACATATCCAATACCTTCTTTGTTAAGAGAGTGCTTCTGAATGCCAAGAAGCTTAGTCAGATTGTCTCTACCATTAACAAATTTGGCAAGATCAGAAATGAGCTCTTCCACTTTCTGTTGAAGTTTTTCAACTTCTTTAGATGGTGATGTTTCACTTGAGATCTTAGCTTCATTAGACTTTTCAGTCTTCAGCTCATTGTTCTCTTTAGCCAGCTTCTCGCACTCTTGATATTTCTGTTTATGCTCACTGGTGAGCTTTACTTACTCTCTCTTGAGGGATTTGAAGGCTTTAGATAAGCAGTTGGATTCCTCCAACAACTCCTCATAGGCATCAAGTAATTCCTCATAGTCAGGATGTACCTCATCATCAGAGTCTGATTCAGTGTTGGCCATCAAACAGAGACTGGCTCCTTCCTCAGTTTCTTCATCAGAAGATGTTGACTCCAGATCCTTCCAAGTAGCCATCATTCCTTTCTTCTTCTTCTTGTAGAATTTCTTAGAAGGGCCCTTCTTGAGTTGAGGACATTCAGCCTTGAAGTGACCGGGCTTCTTGAACTCATAGCAAAGAATTGGACTTTTGTCTGTTGAGGTGGATTCTTTGAAGTTCTTGTCCTTGTTGAACCTTCTGAATGGCCTATCCCTCTTGAACTTCTTTTTCTTTAGGAGAAGCTTTATCTTCCTGGTGAGGAGAGACAACTCTTCATCACTCTCAGAATACTCGAGTTCTGATAGGTCAGCATCTTTGTATGACTCATCTGCCTTCAGAGCCTTGGAAACTTTTGCTGACTTTTGATAAGCTTTCAGAGCAATTGACTTACCCTTCTTTGGTGAAACTTCATCTCCAAGTTCTTGCTCATGAACAGTGAGTGTTCCAAGAAGTTCATCCATAGTCAAGGTAGTGAGATCCCTGGCTTGGGAGATAGCAGTGACCAAAGGTCTCCACCGTTTAGGTAGACTTCTCAGAATCTTTCCAACTTTCTCAGCATTGGTATAGACTTTGCCAAGAGATTTCAAACTGTTGATTATAGTTTGGAATCTTCCTATATTCTGAGCAACAGACTCACCTTCCTCCATGATGAACAGTTCATACTTTCTGACAAGTATGGCAATCTTTGATTCTTTGATTTTAGCCGTTCCTTCATGAGTGATAGCTAAAGTGTCCCATATTTCTTTCGCAGAGTCACAAGCACAAACCTTCTCAAACTCCTCCGAACTGAGAGCACAGATGATGTTATATCTGGCTTTGTGGTTAAGCTCCCATTTTGTTTTTTCAGCACCAGTCCACTGAGCTTTTGGTTTGTCAGTGTTATCATCATTTTTGGGAATGAATGGACCATCTGTGATGACATCCCAAAGATCAGAGTTTGTGGATAGAATAAACCACTGAAATCTATCTTTCCAGTAGTTGTAATTTTCTCCATTGAAGTAAGGAGGCCTGGTTAGGGAGGCTCCTTCAGTCTGATGAGTTCCACTTGTACTAGCTCCAGCTGTCATGTCTATTCTTCAGGACCTTTTACCTCTACACTGTTAGATGCTCAACCCAGAGGCTGAGCTCTGATACCAACTGAAATAGACAACTATAAACACAAGAAGGGGGGGGGGGGTGAATTGTGTTTATCAGAATTTATGCAAAGTTGAAATCTTTTAGCAAACAAAAAGGCTAGATTTGGACGAGTGGAAGAATACAGGATGGACTGGTGACTTTTGCAAGCACACCACTTGATAGACGTAAGAAAACTAAGGCAATTAAAGAGTTTAAGGGAAGAGAGATTGACACGATGATTTATCCTGGTTCACTCTTCAAATCAAAGAGCTACGTCTAGTCCTTGGCAGCACCAAGATTTATCCACTGTAAGTGATAAGGTTACAGACTCAAGTATTATTTGCACACCTTGCCTCTTCAGGCTCAAGACAAGTATTATTTGCACACCTAGCCTCTTTAGGCTCAAGACAAGTATTATTTTCACACCTAGCCTCTTCAGGCTCACTCTGGTTTGTTTGAGAGATAGGGTTTGTAATAAATACAATTTCTCACAGGCAGATCTTTCACTAACACTCAGAGAGTGGTTTAAATGTAAGGCTCAGGAAAGTCTGCGTAATAACTTCAAAATGATTGAAGAATACATAATAAAAGAATGAAGAAATTAATGCATAGTAATGGCGTTTTAATGCAATGTGTATTCTCTTGTTCTTCATCTTCAATGACTTCTGTATTTATGGTCTTCAAGCATTTAGGATCTGTTAGAGACATCCCCTTAGATGTTGGCTTCAAGCAGAACTTCACTAATTGCAATCGAGTCGTTCTGAGTAGTCATTAATGCAATAGAGTCGTTCTGGGCAGCCGTTAATGCAATAAAGTCGTTGGTTGTACTCTAACATGAAGTATCATGGCTTTATTCATCGTGCTACAGCCATATCAAAGTTGTGTATAAAGCTTTTTGTACTTTACTAAGTACACTTCCCTTTTTGTGTAAGGACCAGAGGTACTAGGGAATAAAGCACGTTGGAAGCATTCTTTAACTGGTCTTTGGTTCTGATTATCCAAGGTTGCTTGAGAGAGTAGCTTCTGACTTTTCTTGATAATCGTGAAACTGAGTAGGAGAGAAGGCTTCAAGTCTCTTTCTGGTTCTTGAACTAAGATTCTGATAATCCTTAAAGAATTCGCGTTCATAAGATAAGTGCTTCCATCTTGAAAATAATCAATTCTATCTAGTGATTTGAGTTTTCATTCGGGCTAGTAGACGAGCTCCATATTAAGGACTTAGCAAGTCCAAAGACTAGTGGACGAGCGCTTCTGTCACCTTTAGTGGACGAGCACTTCTGTTACTCTAGTGGACGAGAGCTTCTGTTACCTTTAGTGGACAAGCACTTCTGTTATTCTAGTGGACGAGAGCTTCTGTCACCTTTAGTGGATGAGGGCCTCTGTTACTTTAGTGGATGAGTCTCAGCTAGTCTGGTGGACGAGAGTCTCAGTTACTCTGGTGGACGAGAGTCTCAGTTACTCTGGTGGACGAGCTCCATTTGCCACGTCATTGGACGGATACATTCTGGTCTTAATGGACGAGCTCCAATGACGTGCAATTGCCACGTCATTGGACGGATACATTTTGATCTTAATGGACGAGCTCCAATTGCCACGTCATTGGACGAGCCATTCTGATACCTTAGTGGACGGGCAATTCTGATACTTTATTGGACGCGCTGTTCTGATACTTTATTGGACACGCTGTTCAGATACTTTATTGGACGCACTGTTCTGATACTTTAATGGACGCGCTCCAAATTCTATGTTAGTAGACGCTGGCTTTCAACACTTTGGTGGACGCAAGTTTCTATCTCTTGCATTCTGGACGAGCGCTGCAATCACTACAGTGTTGGACGTCTGCTTGTTTACACTTTGTTGGACGTCTCCCTTTTTTACTTTGTTGGACGTCTGCTTGTTTCACTTTGTTGGACGTCTGTTTGTTTCACTTTGTTGGACGTCTATTTGTCTTATTTAATCTGCACACTCGATAGACAGGTTAGCAACCAATATGAAGGTTAATTAAATCATTAACCAATGTTTAGTTCTCATCAAAACTTAGGGTCATCAAAACTTAGGGAAATGCACATCAAATATTTTAGAGACTTAACAGGTATCATGGTAGAATCACGAATCAACCATCGCATGATATTTGGTATTTGTAGTCAGATACTCTGACCTCGTGTGTTCCATCCACACAGCTGTGAACAATAGCATGCATACTAGTATGAGCCTCACCGTCTCTTACTAGATCATTATTTAGTGCCTCAACCCTTCACCACAACTCAGATAAAATATATTATACCACATTAGCCAATCACATATTAAATCATATTTTATTAGTTTGAGCACCTCTAAGCGTCATATTATACTCTCCCCAAAATGCACATCTCCCGATTATCAAATATGCCTAAATGCCAACTAAGCATAGAAACACATGTGTGTGAATGAACGCATTCCCCAAGTATAACTTGGATATTTAAAGCACAAAGTTTTGAAGATGACAAAGGGCAACATGCCAAACATATCAAGTTTTGAAGACTAAAATCTACAAAGGGTAGTTCTTAATAGTTTACATTTTCTTAGTACCTTTGTAAGATCATATAAGATGTTTGAATGAGACGCTCATAAAATGAAATTAAAATCAACATAGGTTACCATAATAAAATTGCATTCATGCATTCATCATATTGAAATGTTATATATCTTTACTTAAATGCATGAATATATAATACTTGATCACTAGATGAGTTTCATATTGAAAAACTAAGTTTAAATGAATAGATTTACAAATAAGATGATTGAAACATTAGTGTAAATATGTTGTGAATAGATTCAAAGCATCTTACCCTCTGTGAATATATTCACAATAGGTCGTGAAAAGCTTCACAACAGTTTGCTTTCTGTGAATAGATTCGACACACTTTGTGAATACACTAGTGCAGAAAAGAGATTCTACATCGGAGTTTACACATCGGTTTATTAGAAACCGATGTGTAAAATGAGGCGGTGGCATTTTTGAAATTAAAACCAAAGTATTACACATCGGTTTAGAAAATAACCGATGTGTAAAAAGTTTTCACATCGGTTATTTATAACCGATGTTTAAAATTAACATAAAAAAAATTTAAAGTCAGAATTTTTAACATTCTACATCGGTTCTTCATTAACCGATGTGTAAAATAGTGATTAACCACATCGATTTCTAAATAACCGATGTAGAAAATTATAAAGAAAAAAAATAGAAATTAAAATCTTACTTTTACACATCGGTTTTTATTAACCGATGTATAAAATTAAAAAAAAAATTCAGAAGATAAAAGTTTAATGTTTACACATCGGTTTTACCATAACCGATGTGTATAACATTGTTAACACATCGGTTTTTCAAATAACCGATGTGTAATATTCCCAATTTTTCTCTTTCCCTCCTTCTATTCCGCGCCCTACCCATTCTTCAGTTTATGAACCCTAGCTAAAACAGAAAGCACTCCCTCCCTCTGCTAACGCGCGTTCATCTCCTCCGTCATCTCCTCCCTTGTCTCCAACCCTACCTCTGCCTCCGCTAACACTCCCATTCTTTCTCTGCTAATGCGCGGCTCACTGTCCCTCCCAGAAAACCCCATTCCTCACCTCCATTGCCCCTCACAGAGAGCTCCTCTTCGCTGCTATCACCTCCCAGAAAACAGGTCACACACACTCACTCGCCCCTTTAGCGTGCAAGAGAGGGAGACCATTTAAGAGGTAACTAACATCCATCTTCCTTTATTGCTGTTGTTTGTTTGCACTATTGTTGACAACTTAGTAATATTCAGCTTTAAATGATTCAATGGATTTAGTTGTATTTAAACTCTTGGAGATGAAATGTTTGATGAAAAGCCTGAGTGGTTATAGTGTTATCTTCCATGCACTACTCTCTGATTTCTCTTCTGGTTTTTAGTAACTTTATGGGTTCTGTTAGTGCTGATGATTGATGGAATATTTCTAGTATAAATAGAACATGTTAAATTCTTGTAAAAATGATGATTTCACTTGCTTCTTTCCAATTTGCAACCTTTTGTTAAAGCAAAGAGATTGGTCATGATGTGTCAAATATGAACCTGCAGCATGCATGTGCCACTTTGATTAGATGCTTATAGGTTTTTAGTGTTATGAAGTGATAAAAAAAAGGGTTTTACTGAACTCAACGAAAACAGAGAAGTGAGGCTTACTTTGTATTGTTTATATTGAAATGACATTGGTTCTACTGCACTTATAATTGTTTCCTCCTTTATACTGAGACCAAAAGTTAAATTAAGCCATTAAGGGATGTTAACATTGTGAGTTAGTAGAATTGTTGGCTGCAAATTTGTTTTCTCTAGAATGCATTTTTTTGGGCCCATTGTTAACAAAGTGTTTATCCCTATGAGCCAGCTGTTAAAGACGTGTTCCCTTCTTCTTCTTCATCTTCCTCGTCTTGATGCATTTTCTGTTCTTCATATTATTGCTAAATAGCCAGTTGCATTTTCTGTTTTAGAAATGGAAAATTCAGTTCATGAAATATGACTTTTTGTATAGGTACACTCAGTCCGAGCAGAATATTAAGCAGAATATTCATTAATTATTCATTACGGTTTCCGGCTGAGTGTTCTTCCCACACCCGGTAAGCTTTCTCCTCTCCATTTTTCTCGTTTGGTTTTTGTTTGCATTGTACTTGGGGATAGGAGTGTTTTATTATTTTTCTTTATGTTAATTATTTAGTAAAGCCTTAGTTTCCCGTTTGAGATGCAATACTAATGAGCGTACGTGTATGTGCTTAATGTACCGCTCATTGTGTTGGATCTTGAATTGTCCAAAGTTGGACAGTTTGGGAAAAAGCTTTTTCTTAATTCAGTTAAAATAGTTATTCATTGATTCTAATGTTATATACTTGATGAAAGTTCGGATTGATAAATTTCCTTTCGTTCTCCGGGTGCATACTTTATCGTGGTGGATGTCATCGCGTTCAAGTAGTGTACGTCGGAGACCGCAGGGAAATGCTGCCAAAATTTTGTCGAGTATGAGCATGAGAGTTAAGGACTAACTGTTAACCGAATGTTGAAAAAGTTTCTTCTCAAATGGGATAGGGCCATACCCTGTCATAAGAAGTGGTTGATGAATATGTTGGACTAAGTACGAAGGTATTGGTTTAGTCATGGATCACGGTTGGATGAATGCTAGACGGACAAGTGATGAGTATGAGAATGGAGTGGAAGATTTTCTACAGTTTGCAAAAACAAATGCTCCTGATAGTGGTAACGGAAGGTTTTATTGTCCTTGTGTTAACTGTTTGAATGAGAGACGACTAGAAGCTGAGGAGACACGTGATCATCTTATTTGTGAGCGGATTTGCAAGAGTTATACAACATGGATATGTCATGGTGAATCGTTAGACAGGCCGAGGGTGTCAGATAGAGAGGAAGTTGATGACGTGGAAATGGACGATGGACTAGAGGACATGATCCGTGATGTTGGGCAAGAGTCTTTTCGGCGCGCACATGTGTATGATACTTTGTGCAGTGATGCGCAAGTGGCTTTGTATCCGGGGTGCACTAATTTCACACGGTTGTCAGCGGTGTTAAGATTGTTCAATGTGAAGGCGAGAAATGGGCGGAGCGATAAAAGCTTTACCGAATTGCTTGAGTTGTTGAAAGAAATGCTTCCAGAAGGCAACACATTGCCATCTCGAAACTATGAGGCGAAGAAGATATTGTGTCCGATGGGTATGGAGTATAAGAAAATACACGCTTGCCCCAATGATTGCATATTGTACAGGAAAGAGTTTGAAGAGATGCACGAGTGCCCCAGGTGTGGGGTATCACGCTACAAAGTGAAGGATGGTGATTCTAGTTGTGATGTGGTCACCAAAGTTCCTCCTGCGAAGGTGTTATGGTATCTTCCCGTGATTCCGTGGTTCAAGCGATTGTTTGCTAATGTAAATGACGCAAAGAACATTAGATGGCATGCAGATGAGAGGAAGTGTGATGGACAGCTTCGCCATCCGGCCGATTCTTTGCAATGGAAGAGAATTGATAGTTTGTTTCCGGATTTCGGCAATGAGCCCAGAAACCTCAGGCTTGGACTTGCTACCGATGGAATGAATCCATATGGAAACTTAAGTAGTATTCATAGTTCATGGCCTGTTCTCCTTGTAATTTACAACCTGTCTCCTTGGTTGTGCATGAAACGCAAATACATTATGTTAAGTATGATGATTTCGGGTCCTAAACAGCCAGGAAATGATATTGATGTTTATCTGAGTCCCTTGATTGAAGACTTGAGAATGTTGTGGGATGAAGGCGTTGATGTGATTGGCGGGTATTGCCGTGAGACATTCAGATTGCGTACCATGTTATTTTGCACCATCAATGACTTTCCAGCATACGGGAACCTGTGTGGGTATAGTGTTAAGGGCCATAAAGCATGTCCAATATGTGAAGAAGGAACATGTTACCATCAACTGCAACATGGAAGGAAGACGGTTTACCTTGGGCATCGGAGATTTCTCCGACGTAATCATCCTTATCGTAGATTGAGAAAAGCTTTCAATGGACTTCCGGAGAATGAAATTGCTCCGGTGACCTTGACTAGAGAGCAAGTTTATGAAAGGGTGAACAACACTAATGTTATCTATGGGAAGACCCAGAAGAAGGCTACCGAGAAGAAAATATGGAAGAAGAGGTCGATCTTCTTTGATCTTCCATACTGGTGCAAGCTTGATGTAAGACATTGTATTGATGTGATGCATGTAGAGAAAAATGCGTGTGACAGTTTAATCGGAACGCTTCTCAACATTCAAGGCAAGACAAAGGATGGTGTGAATGCTCGTCTGGATCTAGTTGCGATGGGTATACGAAAGCAGTTAGCTCCACTTAAAGTGGGGGATAAGAAGACTTATTTGCCCCCAAAGATGTCATACTTTATCAAAAAAAGAAAAAGAAGTTTCGTGAATGTCTACGGGGAGTCAAAGTGCCACAGGGTTACTCTTCAAATATCAGAAGACTTGTCTCAATGAAAGATCTCAAATTAGTTGGCTTAAAGTCTCATGATTGTCATGTCTTGATGCAACAACTACTTCCGGTGGCCATTCGTGACATATTGCCTAAAAAAGTCAGACATGCCATTACTAGGTTATGCTTATTCTTCAATGCTATATGTAGCAAGGTCATTGACACTAAAAATTTGGATGAGTTGGAAAATGAGGCAGCCATTGTATTGTTCCAATTGGAGATGTATTTTCCACCTTCATTTTTTGACATCATGGTTCATTTGATTGTTCATCTAGTGAGGGAGATTAGATTGTGAGGTCCCGTTTATTTAAGGTGGATGTACCCGGTTGAGCAATACATGAAGATCCTGAAAGGATATATGAAAAATCCACACCGTCCCGAAGCATCTATTGTTGAAAGGCATGTTGCAGAAGAAGCTATTGAGTTTTGTACAGACTACATGTCAGAAGTGGAACCTGTAGGGCTTCCGAAGTCTCGTCACGAAGGAAGATATGATGGTAAGGGTACACGAGGTATCACTGTTAAGAGCATGGATCGGGAGGAAGTGCTTCAAGCACATTTGTATATATTGAATAACACTGATGAGGTTGAACCATACTTATGTGAGCATAAAAGCATCATCAATGAAACTTACCCTAGAATGAATGAAAAATGGTGTTTGAACAAGCATAACAAGACTTTCTTGAACTGGTTTAAAGAAAAAATTGCAAAGGATGGTACTGCTTCTGATACATTAAAATGGCTAGCACAGGGGCCTAACTTTGATGTCATATGCTGGAGTGGGTACGATATCAATAAGTTTTCCTTCTATACAAAGTCCCAGGATGACAAAAGTACTATGCAAAATAGTGGGGTTATGGTCGTCACTGAGTCCATGCATTTCTCTAGTTCGAAAGATAAAAACCCTGTTATGGCATCAGTTTCATACTTTGGAATCATTGAAGAGATATGGGAGGTTGATTACACGAAGTTTAGAGTACCTGTTTTTAAATGTCAGTGGGTCGACAGTAACAATGGTGTGCAAACCGATGAGTTAGGATTCAAATTGGTGGACCTTAGTAAGGTAGGTAATAAAGAGGAACCTTTCATCATGGCATCCCAAGCAAAACAAGTGTTTTATATCCGTGATCCTTCTAACAAAAGGTGGTCAGTGGTTCTCCAGGGAAAAACCATGTATAATGGTAGTGAGGTGAAGAGGAAAAGAAAGCACGTCAAGAAGCAGCATCTCAGGCGGATCCTAATGCTGAAACTCTTCCAAAGGTTGTTGATCCACCTCTACCCCCACGCCATCGTTCATGGAAGAGGGGCCGACAAAGAAAAACGGGACAATATACATCCGAGGAGGCCCGCCAAGTAGCTGAGAGGATTGTAAGTATAGTTTGTTGTAATTGTCATTTTAAGATTGTTACCGAATTGTAATGTGACCTGATATTTTATGTGATAGGATACCTTGGATGATAAGCTAACCCAAGGAACCTTTGTTCCTAGAGGACGCAATGATATCTTATCTACTGCCATCGGTAAACCAGACCACCCGGGCCGTGTCATTGGTGTGGGATGGGGAGTCGGCATTTGCCAATACCATGGTTCATCTTCACACCAATGCCACAGGGATGTTGAAGCAGATAGAGCACGACTAAAACAGGAGATTGCAGCTGAGCTTCGACAGGAGATGGCCGAGCAGTTTGCCCAGCAGATGGAAATATTGACTTCTATGTCCCAGCAGATGACAGCCGGTGTCCAACCCTCTATCCAACCCTCTGTCCATGTGAGCACTACGGGCTCATGTGATCCTCTTCATCATCCTGAAAATGATGATGATGCTGCTGCTGCTGCTGCTGATGATGATGATGATGACGACCCTGATAGGTGTGAGCTGTATGTTGATGATCATCATCATCGCCGCTTAGTGGCATTGGGTAGGGCACATACTAACTTAGGTAATACCATACACCATCGGTTATTACCGGATGATCAGCTGAGGGTGTCTGTTGAGATTATTCGAGATGCTGATGCTCGAGTCCCTGTGCCCACTGAGGAGGTTCAAACAATGGGGTCGGGGCCCCGTGAACTTCTTCCTCCTCGGCCAAGAAGACTGGTCAACTTTCTTGTTGCATCTGAGGTATTCGGTTAGTTGTGTTTTTCTATATTCATAGTTGAAATAATTTATTATTGTTTCAAGATAATGCTTTATTTTTATTCGTTATAGGATGTTGGAAATGATATTGTGCCTAAAAGGTCGGATCTAGGAAGACCGTGAGATGTCTCGCTCTCGCCAAGGTATTCATTTGACCATTTAGTTAATAACGAATTAAATAACTTAATTATTCGTGATTACTAATATATATCTATGTTGTTTAGGGGATCGACAAAGGGGCACCTGGCCATGGTGATGTTTTTAAAGTTCTGGCTATACAGGTTGTCACCATGGAGAATGACGCAGCCTTGGTAAGGTTGGAACATGATGCCAGCCCTGGTGAACTGTATATACCAAAGAAGGAACTTATGGAGATGGTACTCAATAAAGAAATGGCCAGTTCTGCGCACATATTGTTTTGGTGCACGTAAGTACATTTTATTTATAAGTTAAGTACGTAATTAATTTCTAAATACTATGATAATTAACATGTTTTTCCAATATATTAGGTATCTGCATCGTATGTTAGTCGATCAGGGTAACCTCGCCCTTTATGGGTTCATTGACCCCATGTTCATTCAGGGTGATGTTCTCCTAGCATCGGAAGACCCGGTCACTACCATACGTGATATACTTGCCCGAGACGATCATCAATTCTATCTTGCGCCTTATCTCAATAAGTAAGTACCGGTTATTTAAGTATAACTATATATGACTTAGTCACTAACTGTTCTACAAATACAGCCAGCATTGGCAACTGTTGCTCTTGTACCCAAGAATGAACGTCGTGGTCTTCTTCTGCTCATTGGGAAATAAGCCGGCGAATCAACTGAAGACGATCATCGAAACGTAAGCATTAAAATACTTTATAATCAGTAATGCAATTGTTTTAATTATCTGAAATCTATATATATACTTTAATTAATGTTTTTGTCATGATAGGTCTATTAATGCAACCCACATGTTGCATGGTGAAAGGCGTACTCGGGCTATCAGATGGATTATTCCCAGCGTAAGATATTTATTAGTTCAAATGCATCAAATGCAGTGGGTACAATAATTGATTTCTATTTTATTTAATTCCTCATATTCTAATTGGGTTTCATTTGTACGTAGTCACGTATACAACGTGGGTCATGGGAATGTGGCTACTATGTGATGCAGTGGATGTTGGAAATTATCTCCTCCGGGATCACTGAAAGATGGCAAGAGGTAAATGTTAATTGACACAATTAGAATTAATAATATAGATTCGTTATATGTTTTATGTTAGTTTATTACTTAAAAGATATAATCTTTTGTCCAATTAAACTTGCAGATATTCAACAATCCAATTCCATTATCTGATTCTGACATCAACAACATAAAGAGGCATTGGGCAACTTTCTTTCTTGAAGTGTACCAACCATAGTTTGTATATATGTAGTTAGTTTAAAAACTTATCATGTACTAGCTATAGTGTAACTTTGACTGATGATATGTATTAGTGCTCAGGTCTGGTTCAATTCTTCTTCTCTCGTGTTTTGATGTAGCCTTGATAAAGTGTTGTTTTCATTCATTCGAAATTAATTAGGCCTGATGCCCTCTGTTTTCAGATTCTGTGCTCACTAGTCATTTGATGAAATGTCAGTATTTTTAACCATATGTGTAAGAGCTGATTGTTTGTGCCAAGAAAATTGAATGAAGTATGTTTTGCTTTTGATATGGTTAAAACTTTGTTGCAATAGTGTCAAAACTGGTTTGGTGTTCTGTTGTTGTTTCTTGTTTGATCAGGGTACTGCTGGTTTGTTAGCTTAAACAAGTTCCTGGAATTGATGGTTATGAATTAGTAAGTGCTCTTACTTTACCAATTAGTTTGCCTTGCCCATTTGTTATCTAACTCATGTGATGCCTAAATCACGTGTGGTTAATGCCTTGCTGTTTCTTGTCATCGAATGAACTATAAAAATTTGTGTCTTCCAATTGTATGTGGCTGCTTGTTATCATTTTCTACTAGTTTGGAGCAATAACTAAATTATGTTTACCCCAAAATTTACAGTATGTTATTCTAGTATTGATCTGCATTACTGAAACAGGGGAAATGAATGATTGAAATGTAAATAACAGATTAAAAAAAAAAAAGAGATTTTACACATCGGTTCTTCAAAAAACGATGTGTAAATTTCACTTACACATCGGTTATTTTTAAAACCGATGTGGAAAGTGAAATTTCCACATCGGTTTTTGGGAAAACCGATGTAGAAAGTGTAATTTCCAACTGCTTATCAATTGACAAATTAATTTTCCACATCGGTTAAAAGAAAACCGCTGTTTAAAATATACTTTACACATTGGTTTAATAACCGATGTGTAAAGTGGCAATAAACCACATCGGTCGTTTCCACATCAGTTTGAAAACCGATGTGGAAAACCATAAATAACCGACGTAGAATCCCTTTTCTGCACTAGTGATAGATTCAAGAATGTTTCAGTCTCAGTCAATGGATTCAAGGCTTCTGTGAATCGATTCACAACTGCCAGATCTGTTTTTTTTAAATGTAACCAACATCCCAAATAAATAGATCTATTCATCTCTTTTTCTCAGAATCGTTAGCTATCATCTCACAAACTCTAAAAACACGGAAACTCTTTGAAATCTTTGCGTCTCAATTCTCTCAATCTTTCAATCTGATCATTAGGTCTTCAAGCTGTAATTTCTCACTTTCAAGAGTGATTCAAACCTATTCTACTCTATTGTTTTTGACGTTCTTGGTTTGGAAGAAGTGATGGATCTTCTTCTGGGTTGGTTTCAGGGTGAGGAATCCTTGGTTTTGTTTAGGTTGTAGAGTGGGGTATCTCTTGTGTAAAATTTCTTGAACGTTGTACTCAAGGTCCTGATTAGTGAATGAACTCTCATACCAGTGCGTATGGGACTGGACGTAGATCACAAGAAATTGTGATTGAACCAGTAAAAATATCGGTTTGCAATTCTTCTTAACCCTTCTCTCTTTAATTTCAATCTTGCATTACATATTAGGGTTTAATTGATATAGAATTGAATTGCATTTGTTATAATCTTGTTTAATCATCAATTCATTTATGTTTACGTCATCTAAAGATTCAATACACGCTTTAGTTAAATACGTTATACCTTCATTCAAGGAAAGATTTTGAAAAGTTTGCGAAAATCTTTTGAATCCAATTCACCCACCTCTAGGATTTCAACACTTGTTAGAGGCCACTTGGGCTAACAAGTAGTACTAGAGCTTGAACTCTTTAGGACAAGCTTAATTGGATTTAAAGAGGATCCATGACCTCTAATGGTTTTTATTAACCGGATTGGTGATACAATAAGGCTCTCGTTATTAATGGTGAAGGTTATTCGTATTGGAAAGAACGTATGAGAATCTTTATATGTTCCCATGATATAAATGTATGGGACACAATAGAAAATGGTCCTTATGTTCCCACACATCTAGTTGATGGAAATGAAGAAGCAAAACCTAGAGATAATTGGATTGATGATGAGAAAAAGAAAGCACAACTAGATTGGAGAGGTAAAAATATCATATTTGCTGCTATAGGACAAGATGAATTTTTTAGAGTGTCTAATCACTAGTGGAAAATATGCCTTTAACAATTGGATGTAACGGTGGTTAGATTGAAACCGATGTTATAAAAGAGGCGGTAGTAGTATTGTAAATATTTGGCTCATCTAAAATAATTGCAATGGCGGTTGTATGCTCTTTCATCCCTGCAATCATCTTTGCAAGATTTACGACTTGGTATAACAAGTCCTCAAACGTGGTGGTTTAAAACCCATTCCTCGTTAGATTTAGGACTATGACACCATCTTTGGCACAATTGTGCAACTAAAACGTGGTAGAGAATTTCAAATCCAAGAGATATACAAATTTGTACAACAATCTTTTGTTAATAGTACTAAAATAGTAGAGGTATTTACAACCGCCCAATATACCTAATCTTGTCTTCTTCAAATTTTTAGTGGAACGAGAACTTTAGAAGAGCAAGCTGCAATATTTGCCCGATTTGTCTACGGTTTATTCAGACCATCAATCTTTGCTTCGTTTCTTTCTTTTGAAGGATCGGTTTTCCCATGCTTACACGGCATAAATAACGCACGTAATTTTGCTTTCTGTGTATCGTCAGCAGACATGGGACGACCTTGACTTACAGGCCACGATCTTGTCACCTGTTAGGGGTACATAGAGATCGAAGTCACAACACTTCAATATAATCTCCATAAAAAAAAAATAAAAAAATAAATCAGAATACCAATCTGGAACAGCCTAAGATAAAGTACCGTTAGCTGTGAACTAGAAGATAGCAGTAGCTAACTCTCTTATAGTCTTGTACGTTACATATAATATTACATAAAACAGGTATATACATACTATATGTCATACAAATGTTAACTATTGCGTCCGGACTCACTACCCAACTTCTAAGCATAGTCAATATCCGATGTGTATTCAACTAAAATGGTCAGTACACCATAAGCTCACAGTCCGACCAGAATCAAATTGCCCCGGTACCACCAAATGAGACACCTTGATGTCCAATTAAAGAAAAACCTAATTTAACTAAATCTTAATCGCAATATTAACGTTATTAAAATACATAAAAGAAAGGCGGCTATGCTAAAAACATAAAACATATGAACATAAACATCGCACACCATATATATATATATATATACACACACACACACACACGTAAACATCTGTCTAGGGTACCCCATCATCACTGATACAAACCATCCTGAACTACAAAAGAAAAAATACATAAAAAGATCTAAGAAACAGAAAGCAACCTCACCACACTTTACTGAGCCTGTCCCCACTCAAAGTACATAAAAAATGGTTCACCACACACACCTATATACAAACAGACACCCTGGCCTACCCACTAATACTAATATGGGTATCTACTACTACCCCGACTCTCTTCGCATCTGCGTCGGTAAACCCTCCATGATGGCCGGTGTGGTGGTTGTGCCGATGGTGTCGCCTCACTTCTTCTAGAGATGAATACACGATGCACCTGGAATAACCGTCGGTAGTGTGAGCTGTGACGAACATCATCTCTGGGGATTACTGCTACTGGTCCTATCACCTCCGAGCTCTGTGATAGATCCCAGGGATGTGGCTGTGGTCGAGGTGGATGCCAAAACTATTGAAAAGGAAGTCTCAACCTTATATGAAACACACCCATGAATGTCGATGTCATGGAATCTCCAAAACAAATATACACATTGATTGGCCAAGTGTATACCGAAAAAGGTAGCTGAGTCAATTTGCCATCCCCACTCATCACAAAACTCTATCTCAAAGGTGCCCATCACTGGGACCCTTGATGGTCCTATCATCTAGGGGTGATGGATGTAAGACATCCTGTTGTACTGTATCTGCTCCACGATCGATAACGAAATATACAAAGAAAGGGATAGGGAGATAAGAAAATATACTATCATCATGTAACAGAAAGGGATACATAGCATAAACTACAATAACAATAACAACACTGATACATACAACACATATAGATAGCAAATTCCTCAAGTTATGGTATCATCCTTTACCCTTAAGAACTCATGCAACCAAGCATGTATGCTGACGTGGTCACCTATAGTCCTGTCACACATCCCCCATTCCCATTATGGATGTTAGTCAATCGTCCAAGCGAACATTCCTCTCTCTCCCTCCCTCCCTCTCTCTCTCTCTCTCTCTCTCTCTCTATATATATATCTATATATATATATATATATATATATATATATATATATATATATATATAAGCAGCCCGAAACTACACCTAAAACGGAGCCACTCGGCAAGGACTACAAGAGTATCACAGTAGCATCACTAATCAACTATCCCATGATATCTGGTATCTATCCTCAGATACTCTGACCTCGTGTGTTCCATCCACAAGGCTGTGAACACAACAATGCAAACTAGTATGAGTCTCACTGACTTTTACCGGGTCATTACCTAGTGCCTCAACCTTTCGCTAGAAGCTCATACAAGTCCTTATATCATATTGCATAATCTCATCACATATAAAATTATATTTTATTAGGCCAGGCACCTCTACGTCATATGTCATACTCTCCCCAACATGCATATCTCCCAAATAACATATATCATCACTTAGATGCAAACTTAGCATAAAATAACAGATATCAAATGTGAGACATACAGAACATGTTACACATAATAAAATAATATTAAAATGACATATTATCACATAAAGCAAGTAGAACATATTAGACATGTCAAATCAACCAGCACATCACAAGCAGCTCAATGGTAAAATTAGACATCCTTAGTATTCACAAAAATCAACCTAACAACGATAAACCTATAATCCCCAAATCATTATTGGTACTACGGGGTAGTCACCAATGTGATTTTGACATTGTTGTCGATTACTCGCCCACTAGTAGGGTTTAGGTCACCCTACAACTATTAGCACATTATGCTACTTTGCCGATTTCGACGATATGGTGCTTCTTTCTCCCACTTGAGCTACATGTACATGTCTCTGGAACTACGAAACGGGTACTCCTCTATTCCTCTAAAATCTGCCACGTGCAAAGTAAGTATCTCCGAGGCTCCGAATATTCACCTGTAAACATGTATACGATGCAGACAACGTCGGTAACCCAAATACGAAAGAAGAACTTGATGTTGACAAGTGACTCCAAACACAAGAGGGGGGTGAATTATGTTTTTTTTAAAAAATTAGCAAATTAAAATTATTTTTATTTTAAGATACTTTGAAAAACGATTGATAAACGTCGTGTGCAAATAAAAACGTTTAATCAAAAGATAAAGGAAGACATAAAAGAGATAAGGGATGAGAAGATGAACACAAGCGATTTATCCTGGTTTGGTCACAAACTACCCGCGTGGCCTACATCCAGTCCCCAAGGAAATACCACCAAAGGTTTGCAATCAACTCTAGTATTTAAAAAGGATCAACTAGAACCTTTATAATCCAGAGAACCCTTACACAAATCTCAGGATATACTCTCCCTTATACAAGAGCCTCAAAAACGTTTTCGTTATATTACACTCACTAAAAATTCAGAAAAAGGTTTAAAAGAAGATAGCACTAAGTACAAGTATTAAACAAGTTGAAGCTCAAACAAACAACACCTATGTGGTGTATATGTCTCTCAAAGATAACTTTGTAAGTGTATGAATAAGAGAGACATAAAGAGAATGATTCAAGAGGAGAAAGTCAGAAAAATATCACAGTGTTTTCGTGCTTAGCTTTCTCTGAAAATGACCCTTAAAATTAAAACTTTGAAGCTTAGGTCAAAAACTCTTGAAAACTGATTTTTCTCGCTCAATAATAGATTATTCAAAGAGCATAATCGATTATTTTAAGTAAAAACACAAAGCGCAATTTTGAAATAGTCAAGTCATAATCGATTATACTAATCGATTACTTTTCTCTGTTTAAGTTCAAAGACTGATCAAATGAGGATAATCGATTATCCTAATCGATTATCAACTCTCTGACTTTTTATTTCAAAAACAATAATCGATTCTTAAAAGCCCATAATCGGTTATAACATTTCAAAATTCAAACTCAACGGCTCAGAGATATTTAAAACCATTAAAAGTAATTAAGAGCCCTTTAATGCTGAGTTTAAAATGTGTTTAATATGCATAATCGATTACTATAATAGATTATAGTAGTTCAAAAAATTGAATTTCAAAAGATAACAGCTTCAAAAATTAAAGACTCAATTAAGCACATTTATGAGCTGCATAATCGATTAGGCTAATTGATTATTCCCCGAAGAAATTGTTTTTTGAAAAACTTTAAAGGCCAAAGAATATTATCATAAATATCCAATTAAATGCTTTTAAGTTTCTTATTCAAAAACTGATTTTATGTGTGTGTGTGATTAAGTTAACTTGAGAGACACACAACCACTTACAATAACTTCTAAAACAAGCAATACAATTAAAATAAAATCCCTTAACCCAAAGTATTGACTTGTTGGACCTTTTCACACTTTTTATAATTTAGTCCTTATTGACTTGAACCTTTTGTCAATAATCAAAAGAATTGTACCTGTCAAGGAATATATCCACACTTGAAATCGATAGATAAATGTAGATAAAACCTCAATGCCGGCATCGGCGGCATGTCGATATGATAAAAGCATAGACTTATCTTAGACCTAGCAAGAAAAGAGATATAAGGATAGGAAGCTGACGTTTTCATGATACGATGACCGGTATGATCACACGGGACTCCGGAAGTTCTTCCTCTACCTTTGCACTCTCCCTTACTTCTCTGGTGTCTCTAAGTTATTTCAAATGAAAGTGAAATGAAAGTTTCACTTCAACTTTTTATTTTTATTTGCTACTTGAGAACGCTAGAGCGTGGGATGTCCTAACGCTCCAGCGTTCTAACGCTATAGCGTGGACTCCCTCCACACTCTAGCGTGGATGTGGGTCAAATACTTCGCGCTGAAGAAAGCTCGCCACATGTTCTGGTCCATGCTTCCCTGCATAACATGTGTTGCCACGTATCAGACTCTCCAGAGCACTCAAGAGCCCACTACTGCATGCTCTAGCGTGCTGCTTGAACTAGGAAACCTTAACTCACTTGCTTATCTGGTTCAAAGTCGATCGATCTCGAAACTCTTAAGCATGATCTCAAACATGTAAGCATACATAACAAACACATAAACCAATGTTTTAAAACACGGATGTTACATTGCTATCCTCCTTAAAAGAAATTTCGTCCTCGAAATTTACGTACCTTATAAAAGACATGGATACTGCTGCTCCTCACGCTCCCATGTAGCATCTTTTGTGATTTCATCCCATTTGACCTTAATCAAAGGGATCTATCTATCGAGAAGCTCCTTAATCCTTCTATCTACGATCCTAACAGGTAAAGCCTCATACTCTAGATTCTTTCGCAGTTGTATAGACCCAGTCTCAAGAACATGTGAAGGATCAAGGTTATACTTCCTCAATTGGGAGACGTGACACGTCATGAAGGTTAGAAAGGTTTGGCGGTAAGGCTATATGATAGGCTACTGGACCAACCCGTCGAAGAATCCGGAATGGTCCAATGAATCTGGGAGTGAGCTTTCTAGACTTGATGGCTCTGCCAATTTCAGTCTTCGGAGTGACTCTCAAAAACACGTGATCACCCTCCTAGAACTCTAAGGGTCTCATCCTATTGTTAATGTTGCTCATCTGCCTATCATGTGCTTCCTTCATCTTTTACATTATCTTCCTAACCTGTTCCGCAGTCTGATGCACCACATCCGGTCTTAACACTTGGCTCTAACTAGTCTCATTCCAACACAACGGTGTCCTACACTTCCTTCCATACAAAGCCTCATATGGTGCCCTCCTGAAACTCCTATGAAAAATGTTATTGTAGGTAAACTCAATCAAAGGCAAGAACTCATCACAACTGCTAGTATGCTCCAACACACATGCTCTCAAGAGATCCTCCAATGACTAAATCGTCCCCTTTGACTGTCCACCAGCTTGGGGATGACAAACAGCACTCATCCTCAGCTTCGTCCTTAAAGCACCGTGCAACTGTCTCCAAAATCTAGATATGAACATGCAGCAAGTTTATCAGCACAACAATTTCCTTCTCTAAGGATATGTGATATCATGAATTGCATACTTCTAGTGAGGAAAACACAGTTCTTCCAACGATTTTTTAAATGCCAAGGAACAATATCCAAAGATTTAAAACCATGGCCAACAAGCATGGTATCAGTTTCGAGCCACAATTTCCTCCAGCCTCTTTGATAAGCAATTTCTATTGTTGTCATAGCACCTGAAAGCTCTGCAGAAAGCGAATTTGACACACCAATATTTGCTACAAAGCACCCTATTGTTGTTGCACTACTATCCCGAAACAAACCACTACAGGCTATCAATCCAGGAGATCCCCTTGCCGAGCCATCAATATTACATTTTATCCAAGATCATAAAGGAGGATGCCAAGTAACTTGCAGAATTTTAGGAGCTTTACCTGGTTTTCCAGATATTGCAAGTGATTTAAGCAAAGTGAAATCCTCAATAGAATTTGTCATTGTACCATTAGAGAAATTTCTCGAATCTACAACAGTAGAAAAAATCATTTTAATAGCTCTTGAGAAAGGAATCTGAACATTTTCAAAACTGCTTTTGTTTCTGTTATGCCAAATCATCCACACAGTGTTAATGATAGCAGCCAAGGTAACATCTTTAACTAATTTATTGCACTTTCTATGCATATGCTAAGAATAGATAGAGAATTAGAATTATCAACTTTATAATGCAGAATTTGACTAAGCCAATTCCACAAATTACAGGCATAAGGACACCAAAGGAACAAGTGATCAGAAGTTCCCTCAGCTGCAACACAAAGATTACAAACGGAAGCTATGCTGCAACCCCTAGATTCTAAGTTATCATCTGTAGGCATTTTGTGATGGAAAAGTCTCCAAATCAAGAAAGACTTGGAAGGAGGAATATGTTGATTCCAAATCAACTTACCCCAATCATTTTGTTGTTGGACAGGGTTTAAAAACAAAAAAGTATCTTTGAGTAAGAGCTTACCTGAATCATTACTAGCCCAAACTAGTTTATCTTCACAAGGGACCAAAGGAATACATATTTTAGATATCTAGTTTACAAGCTTCTGAGACCTAGAAGTCAGAATTTTAGGGATATGACAAGAGAAATTATCAATGAAATCAGTCACAAAGGAGTGCAGAGAATGAAGTATATGTTGGTAGTGGCTACTGTCTCAAAGGGGGGGGGGGGGGGTTGAATTGAGATATTGAAAACTTATTCAACAATTTAAAGTAAAACAATGTTTCTTTCAAAGAAAATCGGTTTTCACTCAATTTTAATTCTCAAGAATTAGGTTATGGAACAAGTAATGATGACAAGAAGAATTATAAGTAGTAACAACAGATTTTAACACAGATTGCAGATTTAAAGATTCAAGTTTAACAGGTATATGGAGTTTAGGGATTAGAAGAACACGCAAACCGAATTTATCCTGGTTCGGCTACCTCCTCTGGTGAGCCTACATCCAGTCCCACACCTCTGTGGATTTCTTCATTATAATCAGCAATTTACACAATTCTAATTACAGCAACACAAGGATAACCTCCTTGCTTGAAAAATCTCCAGAAAGCACACTAGCTTTCTTTACCCAAGGATCCCTTCTATCCTTGTTGAACCCTAAGAGATACCCTCTTTTAGTCACTCTAATTCACAAAAAGAATTGAGTAGAAGCAAGACTCTAAAAGCCTGATAAAACAAATTGAAGTTCTAACTATCACACTTTTCTCAGAGATAAAGCACTTTGTTTCACAATCACAATCAGTATGAGTTGCGTTGTTGTTGTTGTTGTTGTTGTTGTTGTGTGGAAAAGTGTTCCTTTGATCCCTCTTTATATAGAAGATAGATTATAGCCGTTGGGATCATTTAAGACAGATTTGGATCTGACTTAACAAAATCTGCTTTCTTGATTCTTGATCTCCAAATGTGATTCTGTTTGATCTTTGTAGAGATTGCGTCCTTCTTGAGATATAACTGTTTCCATCTGAAAGGATAGCCAAGTCTTTTTGAAGAGTAATTAATCTGTGTTTATTTGAAGAGAAAAATATCCGTGTTTAATTGAAGAGAAAAATATCCGTGTTTAATTGAAGAGAAAAATATCCACGCCTATTTGCCACGTCAGTAGACGGGAGTATTAGCTCAAGGTTATTGGACGGGCTCCAACTGGTAAATGAGCTTTATATATATCATGTAAGTGGACGGAGCTTCTTATTTATATCAGTGGACGCGTGCTTCTGTTTCATCAGTGGACGCGACCTCCTTTTTACATCAGTGGATGGGAGCTTCTGTTTCATCAGTGGACGCGAGCTCCTTTTTACATCAGTGGACGCGCGCTCCTTTTTACATCAGTGGCCGCGCACTTCTTTTACATCAGTGGACGCGTGCTTCTTTTACATCATTTAACACGTGCTTCTTTTACTTCCAGTGGACGCGCTCCTGTGCCACGTCAGCAGACGAGATCTTCTGTTTCTTTTAGTGGACGCGCTTCTGTGCCACGTCAGCAGACGAGATCTTCTGTTTCTTTCAGTGGACGCGCTTCATGTGCTCTTTCAGTGGATGACAGCTTTTTACTTTGTTCTTTTAGTGGACGCGCTTTCTTTGTTCTTTCAGTGGACGTGAGTTTTTTTTTTACTTTGTTCTTTTAGTGGACGCGCTTTCTTTGTTCTTTCAGTGGACGTCAGCTTTTTACTTTGTTGTTCCTTTAGTGGACGAGCTCTTTAATTCTTCATTGGACTTCAGCTCTTTAATTTGTTGGACGTCATTCTTGGTTCACTTCATTGGACGAGCGCTTATATTTTCTCTTTGTTGGACGTGCGCTAGTTTTGGTTTGTTGAACGAGTGATCTTGCATGCAACTTAACACGTAATGAGTACGTAGTCAGAATTAAAAATTTTATGCAAAATACACTTTGATTGTCATACATCAAAACATAAATGAGGGCTTAGTATTACAATATATGTTGAGGAATTTTCAAGAATTCATAAACCGGGTCTTGAAGCCACTTGTCACACCAGAAATTGTCTGGTTTCCCATTTCTAATTTGCCAAGCAATATTACTCCTCATAGTATTCAGACAAGATTTAATTGCAGGTCAAATCGAGGATTGAACATGGTGAGAAATAGGAGAGGAATACCTTATGTATCTAGCTCTATAGAAAAAGGTTTGTAGACCTTGTTCCATGAAACCGTCACTAATTTCGTGGTAAGAATGTCTCTAGACCATATGAAATTCCTAATCCAACTATCAATTCCCCCTTTGTTATTATAAAAAAGAAACTATGGAGAATATTGAAATCAATCTTAATAAACAGTCTTGCATTCATTGATAATAAAGCATTTCAGAACTTATGTAATTCATCAAAACATCCAAAGTACAAAAAAAATTACAGACACCTAAGGATGCTTAGCATCTTGCCCATGTCCTTCATAATTTTCAGCAACTTGTGCTTCCTTGCGTGCCATCTGTTATTAATTATTTTGAGGATCAATTATGCCAAGTTCTCTTCTTATAAAGAAGAAACTTTTCTTATTTAGTGGTTTGGTGAATATATCAGCTAATTTCTTGGTTGTATCTATATGTTCAATCACAACATCACCACTTTGAATATGATCCCTGATAAAATGATGCCTAATTTCAATATGCTTGGTTCTTAAGTGCATAATTGGGTTCTTTGTTAGATTTATTGCACTAGTGTTATCACATTTTATTGGTATATGATCCAGATAAACGTCATAGTCGATTAATTGTTGTTTCATCCATAGGATTTGAGCACAACAACTCCCAGCTGCAACATATTCTGCTTTAGTTGTGGATAAGGCCACACTAGTTTTCTTTTTACTAAACCAGGACACTAGGGAATTTCATAATAAATGTCATGTTCCACTTGTGTTCTTCCTATCTAACTTGCATCCAGCAAAGTCAGAGTCGGAATATCCTATTAATGTGCAAGTGGATCCCTTGGGATACCACAGCCCCATTTCTTTTGTTCCTAAGAGGTACTTCATGATTCTTTTAACTGCAGTAAGATGTGATTCTTTAGGATTAGCTTGATACCTTGCACACATACACACACTAAAAATTATATCTGGCCTACTAGCAGTGAGATAAAGTAAGGATCCGATAATACCTCTATACTTGGATACATCTATAGATTTACCATGTTCATCTTTGTCCAAGTAGCAGGCTGGACTCATTGGTGTTGCCATTTCCTTTGCGCTTTTGATTCCAAACTTCTTTAGTAGTTCCTTGCAATATTTTGTTTGGCTTATGAAGGTTCCATCTTGGCATTGTTTAATTTGAAGTCCAAGAAAGAAGGTAAGCTCTCCTATCATGGACATTTCAAATTCACTTTGCATTAGTTCACCAAATTCCTTGCATAAAGACTCATTAGTAGCACCAAAAATAATGTCATCAACATATATTTGAACAAGTAAGATATTGTGTGCTTTTGTTTTAGTAAATAGTGTTGTATCAACTTTTCCTCTTTTAAAGCCTTTCTCTAGGAGAAAATTGCTTAACCTCTCATACCAAGCTCTAGGAGCTTGCTTGAGTCCATAGAGGGCTTTAGTCAGTTTACAGACATGATTTGGGAACTCACTGTCAACAAAGCCAGGGGGTTGGCTTACATATACTTCTTCTTGTATTATTCCATTTAAAAAGGCACTTTTCACATCCATTTGGTACAGTTTAAAGTTCATTATACAAGCATAGGCTAAGAGCATTCTTATGGCTTCTAATCTAGCTACGGGAGCATATGTTTAATCATAATCAATTCCTTCTTCTTGATTATATCCCTTAGCTACTAGTCTAGACTTGTTTCTTACTATTATTCCATTCTCATCCATTTTGTTTCTAAACACCCATTTAGTTCCGATTATTTGGTTACTTTTGGGCTTTGGAACTAAATCCCAAACTTTGTTCCTTTTAAATTGATTTAACTCCTCTTGCATTGCAATCATACAATGTTCATCATTAATAGCATCATCAACACATTTTGGTTCTATTTGAGATACAAACGCCATAGGATTATTCCATGATTGATCAAATATCTTTAATACAACAATGTAGACATATTATACAATGATATATAAGTCAACACAAAGATTCACAATCATAATGATAATTAGAAAACATATTCAATCAATATTGTTTCTTTATTGTTACCCATTTTGTGTTTGGTGAAGGCTCTATGTCATGATTCCAATTTTTGCTCTTGACCTTCCACCACACCTACAAAACAGAATTTCAAGTTTTTGTTATAAGTACCCAAATCTGTTTGGGTCCTTTTGAGTTAGTTGCAGCAATAGTTCCTTTTGGAACCCAAATTTGTTTAATGCCAACATGAATGTTCTTTCTAAGTCTACAAGTAGCAGCTGTATGACCTTTCTTTAGACAATAATAGCATTTAACAAAATGACTAGATGAGGAAATGGGTGGAACAAAAAGCTTTTTAAAAGATTTTTCATGTACCATTGGCTTATATCCAATTCCTGCTTTGTCATACACACCCTTCTGCTATCCTAATATGGCATTCAAGTTATCTCAACCCAAAGTGAACTTAGAGAGAGTTGCATTCAGTTTTTCAACTTCCTTTTCTAGTGTAGTGCATTTGGTGCAATTTGAACTAGATGCAAGTAATTGTGAATTTTCAGTTTCTAGTTCTTTAAGATTTATTTGTAAAGATGCATTATCACTACATTGTTTTGTGATGATCTTTCTATAAGATTTAAGTTGTTTACCAATTTTAACATATTCTTCATGCAATTCATCGAAAGCATCTTGTAACTCATCATAGGTAGGAGAGGAATCATTTACCTCGGTTTCACTATCACTTCGATGATTTGCCATGAGACAAAGGTTGGCTTCTTCATTTTCAGATTCACTACTGGTGGAATCCATATCATTTTCTTCCCAAGCTATGTATGCTCTTCTAGGCTTTCTTCCTTTCTTTTCTTTGTTGTCATTCTTCTCATACTTTTCTTTCTTTTGTAGCTTTGGACATTCATTTTTGTAGTGACCAAGCTTTCCACATTCAAATCATTTGATTGTTGAGGAAGAGCTTTCACCTTTGTTCGTGTTCTTTTTGGTAGGAAAACTGAATTGCTTCTTGTTTCTATTCTTCTTGATGAATCTTTTAAATTTCCTCACAAGCAATCCCATGTCTTCTTCTTCGGATTCTTCACTTTCATCAAGGTGTTCATCTTCATCACTTTCTATTGATTCTTTGGAAATATGAGCCTTGAGTGAGAGTCCTTTCTTCTTTTTCTCCTTATCTTCATGATCTTTCAATCTATTAAGTTCCAATTCGTGTTCTTTCAACTTGACAAATAGAGTAGCAATCTGCATTGTGTCAAGATCCTTTGCTTCAGCAATTGCAGTAACTTTTGGCTGCCATTCACGACTCAAACATCTCATAATCTTGTTAATCTTTTTCTCATCCGTGATTGTATGTCCGAGTCCTTCTAACTGGTTCACAATGTGTGGAAACCTCTTTTGCAGATCATCTATCTCCTCACCATTCTTCATGTGAAAGAGTTCATATTCATGGACTAGTGCATTCATCCTTTCTCTTTTCACATCGTTGGTTCCTTCATGAGTGAGTTGAAGAGTATCCCACATCTGCTTTGCCGTTTTGCAATTGGAGACCCTGAAAAACTCATCATAATTCAAAGCAGCTGTTATAATATTCTTTGCTTTAGCATTATAACCAACTTTTCTTTTATCATCATCAATCCAGTCATCTTTTGGTTTAGATTGTTTATTTCCCTTAGCATCAAGAATAAATGGAACATAGGGACCATTTTCAACAGCATCTAAAATATCTAAACCTGCAGCCTCAAGAAAGATAAGCATTCTTTCTTTCCAGTACATATATTGGGAGCCATTAAAGGCAGGGGGTCTAGTGAGTGAAGCCCCATCACCCAGGATATCATTTGTAGCCATATCTTGAAGCTATTAAGCTTTGTAACAAGAGTTTTAGCCCTGATGCCAATTGTTGGTAGTGGCTACGGTCCCAAGAGGGGGGGGGGGGGTGAATTGAGATATTGAAAACTTATTCAATAATTTAAAGTAAAACAGTGTTTCTTTCAAAGAAAATTGGTTTTCACTCAATTTTAATTCCCAAGAATTTGGTTATGGAACAAGTAATGACGACAAGAAGAATTATAAGTAGTAACAACAGATTTTAACACAGATTGCAGATTTAAAGATTCAAGTTTAACAAGTATATGGTGTTTAGGGATTAGAAGAACACGCAAACCGAATTTATCCAGTTCGGCTACCTCCTCTGGTAAGCCTACATCCAGTACCACACCTCTGTGGATTTCTTCACTATAATCAGCAATTTACATAATTCTAATTACAGCAACACAAGGATAACCTCCTTGCCTGAAAAATCTCCAGAAAGCACACTAGCTTTCTTTACCCAAGGATCCCTTCTAACCTTATTGAACCCTAAGAGATACCCTCTCTTAGTCACTCTAATTCACAAAAATAATTGAGTAGAAGCAAGACTCTAAAAGCCTGATAAAACAAATTGAAGTTCTAACTATCACACTTTTCTCAGAGATAAAGCACTTTGTTTCACAATCAGTATGAGTTGCGTTGTTGTTGTGTGGCAAAGTGTTCCTTTGATCCCTCTTTATATAGAAGATAGATTATAGCCGTTGGGATCATTTAAGACAGATTTGGATCTGATTTAACAAAATCTGCTTTCTTGATTCTTGATCTCCAAATGTGATTCTGTTTGATCTGTGTAGAGATTGTGTCCTTCTTGAGATATAACTGTTTCCATCTGAAAGGATAGCCAAGTCTTTTTGAAGAGTAATTAATCCGTGTTTAATTGAAGAGAAAAATATCCGTGTTTAATTGAAGAGAAAAATATCCGCGTCTATTTGCCACGTCAGCAGACGGGAGTATTAGCTCAAGGTTATTGGACGGGCTCCAACTGGTAGACGAGCTTTATATATATCATGTAAGTGGATGGAGCTTCTTATTTATATCAGTGGACGCACTCTTCTGTTTCATCAGTGGACGCGAGCTCCTTTTTACATAAGTGGACGCGAGCTTCTGTTTCATCAGTGGACGCGAGCTCCTTTTTACATCAGTGGATGCGTTATCCTTTTTACATCAGTGGACGCGCGTTTCTTTTACATCAGTGGACGCGTGCTTCTTTTACATCAGTTGACGCGTGCTTCTTTTACTTCCAGTGGACGCGCTCCTATGCCTCGTCAGCAGACGAGATCTTCTGTTTCTTTTAGTGGACGCGCTTCTGTGCCACGTTAGCAGACGAGATCTTCTGTTTCTTTCAGTGGACGCGCTTCATGTGCTCTTTCAGAGGACGACGGCTTTTTAATTTGTTCTTTTAGTGAACGTGCTTTCTTTGTTCTTTCAGTGGACGTCAGCTTTTTTTTTTACTTTGTTCTTTTAGTGGACGCGCTTTCTTTGTTCTTTTAGTGGATGTCAGCTTTTTACTTTGTTGTTCCTTTAGTGGACGAGCTCTTTAATTCTTCATTGGACTTCAGCTCTTTAATTTGTTGGACGTCATTCTTGGTTCACTTCATTGGACGAGCGCTTATATTTTCCCTGTGTTGGGCGTGCGCTAGTTTTGCTTTGTTGAACGAGTGATCTTGCATGAAACTTAACACGTGATGAGTACGTAGTCAGAATTAAAATTTTTATGCAAAATACACTTTGATTGTCATACATCAAAACATAAATGAGGGCTTAGTATTACATTATATGTTGAGGAATTTTCAAGAATTCATAAACCGGGTCTTGAAGCCACTTGTCACACCAGAAATTGTCTGGTTTCCCATTTCCAATTTGCCAAGCAATATTACTCCTCATAGTATTCAGACAAGATTTAATTGCAGGTCAAATAGAGGATTGAACATGGTGAGAAATAGGAGAGGAATACCTTATGTATCTAGCTCTTTAGAAAAAGGTTTGTAGACCTTGTTCCATGAAACCGTCACTAATTTCGTGGAAAGAATGTCTCTAGACCATATGAAATTCCTGATCCAACTATCAATTGCTTCAATAATCTAACAGGCCAGGCATATATCTGAAAGCTATAAGATGCCATTTCATGTATAACAGAGTTTACAAGATGCACTCTACCCATTATAGATAACAAAGATCCTTTCCAGGCAGATAGCTTAGTCCTAATCCTATCAGCTATAGGTAACATATGAGATTTCTTTGGTTTTCCTTTAAATAAAGGAACACCTAAGTATGTAAAAGGCAATTGACCTGCAGAAAAGCCAAGCAATTGAGAAATAGTCATAACTCTCCTAGAAGACAATGAGCCATAATAGAACTTACATTTGTCTAAACTCAGAATCTGACAACATACTTCACCATATTGTTTAAAGAGCTTCATCAAAATTTTCAAATTGCTCAAAGTACCTTTGTAAAAGACCATGATATTATCGGCATACATTACATGGGTAGGGGTAGCATAACCTCTTGGAATAGACATTGGCTTTAATAGACCATTTTCCACCAAATCAGTAATGCCCCTGCGTAGAACCTCCTCAACAATACAAAATAAGATGTGAGACAAAGGATCCCCTTGTCTCACACCTGCCTTGCATTTGAAGTACCCCACTGAATGACCATTTACCAAACAAGACAACTTAGCAAATTGCAGAATTGCTACAATTAAGGATGGCAATGGGGCGGGCGGGTGCAGGTAGTTCTTCCCCCTCATCCATCCCCGTCAATATCCATGGATATTTATGCGGGTAGTGGGTATCCATGGATATCCGTGGGTATTTAAGAGTTTAAAATAAAAGGAAAGGAAATAAAATCATACAATATTCTAAAGACATATATAATATTAACATTATATAATATACTATATGTATTTTTAAAAAAAATTCTTCTTAAGGGTTTTACCACTAAAAAGTATCAAATAAGAAAGAAAATAAAGTTTATTTCATCTCAAAATGATAATAATTGTCATAATATATTTTATATATTTAATAAAAAATATTTATTATGAATATGCGGATATCCGCGGGGCGGGTACTATGATCCTCATCCCTATTTAGTAGGTATCCATTTACTACCTAATGCGGGTAATCCATGCGGATATCTGCGGGTGCGAGTAATTTTGCCATCCCTAGCTGCAATCCAGCTACAAAACTAGTATTTGAAAACAAAAGCAGCCGAAACTTTCAACAAAAAGTTTCAATCTATAGTATCAAAAGCCTTTTTTTATATATCAAATTTAATTGCCACATTTCCACCAATTTTTTTTTAATCCAGCAAATTAATAGCTTCTGAAAGAATTCATATACAATCTGAGACATTTCTACCTTCAATGAACCCTCTTTGGTTTTCAAGGATAATTTTTGAGCAATAAGGGAGAGCCTGTGGTCGCGCTGTCGCTACGCACCAAAAAGAACGAGCGTTTACAAAATAATGCAGATAGGGAGCGACAACTCGGGTATCGTCTCTCAAGGACTCTTTAGTGTTGTTGTTAACAGAAAAGTCAGAAAAAAGTCAGAATTTGGGGGGTTTGTTTGGATATGAAAGTAAATAAAGAAAAACAAACAGAAAGACAATGCAAACTAGAAATTATCAAATAGCAAAGAAACGATTAACCTACTGTTCTCGGTTTCCCACTATCATTGGTTCACATAAATCCAAGCCCTAAGCAGATTCTAATCCCCTCCCGGTTGTAGCATCAATTAACAACGCAATCGCTACTACGGATATATGTTCCTATTCCCAAAATAACAAACGGGGTTAAGCCCTCATGAACAAACGAACATGAATGAACACACGCGAAATAACAAACGCGATTAAGTATAGGAACATAACATCACCGAAATGAATCAACACAACACTATACACTCCTGAAATAACAAACAGAAATATATAGCATTGCATTGAAAAGAGAATAGCAAACAAAACAGGAAATACAGAACCTCAAGTGTAATTGAAACCAATCACAGTAGATTAATCTAGGAGACTAGCTCTCCATTACAAAGAAAAGTAAAAGCTAAGAGATAAAACTAAAACTAACTACTGAATAACTAGCCAACCCCTCAGTTCTGTCTAAAACTGACTTATATACAGTATATGGAATCAGCGGACTCGCGAGGCAAACATTGTCTCGTGAGGCGAATAATGCGAACAGTTTGCAACGTTTGATCTTTGACCGCGCTGTCGCCACGCGCCAAAAGAACGAGCGATTATAAAATAATGCAGTATAGTGCGACAACTCGGATCGTCTCTCAAGGACTCTTTAGGTGTTGTTATTATTAACAGAAAAAGTTAGAAAAAGTTAGAATTGGGGGTTTTGGATTGAAAGCTAAATTAAGAAAACAAAACAATAAAAATGAAACAGTTAAAGAAAATAGCAAATAGACAAAAGCGATTAACCTACTGTTCTCAGTTTCCCACTATCATTGGTTCATGCAAATCCTAAGCAGATACTAATCCCCTCCCGGTTGTAGCAACAATTAACAAACGGAAACCGTTACTACAGATGTATGTTCCTATTCCCGAAATAACAAACGGGGTTAAGCTCTCATGAACAAACGAACATGAATGAACACACGCAAAATAACAAACGCGATTATATATAGGAACATAGCATCACCGAAATGAAACAATACAACACTATATATTCCTGAAATAACAAACAAAAACATACAGCATGGTATTGAAAAGAGAAAAGCAAATGATCATGAAATACAGAATCTCAAATGTTAACAGAAACCAATTACAGTAGATTAATCTAGGAGACTAATTCTCCATTACAAAAGGAAAACAAAACATATCTAAAAATAAGACAAACTACTACTACTGCCTAGGAACTAGCCAAAACTGGCTAACTCTCTAACCATCTTTCAGTTCTGCCTAAACAGGCTTATATACACGTTTCTGGAGTCAGAGTACTCGCGAGGCGAATCACTGCTCGCGAGGCGAATTACATGAAAGGTCTGCAACTCTTTGTCTTCTCGCGAGGCGAGCACATCCTTCGCGAGGCGAACTATTCAGCTTCCAACTGTTACGCCCGTGGCATTCAACACGCCCAAACCGTGATGGCTTCTGATCTTCCAAGACTCGCGAGGCGAAGGATTTCTCGCGGGGCGAACTCTTCAACTTCAGAATTGCCACGGCTGTGATCTTCAACACGGGCAAGCCGTGATCGTCTCTGACTTTTTCATGGTTGCAATACTCGCGGGCGAGAGTTATTCGCGGGGCGAGTGGCTCCAGATTTATTACTTTTTATTAACCTGAAAATAGAAAATAAAAGTAAATAATTATTCAACTCTAAAACAACTAAATTAACATAAAAACAATTTACAGACTCAAAATACTACTTAGGAACAATCAAGTCTAATTTGGGTGAAAATGATATAAAATAAGCACAAAGCCAAGGTCTTTACTAGTTATAAAACCAGTCAAACAGTGGCTCATCAAAATACCCCAAACTTAAACTTTGCTTGTCCCCAAGCAAACTACACTCAAAAACTTAAAAAGACTCAAGACCTGGCAAGCTTAAGAATTCAATTAACTTTCACACAGATTTCAAGCAATTTTTCAAAGAATTTTTCTTTCAATGTTCCCCCCTTCCAAGCAAAGTAATCCAATCCCCACATTCATTTATTCTAAACAGTTGAGAATTTCATTATTTAAACAATCATCAATCTAAGCAGGGGATCTAAGTTACACACAAAAGAGAGATCACCAAAATCCAAACAACTGCCTTCCTCACAAGGGAAATTTGTATTTCACTCATTCGCTCAGTTTGTGTCAGGCTATCAACAATTCACTCAATTTTCACTTTTAAGAGCACTTCCCATAAATTTGATTTTCATCTCTAAATAGTTCCCACAGAAAACATGCAAGCAACATCAACAGGTCTTTTATGGGTTATAATGGGGCCTGGCTAAGGGTAGGATATACAAAGGAACTATGCTGAAGACCCTAGGAACTAAGAGAGCATGAACATTATTTACACTTTGAAATTCACTCAAGTTCCTTTCTTAATTTTTTTCTTTATGCTTCTGGGTGGCTACAGCCTTTTTATTTCTTTTTGCCATTTTTGCACTTTTATTTATGTTTTTTTTTTCTTTTTCTATTTTTTCTTTTCTTTTCACAATTTTTTTTTTTTACATAAATTTTTTCTCAATCCCAAACAACATGTTACACCTTGCAGCCACCCCAAACTTAGTTTCTTGCACCCATTCTAAGATTACATGCTCTCCTAATCCTAAGATCGGGCTAACATGGTTTTCCAGATTTTTGGGCTTATAACATTAGGTTATCAAGAATTAACAGGCTAATAGGCTCAAAGGGGCTAACTAGGGAACATGCATTAGGAATTGTTTATTTTAGGCTAAGTAGCTATTTACAAAGAAAATGCCTAAATCATTTGAAGCAAACACATAATCATGCAAACCAAAAAGAGATTCAATCAAATTCAGGAAAGTGCAACTTAAAAAGCGATTTTCACACAGTCAAAGAACATGTTGGAGGCTCAAAACCTCACCTGGACATTTTTGAAATTTGTTTAACTGAGATTCTATCCCTAGTGTGTGCTTCCTATCACCCCAAACTTATCATAAATCATGCCATCATAAAAAAAATCTCAAAGTTCAGTTTTCAATCTCATGGGGATCAAATTTTCAAAAATTTTCCAAATCCTAGGGGTAAATAGTCAATACATATCATGCAATCATCTATGCAAAAATTAATCAAATCCAATAAACTTGCCAATACTAGACTTAACACAACTCCTGAGCTTCTCAAATTATTCAGGAGTTTTTATTGACAATAAAACAGAAATAAAATAAGGAAAAGAAAATTAAAAAGAAGAAAGGGTTAAGAAAAGCTCATTCAGAGGCGGTTCCACCAGGATCCCACTGCCTGTAACATAAGGCCCACGTGGTGGCCAAAGAGTATAAGTTCATTCCATGCTTCCATGACTTGCAGCCTTGATGTGGGGGTGAGCACTTGACAATTATGATGACTTCGCCAAGTGCGGCGGACTTCTCACTCCCCTTCGGGTCACAGCTGACCTCTTTATCTACAAAGTCTCCCCAATAGAAGTGGGGCTCAACCTCTTGGAACGGCCATGGTGCAAAATCCAAGGGTTTAAACTCCATAACTTTTGGTTCCACAGGGGGAGGTGGCAAACAGTTAGAGAATGTTACTGGTGTTGCTTCAACTTCTGCAATGTCTTCATCCACTGCACTAACAAAATTTTCACCTGCTATACACGCAGAAATTTCAGCACACACCAAACAAAGGTTAGAGTTAGTACACATATTACAAGAAAATGAATCAGAAAAATCTACAATGTCTGGAAATTCTGCAATTAGTTCATCATCCACCCCTCTACTCTCAACACGTGCATCTAAGACCAAAGAGTCTTCTTTATCCTCAAGAACGGTGGAGCAAATGTTCTCTTGATCCTCCTGATCCATATGGATGCTTTGCTTAACATACCTTTCAAAATAGCAATCTACACACAAAGCATTGCCATCACAATAACAATCATCAGGGGATTCAACACACAATTCAGTAACAGAAGTATCAGTATCAGACTCATCCTCAGAGGTATTTTCAAGAATAAATTGTGCCTCTGTAGGTTCTTCAATGGGCTGTGGAGCTAGCATTGCAGCTGAGTTGGAGGTAACTGGATCAATTAGAGCCCACAAATTCTGAGATTCAGCTTGGCTCCTCTGGTATTCAGCCTCCATCTTCTGTTGAAATTCCTCTATCATCCGTTGAGTTTGCTCGGCCATCCGTTGATTGTTCTCTTCCATTTGTTGTAGCATTGAAGCAATTTTATCCAAGGTGCTCTGTGAAGGTTCGGAAGGTGCAGAGGTGGTCACTTGGCTAGGATAGTATGGTGGTGGTTCACTAAAATTAGGATAATACATGCAAGGTGGTAGTTCATAATAAACATTAGGAAAATATCCATACATGTAATTATCCATGGCAATCAAACAACCAGACAAGCAGACAAAACTAACTAGAAAAGAGAATTTTTTTTTTTTTTAAATGTAACTTTCTGCTAATAACAACAAACAAGAGTCCCCGGCAACGGCGCCAATTTTTGACCGCGCTGTCGCCACGCGCCAAAAAGAACGAACGATTATAAAATAATGCAGTATAGTGCGACAACTCGGATCGTCTCTCAAGGACTCTTTAGGTGTTGTTATTATTAACAGAAAAAGTTAGAAAAAGTTAGAATTGGGGGTTTTGGATTGAAAGCTAAATTAAGAAAACAAAACAATAAAAACGAAACAGTTAAAGAAAATAGCAAATAGACAAAAGCGATTAACCTACTGTTCTCAGTTTCCCACTATCATTGGTTCATGCAAATCCTAAGCAGATACTAATCCCCTCCCGGTTGTAGCAACAATTAACAAACGGAAACCGTTACTACAGATGTATGTTCCTATTCCCGAAATAACAAACGGGGTTAAGCTCTCATGAACAAACGAACATGAATGAACACACGCGAAATAACAAACGCGATTATATATAGGAACATAGCATCACCGAAATGAAACAATACAACACTATATATTCCTGAAATAACAAACAGAAACATACAGCATGGTATTGAAAAGAGAAAAGCAAATGATCATGAAATATAGAACCTCAAATGTTAACAGAAACCAATTACAGTAGATTAATCTAGGAGACTAATTCTCCATTACAAAAGGAAAACAAAACATATCTAAAAATAAGACAAACTACTACTACTGCCTATGAACTAGCCAAAACTGGCTAACTCTCTAACCATCTTTCAGTTCTGCCTAAACAGGCTTATATACACGTTTCTGGAGTCAGAGTACTCGCGAGGCGAATCACTGCTCGCGAGGCGAATCACTGCTCGCGAGGCGAATTACATGAAAGGTCTGCAACTCTTTGTCTTCTCGCGAGGCGAGCACATCCTTCGCGAGGCGAACTATTCAGCTTCCAACTGTTACGCCCGTGGCATTCAACACGCCCAAACCGTGATGGCTTCTGATCTTCCAAGACTCGCGAGGCGAAGGATTTCTCGCGGGGCGAACTCTTCAACTTCAGAATTGCCACGGCTGTGATCTTCAACACGGGCAAGCCGTGATCGTCTCTGACTTTTTCATGGTTGCAATACTCGCGGGGCGAGAGATTATTCGCGGGGCGAGTGGCTCCAGATTTATTACTTTTTATTAACCTGAAAATAGAAAATAAAAGTAAATAATTATTCAACTCTAAAACAACTAAATTAACATAAAAACAATTTACAGACTCAAAATACTACTTAGGAACAATCAAGTCTAATTTGGGTGAAAATGATATAAAATAAGCACAAAGCCAAGGTCTTTACTAGTTATAAAACCAGTCAAACAGAGGCTCATCAATCTTCTCGCGAGGCGAAGCACGGCTCACGTGGCGAGGAATGGAAAAGTCATGGCTTCTGGTCTTCACTCTCGCGAGGCGAGTAATCTATTGGCGGGGCGACACAGAAAGGATTCAAATTTTCTGGCACAGTCACCTTCAGGTTCGCGAGGCGAATGCCTTCTCGCGGGGCGAAAACTCCAGATTTATTACTTTTTATTAACCTGAAAACAGAAAATGGCATAAGTGCTTTATTTAACTCTAAATCAGCTAAATTAACTTAAAAACACTTTACAGACTCAAAATACTGCTTAAAGACAATCAAGTCTAATTTGGGCCAAAATGATATAAAATTAGCACAAAGCCATGGTCTTTACTAGTTATAAAACCAGTCAACCAGAGGCTCATCAAAATACCCCAAACTTAAACTTTGCTTGTCCCCAAGCAAACTAAAACTTAAAAACTTACAAAGACTCAAGACATGACAAGCTTAAGGAATCAATCAACCTTGCACAGATTTCAAGAAATTTATCAAAACAAATTTTCCTTCAATGTCCCCCCCTTTCAAACAAAGCAATCCCCACAATCATTTATACTCAACAATTGAGAATTTCATAATTCAAACAATCATTAATCTAAGCAGGGGATCCAAGTTACAGACAAGAGAGAGATCACCAAATCCAAACAATTGCCTTCCTCACAAGGGAAATTTGTGTTTCACTCAATCGCTCAATTTGTCAGGCTAACAACATTTCTCTCAATTTCACTTTTAAGAGCACTTCCCATAAATTTGATTTTCATCTCAAAATGATTCCCACAGAAAACATGCATGCAACATCAAAAGGTCTTTTATGGGTTGTAATGGGGCCTGGCTAAGGGTAGGATATACAAAGGAACTAGGCTGAAGACCCTAGGAACTAAGAGAGCATGAAACATTTTACACATTGAAATTCCACTCAAGTTCCTTTTCCATTTTTTCCTTATGCTTTGGGTGACTACAACCATTTCCTCTAATACTTTTATTTTTAACATTTTTACATTTTTCTTTTTTTTTCTTTTTCTGCTTTTCTCTTTTTTTTCTTTTCTTTTCTTGGCCTGTGGCTCCAACCTTTTTTTTTATATCTTTTTCTTTTTCCCAATCCCAGAATGACACATCACACCCTTGTAGCCACCCCAAACTTAGTTTCTTGCAACCACTCTCTTGCTAAAATTCCATGCTCTCCTAATCCTAAGATCGGGTTAACATGGTTTTCCAGATTTTGGGTTTAATACATTAGGTTATCAAGAATTAACAGGCTAATTAGGCTCAATGGGGCTAACTAGGGAACATGCATTAGGGACGGTTTTTTAGGCTAAGTAGTTATTTACAAAGAAAATGCCTAAATCATTTGCTACACACACATAAACATGCAAACCAAAAAGAGATTCAAGCAAATTCGGGAAAGTGCAACTTAAAAGTGATTCTCACAATTTTAAATATGTTGGAGGCTCAAAACCTCACCTGGACATTATTTGCAAATTGTTTGACAGAGATTCTATCCCTAGTGTGTGTTTCCCATCACCCCAAACTTATCATAAATCATGCCATCACAACAAAATATTTCACAGTTCAGTTTTCAATCACATGGGGATCATTTTTCAAAAATTTTCCAAATCCTAGGGGGAAAACAGTCAATACATAACATGCAATCAATCTATGTAAAATTAATCAAATCCATCAAACTTGCCAACACAAGACTCAACACAACTCCCGAGCTTCTCAAATTATTCAGGAGCTTTATTGAAAACAAAACAGAAATAAAGCAAGGAAAAGAAAATTAAAAAGAGCAAGGTTCAGAAAAACTCATTGGGGTGATTCCACCAGGATCCCACTGTCTGTGATACAGTGGCCACGGGATGCTCAAATTGCAGTATGGTCCTCCCGGATCCCATGGTCTACAGCATAAATATGAGAGCGGACACTTGATAGTCTTGGTACCTCCGCCAAGTGCGGCGGACTTCTCGCTCCCTATCAGGTCACAGTTGACCTCTTTGTCAACCTTGTCAATAAATCCTCCCAATAATATCGGGGCTCAACCTCTTGGACTAGCCATGGTGCAAAATCTAGTCTCTCAGGCAGAGGCTTGAACTCCATCACCGGTTGTTCCGCAGTGGGAGGTGGCAAACAGTTAGTCAAGGGTTCTTCGGTGCTGCTTCAACTTCTGTATTTTCTTCATTCACTGCACTAACAAATTTATCACCTGCTAAACATGCAGAAATTTCAGCACACACCACACAAAGGTTAGTGTTAGTAGAGTCAGTACATATATCACAATAAACTGAATCAGTAAAAGCTAGAATGTCTGGAAATTCAGCACTCAATTCATCCATCCCATTACTTTCAACACATGCATTTGATTTAATTAAATCATCTACTCCCAAAGGTTCTTCATCATCCTCAAACACGGTGAAGCAGATGTCCTCCTGATCCTCATTTTCTGTATGAACATGGCCCTCAACCTCATCTGTCTCCTGTTCTATATGGATGCTTTGCTCAACATACCTTTCAACAAAACAGTCTATACACAAAGCGTTAATCGGTACAATCAGCACATACATTAGAATCAGGGGATTCAACACACAGTTCATCAATAGAAACATTATCAAAATTATCATCAGAAGTATCTTCAAGAATAACTTGTGACTCTGTATGTTCTTCAAGGGGCTGTGGAGTTAGCAGTGTAGCCGAGTTGGCGACAATTTGATCAATTAGAATGGACAACTTCTGAGATTCAGCTTCTCCCCTCTTATGTCTTTCAAGACTTTGTTCCTCCATCCGTTGAAGATTTGCTTGGAATTCTGTCATTTGTTGTTGCATCATTTCTTCCATTTGTGCAGTCATTTGCTTGAACAGGTCCTCTAGTGAAGGTCCGGAAGATGCAGATGTGGTCACTTGGCTAGGATAATCATTCATTCCAAACATGTCAAAATCACTGCTAAACTCATAACTTCCAGAAAAGTTAGGATAATATGTGCATGGTGGTGGCTCATAATAACCATTAGGCATATAACCATATATGTGATTATCCATGGGAAACAAACAACTAGACAAAATAGCCAAGACTAATTCAGTAATACAAAAAGTTTTTTTTTTTATATTTTTCTGCTAATAACACAACAAGAGTCCTCGGCAACGGCGCCAATTTTTGGTCGCTCTGTCGCCACGCGCCAAAAAGAACGAGCGTTTACAAAATAATGCAGATAGGGAGCGACAACTCGGGTATCGTCTCTCAAGGACTCTTTAGTGTTGTTGTTAACAGAAAAGTCAGAAAAAAGTCAGAATTTGGGGGGTTTGTTTGGATATGAAAGTAAATAAAGAAAAACAAACAGAAAGACAATGCAAACTAGAAATTATCAAATAGCAAAGAAACGATTAACCTACTGTTCTCGGTTTCCCGCTATCATTGGTTCACATAAATCCAAGCCCTAAGCAGATTCTAATCCCCTCCCGGTTGTAGCATCAATTAACAACGCAATCGCTACTACGGATATATGTTCCTATTCCCGAAATAACAAACGGGGTTAAGCCCTCATGAACAAACGAACATGAATGAACACACGCGAAATAACAAACGCGATTAAGTATAGGAACATAACATCACCGAAATGAATCAACACAACACTATACACTCCTGAAATAACAAACAGAAATATATAGCATTGCATTGAAAAGAGAATAGCAAACAAAACAGGAAATACAGAACCTCAATTGTAATTGAAACCAATCACAGTAGATTAATCTAGGAGACTAGCTCTCCATTACAAAGAAAAGTAAAAGCTAAGAGATAAAACTAAAACTAACTACTGACTAACTAGTCAACCCCTCAGTTCTGTCTAAAACTGACTTATATACAGTATCTGGAATCAGCGGACTCGCGAGGCAAACACTGTCTCGCGAGGCGAATAATGCGAACAGTTTGCAACGTTTGATCTTCTCGCGAGGCGAAGCACAGCTCGCGTGGCGAGGAATGGAAAAGTCATGGCTTCTGGCATAGTCACCTTCAGGTTCGCGAGGCGAATGCCTTCTCGTGGGGCGAAAGCTCCAGATTTATTACTTTTTATTAACCTGAAAATAGAAAATGGCATAAGTGCTTTATTTAACTCTGAATCAGCTAAATTAACTTAAAAACACTTTACAGACTCAAAATACTGCTTAAAGACAATCAAGTCTAATTTGGGCGAAAATGATATAAAATTAGCACAAAGCCATGGTCTTTACTAGTTATAAAACTAGTCAACCAGAGGCTCATCATCCTGTCAGCCAGCACTTTTGTAATAATCTTGAATTGGAAGTTGGCAAGTGCAATAGGCTTAAAAATTTCAATCTTGTATGCTCCTGTGAATCTAGGAACCAAAGTCACCACATTAGAATTTATACTTGGAAAGATCCAACCCTTTGTAAAGAATTGCAACACAGATTGATGCACATCAGATCCTACTATGTCCTATAAGGTTTGGCAAGAACAACCTCCGAACCCATCTGGACCGGAAGCACCACTACCATTCATAGAAAAAATAACTTCTTTAACCTCTTCTATGCTTGGCCAATTTGTGAGCATTGCATTATCAGCTGAGGTAACTAGAGAAGGAATCAATTTTTCAACAAGACCATTATCCTGGCTAGCATTCTCAGAAGCATACAAAGCAGAATAATAGCTACCCATATGTTGTTCAATCTCAGCACTTGAGTCCAGAACCCTATCATCACATTTTAGGATTGAGAATTGCTTGGAAGCATACTTATTTTAGTAACTTTATGAAATAAATCAGTGTTCCTGTCCCCATAATTAAACCAATTATAATGTGACTTTTCTTTCCAATAAGATTCTTGATAACATAGAACTTTTTATAGCTCAATTTGGGCAGCTTGTTCCTTGGCATGCAGATCATTCGAGAAGCCATCAATCTCTATCTTAGATTGCACATCCTCAACAAATTTCATAGCATTGTGCACCAATTGATGAACATTCCCAAACACCTCTTTATTCCAACTTTTTAAATCAGATTTAAGAGCTTTCAGTTTTTGAGCAAGAATGAACATTGGACAACCTTTAAAAACTCTCTTCCAAGCCTCAGACACTACCTTTTGACAGTCAGGATGCAAAGTCCACATCTTGAAAATTTCAAAAGATGAAGGATGAGATGCAACATCCTTATTAAGAACAAGCAATAAAGGGTGATGATCTGAATGACTTCTAGGCAGTGGACAACATGCAACATTGTCCCAAAAAGCAAGCCAATTATCATTGCAAATTGACCTGTCTAATCTCATTTTTGTGTAACATCTAGTTCCCCTCCCATTTGACCAAGTACATTCAGCTCCTCTAGTCATTATGTGTGTCAAATTACAACTATCTGTCCATGGCTGAAATTCCTTGCAAGAAATTCTAACTGGAAGTCAGTCACCTCTTTTTTCATGGATCCCAAGACAGCATTAAAGCCACCAAGGAAACACCAAGGACCGGGAGTTACTTGCTGCAAGCTACCTACCTTTATCGGGTTATCACCTTTGGAGAGCATTAGACGTCCATGAAGATTATTTTTACAACTCCCTACACCTTCCTTGTATTCATTTTCAGGTATTTTGACTGCTAACGCGTCTCCTTTCATGCAAAGGATCGGAAGGTGACTTAGAGGTATTTCACAAGCATTATTCAAAGCTTGGGCAAAAGTTTTGGTAGGAGGAGGAGGAGGAGGAGGAGGAGGAGGAGGAGAAGGAGAAGGAGAAGGAAGAGGACGAGGAGGGGGAGATGAGGCAGGGGCAATCGATGGGGAAGAAGATTCAGGGAACAAGAATTGTCAAGGGAAATCCATGGCAAGCATGACTAAGGAGTCCCAGTGTTTCATGCGAACCCTAGCAGAGCTATAATAGGGTTTTTCAATTAATTAAATGACAAGAAACTCATGAAGCGATTACAAATCATATCATATACAAATGATATGTGCAATAATAAACCTTTCACCTAATAATTTCCTCTTTTTCATAGTGTATATGATTAAATTTGTTTTGTACATAATTATAAAAAACACCAAATTGCTTTCTGAGTACATTTAGCCTATATACATACTAAACATTTATGTAATGCCCTCAAAAAGAGAATGAAGCAGCTTTGAAAAGTGTTCCAACCTTAAAAAAAAATTCAAATTGGCTAGGCATGCTACTTGCTACCATGTCCATTGTGACACCCTCTACCCCGCATACATTCAGGAAGCATTTAAAAGATATAAGGTAAATAAAAGCATGCATTATTTATTGATAATTAAAACCAACGGGTAAAGAATACCACATTGTAACAAATCTCAATGCGGAAAAACAAAATATAACATAGGTTTTAAGGAAAACATAACATGAAACTAAACCCAACCCTTGATGTCACATACAAAGGTACTATAACCAAATCTGGAAATATCCTCGGATAAACAAACTGAAAAAACTAACAACATAAAACTATAAATCCTAACTACGAGTCGTGGCTCCTCAGAGTCATTCCTCAACTGACTGCTCGCCGTCCTCTGCGTAAAGATGCATGCCACAAGACACAAAACATAGAGACATGGAGTAAGAAACATATATATGAATATAATAGCAAGGAAGCAGTTAGCAAGGCGAGCATGGATCACAACAATCATGTTATCACAACAACAATATATAACATAAACAATTAATATCATTATACAATAACGTATGCTATACGATGCAGTGCTACTCCACTAGTCCCTTATGCACATGGATCCATTGTACACCAGGAAGTCAACTTCGGAGTTACATATCCACATTGGCCAATAAGTACCAACGCTGGGTCAATCCACCAAACCTTGGGTAAACCCCAAGGATAGACGACGCACCTTACTCTCGGATGCACCACCGCGGGGGCGCACGATTCAGCTAACTCTCGGATGAATCACCGCAGACGGCCTGATCGCCTTACTCTCGGACGACCTCCCCTATGTTGAACATCCCCCACTAACATCTCCGATGTGTGAATGCATGATCAACACAACACAAACACAACCACCACCTCCGCTTGGGCCACTATGCTACCCAAGTTTTATCACCATTAACACCTCGACCATTAGGCTATCGAGGATTATCGTTAACTTTTCATCGTTTAGTCTTTTAACACTCTGGCCGTTCTACACAAGAGATTACCACCTCGACCCCTCAGTTATCGAGGCCCCCTTGGCCACTAGGCTACCAAGGTACATCATCATCTTTAATTAATACTCTGGTCATTAAGCACCAGAGATTACCACCTTGACCATCATGCATCAAGGTCTCCTTGGCCACCAAGCTCCCAAGGTACAACATCTTATCACTTGTCTTTTGTCTTCATGTTGGCTTGGTGTCTTATATATTATTTAAGACTTTTGGGGTACAAAACCCCTGTTATGTTTTGTTTTCTGTCTTGGGCAAGGGAGCACAAGCGTGCTCCCCATTCAGCACAGGCGTGCTGACTATTAAGCATGGTCGTGCATATGAAACACAATCTTTTTGAATTTCAAACTGGAGCACGGGTGTGCTCCTGATTAAGCACGACCGTGCTACCTGGAGCGTGGCCGTAGGCAGAAAGGGTTATAAACCCTTGCCAATTCTCTAGGGATAGTTCATAGATTAAACCTATTGGCTCTTAATAATCCATTAAACATTAATTTTATTAGTCTTGATTAAACATCCATGTCATACAATTAAGGGGAATTAATCCTTTAATTCAGTTTCATTTAATTATTCCTAAGCTCTCATGGATCAATCCTTAAGGTCTTTAACTAAACTTTTTGGCATAAATCCTTTCCCCTCATTACTATCATTTAGTTTTATGAACAAAGGGAAAAACCTCCCTTAACATCGTTATTAACAATTTTACAGTTTTATCACACGAACAACCAACAACCAGTTTCATGATAAAACATTCAGTCATGGCATCAATCATTCAACATGTCATGACAACAATATCAACATTAGATATACCAAAATAAAAATGTTGAACATTCAACAATATCATCAATATCATCACCGCGGACGGCCTGATCGCCTTACTCTCGGACGACCTCCCCTATGTTGAACATCCCCCACTAACATCTCCGATGCGTGAATGCATGATCAAGACACCACAAACACAACCACCACCTCCGCTTGGGCCACTAGGCTACGCAAGTTTTATCACCATTAACACCTCGACCATTAGGCTATCGAGGATTATCGTTAACTTTTCATTGTTTAGTCCTTTAACACTCTGGCCGTTCTACACAAGATATTACCACCTCGACCCCTCGGCTATCGAGGCCCCCTTGGCCACTAGGCTACCAAGGTACATCATCATATTTAATTAATACTCTGGTCACTAAGCACCAGAGATTAACACCTTGACCATCATGCATCAAGGTCTACTTGGCAAGCTCCCAAGGTACAACATCTTATCACTTGTCTTTTGTCTTCATGTTGGCTTGGTGTCATATAGATTATTTAAGACGTTTGGGGTACAACACCCCTGTTATGTTTTGTTTTCTGTCTTGGGCAAGGGAGCACAAGCGTGCTCCCCATTCAGCACAGGCGTGCTAACTATTAAGCATGGTCGTGCATATGAAATACAACCTTTTTGAATTTCAAACAGGAGCACGGGTGTGCTCCTGATTAAGCACGATCGTGCTACCTGGAGCGTGGCCGCACTGATCTGGGTAGAAAAGGTTATAAACCCTTGCCAATTTTCTTGGGATAGTTCATAGATTAAACCTATTGGCTCTTAATAATGTTGGTGTAAGCCCTAGAGGCCAGTGTATTTCTTAGACTTACATTTGTATCTTGCCATTATATATATATATATATATATATATATATATCTATATATATATATATATATATATATATATATGATATGAGACATTCCAGTTTATTGTGTTACTTGTTTAAACATAATAAGTCCTTAGAATAGAAATTTCAGTTTAATAGAATATCAAGTACATGACTTGATCGTGAGACACTATTGAACAATGAAATCCTATTCTTAAATATCCGTAGTCAAGTATTTTATTAATAAGGACAATAATAATACATTGAGACTATTATGTGTGCAGTCTGATGACCATATCTCACGGGTCATGGATATGAGATATCGAGTCGCCACATAGGTACACATTAGAGTAATGATGTACTGGATTGACCCACCATGAGAACACTACATGGAGCGTTATGTGAGTGTCATAAGTAGTTCTCATAGTGACAATGGTGTATGCAATCCTTCGACCTGAAATCGCTACGATCCCTACATGAGGAGTCGTGTGCTTTAATATCGTCAAACGTCATCTGTAATAGGATGATTATAAAGACAGTCATTGGGCATACCACGAGCCATGCAGAGGGATGTGAGTGACCTAGATGGAATTTGTCCCTCCTACATAACAGGAGTAATATTCAGGGGCCCCCGATAGAGTGAGACTCAGAAAATGCAAGGTCGTGCTTTGAAATGAGTCAATATGAGATATTGACCTCATTTGTTGTTAAGTCTACTCGGGTATCGGGGAACATGATATTGAACCATACAAGGGTGACACATTCTATGTCTTGTGTTCAATATAGATATATGGACAAAGGGATAATAATGCACATGAATATTTGTCACAGAAAGGTTTCGTCAAATCACTGACTTTCTCACTACTTAGGTGGCAGTGATGTATTGCTAGATACTGCTCACTGTTTGTAATATTAAATGGGATTTAATATTACTACTAACGTTTTGGGAACCTATAGGGTCACACACATAAGAGCGGATCAACAGAAGCATTAAAAGGAGAGTTGAACTCTTCTATTGGGCCTAGCGCATAGTACATGGCGCTTAGGTCAAACGCTGCTCACTAACTCACTTAAGGAGGTGCTACTATAAGTAGACCACTTAAGCTATTGTGCCTACACGGTTTTTACCCTAGCCGCACATAGAGAGTGATAGTGAGCAGCAGGTCTCGGTTTTCGAAGCTAGCACTGTGAGGCAAAGATGCTTCGTGTTCGTGATGTTGGACGTTCACGGGATCTGCTCGTGTGGATACCTTAGAGACATCGTTCGTGCGGTGTTCGTGATAGACGATTTCAATCAATTCTCATCGCTTCAAGAGGTAAATCTTCTAACCATGAATCATGACCATTCGCAAGGATCCTTCGATGGGAATTTTTTTTCGCTGCGTTATTTTGTTTTATACACAAATTCCCAATAGTGGTATCAGAGCCGCTTGCGAAACCATGATTCTGTTACGTGGTTTACCTGTTATGTATGATAACATGTTAATAATGTGAATCGTTTTTTTGAAAATTGTTTTCTAAAAATCGTTTGCATCCGTTTTTACGAAACCTTGTTTCTGTAATTTTCGTATGTATATGATATATGCGTCTATAGAATATTTATGTATATATATACGATATGTACATTGGTTCTGGAATCCTTATTATGTTCTGCGATGGCGTCAAGTGTTGATGTTAAACATGATCGGCTTCAGTTCTCTGTTGGCGACGTTAAAGGGTGTCAGACATGAAAAGTTCATGTTCTTGCGGCTTAGGTTCCAAGGGTTGAAACCCTAGCCGCCGTTCCTTGCAGCGTGAAGTGTTCACGGGCCTTGCGGTTTTAGGGTTGAGAGGTTGAAGCCCTAGCTGCCAAGGAAGCGGGAACCCCGTGCTACCTCTACGTAGTGTGTTATTTCGAAATTCAATTTTTGAAATCTTTTATGTCACCATTTAATAACAACATCAATTATATTAAATGAGATTTATTATATATGATATGGTTTCAAAATTTAGATTTTGAAATACTTAACTAATAGTAACATCAATTACAATAAATATGATTTATAGTAACATCAATTACAATAAATGTGATTTGTAGTAACATCAATTACAATAAATGTGATTTATAGTAACATCAATTACAATAAATGTGATTTATAGTAACATCAATTACAATAAATGTGATTTATTATATATATGTTATGTTTTCAAAATTCAGATTTTGAAATCTCTAATTAATAAAATAAATAAATAATAATAATAATAATTGTGTATTATTATTGGTTGTTACTATTTATTTGGTAATGTATGGTGAATGGTTATGGCCTTAGTCCTTTAATCTTTTGGTTTATATTTTGAAATACGGCCTGCGTGCCGTGCCTTTCTCTTATATTCCATATGTATATTCTTTTCTCATCTCACTCCCCTCATATGTAAAATGAGGTTTCTGTTTATGTAATGTAATGATGGAGACAAGAAGACGTTATCTTGTGGGAGATCATGCTTAGAGAAGCCTGGACGCTCCTAGGTTTCAGTTTAGATTCTCTCATTGGCTTGGGAGAATCAATGCGTTAGGGACCATAACCATATCACATTTATTTGCCTTATATATGTATGAGATACATGTATGTATTAGTATGTTAAAAGGGGTTTAACTAATATATGTATGAGATGCATGTATGTAAATAGTAAGTTAAAGAGTTTAACAAATGATGAGATCAAATTTTAATCAAATCCCTCAAAAGGAAATATTACGTCACATTTAAAGGCCTTCCAATGCATGGCACTCGTCAAGACTATGATCGATTAAGTGTGGGTCCGCCAAAGCGGGGTACCTTTATCTATACTAGTAAGACGCGATGGGACAAATGTAGTGTTCAACTGCTATCCATTGGGTCTGACTTAACTAAGCCAACTTCAATTGGATTGAAAGGCTTATAGGCTTAAAAGTTGGGCTTTAGTCCATGTGATGGATTAGAATAAGAGTTATTCACCCAACTGTCCAAGAGTTGCATGAGATGCAATCGGAAAGTGTTTCCTACCTATATAACCGAATTTTGAGTGATCAGCCAAAGATGACTTAAAGCTAGGTGAAATATGGATCTTGGCCCACTAGAAAATCTTCCAACAGGATTTTCCGAATCAATGATGAGGGTCATTGTTTTGAGTAAAATAGTGGGAGGCGTATTTAATTAAAGACCTTATTAAATAACTTCATGGCATGATACTTATATTTTGCATATTTATCTCTGTAGATTATCATGGCATCAAACACATCAAGTAACCTGCCATTGCGATCCGTCCTTGAGAAGGACAAACTATCCGGAACAAATTTTCTGGACTGGTACAGAAACTTGAGGATTGTCCTCAAACATGAGAAAAAGCTGTATGTTCTTGAGGAGCCTATTCCTGAGGAGCCACCGGCTTCAAGTGCTCCTAGGGCTGTCAGGGATGCTTATAAGAAGCATCAGGATGACGCCTTAGACGTTGGCTGTCTTATGCTTGCTACCATGACCTATGAGCTGCAAAAGCAACATGAGACCATGGAGGCGTACGATATGATCGTGCACCTCAAGCTGCTCTACCAAGAGCAGGCAAGGCATGAGCGGTTCGAAGTTTCCAGAGCCCTTTTCCAGTGTAAATTGGCAGAAGGAAGCCCTGTGAGTCCTCATGTACTCCAGATGATCAGGTACATTGAGAATCTCGAGAGACTGGGATTTCCTTTAGGCCAAGAGTTGGTCACCGACTTAGTTCTGCAATCGTTGCCTGAGAGCTATAGTCAGTTTGTCATGAACTATAATATGAATGATCTTGACAAACCTTTGCCAGAATTGTTGAGCATGTTGAGAACCGCTGAACAAAATATTAACAAAGGAAAGGAGGAGGCCATTTTGATGGTCCAGGCTGGAAATAGCAAGAAGCAGCCCAAGAAGCCCACACACAAACAAAAGGGCAAGGGCAAGGGCAAGGACATCAACAAGATCAACCCCAGTGCTTCTGGCTTGAAGCCTGTGGGTGGTGTGGCTAAGGAAGGCAATTGCTTCCATTATGGTTGGACCGGACATTGGAAGAGGAACTGCCCAAAATACCTAGAAGAAATCAAGAAGAAGAAGGGAAGTGAGACTTCCACTTCAGGTGTGTTTGTTATAGAAGTCAATTTATCTACTTCTGCATCATGGGTATTAGATACTGGATGTGGTTCTCACATTTTTACAAATGTGCAGGATCTAAATAGGAGTAGACCATTGGCAAAGGGCGAAGTCGACCTACGAGTTGGAAATGGAGCAAAGGTTGCTGCTTTAGCTGTAGGGACTTATGTATTGACTTTGCCCACTGGGCTTACTATTCAGTTAGAGAACTGTTATTTTGTGCCTGCAATTAGCAGGAATATCATTTCCGTTTCTTGTTTGGACAAGATTGGTTTTTCTTTTATAATAAAGAACAAAAGTTGTTCTATTTATTTGGAAGATATTTTCTATGCTAGTGCACACATGAGTAATGGGCTTTATGTCCTTGATCTTGATATGCCCATCTATAACATAAATACTAAGAGGTTCAAACCAAATGAGTTGAACCCATCTTATCTTTGGCATTGTTGTTTAGGCCATATAAATGAGAAGCGCATTTCGAAGCTCCATAAAGATGGACTCTTGGACTCATTTGATTATGAATCATATGAGATATGTGAGTCTTGTTTATTGGGAAAGTTGACTAAAGCTCCATTCACCGGAAAAGGTGAAAGAGCTAACGATCTTTTGGGTCTTATACATAGCGATGTATGTGGACCCCTAAACACATTAGCTAGAGGTGGTTTTCAGTACTTCATCACATTCACTGATGATTTTAGTAGATATGGGTTTGTGTATCTTATGAAACATAAATCGGAATCCTTTGAAAAGTTCAAGGAATTCAAAAATGAGGTACAAAACCAACTTGGTAAAAATATTAAAACTCTTTGATCAGATCAAGGTGGTGAATATTTGAGCCTAGAGTTTGATGATCATCTGAGAGAGTGTGGAATTTTATCTCAACTCACTCCACCTGGAACACCACAATGGAATGGTGTTTCTGAGAGGAGAAATCAAACCTTGTTGGACATGGTTCGGTCTATGATGAGTCATGCAAACCTTCCAAACTCTTTCTGGGGACATGCTCTATTAACAGCAGCTTTTTGATGTCGCGCGCGGACGCGCGCTCGTGCGAATCCGGCAAGTGTACCGGACTGCCGTCAAGTAATAAAAGATATCGAACCCACATAGACTGTGTTCTCGAATCGCAATCGGCTTTCGAATCGATTAGTTCTGGACTGTTTTAAAGAGGGTTTTGAAATTGGTTTGAATTTGAAATTAAAAGATAGACGAGCAGAAAACAAATGTTTTTGGGGTTTTCGATTTGAACGGATTCCTAGGGATTTGGGTTACCTTTGAGGTTGTTTATGTTGCTAATCTGATTTACCTTTGTTGATTACTGAAATTGCCTTGAAGGTGAGTTTATCCTCTGATAGCTTAAGCTCCCTCTCGGGTTACAAAAGCCGTGCCCAATTGACCCGACCCCTACTCTCGTGGTAGTCGATCCCAAATTGGACCCTTTGCGTTCCGTGACAACTCGTTGCTCCTCGAGGGACGGCTTCTAACTCTCGTGATTTCAGTCCCAAGTCTGACTTCTATAGGTCCGACACCCAAGTTCACCGCTAGGTTCCTCCTTGGAATGTCTCAGTCATGCAAATAACCTAAGTTCACCGCTAGGTTCCTCCTTAGATCATCCGCATCTCACAAACCAGTGGCTGCCGGGCTTTACGAGTGAAACACCCTAGAAATCCTAAGTTCACCGCTAGGTTCCTCCTTAGAACGTCTACGTCACGCAAATAAACGGTTGCCGAAATTTATGAGTGATTAACACACTAGAAATCAGATCTAAAACAATTACGAAATCAACAATGATTTTACATCAAATCAACATCATTTACAAACCTCGGGCAGAGCCCTAGTCCCTAGAAACAAACTACTACTCCAGTCTTGCCATGGAGATGACAAGCTGGGTTGACAACATAGTGAAAATCAGAAAAGAGAAGAGAAGAGGAGAAGAGAGATCTAAGCCTAGAGTCCTAGTTGTTATGGATGTGATCCCCAATCCAATCTCTCCAATGTGTGATATATCTCTCCAATCTGATGCCTTGGTCCATATTTATAGAAATGGGGAAGTTAGAGTCCCAAACCAACTCAAAATCTGATCTATTTCGGTTTCTTCAGGTCCAAGTAATGCGCGTCACGGCCGTGACGGTCTCTGCTTCTGGTTGCAATGCAGAATCCGGTCTCTCGCGGGGCGAGAATTATGCTCGCGACGCGAGCCCTCTGTTATGGCGGTGAAGAATTTCACGGCTGGGCCGTGATGTGCTCTGACTTGTGGTGGTTTTGGGTCACGGCCGTGATGGCTATCACGGCCAGGCCGTGACAGACTCTGACTTCAGCCTTTCTTCTTTTTCAGTTTTGCTCGATCATGGCCGTGATGGGCATCACGGCTAGGCCGTGATGGGCTCTGTTTTCCTCATTTTCTTCAATTTTAAAGCTCCATCTTCATCCAAACTTCATCATTTTTGATCTTGAGCAATTTACCCTTGATATCTGCAAAACAACACACGAAAACCGCCTTACCCGTTCCAAAGGAAAATTAACCTAAAATCTAATAAAAATATGCCTAAACTACATGAAAATGCATGCAAAATGATGGACAAAGATGAGGTGGAATCACACTCATCAAATCACCCCAAGCTTAAAACTTTGCTTGTCCTCAAGCAATTACTCAGGCCATAAGATAAATCAATCAAAGCGTGGATAGTTAACCAAGAACCCTAGAAGCTAATCCAAGTAATAGGCATTTTTAATAAGCACTCAAGAGATAATCAATTTCTAGTCCAATTAGAAGCTTAGGTTCTTCAAGTTCATATCCTCACTGATTTGGGCACTCATCACACCTCACCCAAGTGTTTTAGGGTTTATTGACAATTCACTCCATTTCCTCAAGGAAAGTATTTTACCATAGGCTTGACTATTAACCAACTCTCCACTTTATTAATGAAAACACTTAAGAATCAAGAGGTCTTTTCCTTTGGTTGTAATGTGGCCATGGGATTTATTGTTAGGTGGGAAAATCAAAGAAAGGGAATTTCACGAAGGCTAGACAGATTATCAAACATTACAAAGTATGACACCTTCTAAAATACCTTTTGGGGGCTTTGATTTACTTTTTCCACCTTTCTTCTTTCTATTATTATTTTTTTTTCTTTTTCTTTTTCTTTTCATTTCTCACTTTCTTTGTCATCCCCTTCTCCATTTTTTTTCTGTTTATTTCATTTTTATTTGTTTGGAGAAGGGGAGCTTTTTAGCTCAAGAGAAATATTTTCATCCCATTCTTTTTCCAACTACCATTTTGCCCTTTTTGTAATACTTTAAAAGGTGCCATACCAAGCATTATTTATCAAAGCAATTCAAGGTACCAAGAAAAGTATTTTTTTTCTTTAGGCTCAAAATTGGGCAACTAAGAGGTAGCATTTATCATTCAAAGCTCGGGAGGCCGGAAGAATACCCAGTGCCTCAATCATTTCCAAAAATGTTTTCAGAAATTTTTAAGTTTTGAAATGGTTTCAAGTCAAGTTCTAGAAAATACAGTCCACGAGGAATTAAATCACTCTATCACAAGAAATGGGGTAGATTTAGTGAATACCCCTTTTGGCTCAAAATCTTACATTTAGTAGTTCATAAATCAGTGAGGTACACAAGTCTAAGGAACCACATGCTAATTATCAACTATCAAATGACTATCTCAAGAAATTTCATTTTTAGCCATATAACAAGAATAATGAAAAATTGGGTTCAAAATTCACTATCTCAATTCATTTGGCACCAAGTTCTTACATTTGGATGCATGTTCTAAGTGAGGGGCAATCTATAGAATGTGATCATACCAATCTATGCCTATGTGAATGAAATATGAATGCAACAATGCAAATGCAAAAATAAATACCCCTACCCCAAGCTTGATTACGTACATTGTCCCCAATGTAAATAATCAAGTCGGAGAGAGGAGAAAAATGGAACAACATACCGAGTCGGTAGCGGGTGTTGGCTTCACATTCCAGTCAAAACTTGGGTGGAAATTTTTATCACGGCCGTGAGGCTCATCACGGCTAGGCCGTGATCAATTCTGTCCTCAGGAGTTGCCCTGTCACGGCCGTGATCTACATCACGGCTAGGCCGTGATGCTCTCTGGCTTTGGCATCCTACTCATCACGCCCGTGATGGTTGTCACGGCTAGGCCGCGATCCTTTCTGGTGCTCTTGTTTAGTTCATCACGGCCGTGACCACTGTCACGGCCAGGGCGTGATGGCCTCTGACTTTATCTTTTTTTTATGCTCTTCTTCTCTTTCTCAACCTGAAAACACTAGACAAACCTATTAATGATATTTTTTTGCCTCTTGATCTTCTCAAATTATTCAAGAGGTTACATCAAAAACAAAATGAAATAGGGAAAGAAAACTTGGGTTGCCTCCCAAGAAGCGCTTATTTATGGTCTTAAGCTTGACCATACTTCCTCAAGTCAACCGGGGTCGGCTGGGCGTAGAAGTGCAGGCACACTTCTCTTCCAAGGAACTCCTTCAAAAAACCGTTTCTGCTCATACGGCCAATAATGCTTCCGCTTCGCTCTTTTCTCTCGGAGCTTCCTAGCCTTCCTTCCTCCCGGCGGAAGTTTTGTTTCCGCATGGACAGCAACTCCAACTTCACCACTGCTGGGTGCATCATTAGCCTTGCACATCTTTGGGGTTGCTTCCATGCTAAGTTCTTTCTCTACCGCTGGAGACGTTACATCAATTCTGCACACATGGCTCTCAAAAGGAGGGTTGTTATAAGAGTTAGTCAACTGAAAATTTACCCTACCCTCCTCTACATTTAGAGAGAGTTTGCCATTCCTTACGTCTATTAATGCTCCAGCGGTTGCCAAGAATGGCCTTCCTAAAATGATGGGGAATTTAGAATTCCCTTTCATGTCCAATACCAGGAAGTCGGTAGGGATGAGAATTTTCCCTACCTTTACAGGAACATTCTCTAGTATGCCTAGAGGAGTCCTAGTTGAGCCATCCGCAATTTGTAAGGGGAATTTGAATGGTCTCAACTCTTTGCTTCCCAACCTTTCCATGATAGTGAGGGACATCAAGCTCGCACTAGCCCCTAAGTCACATAAGGCTGGGTCTATTTCCACATTTTCAATCGAGCAAGCGATGGAGAAACTACCTGGGTCTTTCAGTTTGGTAGGCATTTTAGTCTCCACATCTACTTGCTTTTTCCTGACCAACCTTTGTGGGAAAGGTATCGGGGGTTGGTACGGTGGTGGAGGGACGTATTTCGGTTCAAGCTCTTCCTTTTCGCTCGTGTCCTCCTCCGGTTCCACCTCCATTTCAGCTACCCCCACCCCAAGCTTATCATCCCTCAAGTGTATGACATTGCAATGCTCATTGGGATTTGCTTCGGGTTGCCCCGGGAATGTACCCTTAGGTCTCGAGTATGTGATGGCTTGTTGGGCAATCTGGGTTTCTAGCATCTTGTTATGAGTTGCTAAGTTGTCTACCTTAGATGCTAGATCCTTTATTGCCTCACTCACTGCCTTTCCTTGTTGTCTAAACTCCTCATTCTGTTTTGTCTGAGTTTCGACAAAACTTTCAAATAAAGTCTCGAGTTTAGATCTTTGTACCTGAGGATACCCCGGTGCTGTTCTCTTATTACCTTGACCCTCTTGGAACTCATGGTTGAGCGTGTTGCTGTAGTTGCCGTAGGAGAGGTAAGGGTTGTTTCTTCTTTGGTTGTAGGGATTTGGGGGAGCATAGTTGGGCAGCTTCGGGTTCGTATCGTAGAAGTTGTTACAAGAGTTCACTTGCTCACCCGAAGCGCCGGATCCATGTGGGCATGCCATCATGTCATGTCCCTGCATTCCACAAATCTCACAAATAGTGTTAGTAGCACCTATTGCACTCACATTAGCTTTTTCAAGCTTATCCAATCGTTTATTTAGTGAGTCAAATTTAGAAATAATCAGATCAATGCTACTTACTTCAAACTTACCCCCCGAAATCTTGTTCGGGTTATTACCTCTTTCGGAACCCCATTGGTGGTAGTTGGTGGCGACATTCTCTATGATGTTGAATGCCTCAGTGAGAGGCCTATTCATAAACGCTCCACCGGCTGCAGAATCTAGTGACACCTTCGAAGAGTAGTCCAATCCGTTATAGAAGGTGTGCACTATTAACCACCTCTCGAGTCCGTGATGTGGGCAAGACTCCAGCAGTCCCTTGTATCGATCCCAAGCTTCCGATAATGATTCTCCGTCTTTCTGGAAGAAGCCGGTGATCTGGGTCCTTATGTAGGCCGTCTTGGATGGAGGGAAGAATTTCTCCAAGAACGCCTGCTCCAGTTGGTCCCAAGTAGTCAAAGTGTTAGCGGGGATTTGCTTAAGCCAGGCCTTCGCCTTTCCAGTGAGAGATGAGGGGAACAATCTCAAACGCACAACATCGACTGAGGCTCCATTAATCCTGATTGCGTCGGTGAACTCTAAGAATGTTTCTATGTGATCGGTCGGGTCCTCCGAAGGCAATCCTCCGAATTGATGTTGCCTAATCATGTTGATTAGCATAGGTGGTATGGTATAGTTTTCCGCCTCAATCTCTGGCCTTGCAATCCCAGTTCGCAAGCCTCTCGCATTTGGGGCTGCGTAATCCTTCAAAGGCTTTGTATCCGGTTGATTCGCCATGAGTGGAATGGGAATCGACCTTTCTTCCTCTCTTAGTAGTCTTCTACGTCTGTGGAAGGTCCTCTCGATCTCCGGATCAATCTCACTAAGGCTCCCAAGACTTAGAGATCTTTGCATATAACACACAGAGAGATGGATACAATAGAAGGAAAAGAATGTTTTTGATTTTTTTTTTTTATTTCAGAAATAAAAATCAAACAAAAAGAAAAGGTCCAGAAAAATCAATTTAAAAACTAATTGAAATTCGAAAGGCACAGTCCCCGGCAACGGCGCCAAAAACTTGATGTCGCGCACGGACGCGCGCTCGTGCGAATCCGGCAAGTGTACCGGACTGCCGTCAAGTAATAAAAGATATCGAACCCACAGAGACTGTGTTCTCGAATCGCAATCGGCTTTCGAATCGATTAGTTCTGGACAGTTTTAAAGAGGGTTTTGAAATTGGTTTGAATTTGAAATTAAAAGATAGACGAGCAGAAAACAAATGTTTTTGGGGTTTTCGATTTGAACGGATTCCTAGGGATTTGGGTTACCTTTGAGGTTGTTTATGTTGCTAATCTGATTTACCTTTGTTGATTACCGAAATTGCCTTGAAGGCGAGTTTATCCTCTGATAGCTTAAGCTCCCTCTCGGGTTACAAAAGCCGTGCCCAATTGACCCGACCCCTACTCTCGTGGTAGTCGATCCCAGATTGGACCCTTTGCGTTCCGTGACAACTCGTTGCTCCTCGAGGGACGGCTTCTAACTCTCGTGATTTCAGTCCCAAGTCTGACTTCTATAGGTCCGACACCCAAGTTCACCGCTAGGTTCCTCCTTGGAATGTCTCAGTCATGCAAATAACCTAAGTTCACCGCTAGGTTCCTCCTTAGATCATCCGCATCTCACAAACCAGTGGCTGCCGGGCTTTACGAGTGAAACACCCTAGAAATCCTAAGTTCACCGCTAGGTTCCTCCTTAGAACGTCTACGTCACGCAAATAAACGGCTGCCGAAATTTATGAGTGATTAACACACTAGAAATCAGATCTAAAACAATTACGAAATCAACAATGATTTTACATCAAATCAACATCATTTACAAACCTCGGGCAGAGCCCTAGTCCCTAGAAACAAACTACTACTCCAGTCTTGCCATGGAGATGACAAGCTGGGTTGACAACATAGTGAAAATCAGAAAAGAGAAGAGAAGAGGAGAAGAGAGATCTAAGCCTAGAGTCCTAGTTGTTATGGATGTGATCCCCAATCCAATCTCTCCAATGTGTGATATATCTCTCCAATCTGATGCCTTGGTCCATATTTATAGAAATGGGGAAGTTAGAGTCCCAAACCAACTCAAAATCTGATCTATTTCGGTTTCTTCAGGTCCAAGTAATGCGCGTCACGGTCGTGATGGCCATCACGGCCAGGCCATGACGGTCTCTGCTTCTGGTTGCAATGCAGAATCTGGTCTCTCGCGGGGCGAGAATTATGCTCGCGACGCGAGCCCTCTGTTATGGCCGTGAAGAATTTCACGGCTGGGCCGTGATGTGCTCTGACTTGTGGTGGTTTTGGGTCACGGCCGTGATGGCTATCACGGCCAGGCCGTGACAGACTCTGACTTCAGCCTTTCTTCTTTTTCAGTTTTGCTCGATCATGGCCGTGATGGGCATCACGGCCAGGCCATGATGGGCTCTGTTTTCCTCATTTTCTTCAGTTTTAAAGCTCCATCTTCATCCAAACTTCATCATGGTTGATCTTGAGCAATTTACCCTTGATATCTGCAAAACAACACACGAAAACCGCCTTACCCGTTCCAAAGGAAAATTAACCTAAAATCTAATAAAAATATGCCTAAACTACATGAAAATGCATGCAAAATGATGGACAAAGATGAGGTGGAATCACACTCATCACTTTTACACTTAACCGTGTTCCATCCAAAGCGGTAGAAAAGACACCATATGAGATATGGACTGGTAGACGACCCAGCATGTCTTTTATGAAGATTTGGGGTTGTGAAGCATACGTAAAATGTCATGTTTCTAATAAGCTTGATACCAAATCTGATAAATGCTTCTTTGTGGGGTATCCCAAAGAAACCAAGGAGTACTATTTCTATAATCCTTCCGAAGGCAAGGTGTTTGTGGCACGGACTAGTGTATTCCTAGAAAATGAGTTTATCTCCATAGGAACCAGTGGGAGGAAGATATAACTTGAAGAAATTCGAGAATCACAGAGTAGTGACCTACCATTGGTGGAACATGAACAACCTTCACAAAATGCTGTGGAGGAACAACCTGCTCCAGTAGCACAAGACCAGCGTAGGTCTAACAGGATACGTCACCAGCCTGAGAGATATGGATTTCTCATGACTCCACATGGTGATGTATTGCTCATGGATCAAGATGAGCCTGTGACTTACCAGGAGGCCATCACTGGCCTAGAATCTGAGAAGTGGCTTGAGGCCATGAAATCTGAGATGGATTCCATGTACACCAACCAGGTATGGACCTTGGTAGAGCCACCTGAAGGGGTGAAACCCATAGGGTGCAAGTGGGTTTTCAAAAAGAAAACTGACATGGATGGTAAGGTACACACCTTTAAGGCGCGATTGGTCGCTAAGGGTTTCAAGCAAATTCATGGTGTCGACTATGATGAGACCTTTTCGCCTGTTGCGATGCTTAAATCTGTCCGGATCTTACTTGCTATCACTGCATACCATGATTATGAGATATGGCAGATGGATGTCAAAACTGCTTTCCTTAATGGAAAGCTTCTTGAGGATATGTATATGACACAACCTGAAGGCTTTGGCATTTCAGAGGATGCCGGAAAGGTATGTAAATTGCAGCGATCAATCTATGGATTGAAGCAAGCTTCCATAAGTTGGAACCTTCGTTTTGATGATGCTGTAAGACAGTACGGATTCATCAAAAATGAAGATGAACCTTGTGTCTACAAGAAGGTTAGTGGGAGCATTGTTGTTTTTCTGGTGCTATATGTAGATGACATATTACTCATTGGAAATGACATCCCTACACTACAAAATGTAAAGACATGGTTAGGGAATTGCTTCTCTATGAAAGATTTGGGTGAAGCTACCTATGTATTAGGAATCAGGATCTATAGGGATAGATCGCTAAAATTGCTTGGCCTAAGTCAGAGTACATACATAGACAAAGTGTTGAGACGCTTTAACATGCATGAATCCAAGAAAGGACTCTTGCCTATGTCACATGGTATATGCCTATCAAAGGCTCAATCCCCTTCCACTCAAGAAGAAAGGGATCGCATGAGTAAGATTCCATATGCATCCGCAATTGGATCTATCATGTATGCCATGTTATGTACCCGACCAGATGTATCGTATGCTTTAAGCATAACGAGCAGGTACTCGATCCGATCCCGTGAAAGTCATCAGCCGCTGTCAAGAACATCCTTAAGTACTTGAGAAGAACTAAGGATTCGTTCTTGGTATATGGAGGCGAGGAAGAGCTTGCTGTAAAAGGTTACACCGATTCTAGCTTCCAAACCGATAAGGATGATTCCATATCGCAATCTGGTTATGTGTTCTGCCTGAATGGTGGGCCGGTGAGCTGGAAGAGTTCAAAGCAAGAGACAGTCGCCGATTCTACTACAGAGGCTGAGTATATTGCCGCCTCCAATGCAGCAAAGGAGGATGTTTGGATCAGGAAGTTCATTGCTGAGCTTGGTACAGTTCCTAGTTATAGACCCCATTGATCTCTATTGTGATAACAATGGGGCCATTGCACAAGCTAAGGAACCTAGATCTCATCAGCGATCCAAACATATACTTAGGCGCTTCCATCTCATTCGAGAGATTATCGATAGAGGAGATGTGAAAATATGCAGAGTACCAACACTTGATAACGTTGCTGACCCACTTACGAAACCTCTTGCTCAACAGAAGCACGAAGGTCACACTAGATCGATGGGCATTAGATTTATGCCTGATTGGCTCTAGTGCTAGTGGGAGATTGTTGGTGTAAGCCCTAGAGGCCAATGTATTTCTTAGACTTACATTTGTATCTTGCCATTATATATATATATATATATATATATATATATATATATATATATATATATATGATATGAGGCATTCCAGTTTATTGTGTTACTTGTTTAAACATAATAAAGTCCTTAGAATAGAAATTTCAGTTTAATAGAATATCAAGTACATGACTTGATCGTGAGACACTATTGAACAATGAAATCCTATTCTTAAATATCCGTTGTCAAGTATTTTATTAATAAGGACAATAATAATACATTGACTATTATGTGTGCAGACTGATGACCATATCTCACGGGTCATGGATATGAGATATCGAGTCGCCACATAGGTACACATTATAGTAATGATGTACTGGATTGACCCACCATGAGAACTCTACATGGAGCGTTATGTGAGTGTCATAAGTAGTTCTCATAGTGAAATGGTGTATGCAATCCTTCGACCTGAAATCGCTACGATCCCTACATGAGGAGTCGTGTGCTTTAATATCGTCAAACGTCATCTGTAATAGGATGATTATAAAGACGGTCATTGGGCATACCACGAGCCATGCAGAGGGATGTGAGTGACCTAGATGGAATTTGTCCCTCCTACATAACAGAAGTAATATCTGTGGGCCCCCTGATAGAGTGAGACTGTAAAATGCATGGCCGTGCTGAAATGAGTCAATATGAGATATTGACCTCATTTGTTGTTAAGTCTACTCGGGTATCAGGGAACATGATATTGAACCATACAAGGGTGACACATTCTATGTCTTGTGTTCAATATAGATATATGGACAAAGGGATAATAATGCACATGAATATTTGTCACAGAAAGGTTTCGTCAAATCACTGACTTTCTCACTACTTAGGTGGCAGTGATGTATTGCTAGATACCGCTCACTATTTGTAATATTAAATGGGATTTAATATTACTACTAACGTTTTGGGAACCTATAGGGTCACACACATAAGAGCGGATCAACAGAAGCATTAAAAGGAGAGTTGGACTCTTCTATTGGGCCTAGCGCATAGTACATGGGGCTTAGGTCAAACGCTGCTCACTAACTCACTTAAGGAGGTGCTACTATAAGTAGACCACTTATGCTATTGTGCCTACACGGTTTTTACCCTAGCCGCACATAGAGAGTGACAGTGAGCAGCATGTCTCGATTTTCGAAGCTAGCACTGTGAGGCAGAGATGCTTCGTGTTTGTGACGTTGGACGTTCATGGGATCTGCTCGTGTGGATACCTTAGAGACATCGTTCGTGCGGTGTTCGTGATAGACTATTTCAATCAATTCTCATCGCTTCAAGAGGTAAATCTTCTAACCATGAATCATGACCATTCGCAAGGATCCTTCGATGAGAATTTTTTTTTCCGCTGCGTTATTTGTTTTATACGCAAATTCCCAACATTAATTTTATTAGTCTTGATTAAACCTCTATGTCTTACAATTTAAGGGAATTAATCCTTTAATTCGGTTTCGTTTAATTATTCCTAAGCACTCATGGATCAATCCTTAGGGTCTTTAACTAAACTTTTTGGCATAAATCCTTGCCCCTCATTACTATCATTCAGTTTTATGAACAAAGGGAAAAACCTCCCTTAACATCATTATTAACAGTTTTACAGTTTTATCACACGAACAACCAACAACCAGTTTCATGATAAAACATTCAGTCATGGCATCAATTATTCAACATGTTATGACAACAATATCAACATTAGATATACCAAAATAAAAATGTTGGACATTCATGTCATAAACAAATAGACATACATATTTTATATTATCATCCAATAATCATTTAGGCATTTTAACAAACATAAAGGTCATAAAAGCCCTTTGTCTTACACTACCCCCAAGCCTACATACTTATACTATTCTTTCTCCCCATACTTGGTATAAAGATTTCCCTTTTTAACCAACGAAAGCTCTAACCGGTTCCCTCGATTGGTTTGATGAATCGTCCCAAGCCTTGGCCAACACAAAAAGGTTAACCAATTAGTTACCAATTCAAAGGAAAGGAAAAGGAAACATAAGAGGGGAAGACCATTACCTTTGTTAATTGGCACTAATGCGTGATTGACTCTACTAAATAAAGCAAGAACACAAAAACCTGATTGGGTTCAAAGGGGAAGAGAGGGAGAGGCCACCGTCTCACTTAGGGTTGCCTAAAGTGTCAATTTAGAGGGTTTAAATCGTAACCCTCGCTGTTTGCTCTTCATATAGATTCTGACCTGAGCACAGTCGTGCTTAACTTATGAAAGGGGTCGTGTTTAAGTTAGAACGTCAGACAAAAAGACCGTCAATGAACGTGTTGAGCACAATTGTGCTCCCCACTCAGCATGGTCGTGCTTGTGGCCCAGACAGCCACAAGACAAGCGCCTTGAGCACGGGCATGCTGATATATGAGCACGGTCGTGCTCATGCATCAGAAAGGGATTTTTAGCTTAAAATACCACTTAGCCCTTTCTAAACATTCCTAGGTAAACAAGGAATACACACAAGCACTTATACGAAAAATGGGGTGTTTCAATTCCATCCCCTTATAAAAATTTCATCCTTGAAATTTCTATTCACCTCGAACGAAGAGATGTGGGTACACCTCTATCATCTTGCTCTCAAGCTAGCATGTTGCACTTTCCTCAGTTGCCCCACTCCAAAAGACTTTAACCAAGGGAATCTCCTTGCCTCTCAGCTGCTTCACCCTCCGATCCTTAACTTGAAGGGGTAGTACCACAAAAGTCAAATTCTCTTTTAACTGAATCGTGTCGGGTACTATCACATGGTTCAAATCATGAAGGTATTTTCTAAGTTGTGACACATGGAACACATTATGAAGTTTGGACAAGAACGGTGGAAAGTCTATTTGGTAAGCAACTTCACCGACTCTTTTAAGAATTTGGTAAGGGCCGATGAATTTGGGAGTATGTTTCTTCGCTTTCATCACTCTGATGACCCCAGTTGTTGGTGTAACTCTAAAGAATACGTGATCACCTTCCTGGAATTCGAGCGCCTTCCTCTTTTTGTCATGGTAGCTTTTCTGCCTACTCCGTGCCACTCTCTGTTGTTTTGGCTTCAACGACTCAAGAGGGGGGGGGGGGGGGTGAACTGAGTTTTCAATAAAATCTTTCCCTCTTAAAAATTTTTTCACAAAGCTTTATAAATCTTTTCAAATCAGAGTTGTGGATTTGTGTTCTCAGGATCTTTATAAAATCGATGAACGGTTTTTACAAAATCTTGAATAGAAGGTGATGAGGATAAGAAAGATTAATTCAGAATAGATTCATGTTTAATAACTCAGTAATAACAAGATACAGTTTATACAGATCAAGAACAGAAATTATACTTGAAATTTAAACATCAAAGTTGCAGGTTCTTGAATCATAAACAGAAAGTAAAGGAGTTTGAGTTTAGAGATACTACACAACCAGATTTATCCTGGTTCAGTCACCACCACTGTGACCTATATCCAGTCCCCACTCCACCTGTGGGATTTCACACACTAACACACAAGCTTTACCAGGTAGCTTGAAAAAACCTTTACACCACAGAGCACTCCTTCACCTCGAGATACCACACTCTTGTGAAGAGCCTCAATGTTCAACCTTAGGGATACCTCACCCTAATAACTCAGAGAGACTCCCTCTCTCTTTACAATCGAAAAGTAAAACAAAAGTTGATTCCTAACTCTCAATATTCAGATAAAACAAATTGAAGCACTTATGAGTATTGAAACACTCTTTTCACAGTAAGCTCAATGAAGATGATGAATGATATGTGTATCATTATATTGTTATGATATTATTCTTTTTAAAGTGTTCATTTGATCCCTCTTTATATAGAAAACAAGTTATATCGTTGGGATCAATCAAAACAGATTTGGATCTAATTTAACAGAATCTGTTTTCTTGATTCTCGTTCTTGAGATAAGATTCTGATTGTTCTTGTAGAATTCGCGTCCATAAAATTACGAGTCCATTTGGAAGAATAGCCGCGTCTATCTTAAAAAAAATAACCGCGTCCATCTTAAAAAAATAAAATAGCCGCGTCCATCTTGAAAAATAAAATAGCCGCGTCCATCTTAAAAAATAAAATAGTCGCGTCCATTTGCCATGCCAGCAGACGGGAGTACTAACATAAAGTAATTGGACGTCCTCCAACTAGTAGACGAGCACTTGTATTACTTTAGTAGACGAGAGCTTCTACCACTTTAGTAGACGTGCGCTTGTGTCACTTTAGTAGACGTGTCCTTGTGTCACTTTAGTAGACGTGAGCTTCTGCCACTTTCTTGGATGCCAGCTTTTACCACTGTTGGACGAGCGCTTCTATTATTCCCAGTGTTGGATGAGCACTTATATTATTCCAGTGTTGGACGAGCGCTTATATTATTATTTCCAAAAATCATTTTCATTAACAAAAAACTTATTCCTTTTAATGCAGGTTATGAAAAATGATTTTCTTCATGCATCTTTCGTAATTGAGCTATTTGTGAATAAGAGATTTCATCTATTGCAAATCATCTAAGACTTAACACTAATTTCTTCGTTTAATCTCTTGTCTTGATGATTCCTTGATCTTCGTCCTTGCTCTTTGATTCCTCCAAGTTCTTCCTTGAATATTCTCCTTTAATTGCTCACTAAACTTGTTGAATATTGCTTGATACCTGTCTTTACAATTTGACACTAAACACTTGCATACACATTAAGTTGTATTTGTCATATATCAAAATCTCTCAGTCATTGAGTCTAACACTCTCATCTTTTCCTGAACCATCCTCACCTTTTCCGTGGTTTCTTGCACCATCTCAGGTCCTAGTACCACATTGTCACCAGGTTCATTAAAACACAAGGGTGTCCTACATCTCTCCCCATAAATAGATTTATAAGGTGCCATCCCAAAACTGGAATGGAAGCTATTGTTGTAGATGAACTCTATCAGGGGCAAAAACTTGTCCCAACTACCAGACTGTTATAGCACACACGCTCTCAACAAGTCCTCTAAGGACTGGATGGTTCTCTCAAACTAACCATCAGTCTGTGGAAGGTGAACTTAGCCTAAGCTTGGTACCTAACGCCTCATGCAAACTATTCCAGAACCTAGAGGTAAATCTCGGGTCTCTATCTGATACTATGCTAGAGGGTACACCATATAGCCTAACTATCTCTTTGATGTACAACCTGGTCAACTTTTCTAAAGGGTATTCCATGTTAATAGGGATGAAACGGGCAGACTTAGTCAATCTATCCACGACAACCCATATCACTTCATAACCAGCTGGAGTCCTAGGGAGTCCAGACACAAAATCCATGGAGATACTATCTCATTTCCATTCTGGGATACTCAAAGGTTGCAACTTTCCTGACGGCTTTTGGTGTTCTATCCTAGCTTTTTGGCACACTAAGAAAGCATACACGAACTCAACTACATCCTCTTTCATATTAGGCCACCAAAACATTCGCTTAAGGTCCTGATACATCTTAGTGGCACCTGGGTGCACACTCAAATCACTCCTATGTCCTTCCTCAAGTATCAACTTCCTAAGCTCAGGAACATCTGGTATACAAACTCTACTTTGAACCTCAAAACCCTATCACTTCCTTCCTTAAAACTAAGGTCTCTACCTTGAGCAACCAACTCCCTCTGGTCTAAGAGATAATTATCTATCTTTTGGCCTTCTCTAACTTGATCCATCAAACTGTTGGTAACCTTCAAGGTTCCAAGCCTAATACTCTTAGGGGTAACTTCCCAAGCTAAACTCAGATCTCTAAACTCCTCGATCAAATCCATCTCCATAACCACCAAAATGGATAAGTGCAAGGTTTTCCTACTCAAAGCATCTGCCAATACATTGGCTTTTTCTGGGTGGTAGATTAGATCAAACTCATAATCCTTAAAGAAATCCATCCATCTATGTTGCCTCATATTTAGCTCTTTCTGATGAAACAAATAATTCAAACTCTTATGATCGCTAAAACCCTCAAACTTAGATCCATAATGGTAATGCCTCCAAGTCTTTAAGACAAACACCACAACTCCTAACTTTAGGTCATGGGTAGGGTAGTTCTTCTAATAGGTTCTCAACTGCCTAGAAGCATAAGTGATGGGTGTGATTTCACCTCATTCTCCATGTACATTTCTGCATGCATTTGCATATAGTTAGGCCATTTTAGTGTTTATTTTGTTTAGTTTTTCCTTTGGAACGGATAAGGTGGTATTGTGTGTTGTTTTGCAGATATTCATGATTAAATGCCCAAGAATTAGCAAGTATGAAGCTTGGATGACTTAGAGCTTTAAAAGATAAGAAATTGAGCCAAGCAGAGAGTATCACGGCCTAGCCGTGATGACCCTCACGGCCGTGAGGGAGCAGTAGCTGAAGAAAGAATTGAGCCAAAAGTCAGAAGCTGTCACGGCCTAGCCGTGATGGCTATCACAGCCGTGACGTGTCAGCTGTGCCAGATCTCCAAAAGTCAGAAACGATCACGGCCTAGCCGTGATGGCTATCACGGCCGTGACCTGTTAGTTGGAAAAGTCAGAAACGATCACGGCCTAGCCGTGATGGCTATCACGGCCGTGATGAATCAGTAAATGAAGAGGCGCCCAAGTCAGAAACCATCACGGCCTGGCCGTGATGGCTGTCACGGCCGTGACGGGCCGCGATTTATAAAAGGGTCTCTGAGTAGAACAAAAAGGGATCCAGAAAAACCTAAAAATAAGACCTTTGCTGCTGTGGCTGCTGTGCAACATTCTATGGAGCTCTCTCCTTTGTTCATCTCTGTAACTCTTTCTTTTGTTTTATCTTCAATTATGTGTAGCTAAACTCCCCCTTGTTGGGGTTAGATTATTGCTTATCTGAACTTGGTTGTGAAATGACTTGATTATAATACAGTTTCCTTCTTCTTTATGAGTGTATGATTCCATGCTTAATGCTTTCCTAGGCTTGATCATCTTAGGAATGATTAGTTGCTTTAATAGACAATTGAAAGGTTGATGTTAAAGCATGCTCATGAATCATATGCCAAGTAGTCCAAGAATCTAGACATAGGTGTTGGCTGCTTGCAATTTTATGAATCTTTATTCTTAATGCAATTTCTATGATTAATCCACCTAAGACATTAGGGTTTAATTTGGGATTTTAGGCTCATTCCACCTAAGACATTAGAGTTTGAGTATATTAGAAAAGATTCGATTGTCATAATTGAAGTAGGAACTGTGTTAGTTATCATTTCATAACAATCAAGGGAGGATTAGCTTAGTCTAACCCTAACAATTCTATCTAATTGTTATTCACATTTCTGTCTGCATTCTAACTGTTTGATAAAATTCCAAAAAGAACAAAAACATTTTATTCTTGTTTGCTTGTTAGATGATAGAGCTACCTTCACTCCAAAATTTGATCGCCTAGATAGTAGTCTAATTTGCGAAGTGGTAATTGTCCACGATCCCTGAGAACGATATCCGGTCTTACCGTTTTATTACTTGCAACGAACCGGTACACTTGCCGAGTCCGTGTCAAGTTTTTGGCGCCGTTGCCGGGGATCGGTGTGCCAATATCACGAGTACCAAAGGGGACTCCTAATTTAGGCATTTTTACTGTTTTCCTACTGTGTTTTTTTTCTTTCTTATTTTCTGTTTCTCTGCTGTAAATTTCTGTTGTGTGCTGTTTTTCTGCTTTGCTGTTTGTTCTGCGCTACTCTGTTTGTTCATTGTATGCGAGGTACAATCGACCCAGGTGAACTCCAATTCGAACATGAGATCGAGAGACTTTGTAGAAGGAATAGGAAGAAAGCCAAGGCAAGACAGAACAGAGAAGGAACATCCTCTGCAGTGCAAGAACTGTTAGTTGAATTACCAGCTGTCACCATGGCTGAAGATAATGCACCAAGAAGGACAATGGGGGACTACACTTCCCCTAGAGTTGATAGATGTGGAACTCCGATTGTGAGACCAGCAGTGGCTTGCAATAATTTCGAAATCAAGGCATCACTTCTCCACCTTGTGCAGCAAAACCAGTTTGGAGGTTTGGAGAGTGAAGACCCTCATGCTCACATTGGTACTTTTATTGAGCTGTGTGACACCATCAAGCTAAATGGAGCTTCTGATGAGGCCATTCGGTTAAGGCTTTTCCCTTTCTCTTTGAGGGATAGAGCTAAGTCATGGCTTCAATCTCATCCTCATGGAAGCATCATCACTTGGAATGATTTGGTGAGCAAGTTTCTGTCTCGATTCTTTCCTCCGTCAAGAATGATTAAACTGAGATCAGAGATCAATGCCTTTGCACAGAGGGATGGTGAGTCACTCTATGAAGCCTGGGAGAGATTCAAGTCCTTACTCACAGCTTGTCCAAATCATGAACTAGAGACATGGCAGCAGGTTGCAACATTTGTTAATGGGCTCAACAGGAATTCAAGAAGTATGATTGAAGCGGCTGCAGGAGGGACATTGAGTCAGAAGATGCCCGAAGAAGCAAAGGACTTGATTGAGAACATGGCTAACAATGACTATCAAATGCCTAGTTCTCGATCAATGTTCAAGAGGGGTGTTCTAGAGCTGGATGAAATTGGCGCTCTCAAGGCACAAATGGCTATTCTTACCAAGCAATTGGGGTCGGTTCAACTGCAGAATTCTCAACTACAAGCTGTCCAAGTTCAAGGTACCTCAGGGTGTGATTTCTGTGGAGGCAACCATGCAAATGGAAATTGTGAGATCAATGTGGTTGGAAGTTCTGGACAAGAAGAGGTAAATTATATGGGCAACCAAGGGCCTAGAAATGATCCTTACTCCAACACCTACAATCCGGGGTGGCGCAGCCATCCTAACTTTGGTTGGAGACTAGGGCAAAGTTCAAGTTCTCAAGCAAAGCCTCCTCAAGAGAGTTCAAGCAAATTGGAGAACATTCTAGGCCAGTTCATGCAAGCGACTCAAGAGACTATGAAGAATCAAAATGCCTCAATCAAGAACTTGGAGCATCAAATAGGCCAACTGGCAAGGCAGATGACAGAGAGACCTCAAGGACAATTGCCAGGAGATACAGAGAAAAATCTGAAGGAAGATTGTAAGGCAATTATCACAAGAAGTGGGAGAGTGTTAACCCCATAAGAAAAAGAAAGAGAAGAAGAGGCAAGAGGAGCTAGAGATGATAAGGTACAGTTTGAAGAGGTAAACAATGAAGAACCCGGAAATTCCCAAGATACTACCTCTATTCCTACTGGTGTAGAAGCTGAAAAACCACAGAGGGAGAAATTGGTTGATGAAGAATTTGCGAAGAAGAAGACTAAAAGACAGATTCTGGAAGAGGTTGATAATCCAAAAGAGCTGCCCCCATATTTCAGAATCCCGTACCCCCAACGGTTGAAGAAGGAGGCAAAAGATCAGCAGTTTTCTAAGTTTCTGGATGTATTCAAAAAGCTACAAATCAACATCCCGTTTGCTGAAGCTCTACAGCAGATGCCTTCCTACGCAAAATTCATGAAAGAGATTCTTACAAACAAAAGAAGGTGGAAGGAGGAGACAGTGATGCTTACTGAAGAGTGCAGTGATATACTTCAAAGGAAGCTGCCAGTAAAGATGAAGGACCCGGGCAGCTTCACTATCCCATGCACGATTGGTCATCTGAACATAGGGAGAGCATTGTGCGATTTAGGGGCAAGTATTAATCTGATGCCGCTCTCCATTTTCAAGAAGCTGGGGATTGGTGAGGTAAAACCAACAGGGATTTCTCTTCAACTGGCAGACCGCTCCATTACATATCCCTATGGTGTTGTGGAGGATTTGTTGGTGAAGGTAGATAAATTCATTTTTCCATCAGATTTTGTGGTGTTAGATATGGCTGAAGATGGTGATACTCCTCTGATTCTTGGGAGACCATTCCTAGCAACAGGTAGAGCCTTGATCGATGTCAATCAAGGGGAATTGGTGCTTCGGGTACAAGACGAAAAGGTCACCTTTAATGTGTTTGAGGCAATGAAACACCCAAGCGACAAGGACACATGCATGATAGTGGACCTCATTGATTCATTATCTGACAAGAGTTTGCACCAGAAGTTTGAAGATTCGTTAGAAGCAGCTCTAATGGTAGAGGATGTAGAAGAAGAAGTATGTGCAGAAGAAGTTGATCTCATGATTAAATCTCTGGAGGCTTGTCTGGTTGTGAATACTGATGAAGACAAAGTGGTGGAAGATGTGAGAATTGAAGACAAGGGTGACCCACCGGTGCTAGAGTTGAAAGAATTGCCATCCCATCTCCGTTATGCTTTCCTTGGGATGAACTCTTCATTCCCAGTTATCATCAATAGTGGGTTGAATTCCTTGGAAGAAGAGAAGCTGTTGAGGGTGCTTAGGGAGCACAAATCTGCAATCGGGTGGTCTATGTCCGATTTGAAAGGGATAAGCCCCTCCTTTTGCATGCACAAAATCCGTGTGGAGGAAAATTTCAAGCCGGTTAGACAACCCCAAAGAAGACTTAACCTGAATATGAAAGAAGTTGTGAGGAAGGAGATTGTGAAGTTGTTGGATGCGGGCATTATCTATCCCATCTCCGATAGTCCATGGGTGAGTCCGGTCCAAGTTGTGCCGAAGAAAGGGGGGATGACAGTGGTTGTAAATGAAAAGAATGAACTTATTCCCTCTAGGACCGTGTCTGGATGGAGGGTATGCATTGATTACAGAAGACTGAATGAGGCCACCAGAAAAGATCATTTCCCTTTGCCCTTCATTGATCAGATGTTAGAGCGGTTGGCGGGCCATGCTTTCTATTGTTTCCTTGATGGGTACTCCGGGTATAACCAGATTGTGGTTGACCCAGAGGACCAAGAGAAGATCGCTTTCACCTGTCCTTATGGAGTCTATGCATACAGGAGAATGCCATTCGGGTTGTGTAATGCACCCGCCACTTTTCAAAGGTGCATGCTATCCATATTTTCTGATATGAATGAAAAATTTATTGAGGTATTTATGGACGATTTTTCTGTGTTTGGTGATTCTTTTGATAACTGTTTGAATAATCTTGCCTGTGTTCTAAAAAGATGCCAAGAAACTAACCTTGTTTTAAATTGGGAAAAATGTCATTTCATGGTTAGGGAAGGTATAGTTCTTGGGCATAAAATTTCATCACGGGGGATGGAGGTTGATAGAGCCAAAATTGAAGTGATTGAAAAACTTCCTCCTCCCTTAAATGTGAAAGGTGTTAGAAGCTTCCTAGGGCATGCGGGTTTTTATAGAAGGTTTATAAAAGATTTTTCAAAGATTGTGAAACCCCTATGCAAGCTTTTGGTAGCTGATACTCCTTTTATATTTGATGATGATTGCATGCATGCCTTCCAAGTTTTGAAAGAAAAACTCACCACCGCACTGGTCATTGCACCTCCAGATTGGAGTTTACCATTTGAGCTAATGTGTGATGCAAGTGACTATGCGGTGGGAGCCATTTTGGGCCAAAGAAAAAATAAAGTGTTGCATGTCATTTACTATGCCAGTCGTGTGCTTAATGATGCCCAATTGAATTATACCACGACTGAAAAAGAATTGCTTGCTGTGGTATTTGCATTTGATAAATTTAGATCCTACTTGATTGGCTGTAAAACTACTGTCTACACTGATCATTCTGCTTTGAGATATCTTATGACTAAACAGGATGCCAAGCCAAGGCTTATTAGGTGGATACTACTACTCCAAGAGTTTGATTTGGAAATAAAGGACAAGAAAGGAGTGGAGAATGTGGTAGTCGACCATTTGTCTAGGCTTCCACAAGCAGATGTTCAAGCGAAGCAAAGTTGCCAATTCAAGAGGAATTCCCAGATGAACAGTTGTTTGTGGTGCAAGTGGCACCTTGGTTTGCGGATATTGCAAATTACAAGGCCGCCAATAAGATTCCGAAGGACTTCAATGCACAACAGAGGAAGAAGCTCATTCATGATGCCAAATTCTATATATGGGATGAGCCGTATCTTTTCAAAAGAGGTTCGGATGGAATTCTGAGAAGGTGCATTCCGGAAGAAGAGATTAATGGGGTGTTGACTCACTGTCATAACTCACCCTATGGAGGACACTTTGGTGGTGAAAGGACCGCCATGAAGATTTTGCAAAGCGGGCTATTTTGGCCCACTATTTTCAAGGACTCCAGAGCTTGGGTGATGAAATGTGATAAATGCCAGAGGACCGGCAATATTTCCAAGAGAAATGAGATGCCCTTAAAGGGTATATTAGAGGTGGAGCTCTTCGATGTGTGGGGGATCGACTTCATGGGTCCTTTCCCGTCATCTTACAACAACAAGTACATTCTGGTGGAAGTTGATTATGTGAGCAAGTGGGTGGAAGCCGTGCCAACTCTGAAAGATGATGCAAAAACTGTGATCAGTTTTGTGAGGAAGAATATTTTTACCCGGTTTGGGACCCCTAGGGCTATCATTAGTGATGGGGGTACTCACTTTTGCAATAATGAGTTCAATGCAGTGCTTGCCAAGTTTGGGGTGAACCACAAAGTTACCACACCATACCATCCCCAAACCAGTGGGCAAGTGGAATTGTCCAACCGGGAGTTGAAGAGAATTTTGGAAAAAACTGTGAACAATGCAAGGAAGGATTGGGCGAAGAAATTGGATGATGCACTTTGGGCCTATCGGACTGCTTATAAGACACCTATTGGTATGTCACCTTACCAATTAGTGTTCGGGAAATCATGTCACCTTCCGGTAGAGCTACAACACCGTGCTTTTTGGGCAGTGAAGGCCCTGAACTTTGATACAAGGCTGGCCATGGACAAGAGGATGCTTCAATTGAATGAGTTGGATGAGTTCCGACTCTTGGCTTATGAGAGTGCTAGGATATACAAGGAAAGAACAAAGTTCTGGCATGATAAGTACATTCTTCCCAAGAAATTTGAAGAAGGCCAGTCAGTTTTGCTGTTTAACTCAAGACTCAAGCTCTTTCCGGGGAAATTGAGATCAAGATGGTCAGGCCCATTCTATGTCAAGTTTGTCTCTCCATTTGGTTCAGTTAAATTGGAGGATCCATCATCCGGTGATACCTTCACTGTTAATGGACAAAGGCTAAAGCACTACCTTGGAGGCAACTTTGATCGTCAGGCGGTCTCCGTCACTCTTCAGGCACCATCTTAAAAGAACCAAAAAAAAAATAAAAATAAAAAAATCATCCGTCAAGCTAGTGACGTTAAAGAAGCGCTTATTGGGAGGCAACCCAAATTTTATTTTCATCTTCTCTTTTGTTTTTGATTTCTCCTCTTGAATAATTTGAGAAGCTCAAGAGGTTTGTTAATAGTTTGTTGAGTGCTTTCAGATTTTGAAGGAAGGAGGAGAAGAAGGGCAGGAGGAAACAAAACCAGAAAGCATGTGATGCAACACCACTACCACCTGGGTGAGTTGTTCCAGTTTTCTCCCCTCTCTAAGCTTCATTATTTACATTGAGGACAATGTAAGTCTTTAAGCTTGGGGTAGGGGTAATCTTTTTGCTTGCATTGTAAATATTGCATTCATATAGGCTTAAGTTTGCATGATCGCATGATTCGGTTACCCCTGCTTAGATTGAGCTTATGATTGTGAGAGCTAAGTGCCAAATTTTTTTTTGTGATAGTGAATTTTTGGACCCTGATTTTCTATTCTTGTGATATGGCTTCATTAAATATTCTTGAGATGGTCTTGGATAGTTGATGATTAGCATGTGTTTCTATGGATTTGTGTTTCTCATTGGTTCTTGAACTGATAAATGTGAGCTTTTGAGCCATTAGGGGGTACTCACTAAATCTGCCCCCGTTCTTTGTGTTAGAGTGTTGTTCCTCTTGGATTGTTTTTCTCTAGAACTTGACTTGAAACCATTTTGAAGCTTAAAAAATTTTTGAAAACATTTTTGAAAATGATGGAGGCAATAGGTATTTTTTTTCTGGCCTTCTGAGCTTTGAATGAATAATGCTACCCTTAGTTGCCCCATTTTGAGCCTGAATGAATAGCATGCTTTTCTTGGTACCCGGAAATGTTTTGTTAATTAAGCTTATGAGGGACCTTCTAAAGTATTGAAAAAAGGGTGAAAAATGTAGTTGAAAGTTTGGGATGAAAAAGAAAAAAAAATTATTTCTCGAGTTGAAAAGAAAAAAAAAACAAAATCTCCCCTTCTCCAAGCAAAAGAAAAATGAAAAGAAAAAGAGAAAAAGAAAGATATATAGAGAAGGGGATGACAAAAACAAGAGAAGTGAGAAATAACAGAGAAGAAAGAAAAGAATGGTGGAAAAATGAAATCAAAACCCAAAGAAAGGTATTTTAGAAGGTCGCGCTTTGCAATGCTTGATTGTTTGTATAGCCTTTTGAAATTTCCTGTTCTTGAAATTCCCACCTGAAAATTGATCCCATGGCCCCATTACAACCAAAGAATAAGACCTCTTGATTCTTAGATGTTTTCATTAATAAAGTAAAGATTTGGTTGATAGTCAAGCATATGGTAGGAATCATTCCTTGAGGAAAATGGAGCGAATTGTTATATATACTTGAACACTTGAGTGAGTGAGGCAAGAATGAGAGCCAAGCAAATGAACAAGCTTGGGGTGAGCTTCAAGTGAGATAGAGTGCCCGAATCAGTGAGAATGTGAGTCTAGGAAACCTAAGCCCCTAATTGGACTTGAATTGATTGTCTCTTGCTGAAATAATTGAATGCCTCATTACTTGGATCATTTTACTCGGGTTCTTGATTCACTATCCATGCTTTGTTTATTTTGATCTTATGGCCTTGGTGTTTGCTTGAGGACAAGCAAAGTCTTAAGCTTGGGGTGATTTGATGAGTGTGATTTCACCTCATTCTCCATGTACATTTCTGCATGCATTTGCATATAGTTAGGCCATTTTAGTGTTTATTTTGTTTAGTTTTTCCTTTGGAACGGATAAGGTGGTATTGTGTGTTGTTTTGCAGATATTCATGATTAAATGCCCAAGAATTAGCAAGTATGAAGCTTGGATGACTTGGAGCTTTAAAAGATAAGAAATTGAGCCAAGCAGAGAGTATCACGGCCTAGCCGTGATGGCCCTCACTACCGTGAGGAGCAGATGGCTGAAGAAAGAATTGAGCCAAAAGTCAGAAGCTGTCGCGGCCTAGCCGTGATGGCTATCACGGCCGTGACGTGTCAGCTGTGCCAGATCTCCAAAAGTCAGAAACGATCACGGCCTAGCCGTGATGGCTATCACGGCCGTGACCTGTTAGTTGGAAAAGTCAGAAACGATCACGGCCTAGCCGTGATGGCTATCACAGCCGTGATGAATCAGTAAATGAAGAGGCGCCCAAGTCAGAAACCATCACGGCCTGGCCGTGATGGGCCGCGAGTTATAAAAGGGTCTCTGAGTAGAACAAAAAGGGATCCAGAAAAACCTAAAAATAAGACCTTTGCTGCTGTGGCTGCTGTGCAACATTCTATGGAGCTCTCTCCTTTGTTCATCTCTGTAACTCTTTCTTTTGTTTTATCTTCAATTATGTGTAGCTAAACTCCCCCTTGTTGGGGTTAGATTATTGCTTATCTGAACTTGGTTGTGAAATGACTTGATTATAATACAGTTTCCTTCTTCTTTATGAGTGTATGATTCCATGCTTAATGCTTTCCTAGGCTTGATCATCTTAGGAATGATTAGTTGCTTTAATAGACAATTGAAAGGTTGATGTTAAAGCATGCTCATGAATCATATGCCAAGTAGTCCAAGAATCTAGACATAGGTGTTGGCTGCTTGCAATCTTATGAATCTTTATTCTTAATGCAATTTCTCTGATTAATCCACCTAAGACATTAGGGTTTAATTTGGGATTTTAGGCTCATTCCACCTAAGACATTAGGGTTTGAGTATATTAGAAAAGATTCGATTGTCATAATTGAAGTAGGAACTGTGTTAGTTATCATTTCATAACAATCAAGGGAGGATTAGCTTAGTCTAACCCTAACAATTCTATCTAATTGTTATTCACATTTCTGTCTGCATTCTAACTGTTTGATAAAATTCCAAAAAGAACAAAAACATTTTATTCTTGTTTGCTTGTTAGATGATAGAGCTACCTTCACTCCAAAATTTGATCGCCTAGATAGTAGTCTAATTTGCGAAGTGGTAATTGTCCACGATCCCTAAGAACGATATCCGGTCTTACCGTTTTATTACTTGCAACGAACCAGTACACTTGCCGAGTCCGTGTCAATAAGCCACTACCTTACCATCCTACATCAACACACCACCTAAACCTTGCTTTGATGCATCACAATACACTACAAAAGGTTTACTAGGATCGGGTAAAACTAACACTGGTGCTGATGTCAACCAATCCTTCAAGGTTTGGAAACTCTCTTTACACTTAGAGTCCCACACAAAGCTGTATTTTCTTGGTGAGACGGGGCAAGAGTATTATAGAAACCTTCTATGAACCTCTTATAGTACCCATCTAAACCCAAGAAACTCCTAATCTCAGTCACTGACTTTGGCCCTTCCTAGTGGAGCACCGTCTCTACCTTAGCCGGATCCATGGCTATCCTACCTTTAGAGATGACGTGACATAAGAAACTCAACTCTTCTAACCAAAACTCACACTTAGACAACTTAGCATACAACTGCCTCTCCTTAATGGTCTGCAAGACAACCCTCAAGTGTTCCTCATGTTCCTCCTTGGTCTTGGAGTACACTAAGATGTCATTTATGAAAACCACCACAAACTTATCCAAGTAAGGGTGAAAGGTCTTGTTCATATAATCCATGAACACGACAGGAGCATTTGTCACACCAAAGGGCATAACCAGATACTCATAGTGACCATAACATGTCCAAAACACTGTCTTCGGGATGTCCTCGGACTTAACCCGAATCTGATGGTACCTTGACCTCAAATCTATCTTAGAGAAGACACAAGCTCCTATCAACTAGTCCATAAGGTCATCAGTCCTAGGGAGGGGATACCGATTATTAATGGTCACTTTGTTGAGTTGCTGATAGTCGACACACAACCTCATAGTGCCATCCTTCTTCTTCACCAACAACATTGGCGCTCCCCTTGGGAATACACTAGGTCTAACGAACTGCTTATGCATCAGGTCCTCTATTTGTTTCTTGAATTAGCTAGTTCTAGAGGAGACATCCTATAAGGTGCTATAGATATAGGACCGGTGACAGGCACTAAATATATGGTAAAATCCACATCTCTTTTTGGGGGTAGTTCATAAACATCCCCCGGAAACACCTTAGGAAATTCTCACACAACAGGCATGCTTTCAACATCAGGAGGGCTCTCTAATTCTGGGGAAGACAGCATCATGTCCACATGGGCTTCTTATTTCATCGAAGCCTTAACTTGGTTGGCAGAGAGAAACCTAGAATCCTTAGACTCCACAGGAGTTCCAAAAACTATGGTTTTATTAAAACAATTTAGAAGGACGTGATTGGAAGATAACCAGTCCACGCCAAGGATAACATCAAGGTCTTTTAGAGGTAAGCATACAAGATCAACAATAAACTCTCTACCATCTATGGTAATAAGAACATTCTTGCATGCATGAGAAGTAGGAATAGGTTTATTCGTGGGTGTGGTAACAATCAAATCACACTCAAGAAGTGTCACAGACAATTTAAGACGCTTATATAACACATTCATGTGATACGAACGAGTGAGTTGCACCCAGATCGAACAATACAACTAAATGAGTTCCATTAATGAGGCACACACCTTGGATCAAATCTTCAGATTCGGAGGCCTCGGCACCATGTAACAGCCTATTTTTAATTATGTTGTTCTAACAGTAAAAATATATTTATTTATATTTTTATTCGAGATTGAGGAAATGATTTTGGAGAAAACAAAATCATATCTAGAACCTACTCTACGGTATAAAGCTCTGGTAAAAATTTGGGTTTAAAACTCAGACGGAAACCAGTCTGCATTTTTAACTGATAGTATAATTTTATAATGACAGAAAACCCTAATTTGATCCAAAACTGAAATTTGTAGATTTTCTATATTTTGTCCATGAGGAATTCTACTTTCCAAATTTCTGATCAGAAATCAAATATTATGTGTATTCGGACGAATTTTGGCGAAAGTTTGAACGGAAAATAGTCGGTGTTTTCATTGACAGTAAGATTTTAATGATCATAAAACCTAATTTTGACTCGTGAACGAAATAATGTAGGTTTTTATCACGTTTCCAACGAGATAGGTTATTTTGAAAATTTTCTAAAAAAATAAGATATTAGACGATTCTCGGGCGTTTTGGTCATTAATAGGGCAATCGACGAAGCCGGGAACAGATAACAAAAAATATCTAGATATTTAGTAAAAACAAATATCTAAATATTTATTTGAAAATGTATAGATATTTATAGTTAACCTAACCATGATTACTATTAACTTAACCTAGGTTAAAACAAATTCCTATATATACAAACCACCCGATTATGTGTATTCAGACGAATTTTGGCGAACACTAGTGAATAAGTGCTTTTTACGTCAGTTAAAATTGATTTTATACGTCAGAATATTGCTGACATAAATACAGCTGACGTTAATAGTTAATATTTTAACGTCATTTGTTTAAACAACTGACGTTAAATATAAAAATTTTAACGTCAATTCTTTAACACAGCCGACGTTAATGTTGTTCAAACTAACGTCAGTTGTGTTAAAGAACTGACGTTAAAGGTTTTATTTTTAACTTCAGTTTCCTAATATTGTTGACGTTAATAGTGTACTGTATATTTTATAAAATACTATTAACTTCAGTTATTTGATACAACTGACGTTAATAGATTTTTTTTTTTAAATTCAGTTTTAAAATATCACTCCCCTCAGCTATCCTTGCATTCAGTAACTATCCCAGCAACACAGAGACTATCACACACATTACAGAATTGCAAACAATACCCTTAAATTTCAACATTAACAAAAAGAAAAGAAATATACAAAGGAACAGTGGGGGGACTTAAAACCAAAACCCATGTATAGGAAAAACATAACTATCTACAAGTATATATATATAAATTTTAGTCTCTAATGTCTAAAAACTAAACTACCAATCTAAGTATATATATATATATATATATATATATATATAGATGTCTAAAAATAAATGTATACGAAGTTTTAACTACCTATATCAATATCCCTTCGTGATGATCAGCACGAGTGGCATGTACATCGTCCACCTGTGTCTCCTCGATTATAGTAGGCATGTTTGTTGAAAAAGAAGGAGTCTCAGGAATATCTAGATTTGAATCTTGATTTTCATCACTACTATTATACATGCTTTTTCCTTGGAGAACCACGGATAACCTTTTGTTAGAAGGATCAGTGATGTAGAACACTTATTTTGCTTGGGAAGCCATTATGAAAGGCTCATTTATATGACCTAACTTGTTGAGGTATACCAATGTGAACCCCAATTCGTCGGTTTGTACACCACCGTTACTATCAACCCACTTACATTTAAAAACCGGCACCGTAAGCTTAGTGTAATCGAGCACCCAATTATCTTCAATATATCCAAAGTAAGGTGTCGGTGCTTTAACGGGTTTTGTGTCCTTTGCACTAGAGAAGTGCATTGCTTCGACCACGATCATAACCCCACTATTTTGCATGGTACTCTTGTTATCTTGTTCCTTTGTATAAAAGGAAAAGTTATTGATGTCGTATCCGCTCCAACATATGACGTTGAACCTAGGCCCACGTGCTAGCCATCTTACGTCATCAGAAGCAGTACTACCATCCTTAAGCATTTCTTCCTTGAACCATGGTAAGAAAGTCTTGTTATCCTTGTTCAACAACCACCTTTCGCTCATTCGAGGGTTTTCTTGATTGACTTTTCTTTTATGTTCAAGTAAGAAAGGTTGAACAGAATCGATGTTGTTCAATACATACAAATGTGCTTGAAGCACTTCCTCCCGACCCTTGCTATTAATTCTTAAGCCATGTGTACCCTTACCTTGACATCTTATCTCATTATGCCGAGGCTTAGGAACCCCTATAGGATCCGTGTTATGAAGGTAGTCCGAAAAAAACTCAATAGCTTCTTCTGTAACATACCTTTGAACAATAGATGCTTCCGGACGATGAGGATTCTTCACGTACCCTTTCAAGATCTTCATGTAGCGCTCAACTGGATACATCCATCTCAGAAAAACTGGCCCACATAATCTAATCTCCCTCACCAAATGAATAATAAAGTGAACCATTATGTCGAAAAAGGAAGGAGGAAAATACATCTCCAATTGGCACAAGATTGTAGTAGCCTCAACTTCCAAGTCATCCAACATACGGGGGTCAACGACTTTGCTACATATAGAATTGAAGAATGAGCACAACCGAGTAATGGTTTGTCTCACATTTTTTGGATCAATACCATGAATAGCAACAGGCAGAAGTTGTTGCATCAAGATGTGACAATCATGAGACTTTAAGCCAACTAATTTAAGATCACTAGAGACAAGCCTCTTCATATTTGAAGAGTAACCATGTGGAACTTTGATGCCCTGAAGACACCCGCAGAAACTTTGTCTCTTTTTTTTTGACAAAGTATGACATGCTGGCTGCAAATAAGTCCGCTTACCATCCTCAACAACTGGAGCTAACTGCTCTCGTATACCCATAGCAACGAGGTCGAGACGAGCATTCACACCATCCTTTGTCTTGCCCTGAATGTTGAGAAGCGTCCCGATCACACTATCACACACATTTTTCTCCACATGCATCACATCAATGCAGCGTCTGACATCAAGCTTGCGCCAGTATGGAAGATCAAAGAATATCGACCTCTTCTTCCATATGTTTTTCTCAGCAGCTTTACCTTTCTTTTTGGACTTGCCGAATATAACTTCAATGCCCTTTACCCTCTGATAAACCTGCTCTCCAATTAAGACCGTCGGAGCTTCTTCTATCTCTTGGCAACCATTAAAAGCTTTTTTCATCTTACGATATGGATGATTACGTCTAAGAAATCTCCGATGCCAAAGGTAAACCGTCTTCTTTCCATGATACAACTGAGTGTAGCATGTGCCTTCTTCACATATAGGGCATGCTTTATGCCCCTTGACACTGTACCCGGACAAGTTACCGTATGCTGGAAAGTCGTTGATGGTGCAAAATAACATGGCACGAAGCTTGAAAGTCTCATGAGAATACCCATCAACTACATCAACACCTTCCACCCACAGCGTTTCAAGTCTTCAATCAAGGGACTTAGATAAACATCTAAGTCATTTCCCGGTTGCTTTGGGGCCGAAATCATCATAGACAACATCATGTATTTGCGCTTCATGCACAACCAAGGGGGCAGGTTGTAAATTATCAACAGAACAGGCCATGAACTATGAATACTACTCATGTTACCATAAGGATTCATTCCATCCGTAGCAAGTCCAAGCCTTAGGTTTCTTGGCTCATCGGCGAAATCCGGAAACATAGTATCAATATTCTTCCATTGCATAGAATCAGCAGGATGACGAACCTTTCCATCACGTTTCCTCTCATCATTATGCCATCTAAGATTCTTCTCATCTTTCGCATTGGCAAACAATCGCTTGAACCTTGGAATTATTGGAAGATACCACAACACCTTCGCAGGAGGACCCTTTTTTCCCACATCATCAAGATCATCATCATCATCAGCACCCTTCACTTTGTATCGTGATAACCCACATTTGGGGCAATCGTGATTGTCTTCATGAACACCGGTGTACAATATGCAATCATTGGGGCATGCGTGTATCTTCTTATACTCCATACCCATCGGACACAATACCTTCTTGGCCTCATAGTTACGGTTAGGAAATGTGTTGTCCTCCGGAAGCAAGTCTTTCAACACTTCAAGCAATTCTGTGAAGCTTTTATCGGTCCAACCATTTCTCGCCTTCACAAAAACCAATTTTAGCACCGTCGACAACCGTGTATGAGTAGTACACCCTGGATATAAAGGCTTATCCGCATCATCGTACAACCTATCATACACATGAGCTCGATGAAAAGATTCTTGTCCAATATCACGGATCATGTCCTCTACTCGATCATCCTCCATATCTACGTCAACGTCCTAACTTTGGGAGACACTTGCCGTACTACTTAACACATCACCATGCCATATCCATCTTGTATAACTCAAGAAAATCCCTTCACAAATCAAATGAGTACGTATATATTTCATCGTACATTTCCTCGTATTCAAACACTTGACACAAGAACAATAGAACATTCCATTACTATTAGGAACATTCCTTTGAGCAAATTCTATAAATTCTCCCACCCCCTTCAAATACTCAACACTAGTGCGCTTACAAACCATCTAACTATGATCCATAACTAGATAGGTTCTGTAGATATACAAAACATATATCCAAGGCGTTTAAAAATTATTTCAAATTTACACCATTTTCAGGTTTCTTAAGACAGAAAAGAAATAAGCAGATGAAGATAAATTAACAAAACAGAATTCCAATGAGCAATATATTGTTGATGTCATATGCTACAAGGAACTCTAAATTTCTTCCCATTTTGAAATAGGTCATGATAGCAGAAGAAAAACAAGAGAAAACACAAAACCCACAACCAGAAATAGAGACATTCCAAACAACTCAAACTCACAGTTTCAAGTTTCAACTACAGAGACTACAGTTTCAACATACACTCAAAACCAAAAATAAAAAAATATGCCCTAAAGACTCACCAGAAATAGGTGCTCGCGTGGTGGTGGGGAGGGGAGCTCGAGTGGTGGCCAACGTTCGATGTGGTTACTAAGAGTAGAGGGATAAGGAGAGTTAGTGCGCGGAAAGGGGAAAGAGAGATGTCAAGTTATTGCAAAGAATATTGAGCGGGAAAGACAGAGTTAGGGTTAAGAGTGTACCTCACGGTGGTGGCGAAGAAGCCCTCGCGGTGGTTGCGGTGGAGAGGAGCTCGCGATTAGGGCAAAGTGAGAGTGAGAGTGAGCGTGATGATAAGAGAAGAACAGAGACGTACAGAGCGAAGTGAAGAAGGCGAGAGGGTGTAAACGTTATAATTAAAAACCATCTTTAAAAAAGCATTTAACGTCAGTTTGTTTAAGACAACTAACGTTACATAATTGATTTTTAACGTCAGTTGTTACAAACAACTGACGTTAAAAATAAATATTTTTTATTTTAAAAACACTTTTAATGTTAGTTGTTGAAGACAACTGACGTTAAAAGTGTATAAGTTTCTGCAAAAACATTCATTCCTTTGACTGCTGTGCTACTTACCCATGCACCTTGTAACTTAATCCTCTTAATGAGCATTAAGTTTATAGATCAGTACTTTGAAGAAAATCAGGTAGTCTCTCTTCTCTATATAAAGTACCATTCTTCCAGATCGATCAGTAATACACCCCCCTCTTCTTTTCCTCTATATTTCGTGCGTTTTCTATTCCTTCACACTTAGATGGGTCTATCATATTTGAGGCTTTTGTTATTTCTTCCTATACCTAGACTTAAAGGTCTCTGTCTTAATTGTCAAAAAACTTCTGAGGTTGAGTAAATCACTTAACATGGATGGTAAGGTTGGGTGAATCACGTAATGTGATTCCCTCACTTTATTTCATCCCCTTCATCGATCCCCTTCACTCTGCTTTGGCAGCAAGTGACTGTGGATAAAGCAGATGGAGCATCAAGGAATTCAAGTGAGGGAGGAGATTCATCCATTGGAGTTTTTGAGGACACAGGATTGAGAAGAAAATGACGTTGAAGCAGAAACTTTTTTATATTTTAGGGCTATGTTGCAGAAATTTTTTATCTTTTAATCATGTATAATTGTAACTTATGAATCGCTTCAATGAGATACGATTTGATTATACATATAACTTGTTTTATTTTAAGTGTTTATTTATTTTAATTTGCACAAGAATTTGTTTACTAATTCAAGCTAATTAATTAAGATTAAAAATAAACTTGTTTAAAAAAAAAGATTAGAAATAAACTGCACTATATATGGAGTGATTTGCATTAAGAGTGACAACATGGAGATGACAACGAAAGAAAGATAGGTATGAGAGGAATATATGATTATTTACGTCAGTTATTTATTTAACTGAAGTAAAAATCATACTTTTAACGTCAGTTGACTGACGTTAAAAGTGTTAATAATTCTTGCAAATCACTTTTAACGTCAGTTCATTAAACAACTGACGCAAATAGTGATTTAATATTTACAAAAATGCCACCGCCTCATTTTTAACGTCAAACATATGGTCAACTGACGTAAAACGTTCCCGCATATTACATTATTTCCACTAGTGGAAAGTTCGAACGGAAAATAGTCGGTGTTTTCATTGACGGTAAGATTTTAATGATCAGAAAACCTAATTTTGAATCGTGAACGAAATAATGTAGGTTTTTATCACGTTTCCAACAAGATAGGTTATTTTGAAAATTTTCTAAAAAAATAAGATATTAGATGATTCTCGGGTGTTTTGGTCATTAATCGGGTAATCGACGAACCCAGGAACAGATAACAAAAAATATATAGATATTTAGTAAAAAAAAATATCTAAAATATTTATTTGAAAATATCTAGATATTTATAGTTAACCTAAACATGATTACTATTAACTTAACCTAGGTAAAAACAAATTCCTATATATTCAAACCCCAACACTTTGCACGCCCCCCATCACTCTCATTTTGCTTTCATTCTTAATTTATTTCCAACCTTCTAACATCTCCTACCACTTTCTCGCATTTTCTCCCTTTTTCTCCAAAACCTCCACGACCAAGGTATTGAAGTCTGCGGTAGATTTCTTGCTCATTTTCCATTTTCAAGAGGTAAACCTTGTTCCTCATCAAGAATAAACCCTATGTTCTTCAATTATTTTCATGATTCAAGTTCATATTCAACTATGTTCATATTCGGATTCATAACTTTGAAAATCTCTAGAAAATTGTAGAAAAATCATTTTAATACGAAACCAATTTCTATGATCCTTATATGTCTTTTATTTTTATCATCTAAGAGTATGTAAGAAAAATCATTTTCCTTCCTATTGTTCTAGACAGGGCCGAATCTAGGTTAAAATGGACAAATGAGGTTTTGTCCAATTTTTAACTTAGATGAGGTTAGATCTAAGCTATTTAAGGGTTCTATGTTCCTAATCCTCAACTAATCTCAAGTTTCATCAAGTGTTTTCTATTTCAAGTCCACTACTAGAAAACTTGAATTTTCGGACGGTAATGTTTTCGTCTGAAATTTTCCGAAAATTTCGGACGGATTTTAAACGGATTGTGTTATTTTTTATATTTTCCTAGATCCGTCCGAAATTTCGAATAGATTTCAGACGGAATTTGGGATGGATTTCAGACGGATTGTGTTATTTTTTTATATTTTCCTTGATCCGTCTGAAATCCGTCTGAAAATTTCGGACGGATTTCAGACGAATTGTGTTATTTTTTATATTTTCCTTGATTTATCTTACATCCGTGTGAAATCCGTCCGAAAATTTCGGACGGATTTCAGAAGGATTGTGTTATTTTTTTATATTTCTTACATCTGTCTGAAATCCGTCCGAAAATTTCGTACGGATTTCACACGGATTGTGTTATTTTTTATATTTTCCTTGATCCGTCTGAAATCCGTCCGAAAATTTCGGACGGATTTCAGACGGATTGTGTTATTTTTTATATTTTCCTTGATTTATCTTACATCCGTTTGAAATCCGTCCGAAATTTTTGGACGGATTTCAGACGGATTGTGTTATTTTTTTTATATTTCTTACAATCGGATACTAAATTTTGGACTGAGTATTTTCTTCGTTGATCGGTTCAACTATTAATCTTTACTCCAATTTGAATTTCGAAATCATATCTTTATCAATCTTTATTTTTAGATTCCAAAAAGTAAAAACATGTTTATTTTAGGCCTAATATTTATCACTCATTTTATACCCACTAATACAAAAAATCATATTTTTCTCTCTCCTATATCAACCCAAAACCCGTAACCCCTCCCCCTCCCCCTCACTTTCTTTTCTTCTCTGCTTTCTTCTTTTCTCTTTCTTTCTTTTTCTTCTTCTTTCTCTTTTCTTCTTCCTCCTCCCAACCTCATCTCCTCCTTCCCTCCACTGCACAAAACCACCCATTTCAGCCCTTGCCGTCGATCGCAGCTCGTTGCATGAGGAGGAGGCGACGCGCCTCACGTCCCCTTGCGCGCTGGCGGAGCCGCCGCTGTCCGGTGCCAAACCACCGCCCTCTGTCGCGGTAAGTGAGTTTGGCCACCATTTATGGTGGTTTTACACCTTTCTTTGTTACTTTAGACTTCCTTCTCCTCCCCCAAAGCTTACCCTTCATTTTTGGTTTATGGGTGTCACAGAACCACCACGAACCACCACTGGCCGCCGCGTGCCGCCGCCCGTCGCCGCTGCGCTACCGTTACGCCGCCGCCGCACCACAGCACCACCACAACTTCTTCTTCTTCCTTGGGTGAGTCAAAACCCTCTCTTGTGTCTCAGATTCAAAACCCCCAAATTGGTTTTGAAACCCTAACCCTAACCCTTTGATTTCAGATTTTAATCTTAAAGAATAAACCTTGTTTTATGAAATTGGGACTGTGAATTGGTGTTTCCCTAAACCAATTTCATTATTCTTTAGTTAAAATGAGTTTTCCCCAAATTGTATTTGGGAGCCCTAAACCCCAATTTGATTTTATTTGAATTTGGTTCTGTTTTTGTGAAATTAATTATGATTTAGTGCAATTAGGACTCTTAATTGATGATTCCCAAGTTCTCTTTCATGATCTTTTAATCAAAACAAAGTTTCCTCAAAGAGTATTGTTAAGATCTAGGAAATCCTAATTCTTCTTTGTTTATTTTCAATTACATGTAATGAGTGTTGCAATAACTCATAGACTGATGCAAGATCTAGGAAAACATATGTCCTGTTTGATGGGTGGAGTTTCCAAGTTTCTTCTTTCATTTTGTTTGCTAATTGCTATTCTATGCAGAGAGAGAAAGTGAGAATGAGTTAGAGAGAGAGATAGGAATAAGAAAAACAAAGGAGGGTTATTGAAGTTTGAAGATAGGTGCTACAAAAAAATAAATAAAACAAAAGGAAAGGGATATAAATGAAATGAAAATGGGATGATGTTGTTTCTCTGCTAATGCTGTACATGTAGCAGTTTTTGGCTGGTTGCAACCTCCTTATTTTTAGGCTTTGCTGTTTCACTTTATTTTACTTTTAGTTTTTGGCATCTAGCTTTTAGTTCTTTATTTTGCTTTTAGCTTTTAGTTCTTGATATCTGATTTCTGTTGAATGTTCATTTACACAGATTGAAAATCCCTTGCAAAGACATGGAGGCAGGCTTGAGCACAATGAGACTTATTGAGGTTCCTGTTTGCACTTGAAAAGTTAAAGGACCATATAGATGTTTAAATACAGTTTTTGAGATTTCATCCTTCTTTGATCAATTGTGTTTCTAAACCCCAATTTTTGACTTCCATTAAGTGTTTAAATACAGTTTTTGAGATGTTGTTCCTGATCCTCTTTTATATATATGTCCGCATTGGGCAATACTTAAATGGGATTTATATACTGTTGTTTGTACTTGTTAGCCGTCCATTGTCTATAACTTGTTCTAAGGCTAAGTTGATGTTTGATGCTAAAGCATAATAGTAGTATGTTTTTCAAAAATGTTTGATGTTTGATGATTCTTATCCCCCTTGGACATAGGGCTTTTCAAAAATCATCAATAGAATGCACGTCATGACCGTGATGGGCATCACGGCCTGGCCGTGATAGCTTCTGCCTTGAATGTCGCTTCACTAAATGGTCTGTCACGGTCGTGATGGGTATCATGGCCTGGCCGTGACAGATTCTGCTTAGAAGGGGTCTGGCTCAGTTGACATGTCATGGTCGTGATGGGCATCACGGCCTGGCCGTGACAGATTCTGACTTTTCATTCTTCCGTGGGAAATCCGTCCCAAATCCATTGGAAAACAAAAATAAATCTGTCCGAACAATAACCAACAAAATCCCAACATCCGTCCCAATTCCGTTGGAAAACAAAAATAAATCTGTCCGAAATCCGTCTGAACAGTAACCAAAATCCAGATGTCCACGTTGTCCATATTTCGTCCGCAATCCGTCTGTAAATATTTTCGGACAGAATTTGGGACGGATTTTATAATTTCCCACGAGGCTTTTTCAGACGGGTGCCATTCCGTCCGAAATCTGTCCGAAATGAATTATCCGTCCGAAATTTGTCCAATTTTCGTCCGAAATCCGTCTGAAATTCTGTCCGAAAAAGATGGATTTCTAGTAGTGGTCTTAGATCTATTTCTTCAAATATTATGTAAAAATGTTTAGAAAAGTATTTGCTGAGTTAAGATTATGGTTTTTATTCTTTTTGGTATTTGTACTTTTATGATCCAATAGCTTGAATCCAAATAAATTTTCTCACCTATTTTTGTGCTCATGGCCGAAACCCTAACCTTGGAGGTTAGATGATTTTGTTTCATATTTTCAACTTCTAACAATTTTTAGTTATCCAAGAACTAAGCACTTATAATCCAAAATATTAGAATGAGAACATAAACCTAACCCTTATTTGAATTACTTGGTCGAACCTAACTAAAAGTGGTTAAGGGAGGGTTTGTTGATTAACTTGTTGTTATGTTGTCTGGATAAAGGTGTAATACCCACAAAAAATAATAATAATAAAAATTAGCTAGAAGGTATGAGAGAGGTAGTAAAATAGAGTTGTGGGATAGATTATTTGAGGTTTTGTTTTTTTACCCCCTAGTGTGGTGGGACCGTTCTATAAGTATAATTGTTAAGAAATAAGATAAGGGAAAAAGATTTAGAATGTTTTTAGAACCTTAACTTTTAAAATCAGTTTTCTTTGGAGGAAAAGAGGAAGAAGGTGCGGCGGCTCAAGATCATAGAGACGTGCTCTTGGTGCAAGGAATCCAATTTCACTCTCCTTTTTTCTTTCTTTTTGGTCGACTCAGGTGAGGGGTTGTAGGTTTATGGGTAGAAATTTAATTTGGGGGCTAATGGTATCAAGTGATAGAGTAAGATTTGTTGAAATAATATTTATGATGATTGATGAATCTTTATTCTAAAATATTAATTTATGTGATGTGTTTTGTTGTTTGATTTTCCTCGTTATCGAACTGTTCCTACATTCTTGAATATTTTCAAATGGTGGTTGTCGTTGCTGGCAGCGCCACTTCAATTGTTGCGTATGCAAAAAAATTGTTCATCGCGTGTAATGTGTCCACATGAGACTGACACACCTAAAAAACATGATTATTACTAGATGCTTTATCTAATCTTCATCATGACCATTTGTTGGATTACTGGGCAAATTGGGGATTAATGACTGCGGTGGGGGTTTCAAGAAGCGTGCGGAACCTTTTCAGTAATATCAGGAAAAAGAAAATAAAGTAATAAAAAAAATATTGTGAACATGTGTTTCAAATAAAATAGAAATAGAAAGAAATTATATATATATATATATATATAAGTTAATTTACGATTAATTAATTATAATGGATAGATTTGTTTTTTTTATATTTGTTAAATGCATATATACACTACAAACATAATTACAGTATGTGAATTTTGCTTTATGCATTTTATATATATATATATATATATATATATATATATATATATATATATATATATATATAGTATTGAGGTATTGGTAACTAGGATCTAAGGTGTAAATGAATGATCATGTGATTAGTAAATGTATGAGAAATACATGTTGACTCTATGTCTTATGATCCGTTGATTGGGATGGATTCAGAAAACACAACTGTGTTATGTCAATTGTTATTTATTTATTTATTTTGTGATGCTGAACACATTGAGTAGGACTTGGTTTATCCGACTGTACAGCGGACTCGACCGGTATATAAATGTGACCATCGGAGAAGGGGACTCTAGTAAAAGAACCCCGGAGTTTGGAGGATGGATACGCCGTGACCGAGGTCACTTGCCGGTCAGCGGACCCGATCAGGGTATAAATGTGGCCGTCGGAGTGGGAGACTTTAGTGAACAACTCCAAATGGAAAACAAGCATCTTACTCAATGGTTGAATGAATGTAAGGAAACTTAAGAGTTGCAATGATGATATGGTTTGAGTACATGGTAAAGTGTGACATGACATATGTATGTATATTTATATATTTGATATATCTGATTTCGTTTGTACACCCTCACTGAGTTCTGGGACTCACCCCCTCCCTTTTTGGTTCAGCTTCAGGTACTCCACGAGGGGATCCATCTCAGGGAGCCCATGCACAGGAGTAATGTGGCAGTTGCTGCAGCTTGGTTATTTCCTTGGTTTTTGTTTAATCATATGAGATACCTCTTCGGTTGTTTGAAAATTTGGGACTATTTCCTTTTTTGTTGTAAACTGTTTGTTTTCATTTAAACTCTGGATGTAGACTCAGGGCCACTGATAAGCCTCTGGCTCATCTAGTTTTATAGCTAGTATGACCAGGGTTTTGTGCAAATTATATCGTATTTTTACCCAAATTAGATTAGATTGTCCTCAAGCAAGGTTTTGAGTCTCTAGAGTAGTTTTAAGTTAATTTAGCAAGTTTTAAGTCAAAATAATACACTTATGCTTATTTCCTTGTTTTCAGGTTAAGTAGAAGCTGAGAAAATAAAGAACAGAGGTCTCGCCCCGCGAAGGACACGCTCGCCACGCGACCCCGAAGCCTGACTGTTCCAAGAAATTGCTAAGTCTCTGGGTCGCCTCGCGAAGAAGGTCTCGCCCCGCGAGTCTTCCAAACCTGAAAAAGTCGAGAGACGATCACGGCTTGCCCGTGTTGAAGGTCATGGCCGTGGCGCTTTTGAAGTCGAAGAGTCTCGCCTCGCGAGCATCCCTTCGCCTCGCGAATCTGAAAGTCAGAGAGCATCACGGTTAGGCCCTGATGGCCATCACGGGCGTAAGGAGGAAACTCTTCATATCCTCGCCTCGCGAGAGTCACTTCGCCTCGCGAGAATGCCAAGGGTTGCTGACTGTTTATGAAATTCGCCTCGTGAATGTTTGCTCGCCTCGCGAGCCATCTGAATTCTGAATTTTGAATTTGTATAAAAGGCTGTTCTGAATATTTTGTAGAGACTTTTTGCTACTCTAACTTTCTGATATACAATTTTCTCTGCGATTTCGTTTTTGCCATGGAGCACTAAGTCCTAGGATTAGTCTACTGTTTGAGGATCCTATATACTTGAGGTTATGTAATCCCTATTTTAACTGCTTTTCCCTTTTCAATACCATATTTCATATTTCTGTTTGTTATTTCAGGAGTGTGTAATATTGTATTGATTTGTTTCAGTGATGTAAATTTCCTATACATAATCGCGTTTGTTAATTCGCGTGTGTTCATTCATGATCGTTTGATCATGAGCGCTTAATCCCGTTTGTTATTTCGGGAATAGGAATTTGCATCCATAGTAGCAATTACGTTGTTAGTTGTTACTCTGAATCGAAAGGGGATTAGAATCGCTTAGGGCTTGGGTTTACATTAACCAAGGATAGTTGGGAATTCTTGACAAGATTAATCGTTGTTTGATAATTGATAATCCCTTTTCAACTCGCCTTGTTTTTGATTGCTCTGTTTTGTTTGTTTCTTATTTTGCACTCCAATCCAAACCCCCCCACCCCCAAAACAGATTTTTGTGAAAGATAATATTCTCAGATTCAGTGAGAGACGACATCCGAGTTGTCGCAATATACTACAATTTTAAACCCGCTCGTCCTTTTTGGCGCGTCGTGCGCGACAAATACGACCAAAATTGGCGCCGTTGTCGGGGACTACCGAGTTGTTATTTTTCTCAATTTGTTTTTATTTTATTTTATTTTCTTTCTTTTTATTTTCTGTTCTGTTTTGAATTGGTCTCGCTACTAGGTCTCATTGCCTCGAATCGTGTGTGATTTTGACCCGGAAATTGAAAGAACATTGCACACACTCCGTAGGGAATTTCGGGCTAGCACTAGTAGTAATTCCAATTTTAAAACTGCTTTTGAAAACATGGGAGACCAGAGGACATTAAGGCAGCTTGCTGCCCCTGATGTCAACTATAATGGATTATGTATTTCTTATCCTGGTGCTGACACCCCTTTTGAACTGAAATCTGGTTTTATTCACCTGTTGCCCAAGTTTAATGGTCTTGCAGGTGAGGATCAACACAAGCACTTGAAAGAATTCCAAGTTGTATGCTCCACAACCTCGAGAGCAGAGGGAGTCACTGAGGACAGTATTAAGCTGAAGGCTTTTCCATTTTCACTCCAAGGAGCTGCAAAGGATTGGCTATTGTACCTTGAGCCTAACTCCATCACAACTTGGAATGATTTGAAGAGGGTGTTTCTAGAAAGGTATTTTCCTGCTTCAAGAGCTGCTTCAATAAGGAAAGAGATATGTGGTATCAGGCAAGGGAACGAGTCACTAGCTGAATACTGGGAAAGGTTCAAACATTTGGTCTCTAGTTGCCCTCAGCATCAAATTTCTGAACAACTCCTGGTCCAATACTTTTATGAAGGATTGTTGCCTATGGATAGGAATCTGTTGGATGCTGCTAGTGGGGGAGCATTAGTTGATAAGACCCCAGCTGCTGCTAAGCAACTTATTGAGAACATGTCGTTGAATTCCCAGCAGTTTTCTACAAGAAGAAATTCAGTTGAGCCAAGAGGTGTGCATGAGATTCATAGTTCATCTTCTAACCAAGCCGCCCTTGAGAATAGATTGGATGAGCTGACTTCCTTTGTAAGACAATTGGCAATAGACAAGGTTCAGCCGACAAAGTTATGTAGCATGTGCAATACACCTGAGCATCCATTTGATCCATGCCCGATCCAGAGAGAAGAATTTGTCAGTGAAGTTCCTCAGGCTTTTGCAGTGAACCCCTATAATCAAGGAGGCAATCGAAATCGGTGCACAAGATTCCGCACCTCTCTACTAATAGGTACCATCCTAGCTGGAGAAATCACCCTAATCTGTGGTATGGGAACTCTTCCCAACAACAGCCGATGGCACCTCAGAATCATCCTCCAGTGTCCACTTCTACACCTTCTGGACCATCATTAGAAGACTTGGTAAAGCAAATGGCTGCATCTAGTGTACAGTTTCAGCAGAGGACAGATGCTAGTATTCAAGATTTGAGGACTCAGATTGGACAGTTGGCCACATCCATGAATAGCATACAACAAGGTCAAGGGACAAACCAGCTGCCTGCACAGCCAGTGATAAATCCTAATGCCTCCAACCCCAATGTGAGTTCCATATCTTTGAGGTCTGGAAAAGTTGTTGAGGCCACTTCTGGAAAGGATGAAGAAACTGTTAAGGCTACTCCTGAGCCTGTGGTTGAAGTTGAAACTGAGAGGGTATATAGACCACCCATTCCATTCCCACACAGAATTCAGAAAAATTTGAAGATGGGTGGTGAGAATAAAGAGAAGGAGATTCTTGATGTTTTCAAAAAAGTAGCTGTTAATATTCCACTGTTGGATGTGATCAAGCAAGTGCCCAGATATGCTAAATTTCTGAAGGACCTATGCACTAACAAGAGGAAGATGAAGACTAATGAGAGGGTTGACTTGGGAATGAATGTCTCAGCGCTTATCCAGTCAAAGATAGAGAGAGTTGCTTCTATAGGCCCTAATCAAGTACTGCCACAAAAGTGCAAGGATCCAGGCACCTTCACTATCCCATGCACTATTGGGGACAAGAAGTTTGAGAACTGTATGTTGGACTTGGGAGCATCAATCAATGTCATGCCTACCTCCGTCTTTAATAACCTTGATCTGGGGCCATTGCAGATATCAGGTCTTACCATTCAGTTGGCTAACAGGACTAGTGCCACCCATGGGGATGGTAGAGGATGTCCTAGTGCAAGTTGGTGATTTGATATTCCCCGCAGACTTCTATATCCTAGACATGGCGGAGAGACTCACCCAAGAGATCACCCATAATCTTGGGGAGACCATTCATGATGACATCCAAGACCAAGATTGATGTTTATGATGGGACTATGTCGATGGAGTTTGGTGGTATTGTGGCCAAATTCAAGATTTTTGATGCTATGAAGCACCCAAAGAGAGGAGCACTCTGTATTCCACTTAGAGTTGCTGTCTGAACTCATTGAGAACACTCATGATGACCTTATTTCTGATTTTCCTGTTATTTCTGGTTTTGATGATGTATATACTTGTACTAACTGCACTAACACTAACCCATGTTCTGTTTGTTCTGAGTTTTTGGATTTAACATTGCAGGGTGAGGATGATAGTGAAAGTGATAATGAGAGTGAAGCTGTTTACTCAGCAAAAGTCCTTGACCCTATGGCTGCTCCCAATGCTCCATCTGTTGAGCAGCCGCCTCCTTTGGAACTCAAACCACTTCCTGAGAACTTAAAGTATGCCTATTTGGGGAGGGATGCAACATTGCCAGTCATCATTTCCTCCAGCCTCAACTCTGATCAGGAAGACAAGCTTTTAGAAGTTCTGAGGAAGAACAAGAAGGCCATTGGGTGGACATTGGCCGATATTCCAGGAATTAGCCCCTCCAGATGCATGCACAGAATTTTACTGGAGGATGGGGCTAAGCCAATCAGACAGGCCCAAAGGCGACTTAACCCACTGATTCTGGATGTGGTAAAGAAAGAGGTGACCAAGCTTCTACAGGCAGGTATTATCTATCCCATATCTGATAGTTCTTGGGTAAGTCTGGTTCAAGTTGTACCAAAGAAGTCTGGTCTAACAGTAATTAGGAATGAGAATAATGAACTTGTGCCTACTAGAGTCCAGAATAGCTGGAGAGTTTGTATAGACTATAGGAAGCTAAACCAGGCCACCCGAAAGGATCATTTTCCCTTGCCGTTCATAGATCAGATGCTAGATCGGCTGGCTAGTCAGTCCCATTATTGTTTTCTGGATGGCTTTTCCGGGTATTTCCAGATTCATATTGCCCCTGAGGATCAGGAAAAGACCACCTTCACGTGCCCCTTTGGTACGTTTGCTTATAGGAGGATGCCATTTGGCCTCTCAGAATGCTCCCGGCACCTTTCAAAGATGCATGCTTAGTATTTTCTCTGATTTTATTGAAAACTGCATAGAGGTGTTTATGGATGATTTTACTGTGTATGGCTCCTCTTTTGATGCTTGTTTGCATAGTCTAGATCTAGTTCTTCAGAGATGCATTGATACTGATTTGATTCTGAATTATGAGAAATGTCATTTCATGGTAGAACAGGGGATAGTATTGGGTCATGTAATTTCCAAAGAGGGTATTTCGTGGATCCTGCAAAAATAAATGTAATTGCTTCATTGCCTTACCCATCTTGCGTGACGCGAGATACGTTCCTTTCTTGGACATGCAGGTTTCTACAGGCGCTTTATAAAGGACTTCAAAGAAGATAGCACCGCCACCACAAATCTGCTGAAAAATGATGCCTGTTCGAGTTTGATGAAAAGTGCAAAGAGTCGTTTGACTATTTGAAGAAGGCGTTGACTTCTACCCCTGTCATCCAGCCCCAGACCGGACACTCCCGTTTGAACCGATGTGTGATGTCTCAAATTTTGCTTGTGGGGGCAGTTACGCACAAAGGGTGGGCAAAGTTGCCCATGTAATTCACTATGCTTCTAGGACCCTAGATGCCGCACGTGCAAATTACACCACCACCGAGAAAGAGCTGCTAGCTATTGTATTTGCACTTGACAAGTTTAGGTCTTATTTGCTAGGTTCTAGGGTGACTGTTTTTCACGACCATGCAGCTTTGAAATATCTGTTTGAAGAAGCCAAAAGCTAAGCCCGGACTCGATCGGTGGATGCTTTTGCTTGAGAATTCAATGTGGAGATAAAGGATAAAAGTGGAGCTGAAAATCTGTAGCAGATCATTTGAGTAGGATAGCAAGGGATGAGGATATTTTTCCCATCCAAGATGATTTCCCGATGAGAGATCTTACATATGTATGGGGTAACCCCCTGGTTTCTTGACATTGTAAATTTTCTAGTTCTTTGGTGTTGTTCCTGCAGGTACAAGTAGACAGAAGTTCCATAAGCTGAAGAGCGATGCAAAGTATTATGTGTGGGATGACCCCTATCTGTGGAAGTTTTGTAGTGACCAGGTCATTCGGAGGTGTGTACCCGAGCATGAGACAGAGTCCATCCTGCATTTCTCACATGCATCTCCAGTTGGAGGACACTTTGGACCTCAAAGGACAGCAAGAAAAGTCCCGGACTCGGGTTCTCTTGGCCCACACTTTTTAGGGATTCATATGAGGTATATAAGAGTTGTAAAGAATGTCAAATAACAGGCCCGGCAATCACTCGTAGGAGTGAGATGCCCCAATAGCCCATGCTCTTTTGTGAAGTTTTTGATGTGTGGGGGATGGACTTCATGGGTCCCTTCCCTCCTTCTTTTGGTTTTGTATATATTTTGTTGGCTGTAGATTATGTTTCAAAGTGGGTGGAAGCAATCCCCACTAGGACTAACGATGCTTAGATTGTTTCAAAATTTGTTAGGTCCAACATTTTTTGCAGGTTTGGTATACCCAAGGCCATCATCAGTGACCAGGGCACGCATTTTTGCAAATGAGAACCATGGAGGCCCTACTCGGAAAAAATATGGGGTTGTACATAGAGTGTCTCACGCTTACCACCCCCAAACCAATGGTCAAGTGAAATATCCAACAGAGAGATCAAGCAAATTCTGGAGAAGATGGTGCAGCCTAATAGAAAGGAATGGAGCCGCCGTCCTGGAAGACGCACCGTGGGGCACAAAGGATCGCTTTCAAGACCCCTATAGGGATGTCCCCATTTCGGCTAGTTTTTGGTAAGGCATGTCACCTCCCGGTGGAGGTTGAGCATAGAGCATACTGGGCAGAAAGAGTTGTAATATGGATATGAATAAATCGGTGTTGAAAGAAAGCTACGATTGCGGCAAGAACTTGAGGAGCTTAGGCTTGAAGCCTATGAAAGCTCCAAGATTTATAAAGAAAAGACAAAACAATTTCATGATAGAATGATTGTTAGGAAAGAATTTTTGTGGGGCCAGCTAGTATTATTGTTTAACTCCCCTTTGCAAACTCGATGGTCGGAAACTTAGGTCCAAATGGGATGACCCCTTTGTCATTACTAATGTGTTTCCTTATGGTGCAAGAGAGATTACACGTGCAGGTACACACAAGCCTTTCAAGGTTAATGGGCAGAGGTTGAAACCATTCCATGGTGTGGATGCTGTTGTTCCTATGGATGCCAATGTTGAGGAGCTATCTTTGGATGCTCCAACCTACACTGATGCTTGATCAGGGAGTTTCTTTTCCTTTCCCTCACTCTGATTGTAAAGTCGGTTGTTGTTCATTGGGGACAATGCATGTTTTAAGTGTGGGGTAGGGAACTAGTTGTAGTTTTCTTTTCTTTGAATAAAGCTCCTGAATAATTTGAGAAGCTCAGGAGCATTTGTGTGTTAAGTTTTTAGTTGGCAAGTTTGCTAGATTTTGATTGATGTTGCACAGATTGCTTGCATGATTGATAAGTGATGATTCCCCCTAGGCTGAAAAATTTTGTGATTCCCATGTGAAATTGAAAACTGAACTTTGGGATTTTGTTATGATAGCATGATGAATGATAAGTTTGGGGTGATAGGGAGCACACACTAGGGATAGTATCTCTTTCAAACAATTTGCATGAATGTCCAGGTGAGGTTTTGAGCCTCCAACATGTTTTAAAATGTGTGAAAATCACTTTCAAGTTGTACTTCCCTGGATTTGATTGAATCTCTTTTTGGTTTGCATGATTATATGTGTGTAGCAAATGATTTAGGCAGTTTCTTTGTAAATAGCTACTTGGCCTGAATAAACTAATTCCTATTGCATGTTCCCTAGTTAGCCCTTTTGAGCCTATTAGCCTATTAGTTCTTGATAACCTAATGTTATAAGCCCAAAAATCTGGAAAACCATGTTAACCCGATCTTAGGATTAGGAGAGCATGTAATCTTAGAGTGGGTGCAAGAAGCCAAAGTTTGGGGTGGCTGCAAGGTGTAATATGTTGTTGGGATTGAAAAAAAAAAAAAGAAAAAAAAAAGTTGAAGCCAAAAGCTTGTGAAAGAAAAAGTGTACATATATATAAAAAAATAATAATACAAAAATACAAAGATGCCAAAAAGAAATAAAAAGAGCTGTAGCCACCCAGAAGTGTAAAGAAAAAAAATAAAGAAGGGAACTTGAGTGAATTTCAAGGTGTAAATATAGTTCATGCTCTCTTAGTTCCTAGGGACTTCAGCTTAGTTCCTTTGTATATCCTACCCTTAGCCAGGCCCCATTACAACCCATAAAAGACCTTCTGATGTTGCTTGCATGTTTTCTGTGGGAGCCATTTTGAGATGAAAGGCAAATTTTTGGGAAGTGTACTTGAAAAGTGAAACTGAGTGCAAGTTGTTAGCCTGACATAAACTGAGTGACTGAGTGAACAAATAATACCCTTGTGAGGAAGGCAGTTGTTTGGATTTGGTGATCTCCCTCTTGTGTGTGACTTAGATCCCCTGCTTAGATTTCTGATTGTTTTCATGATGAAACTCTCAAATGTTTAGAATAAATGAATATGGGGATTGCTCTGTTTGAAAAGGGGGAAACAATGAAGAAAAAACTGTTTTGATGTACTGCTTGAATGTGTGCAATGTTGATTGAATCTTTTGAGCTTGCCAGGTCTTGAGTCTTTTTGTTTTTTGAGTCTTAGTTTGCTTGGGGACAAGCAAAGTTTAAGTTTGGGGTATTTTGATAAGCCTCTGGCTCATCTAGTTTTATAGCTAGTATGACCAGGGTTTTGTGCAAATTATATCGTATTTTTACCCAAATTAGATTAGATTGTCCTCAAGCAAGGTTTTGAGTCTCTAGAGTAGTTTTAAGTTAATTTAGCAAGTTTTAAGTCAAAATAATACACTTATGCTTATTTCCTTGTTTTCAGGTTAAGTAGAAGCTGAGAAAATAAAGAACAGAGGTCTCGCCCCGCGAAGGACACGCTCGCCACGCGACCCCGAAGCCTGACTGTTCCAAGAAATTGCTAAGTCTCTGGGTCGCCTCGCGAAGAAGGTCTCGCCCGCGAGTCTTCCAAACCTGAAAAAGTCAGAGACGATCACGGCTTGCCCGTGTTGAAGGTCATGGCCGTGGCAGTTTTGAAGCTGAAGAGTCTCGCCTCGCGAGCATCCCTTCGTCTCGCGAATCTGAAAGTCAGAGAGCATCACGGTTAGGCCCTGATGGCCATCACGGGCGTAAGGAGGAAACTCTTCATATCCTCGCCTCGCGAGAGTCACTTCGCCTCGCGAGAATGCCAAGGGTTGCTGACTGTTTATGAAATTCGCCTCGCGAATGTTTGCTCGCCTCGCGAGCCATCTGAATTCTGAATTTGTATAAAAGGCTGTTCTGAATATTTTGTAGAGACTTTTTGCTACTCCAACTTTCTGATATACAATTTTCTCTGCGATTTCGTTTTTGCCATGGAGCACTAAGTCCTAGGATTAGTCTACTGTTTGAGGATCCTATATACTTGAGGTTATGTAATCCCTATTTTAACTGCTTTTCCCTTTTCAATACCATATTTCATATTTCTGTTTGTTATTTCAGGAGTGTGTAATATTGTATTGATTTGTTTCAGTGATGTAAATTTCCTATACATAATCGCGTTTGTTAATTCGCGTGTGTTCATTCATGATCGTTTGATCATGAGCGCTTAATCCCGTTTGTTATTTCGGGAATAGGAATTTGCATCCATAGTAGCAATTACGTTGTTAGTTATTACCATGAATCGAAAGGGGATTAGAATCTGCTTAGGGCTTGGGTTTACATTAACCAAGGATAGTTGGGAATTCTTGACAGTAGATTAATCGTTGTTTGATAATTGATAATCCCTTTTCAACTGCCTTGTTTTTGATTGCTCTGTTTTGTTTGTTTCTTATTTTGCACTCCAATCCAAAACCCCCCCCAAAACTGATTTTTGTGAAAGGTAATATTCTCAGAGTCCTTGAGAGACGACATCCGAGTTATCGCACTATACTACACTTTTAAACCCGCTCGTCCTTTTTGGCGCGTGCGCGACAGCGCGACCAGCCACCTTGGCTTATTGTTTTGGAATAATCATTTACTCTGATATTTACGTTGGTACTATATGATTACCCATGTTGTGATGTGACTTATACGTGCTTGATAGGCCTTGGGAATGGGACATCGGGGTCTCATTCTAGCCGGTCAGGAACGCCTAAGTTGGGTCCTGACAAAGTGGTATCAGAGCCAATTGTTACAGGTCCTAAGCGAGATTAGAGAGTAATGAATTCTGTAATAATTCTTGAACCCGGGCGGGAGTTGTGCCAGAACTCATTAGTATCTAATATGCAATTATTTTAAAGAAAGCCATAAAAATAGTGAGGATCTCATATGACTATTTGAAAGAAGCGACCTGAGATGGATGGTGTAATTTCTTTTGATAAGGGGTTGATGTAGGGTATTTTTGTGTCGAATTGATATTTAAAAAAAAGAAACTGAAGTATGATGTTTGCTTTCCTTTTGAAGGATGGTAAGAGGTAAAGGAAGAAGAGCTACCCGATCCCGAGGAGGTACTGCTAGGCCTCCACGAGGCGGAAATCAGTACCCACCACAACAGGAGGTGGTGATCCCAGAGGCTCTTCAGGCAACCCTGCAACAAATAGCACAGGGGATTGCTGTGATACAAGGGGCCTTAGCAGGAGGTGGTGGCGGAAGAACTCCGACTCCATCACCAAGTGGGGTTCCCCCTCCATCACCTTCCATGACACAAGAATCTCATGAGGCATCTGCGAGCACAGAGGCTGGGAGTAGGAGGGATGCAACACCTAGGCTGAATCCGGAGGCCAACCTTTTTGCTTCATTGACCGAGTTCCGTAAGATGAAGCCACTCACTTTTTCCGGAACTGGTTCCGATCAGGACCCATCCTTTTTCTTAGAGGAGGTGGAGAGATTGTTGAGTGCTATGGAATGCTCGTCTGAGAGATCTGTGGAGTTGGCCATTTTTCAGTTGAACGGTGCCGCTCGAGAGTGGTACACGGCATACAGGGCGCAAAGAGAATTGGATGCTGAGAATCTAGAATGGAGGCATTTTGCTATTGCTTTCATGGAGACCTTTTACCTATAGGTGAGCGAGAGAAGAAGGCTCGAGAGTTTGAAGTACTGAAACAGGGAGAGATGAATGTGATGGACTACCGAAATGAGTTCATGCGGTTGTCTCGGTACGCACCACATTTGGTAAGTGACCCTCAGCAGCGAGTGTCACGATTTGCTTATGGACTTCGTTTTAACATTGGAAGATTTGTACCGATTCTGGAGAATGCCACATTTGAGCAGTTAATCAGCTTGGACATCAGGGCCGAAAATGTTTTGAATGAGGCTAAAGCATAATTCAAAAGGCAACCGAAAAAGAGGAAGACAGCATAAAGATGAGGCCTTTGGGGTGAAGTCGGGACATCATCTGGGTAATCAGTGGGCTAATTCTGGTAGGACGAACAGTGCGCATTCTCATCGCACCCCCCAGCAACAATCATCATTTGCAGGGGCGCCGGCAGGAGGCCACAGTGTTTCCTATGGAGCATCTAGTTACCCCACTTGCAACCACTGTGGGAAATGACATGATGGACTGTGTACTAGAAGCGGAGAACGAGCTTGTTATACTTGTGGGCAAGCTGGTCATTTCAAGAGGGCGTGTCCTATGAATATGGAGCCTGCAACAACCCTTAATGCTCCAATTGGATCTTCAGTACCGAACATGAACCCAAGGTCAGGAGGGAGAGGAGGAGCTTCGTCAGGACAGGGACGTGACAACCGCTCTACCGCCCGTGTGTTTGTTCTTAGCCAGCAGGTGGCCCAGACCGACCCAGATATTGTTATAGGTATTTTACCAGTTGGTCCTTCACATGCTAGGGTGATGTTTGATTCTGGTGCTTCTCGGTCATTTGTGATCGGGCATTATGTGAGGGTTATGGGCATGCCTTTGGAGGCGCTTCCGTACCCTTTGATTGGTTCTACCCCACTTGAGAGTAATCATATGACGAACAGTTATGTTTGAGAATGTGAGGTTAGAGTGAATGATTTGAATCTTCCAGCCGACTTAATCTTGTTGGGTATGCTTTAGATGGATGTCATATTGGGCATGGATTGCTTATCTAGGTATGGGGCTAAGGTGGATTGCAGGGATCAACTGATTACTTTGCGGTCGACTGATTCTAACACCATAGAGATTCAGGGCGACCACAGTTTGGTATATCAGAATGTGTTGTCCTCTCTTAAGGTAGAATAGTTGCAGCGTCATGGATGTATATGTCTGTTAGCCACGGTGAATGTGGCATATGAGTCCAAAGGTGATGACTTGTCGATGGTTCCGATAGTTCGAGAGTATGTGGATATATTTCCCGATGACTTCCCGGGAGTTCCCCCACCTCGTGAGATAGAGTTTTCCATTGACTTGGCATCGAGGACACAACCCATTTCTATACCGCCATATAGGATGGCCCCAATCGAGATGAAAGAGCTCAAGGATCAGCTAGAGGACTTGTTGAGCAAGGGATTCATACGCCTTAGTTCGTCACCTTGGGGAGCTCCAGTGCTATTTTTGAAAAAGAAAGATGGGTCATGAAGGATGTGTGTTGACTATCGAAAACTCAATAAGGTAACGATAAAGAATAAGTATCCATTGCTGAGAATTGATGATTTGTTTGATCAGTTGCAAGGGGGAATATTTTTCTCCAAGATTGATTTGAGATCAGGTTATCACCAGTTGAGGATCAAAGAGTCTGACATTCCGAAAATAGCTTTTAGAACCAGGTATGGTCATTATGAGTACCTTGTCATGTCCTTTTGTTTGACGAATGCCCCTGCAACTTTCATGGACCTGATGAACCGAGTGTTTAAACCATTTATGGATAAATTTGTGATTGTATTCATCGATGATATTTTAGTATATTCTAAGACAAAGGACGAGCATGATCAACATTTGAGGGCAGTGTTTGAGACCCTTAGAAATCACCAGCTTTACGCCAAGTTTTCGAAATATGAGTTTTGGCTCACAGAGGTATCTTTTCTTGGGCATGTTGTTTCTTCAGAAGGGATTTCAGTGGATCCGAAAAAGGTGGAGGCGGTGCGGCATTGGCCTAGACCCTCTAGTGTTTCAGAGATACGTAGTTTCTTGGGGCTAGCCGGTTATTATCGAAGGTTCATTGAAAACTTTTCAAAAATAGCGGTTCCATTGACTCGTTTGACTCTGAAAGGAGATAAGTTCGAGTGGAGTTCGAAATGCGAAGAAAGCTTTCAGACATTGAAGGATAAGTTGACTACTGCTTCAGTGTTGACTCTTCCTTCAGGTATAGGTGGTTTTGTGGTGTACTGTGACGCGTCTCGAATGGGTTTGGGATGCGTGCTAATGCAGAATGGAAAAGTAATTGCCTATGCTTCCAGATAGTTAAGGAAGCATGAACAAAACTACCCGACTCACGATTTAGAGTTGGCAGCTGTAGTTTTTGCCTTAAAGATTTAGAGGCATTTCTTGTGTGACGAGGCCTGTGAGATATACACAGATCATAAGAGTCTCAAGTACATTTTTGATCATAAAGAGTTGAACCTAAGGCAGAGGAGATGGTTGGGATTGTTGAAGGATTATGACTGCACAATCATGTATCACCCGGGCAAGGCTAACGTGGTGGTAGATGCTTTGAGATCAAGTCAATGGGCATTTTGGCACATTTGAGTTTAGAAAGGCGAGCGATAGCAAATGATTTTCATAGGAGCATAAATTCTTTGGTGGCTTTCGAGCCAAAGGAAAATGGCATTTTACTAGCACATCTTGGCGTCAAATCCAATGTGTTGGAAGAGATTAGAGCTTGCCAAGAACGAGATTCCGATCTAGTCATGTTGAGGGATACTATTAATACAGAGAGTGAAAAGGGTTATACAGTGAGCGGTGATGGGATGTTTCGATTTAGTGGACGGGTGGTAGTTCCTCCAGAAGCTAGAAGGAAGCTAATGGAACTTGCTCGCTCCTCTTCATATACGATGCACCCTGGATCCAGAAAAATGTATCAAGATATGAAGCAGTTGTATTGGTGGGCCGGTATGAAGTGAGACATAGCTGATTTTGTTGCTAGGTGTTTGACTTGTCAGCAGGTGAAGACGGAGCACCAGAAGCCAGCAAGGCTTTTCCAGAGTCTGGATATTCCGGAATGGAAGTGGGATCACATTACCATGGATTTCGTGGTGGGTTTGCCCAAGATCAGGGCGGGTTATGATTCCATTTGGGTTATGGTGGACCGTTTGACCAAGTCTGCTCATTTCCTACCTGTAAAGACCACATTCACGGCAGAACAACATGCAAAGTTGTATCTTCGGGAGATTGTTTCCTTGCATGGAATTCCAGAATCTATTGTTTCAGATAAGGGTTCACAGTTCACATCTCATTTTTGGAAGTCATTTCAGCAGACTTTGGGAACTCAAGTACATTTTAGTACAGCTTTTCATCCACAGACGGATGGTCAGTCGGAGAGGACTATACAGCCTTTGGAGGACATGCTTCGAGCATGTGTACTTGAGTTTGAAGGCTCTTGGGATGTGCATTTGTCATTAATAGAATTTGCAGATAACAATAGCTATCATAGTAGCATCAAAATGGCACCGTTTGAGGCTCTTTGTGGCAGGAAGTGTAGAACACCAGTGGGGTGGTTTGAGATGGGTGACCATCAACTGTTGGGCCCAGATCTGGTTTAGGACTCGATAAAGAGAGTTCGGATGATTAGGGAGATGCTTAAACTAGCTCAAGAGTGACAAAAGATGTATGCCGATGTCAGACAACGAGAATTAGAGTTTCAAGAAGGTAAGCACGTTTTCCTTAGAGTGTCACCCTTTAGAAGTACTCTGCATTTTGGTCTGAAGGGAAAGTTGAGCCCGAGGTACGTGGGACCATACCAGATCACTCGAAGAGTGGGAAGGTTGGCATATGAGTTGGCCTTACCACCTGAATTAGCCAAGGTGCATCCAATGTTTCATGTCTCCATGCTGAGGAAAGATCTTCGAGATGATACTCATGTGCTACAACCACAACCTATTGAGGTAGACCAACGGTTAGCTTTTGATGATGCTCCATTGAGGATTGTTAATAGGTAAGTATGGAAATTGAGGTCAAAGGAGGTACCATCAGTGAAGGTAGCTTGGAGGCATCCTCTTGGTGAGGAATTCACTTAGGAGTCAGAGCAGATCATGATGCGAAAGTATCCGCACCTTTTCGATCAAGGTACGAAATTTCGGTTATAGCCATTTATCGAATTCGAGGACGAACTCCTTTAAAGGGGGGAAGAGTGTAATACCCACACACAAAAAAAAAAAAATTAGCGAGAAGGTATGAGAGAGGTAGTAAAATAGAGTCGTGGGATAGATTAATTGAGGTTTTGTCGTGGTGGGACCCTTCTATTAGTGTAATGGTTAAGAAATAAGATAAGGGGAAAAGAGTTAGAATGTTTTTAGAACCCTAACTTTTAAAATCGGTTTTCTTTGGATGAAAAGAGGAAGAAGGCGGGGCGGCTCAAGATCATAGAGACGTGCTCTTGGTGCAAGGAATCCAATTTCACTCTCCTTTTTCCTTTTTTTTGGTCGATTCAGGTGAGGGGTTGTAGGTTTATGGGTAGAAATTTAATTTGGAGGCTAATGGTATCAAGTGAGAGAGTAAGATTTGATGAAATAATATTTATGATGATTGATGAATCTCTATTCTAAAATATTAATTTATGTGATGTGTTTTGTTTTTTGATTTTCCTCGTTATCGAGCTATTCCTACATTCTTGAATATTTTCAAATGGCTGGTTGTCGTTGCTGGCAGTGTAACTTCAATTGTTGCGTCTGCAAAAAAATTGTTCATCGCGTGCAATGTATCCACATGATGCTGACACACCTAAAACACATGATTGGTACTAGATGCTTTATCTAATCTTCATCATGACCATTTGTTGGATTACTGGGCAAAATGGGGATTAATGACTGTGGTGGAGGTTTCAAGAAGCATGCAGAACCTTTTTAGTAATATTAGGAAAAAGAAAATAAAATATAAAAAAAATTGTGAACATGTGTTTCAAATAAAATAGAAATAGATAGATTATATATATATATATATATATATATATATATATATATATATAAAATGTGAAACTGGTGAAGCTACGTTACTTTACATACATATATATATATATATATATATATATATATATATATATATATATATTAGTTAATTTACGATTAATTAATTATAATGGATAGATTTGGTTTTTTTATATTTGTTAAATGCATATATACACTATAAACATAATTACAGTATGTGAATTTTGCTTTACACATTATATATATATATATATATATATATATATATATATATATATATATAATATTGAGGTATTGGTAACTAGGATCTATAGTGTAAATGAATGATCATGTGATTAGTAAATGTATGAGAAATACATGTTGACTCTATGTCTTATGATCCGTTGATTGGGATGGATTCAGAAAACACAATTGTGTTATGTCAATTGTTTTTTATTTATTTATTTTGTGACACTGACTACATTGAGTAAGACTTGGTTTTTCCGACCGGTCAGCTGACTCGACCGGTATATAAATGTGACCGTCGGAGAAGCGAACTCTAGTGAAAGAACCCCGAAGTTTGGAGGGTGGATACGCAGTGACCGAGGTCACTTGCTGGTCAGCGAACCCGACCGGGGTATAGTTGTGGCCGTCAGAGTGGGAGATTTTAGTGAAAAACTCCTAATGGAAAACAAGCATCTTACTCAATGGTTGAATGATTATAAGGCAACTTAAGAGTTGCAATGATGATATGGTTTTAGTACATGGTAAAATGTGACATGACATATGTATGTATATTTATATATTTGATATATCTAATTTCGTTTGTACACCTTTACTGAGTCCTGGGACTCACCCTCGCCCTTTTTGGTTCAGCTTCAGGTACTCCACGAGGGGATCCATCTCAGGGAGCCTATGCACAGGAGTAGTGTGGCAGTTGTTGCAGCTTGGTTATTTCCTTGGTTTTTGTTTAGTCATATGAGATACCTCTTCGGTTGTTTGAAAATTTGGGACTATTTTCTTTTTTGTTGTAAACTGTTTGTTTTCATTTAAACTCTGGATGTAGACTCAGGGCCACCTTGGCTTATTGTTTTGGAATAATGATTTACTCTGATGTTTATGTTGGTACTATATAATTACCCATGTTGTGATGTGATTTATATGTGCTTGATAGGCCTTGGGAATGGGACATCGGGGTCTCATTCTGGCCAGTCAGGAACACCTAAGTTGGGTCCTGACAAAGTGGTATCAGAGCCAATGGTTACAGGTCCTGAGCGAGATTAGAGAGAAATGAAATCTGTAATAATTCTCAATTCTAGGTGGGAGTTGTGCTAGAACTCATTAGTAACTAATATGGAATTATTTGAAAGAAAGCCATAAAAGTAGTGAGGATCTCATATGACTATTTGAAAGCAGCGACCTGAGATGGATGGTGTAATTGCTTTTGATAGGGGGTTGATGTAGGGTATTTTTGTGTCGAATTGATATTAAAAAAAAAAAGAAACTGAAGTATGATGCTTGCTTTCCTTTTGAAGGATGGTAAGAGGTAGAGGAAGAAGAGCTACCCGATTCCGAGGAGGTACTACTAGGCCTCTTCGAGGCGGAAATCAGCACCCACCACAGCAGGAGGTGGTGATCCCAGAGGCTTTTCTGGCAACCCTTCAACAAATAGCACAAGGGATTGTTGTGATAGAAGGGGCCTTAGCAGGAGGTGGTGGCGGAAGAACTCCGACTCCATCACAAAGTGGGGTTCCTCCTCCATCACCTTCCATGACACGAGAATCTCATGAGACTTCTGCGAGCACAGAGGCTGGGAGTAGGAGGGATGCAACACCTAGGTTGAATCAAGAGGCCAACCTTTTTGCTTCATTGACCGAGTTCCGTAAGATGAAGCCACCCACTTTTGTAGGAACTGGTTCCGATCAGGACCCATCCTTTTTCTTAGAAGAGGTGGAGAGATTGTTGAAGGCTATGGGATGCTCGTCTGAGAGATCCATGGAGTTGGCCAATTTTCAGTTGAACGGTGCCACTCGAGAGTGGTACACGGCATACAGGGCGTAGAGAGAATTGTATGCTGAGAATCTAGAATGGAGGCATTTCAATACTGCTTTCATGGAGACCATTTTACCTAGAGGTGAGCGAGAGAAGAAGGCTTGAGAGTTTGAAGTGCTGAAACAGGGAGAGATGACTGTGATGGAATACCGAAATGAGTTCCTGCGGTTGTCTCGGTATGCACCACATTTGGTAAGTGACCCTCGGCAGCGAGTGTCATGATTTGCTAATGGACTTCGTTTTAACATTGGAAGATCTGTACCGACTCTGGAGAATGCCACATTTGAGCAGGTAGTCAGCTTGGCCATCAGGGCCGAAAATGTTTTGAATGAGGCTATTGCAGAATTCAAAAGGCAACCGAAAAAGAGGAAGATAGAGCATAGAGATGGGGTGAAGTCGGGACATCATCAGGGTAATTAGTGGGCTAATTCTGGTAGGGTGAACAGTGCGCCTTTTCATCGCCCCCCCCCCCCCCCCCCAGCAACAATCGTTATTTGTAGGGGCGTCGGCAGGAGGCCGCAGTGTTTCCTATGGAGCATCTAGTTACCCCACTTGCAACCACTATGGGAAACAACATGATGGACCGTGTACTAGAAGCGTAGAACGAGCTTGTTATACTTGTGGGCAAGCTGGTCATTTCAAGAGGGAGTGTCCTATGAATATGGAGCCTGCAACAACCCATAATGCTCCAGTTGGATCTTCAGTATCGAACAGGAACCCAAGGTTAGGAGGGAGAGGAGGAACTTCGTCAGGACAGGGATGTGGCAGCCGCTCTACCGCCCGTTTGTTTGCTCTTAGCCAGCAGGAGGCCCAGACCGACCCGGATATTGTTACAGGTATTTTACCGGTTGGTCCTTCACATGCTAGGGTGATGTTTGATTCTGGTGCTTCTCGGTCATTTGTGGCCAGGCATTTTGTGCGGGTTACGGGAATGCCTTTGGAGACGCTTCCGCACCCTTTGATTGGTTCTACCCCACTTGAGAGTAATCATATGACGCACCTAAAACACATGATTATTACTAGATGCTTTATCCAATCTTCATCATGACCATTTGTTGGATTACTGGGAAAATTGGGGATTAATGGCTGCGGTGGGGGTTTCAAGAAGCATGCAGAACCTTTTTAGTAATATTAGGAAAAAGAAAAGAAAATAATAAAAAAAAAATATTGTGAACATGTGTTTCAAATAATATAGAAATAGATAGATATTATACTATATATATATATGTATGTATGTATGTATGTATGTAAAGTAACGTAGCTTCACCAGTTTCACATTTTTTATATATATATATATATATATATATATATATATATATATATATATATATATATATTAGTTAATTTACGATTAATTTTTTATAATGGATAGATTGGTTTTTTTTTTTATATATATTTGTTAAATCCATATATACACTATAAACATAATGACAGTATGTGAATTGTGAATTTTGCTTTATACATTATTATATATATATATATATATATATATATATATATATATATATATATATATATATATATATTGTATTGAGGTATTGGTAACTAGGATCTATGGTGTAAATGAATGATCATGTGATTAGTAAATGTATGAGAAATACATGTTGACTCTATGTCTTATGATCTGTTAATTGGGATGGATTCAGAAAACACAATTGTGTTATGTCAATTGTTTTTTATTTATTTATTTTGTGACGCTGAACACATTGAGTAAGACTTGGTTTATCTGACTGGTCAGCGGGCTCAACCGGTATATAAATATGACCGTTGGAGAAGGTGACTCTAGTGAAAGAACCCCGGAGTTTGGAGGGTGGATACGCAGTGACCGAGGTCACTTGCCGGTCAGTGGACCCGACCGTGGTATAAATGTGGCCGTCGGAGTGGGAGACTTTAGTGAACAACTCCAAATGGAAAACAAACATCTTACTTAATGGTTGAATGAAAGTAAGGCCACTTAAGATTTGCAATGATGATATGGTTCCAGTACATGGTAAAGTGTGACATGACATATGTATGTATATTTATATATTTGATATTTCTGATTTCGTTTGTACACCCTCACCGAGTTCTGGGACTCACCCCCGCCCTTTTTGGTTTAGCTTCAGGTACTCCACGAGGGGATCCATCTCAGGGAGCCCATGCACAGGAGTAGTGTGGCAGTTGCTGTAGCTTGGTTATTTCCTTGGTTTTTGTTTAGTCATATGAGATACCTCTTCGGTTGTTTGAAAATTTGGGACTATTTTCTTTTTTGTTGTAAACTGTTTGTTTTCATTTAAACTCTGGATGTAGACTCAGGGCCACATTGGCTTACTTTTTTGGAATAATCATTTACTCTGATATTTACGTTGGTACTATATAATTACCCATGTTGCAATGTGACTTATACGTACTTGATAAGCCTTGGGAATGGGACATCCGGGTCTCAATCTGGCCGATCAGGAACACCTAAATTGGGTCTTGACAGAAGGGGAATTTGATAACGCATGGCATGATAACCAGGGACATCAATTTCGGAATTCCAGTGATAACCTAGGTGGGGGAAAGAACCAATCTACCATCGGAATCGATAAGTAGTATATTATATAATGATTGTGTAGGGCGACCGAAACCTACTAGTGGTTGCGTAATCGACAAGACCAAAATCATATTGGAATATTTTCTGTTAAACCAATGGTGATTCGGACATTGTAGGTTTATCGACACCGTTGATTTTAAGTATTTGATGATGTTTGATTTGATTGTTGTTAAATTTACTGTGATACGCTGGTTGAGGTATTCCACCTGCATGTGACGTATTATTTTTTGTGTGTCAATATCTTCTGATATTGTGTTATCCATGATCTGCCTGGTTTTAATATCGTGTTTAGTGGATTTTAAGCAAATACACACACACACATATGTGTATATATATATATATATATATATATATATATATATATATATATATATATATATATATATATATATATTGTTCGAGATATAATTGTTGGTATGAGGATAATTGTGACTTAGAGGTGCCTAACCTAAATGAGTTATTTTAAAGAGGAATTGTGACATAGAATATGTGTTAAGGCTTTGAGGGAAGGTTTAGGAACTAGGATGTTATTAATGTGGGTTGGTGAGATTCATGTGTTTTTGCGTTGTTTTTCACAACCGTATATTTGGAATATACGAGGTCAAGAGTTCTTGCTAAACCGTTCCACCTTAGAAATAGGTTGTTCAACTATAGTGTCATTGAATTTCATTGAGCACCCCCGGGAGTGGAAGGGGTGTGCAGCGGGAACATCGTGCAACTATAGTGTCATCGCTTTGCATGAGCATTCTCACCAAGGAAGAGAATGTGCACCTGGAATTTGGAACCTATCACTTGAACAATTGACTGACATTCCCCACGAGGAATGCATGAAGGAAATGGTAGTGGCCATGTCAGCATAAAGTTTTAGTTTGCATGAGTGTGGGTAGAGGTTGATATAGTGATTTATGGAGGATTGTTAGTGTTGAAGGATGTTATGTCTGTGACAATTACTGTATAATATGCTATGCTTCTTTTCCGCTTTTTGATGATAGAATTGCTTCTTATCCCCTATATTTATGTATTTTTGTGGGTTACGTTATTTACGTTAGAGGATCCAATGGAGGATTATGTTGCTGAGGAGCTGGACGGAACTTTGTATGAAACGGAAGTTACTGAGGAGTTGGATGGAACTCCTTACGAACCCGAGGTTGGAGGTCGGGTTGTGATCTACGGTGATTAGAGTGTAGACATTATGGCTAGTGTGTCTAAGGAGTATTTTTCAAACTGGAGCACGAGCGTGCTCGTGATTAAGCACGGTCGTGCTACCTAGAGCGTGGCCGTACTGATCTGGGAAGAAAGGTTTGTAAACCCTTGTAAATTCTCTTGGGACAGTTCATAGATTAAACCTATTGGCTCTTACTAATCCATTGAACATTAATTTTATTAGTCTTGATTAAACCTCCTTGTCTTACAATTAGGGGGAATTAATCTTTTAATTAAGTTTCGTTTAATTATTCCTAAACACTCATGGATCAATCCTTAGGGTCTATAACTAAACCTTTTGGCATAAATCCTTGCGCCTCATTACTATCATTCTGTTTTATGAGCAAAGGGAAAAACCTCTCTTAATATCATTATTAACAATTTAACAGTTTTATCATTAGCACGTTCACACGAACAACCAACAACTAGTTTCATGATAAAACATTCAGTCATGGCATCAATCATTCAACATGTTTTAACACCAACATCAACAACAGATATACCAAAATTAGAATGTGGAACATTCATATCATAAACAAATAGACATACATAATTCATATTATCATCCAATAGTCATTTAGGCATTTTAACAAACATAAGGGTCACGGGAACCCTTTGTCTTACGCTACCCTCAAGCCTACATACCCATACTATTCCTTCTCCCCATACCTAGTATGAAGATTTCCCTTTTTAACCAACAAAAGCTCTAACCGGTTCCCTCGATTGACTCGATGAATCGTCCCAAGCCTTGGCCAAAACAAAAAGGTTAACCAATTAGTTCCTAATTCAAAGGAAAGGAAAAGGAAACTTAAGAGGGGAATATCATTACCTTTATTAATTTGCACCAACGCGTGATTGACTCTCCCAAATAGAGAAAGAACACCAAAAACTGATTGGGTTCAAAGGGGAAGAGAGGGAGATGTTGCCATCACACTTAGGGTTGCCTATAGTGACAATTTAGAGGGTTTAACTGGTAACCCTCGCTGTTTTCTCTTTATATAGATTCTGACCCGAGCACGACCGTGGTCTTTTTAAGCACGGCCGTGCTTAACTTAAGCAAGGGATTATGCATAAATTAGCACGGTTAGACAAAAAGACCGTCAACGAACGCGTTGAGCACGGTCATGCTCCCCACTCAGCATGGCCGTCTTGTGGCCCAGACAGCCACAAGACATGCGCCATGAGCACGGGTGTGCTAATACATGAGCACGGTCATGTTCATGCATCAGAAAGGGATTTTCAGCATAAAATCTCACTTAGCCCTTCACTTATCCCCCCATCAACAATTACAAAAAGAAAAGCTATTCTACCTTGTTTCTCCCTTCTATGACTCTGCCATTCAAGAAATTGGTTTCTTTGGTCTTTGGTTATGCAAGGAAATTTTGATTCTATTGACAAGGAAGAGACACAACCATGTAGGATTAACTGCCATTCAAGGTGTTATGAGCAAATTTTTAGACACAATTTTAATATATTTATAATTATAATAGATAGGTCAGGTAAAGACATAAGTGTTAGTGCAAATGTTTTCCTTCTTTGTTAATGTTACAACCCCATCTTGAAGGCAATAAATTAGGGTTTGATGAAAGTAGAGAGTGTTTGAGTAAGAGAAAGGGCTGCTTCAATTTTTCACTTCAATTTGATGGACCCGGGTACGATTTGTGTGGTGAGAGTATTTATCAAATGTGGATTTTGTCCTCTTTGCCGCGCAAGTTTGAGGAAGATGGAAAAACAAAAGGACGGAGAAGACTAATAAGGGTGCTTTTAGTACAAGTTCATTTGTTGTTGAGTCGTCACAAGCATTGATATACAAATTTAATTTACGTCATCACATCAATTGTATAAATTAATTTGGGATTTGGGTTTTGGGAGGAGGAAGGAAAGAAAGAGGAAGATAAGTAATAAGAGAGAGAAAGAGAAAAGGAGATAGAAATATTTTCCGATGGGTATACCCAATTTTCGGTTAGTTAATACCTGAGATCTAACACCATTGTACCGGTGTATGGAAGGGACTAACTTGAAATGATTTTAAAAATGGATCAAATCGAGACTTAAAATAAAGATAATGTGTAGTTTAGAAAAAGTTAAATGTATACCAATATGATAATTTGGATGTCACAAGGAGAACATTTTTATGATGAAAACAAAATAAAACTCATTACAATTATATTTTAAAAAATATTTATGAAATTATACACACAAGTTCACGACTAGAGACATTTTTACTCTAATTCATCAGTCACATTTGCTACATGATCCTTACATTGGAGAATGTTATTGGTTTTTTGCTCATAAATCGATGTATTTGATAAATCGCAAAACTCGTCCAACTTAAAGAGATGAATTATTCGTCACCACCCATACAACCACCATCGAAATGGCAAACTCTTTGTATTGTGTGAAATTTCACAATATAACATAATTCCAAAATAAAATAAGAAATCAAGACATAGAGGATCTTTATTATCATAGATGCAAAAATAACTTATGCGTTCAATTTATTTCGAACCTTATATTATTATTTCCCAATTAATAATGATTACATCACAAGATTTCACTTGTCCTCCATTCATAGCAGATAGATTCCTTGGTTTGGTAATCGATCGTTAAACATGGATGATTTGTTTCTATGCTCCAAAGGCAATCAGGGTTGCAGTATTTTCTGTCTCTGCCGTCTTTGCAGTATGTGGCGAAGTTTGAATCGCTTTCCAAATACTTCCGTTTCTTTTAAGCACTACCCAACGAGATCTGGAAGTGTGAGAGGTTTGAGGCAGGACCGAGATTTGAGATTAAAGAGTCTGTCTTACCTTTGCAACTCCGAACTTTTCAAGCTTTAGTTGAGATGAGTCAGAAGATTGAGAGGATGAGGAAAGGAAGAAATGATAAGGGGAATGTTGGAGGACCATCTAGATCCAAGGATCAATTTCAGAATCAGGGAGAAAAGCAAGTGCATAGAAAACCTTACTTCTGACCAGCAGGAAATGACCAGAATCAGCAACAATATCGTCCTAATTCTTCTGCTTCGGGAAATGGAGGCCAAAGGAAACAAAACTAAGGTCAAATTAGGATTTGTTACAAATGTGGGAACTCAAATCATATGGCTGATAAATGCCCAGTGAGGGGAATTGTAACAGCCCATTTTTAGTTACGCTGTTTAACCGGTTAAAATATAATTACACATATGATTAATTATTTTATTTGGATGTTTATGTTCATTTGTGTTATGTGGCTTAGTTTGAGTAATTAAATTACTCTCTTCAAATAATTTCATTGGGTGCATTAGCACTGACTTATTTCAGTGAATGCACGCTTACTAGACAATAAGTTGCATTATTGTCACTATTATTACCAGTACAGAAAAATATTTTAAATAATATGTTTAATAGAATTTTTTTTCATATTTTCATTCAATTTAATTTTAGAGTTGAAAATAAACTGGTTTGACCTTAATCGGAGATTAAATTTTGGACTGAGTATTTTCTTAGTTGATCAGTTCAACTATTAATCTTTACTCTAAAGCGAAATTTGAAATTATATATTTATCAATCTTTATTTTTAGATCAAAAGGCCAAAAACATATTTATTTTTAGACTCAATATTTACTATTCATTTTGTACCTACTATTACTAATCACAAATTTTTTTTTATCATCCTTATATCTCCCACTCCCGTACTCTGACGCCACCCCTTCTTTTTCTTCTTTATTTTATTTTATTTTTTTAATCCTATGAGTGAATTCTACACGGCAAAGAAAAGTTGGCATAGTAGAAGTAAAGGACACCTCCTGCTTGGAAGGACACCTCCTGCTTGTCTTCCGTTCTTAAAATCACGCCAACACTTAAGCCTAGGAACCATGAGCCATCCTTCAAACATGCAGAATTAATTTTCTATTTTCTTAGCAAATGGACGTAAAAGGAAAAAGAAGTTGGAGAGTGTGTGAGATGGCGTAGAGAGATAGAGAGAGAGAGAGAGAAGAGGGAGGCCGAGAGTGAAAGAGAAAATTCTGGAGGGATTTCCGATCAATCCGTTCGTCCTATCAAAATTTCAACTATATCGTTGTGATCCTCACGATGTCTACTTCATTATCCTATCTTTCTTTTCTTTATTAGGCTAAGGTAAGCCTATGTCCTTTTTATGTCTAAATGCCGTCGGCGACGGTATTGAGGTTATCTTTCAATTCATTTATCGGTTTCCAATTCGGTCTTCAGATTTGAACTACACGTAACGTGTGCTTCACAATGATGTGTTCAGGTGAATTTTTAGAGCCCGGGAAGGTGTAGAACTGTGTGTGGCAGATTTGAGGGAGTATAGGAAGTGTCCGTTTCATTGCCCCAGATCTAGCTTAAGACATTCCAGGTGGGGGAAAGAAACTATTTAACGTCGGAAACGGCGCGGTTACATTTAATTAGATAATGGTGTAGGGCGACCCAAACCCTACATGAGAGCGAGTAATGGACAATGTCTATACCACATTAGGGACTACTTAGTGGTACCGATGATGATATAGAAATTGTGCGTTTATCGTCATTACGCTACATACATAGATGATTTTATTATGTTATGATTACATGTTTGACTGGTTGATGTGAAAATGATACTTGTTTATACTTATTATATTTCTTATTATTATTATTATTATCATAATTATTATTTTAATATTACTACTGGTGGGATGATAATTATTATTATTATTATTATTATTATTATTGTTGTTGTTGTTGTTGTTGTTGTTGTTGTGATTATTATTATTATGATGATGATAGAATGAGTGTAATGACTGTGCTTAGAGGATTGAGTAAATCATAAGTTATGTGAGACACGAGGATGTATTTGGGGATTGCATACTATATGTGATAGCAGTGCCCAACCGAGATAATTATCGTGAAATGAGGTTGAGATGAATGAGATGAGATTATTTTAAGGTGATCTATGAGATTAGGATGATCGGTTAAGGCACTAGGGGGTGACCTGAAACATGGTCTGTGATATGAGGGACCTGAAACATGGTCGAGTGGACCTGAAACATGGTCTATTGGGCTCTATGCCTCGGAGGGAAAATTCCCGGGGATAGGCTAACGGCAGACCGTCCAGAGATGATTTCATTTTAGTCGCAGCTATAGTTCATGCATTGCATGAGCATCCTGGATTGTGGTCCAGAGGTGTGCACCGGGTTGTGCGACTATAGTGCCATTGCTTTGCGTGGGCACTCTCCATCCGCGGACGAGGGTGTGTGCCGGGGACTCTAGAATGTGTCGAGTATATTGTTGTGATATCTGGATATGGCCGATACCTGAAGAGATTATTCATACAGGATTTGCATTGCATCATGATGGAGGGTAGAGGAAAGATTATAGATGTGGATTGAGGATGATTATGTTATCTATATTTATACTGGGGAGACAGATGTTTAGTGTGCCGTTATTTAATTAAATGTTGCTAAACCCTTTCCACGTTTGATGTTACATGGTTTCTTATCCCCTGTATCTTTCTGCATGTTGTATTTTGTTTTATTATGAAATCGTACTAGAAGACCTGGTGGACAAACTTAATGATGAGGAATTGGACGGGATTCCCTATGAGCCGGATGCCGGAGCTCGAGTCTTGACCCATGGTGATTAGGATCAAGGTAGTATATGCCCAGTGTGTTTTGTGAGACGTTTTAGATGTTCTTAGTTGCTTAGTATTATGTGTAAGTCTTTATCACGACTGGAGTTTGTATATTTATTTTTCCGCTCCTGGCAGTTGATGTAAGACCAGAGACCATTTATGGTTGGATTAAGTTTTGAAGTTATAAAACTGTCTATCAGGTGTTTTTTTTTACGTCATACAAATCTTTGATTTTTAAAGGGGACATTTCAAAAATGATTTGTGAAAATCTCTAACGCTAAACGCGCGTTTAAGGAACTAATTACTGAGGTTTTAAACTAAATGTCACAAAGGGGCACAGTGGGGTGTCTCATTTGGTATCAGAGCAGTTTGATTCTGATCGGACTGCTAAAAGTTAGGGTGTTGTTACTGGCAGTGTCTAGTTGAATCCACATCGGATATTGACTATGCTTAGAAGTTGGGTAGAAAGTTCGTAGCTTCGTCGTTTTAAGTTTCCTAAGTAGAGTAGGGAACTGAAATGATTAATATTCTTACTCATGATAAACATGATATTTTGGGATAAGTTACTTGGGTAAGTTGTTGTATAAAAGAGAGTATCATGGTTGATTGTGCCTTGAAAGTTAGAAAGTAAGATTTGAAATAAGTGTTAGACCATGAGTTTATTGGAAGAATTAATTCTTGTTCATAAGGTATAGTGAGCAATTAGTGGTAGAAAGAAATTGTTATTACATGAATTTATTTTAAGTACTAGATATATTTGGTTAATGTGGGTAGTTGTTGAAGATGATAAATAGACAACAAAATGTGTTTAGGTCTTAATTTGGATAGGATTCAATTAGTTGAAGCCTTGTAGCCTTTTATGGTTGAGATGATGGTTATAGTTGTGGATTTGATTGGAAATCTAGGCTTATGAGTTGGATACTTGGTCCCGAATCTAGTGTTTAACGATGAGAAAGGAATTAGACTTAAGTTTATGAAATTAATACTTGGATGTGAAGATGAACTTATTTTCTAATGATGTCTTCTAATGATGATAGGTTTGTTTAAAGAAAAGGAGATTTAAGCATATGGTGTTTATAAGAGGTGTTGATTTGAGTGTGGCTTGTACATGATTAGTATTTAAGTCTTTTTGTTGAGAATAGAATTAGTTTCTAATCACTTTGATGTTATTGGAGTTTATTAAGATAAAGTGTAAACCTTAGCTTGTGATGGGATTATTCTTTAAAGTGATATTTGATTTATGAAAATAGTATTAACCAGAACTTGGTTTGAGACACAAGTTTATAAGGTAAATTTAGGGGGATTTGAAATGATTTGGAAACCTAATGAAGAAGTTTGAGTATATAGAAATGATATATATGGTTAAATCGAGCCTATTTGGAAATGTTGTGTGGACGCATGACAATTAGTAGTAGTTCAAACTAAGAGAGGTTGTTAAGTTAAGATTTTGATATAAAGAAGCACGGTAGATATGGAAATAGTGTGCTAGTATTTAGGTACATTACTAGGATATGATATTTGAAGAAGATTGTTAATAATGGTGATTCTAAGGGAAGGATATGTAGGTAAGTGCTAGTACGTATCAAGTTCATATCTAAGGATTTAATTTGTGAGTGAGGACTTGTTATTATTAAAGTAAGACTAAGAGCGGAGTGACGATACTTTAGATGAGTAATATTATGGTGATTTCGGATTTGAGAAGGGATGTTTTACCTAGGCATGGTATTCTTGCTAAAATGATGAGTTTGAGCTTCTAGTAAAACCTTAAGTGTTATAGAATATATTTTGTTTGGTTTAATATGGCAGTTAATGTAGTTAAGGGCTTAGAGTCATGTTTTATATTTCAAATAAGATGTAAGCCTTCATATTTCTTTTGTAAAGTTTTGGTGTGCGATAATTGAATAGAGAATTGTAGTATAAGGTTTGATGATCAATAGTTGAATTATAATAATAGTTTTGTGGCATATATTTTGAGGTATTGAAGTTAAGATGAGGATTAAGGATATATATATATATATATATATATATATATATATATATATATATATATATATATTGTGTTAAATTTTGGTCACTAAGTTAGTGTTTGGACAGAAAGGTAGGTTCTTAAACTAAGGGACTTACTTATGTTGACTTTATCATTGTTGATCATGCTTTGAGGATTGGAATAAAGACTTGATCAGGCAATACGTAGGATAAATTCAGATTTCCCTTGAGTGCGATAATTCTAAATTGGTTTTGTTAAGATTTACGGTGGATTAGAGATATTGAAAACTATGGGATATGAAGTGGTAGGAATTTTGTTGAGGTGTAATTATGAATGGTAAGATTAAGAGTAATATCAGCAAGTATGACAAATTACTATAGATCGAAGGATCAAATTTTGACTGAGGCAGAGTATAGTTAAGGAGATTTAGGGTAATGAACAATTGCTTACGGTTATGATCGAATGTAGGAATTTGGAAGATCAAAAGGAAAGTTCCTACTGTAGTTTCACCTAAGTTGGATGTGAATGAAAAGGATGATTTCTTGAGTAAAACTAAGTTTTTTTAGAGTAGTTCAAGGTTGTGGAGTTAGATAATTTTAACTGACATGGTTTCTGTTGATTTTAGTATGGAGATGTTTTACTTGGACACTGGAAATGTGTAATCTTGTTGTAATTTGGAGTGGTGGAATTAGTCCAAAGGAAACTAAGACTACAATTGTGTGCGTTGGGTTGAAGGTTGATGTATGATGGGGTAAAGTTAGTGTTGAACTTGATGTTCTTTGTGAGGATAAGGTGTTGAAGAAGTTTTGCTAGCAGACAAATTTTGAGGCAAGAAGTGATTAGGTTTTGATTGTGTCTTTCGAGTGTAATAAGCTATGGTGACATGTTCATAATCTTTGAGGTCTTATTCTGGTAAATATGTGGTTGATGATCCATAGTGAAAACTAGACATTTTAAATCCAAGATTGCCATTGGGAAGTGTCCACCTGGATTTCCTGGCTTTGTTTTGGTGCAACTCCTAGGGGTTATGACCTTAGAGAAACTTTGTTTTATAATCTCTTTTCTCGGCTGCAATATATAAGATAAGGGCAGATATGATACAAGCACTTCCTTGCATAGGTCATAGAGCCCTGCCTTTAGATGGAGGAATTGTTAGGAGTTGTGTATTTTCCTTGGACAATAGGGTAGATGTGTATGGGAAAGTTCTTAAACCAGGGATACTAACGGGGCTTGTGAACCAAATTGAAAAGGAGAGGCAAATGAAGGATATGAAATCGAAGTAGGCAAAAGATTCGAGAGGAATTAAGAAGAGAACGGACTATGTCGGGTTGGTAAGATTGAATTTCTTAGGTTCTTGGCGCGAAGTTTATCATGTGCAACTCAGGCTCAGATGTAGTTAAAGGATAAATAGAATGGCATAAGAATCAATCATGTTATAGAATTATAGATGAAAGGAATTAAGCGACGAGAATATAAAGCAAGATTTTAGGGTTAAGGTGTGATTACAAAATCCTGTTTAGTTTTGAGTCATGAAATTCCGAGGACGGAATTTTTTTCTAAGAGGGGTAGTAATGTAACATTCCATTTTTAGTTATGTTGTTTAACCGGTTAAAATATAATTACACATATGATTAATTATTTTATTTGGATGTTTATGTTCAGTTGTGTTATGTGGTTTAGTTTGAGTAATTAAATTACTCTCTTCAAATAATTTTATTGGGTGCGTTAGCACTGACTTATTTCAGTGAATGCACGCTTACTAGACAATAAGTTGCATTATTGTCACTATTATTACCAGTACAGAAAAATATTTTAAATAATATGTTTAAGAGAAAATAATTTTCATATTTTCATTCAATTTAATTTTAGAGTTGAAAATAAACTGGTTTGACCTTAATCGGAGATTAAATTTTGGATTGAGTATTTTCTTAGTTGATCAGTTCAACTATTAATCTTTACTCTAAAGTGAAATTTGAAATTATATATTTATCAATCTTTATTTTTATATCAAAAGGCCAAAAACATATTTATTTTTAGACTCAATATTTACTATTCATTTTGTACCTACTATTACTAATCACAAATTTTTTTATCCTCCTTATATCTCCCACTCCCGTACTCTGACGCCACCCCTTCTTTTTCTTCTTTATTTTATTTTATTTTTTTAATCCTATGAGTAAATTCTACACGGCAAAGAAAAGTTGGCATGTTAGAAGTAAAGGACACCTCCTGCTTGGAAGGACACCTCCTGCTTGTCTTCCGTTCTTAAAATCACGCCAACACTTAAGCCTAGGAACCATGAGCCATCCTTCAAACATGCAGAATTAATTTTCTATTTTCTTAGAAAATGGATGTAAAAGGAAAAAGAAGTTGGAGAGTGTGTGAGATGGCGTAGAGAGAGAGAGAGAGAAGAGGGAGGCCGAGAGTGAAAGAGAAAATTCTGGAGGGATTTCCGATCAATCCGTTCGTCCTATCAAAATTTCAACTATATCGTTGTGATCCTCACGATGTCTACTTCATTATCCTATCTTTATTTTCTTTATTAGGCTAAGGTAAGCCTATGTCCTTTTTATGTCTAAATGCCGTCGGCGACGGTATTGAGGTTATCTTTCAATTCATTTATCGGTTTCCAATTTCGTCTTCAGATTTGAACTACACGTAACGTGTGCTTCACAATGATGTGTTCAGATGAATTTTTGGAGCCCCGGAAGGTGTAGAACTGTGTGTGGCAGATTTGAGGGAGTATAGGGAGTGTCCGTTTCGTTGCCCCAGAGCTAGCTTAAGACATTCCAGGTGGGGGAAAGAAACTATTTAACGTCGGAAACGGCGCGATTACATTTAATTAGATAATGGTGTTGGGAGACCCAAACCCTACAGGAGAGCGAGTAATGGACAATGTCTATACCACATTAGGGACTACTTAGTGGTACCGATGATGATATAGAAATTGTGCGTTTATCGTCATTACGCTACATACATAGATGATTTTATTATGTTATGATTACATGTTTGACTGGTTGATGTGAAAGTGATACTTGTTTATACTTATTATATTTCTTATTATTATTATTATCATAATTATTATTTTAATATTACTACTGGTGGGATGATAATTATTATTATTATTATTGTTGTTGTTGTTGTTGTTGTTGTTGTTGTTGTTGTTGTTGTTGTTGTTGTTGTGATGATGATAGAATGAGTGTAATGATTGTGCTTAGAGGATTGAGTAAATCATAAGTTATGTGAGACACGAGGATGTATTTGGGGATTGCATACTATATGTGATAGCAGTGCCCAACCGAGATAATTATCGTGAAATGAGGTTGAGATGAATGAGATGAGATTATTTTAAGGTGATCTATGAGATTAGGATGATCGGTTAAGGCACTAGGGGGTGACCTGAAACATGGTATGTGATATGAGGGACCTGAAACATGGTCGAGTGGACTTGAAGTCTATGCCTCAGAGGGAAAATTCCCGGGGATAGGCTAACGGCAGACCGTCCAGAGATGATTTCATTTTAGTCGCAGCTATAGTTCATGCATTGCATGAGCATCCTGGATTGTGGTCTAGAGGTGTGCACCGGGTTGTGCGACTATAGTGCCATTGCTTTGCGTGGGCACTCTCCATCCGCGAACGAGGGTGTGCGCCGGGGACTCTGGAATGTGTCGAGTATATTGTTGTGATATCCGGATATGGCCGATACCTGAAGAGATTAATCATACAACATTTGCATTGCATCATGATGGAGGGTAGAGGAAAGATTATAGATGTGGCTTGAGGATGATTATGTTATCTATATTTATACTGGGGAGACGGATGTTTAGTATGCCGTTATTTAATTAAATGTTGCTAAACCCTTTCCGCGTTTGATGTTACATGGTTTCTTATCCCCTGTATCTTTCATGCATGTTGTATTTTGTTTTATTATGAAATCGTACTAGAAGACCTGGTGGACAAACTTAATGATGAGGGATTGGACGGGATTCCCTATGAGCCGGATGCCGGAGCTCGAGTCTTGACCCATGGTGATTAGGATCAAGGTAGTATATGGCCAGTGCGTCTTGTGAGACGTTTTAGATGTTCTCAGTTGCTTAGTATTATGTCTAAGTCTTTATCACGACTGGAGTTTGTATATTTATTTTTCCGCTCCTGGCAGTTGATGTAAGACCAGAGAACATTTATGGTTGGATTAAGTTTTGAAGTTATAAAACTGTCTATCAGGTGTTTTTTTTTACGTCATACAAATCTCCGATTTTTAAAGGGGACATTTCAAAAATGATTTGTGAAAATCTCTAACGCTAAACGCGCGCTTAAGGAACTAATTACTGAGGTTTTAAACTAAATGTCACAAAGGGACACAGTGGGGTGTCTCAGGAATGAAGTGTTTTAATTGGGTCAAGTGGGACATCTGTTGAGAGATTGCAATGCACCAAAACGTGGACCAGTTGTTAGCAACGCCAGAACTAATAAGCCGACGACGACTATGGGTGGAGTTTATAATGTGATGGGAGATGAGACTTAAAACTACGACGATAATCTTTAAACTATACTTATAAATCAAACTCAATGCATTCTTTCATTTCGATAGATCATTTTCCGACCTGCATTCATGGACAAGTATTTTCTAGAGAGCATTAGGATCGAGAAAGAACAAGAATTTCAGGGGTTACAACAGCGAGACTTATCTGTGGTGGAGTATGCAGCGAAGTTTGAATCACTTGCCAAATACTTCCGTTTCTTTCAAGCATAACCCAATGAGAGCTGGAAGCGTGAGTGGTTTGAGGCAGGACTGAGATTTGAGATTAAAGAGTCTGTCTTACCTTTGCAACTCCGACCTTTTAAAGCTTTAGTTGAGATGAGTCGAAATATTGAGCAGATGAGGAAAGGGAGAAATGATAAGGGGTATGTTGGAGGACCATCTAGATCAGAGGATCAATTTCAGAATCAGGGAGAAAAGCAAGTGATGAGAAAACCTTACTTCCGAACAGCAGGAAATGACCAGAACCAACAACAATATCGTCCTAATTCTTCTGCATCGGGAAATGGAGGCCAAAGGAAACAAAACTAAGGTCAAAATAGGAGGTGTTAAAAATGTGGGGACTCAAATCATGTGGTTGATAAATGCCTGGTGAGGGGAATGAAGTGTTTTAATTGTGATCAAGTGGGACATCTGTTGAGAGATTACAATGCTCCAAAACATGGACCGGTTGTAAGCAACGCCAAAACTAATAAGCCGACGATGACTACGGGTGGAGTTTATAATGTGAGGGGAGATGAGACTTAAAACTACGATGGTAATCTTTTAACTATACTTTTAATTCAAACTCAACGCATTCTTTCATTTCGATAGATCGTTTTCCGAATTTCATTCATGGACCAGTATTTTGCTAAGAGCGTTTGGATCAAGAAAGAACAAGAATTTCGGGGGTTATAACAGCGAGACTTATCTGTGGGGTAGTATGCGGCGAAGTTTGAATCACTTGCCAAATAATTCAATTTCTTTCAAGAACAACCCAATGAGAGTTGGAAGTGTGAGAGGTTTGAGGCAGGACTGAGATTTCAGATTAAAGAGTCTGTCTTACCTTTGCAACTCCGAACTTTTCAAGCTTTAGTTGAGATGAGTCGGAAGATTGAGCAGATGAGGAAAGGAAGAAATGATAATGGGAATGTTGGAGGACCCTCTAGATCCAAGGATCAATTTCAGAATAAGGGAGAAAAGCAAGTGTAGAGAAAACCTTACTTCCGACCAGTAGGAAATGACCAGAATCAACAACACACTACTGCAGAAAAGGGATTCCACGTCAGTTATTTTTGGCTTTCCACATCGATTTTCAAACTGATGTGGAAACGACCGATGTGGTTTATTGCCACTTTACACATCGGTTAAAAAACCGATGTGTAAAATATATTTTAAACAGCGGTTTTCTATTAACCGATGTGGAAAATTAATTTATCAATTGATAAGCAGTTGGAAATTTAACTTTCTACATTGGTTTTGCCTAAAACCGATGTGTAAATTTAACCTTCTACATCGGTTTTAAATAGAACCGATGTATAAAGTGAAATTTACACATCGGTTCTATGGAAAACCGATGTAGAAAGTTAAATTTACACATTGGTTTTTTATGAACCGATGTGTAAAATCTCATTTTTTGTAATCTGTTATTTACATTTCAATCATTCCTTTCCCCTGTTTCAGTAATGCAGATCAATAAACAAACCAGCAGTACCCTGATCAAACAAGAAACAACAATAGAACACCAAACCAGTTTTGACACAATTGCAACAAAGTTTTAACCATATACAAAGCAAAACATACTTCATTCAATTTTCTTGGCACAAACAATCAGCTCTTACACATATGGTTAAAAATACTGACATTTCATCAAATGACTAGTGAGCACATAATCTGAAAACAGAGGGCATCAGGCCTAATTAATTTCGAATGAATGAAAACAACACTTTATCAAGGCTACATCAAAACACGAGAGAAGAAGAATTGAACCAGACCTGAGCACTAATACATATCATCAGTCAAAGGTACACTATAGCTAGTACATGATAAGTTTTTAAACTAACTACATATATACAAACTATGAGTGGTACACTTCAAGAAAGAAAGTTGCCCAACGCCTCTTTATGATGTTGATGTCAGAATCAGATAATGGAGATGGATTGTTGAATATCTGCAAGTTTAATTGGACAAAAGATTATATCTTTTAAGTAATAAACTAACATAAAACATATAACGAATCTATACTATTACTTCTAATTGTGTCAATTAACATTTACCTCCCTCCATCTTTCAGTGATCCCGGAGGAGATAATTTCCAACATCCACTGCATCACATAGTAGCCACATTCCCATGACCCACGTTGTATACGTGACTACGTACAAATGAAACCCAATTAGAATATGAGGAATTAAATAAAATAGAAATCAATTATTGTACCCACTGCATTTGATGCATTTGAACTAATAAATATCTTACGCTGGGAATAATCCATCTGATAGCCCGAGTACGCCTTTCACCACGCAACATGTGGGATGCATTAATAGACCTATCATGACAAAAACATTAATTAAAGTATATCTAATAGATTTCAAATAATTAAAACAACTGCATTACTGATTATAAAGTATTTTAATGCTTACGTTTCGATGATCGTCTTGATTGATTCGCGGCTTATTTCCCAATGAGCGTAAGAAGACCACGACGTTCATTCTTGGGTACAAGAGCAACAGATTGCCAATGCCTGCTGTATTTGCGAACAGTTAGTGACTAAGTCATATATAGTTATACTTAAATAACCGGTACTTACTTATTGAGATAAGGCGCAAGATAGAATTGATGATCGTCTCGGGCAAGTATATCACGTATGGTAGTGACCGGGTCTTCCGATGCTACGAGAACATCACCATGAATGAACATGGGGTCAATGAACCCATAAAGGGCGAGGTTACCCTGATCGACTAACATACGATGCAGATACCTAATATATTGGAAAAACATGTTAATTATCATAGTATTTAAAAAATTAATTACGTACTTAACTTATAAATAAAATGTACTTACGTGCACCAAAACGATATGTGTGCAGAACTTGCCATTTCTTTATTGAGTGCCATCTCCATAAGTTCCTTCTTTGGTATATACAGTTCACCAGGGCTGGCATCATGTTCCAACGTTACCAAGGCTGCATCATCCTCCATGGTGACAACCTGTATAGCCAGAACTTTAAAAACATCACCATGGCCAGGTGCCCCTTTGTCGATCCCCTAAACAACATAGATATATATTAGTAATCAAGGATAATTAAGTTATTTAATTCGTTATTAACTAAATGGTCAAATGAATACCTTGGCAGGAGCAGACATCTCTGGTCTTCCTAGATCCGACCTTTTAGGCACAATATCATTTCCAACATCCTATAACGAATAAAAATAAAGCATTATCTTTAAACAATAATAAATATATTTCAACTATGAATATAGAAAAACACAACTAACCGAATACCTCAGATGCAACAAGAAAGTTGACCAGTCTTCTTGGCGAGAGGATGAAGTTACCCGGGGCCTGACCAACTGTTTGAACCTCCTCAGTGGGCACAGGGACTCGAGCATCAGCATCTCGAATAATCTCAACAGACACCCTCAGCTGATCATCCGGTAATAGCCGATGGTGTATGATATTACCTAACTTATTATATGCCCTACCCAATGCCACTAAGCGGCGATGATGATGATCATCAACATACAGCTCACACCTATCAGGGTCGTCGTCATCATCATCATCATCATCATCGGCAAAGAAGAATAAAGCAACATCACCATCATCATCATTTTCGGGATGATGAGGAGGATCACATGAGCCCTTAGTGCTCACATGGACAGAGGGTTGGACACCGGCCGTCATCTGTTTGGGACATAGAAGTCAATATTGCCATCTCGCTGGGCAACCGCTCGGCCATATCCTGTCGAAGCTCACTGCAATCTCCTGTTTTAGTCGTGCTCTTTCATCTCGCAAACGAATCCCCGTGGCATTGGTGTGAAGATGAACCATGGTATTGGCGAATGCCGACTCCCCATCCAACACCAATGACACGGCCCGGGTGGTCTGGTTTACCGATGGCAGTAGTTAAGCCATCATCGCGTCCTCTAGGAACAAAGGTTCCTTGGGTTAGCTGATCATCCAAGGCATCCTATCACATAAAATATCAGGTCACATTACAATTCGGTAACAATCTTAAAATGACAATTACAACAAACTATACTTACAATCCACACAGCTACTTGGCGGGTCTCCTCGGATGTATATTGTCCCGTTTTTCTTTGTCGGCCCCTCTTCCATGAACGATGGCGTGGGGGTGGAGGTGGATCAACAACCTCTGGAAGATTTTCAGCATTAGGATCCGCCTGAGATGCTGCCTCCTGGCGTGCTTTCTTTTCCTCTTCAACCATTTTCTTAACAAGCTTTTTATATCCCCCACGAGACATGACATGGGGGTAGACATTCTTGCTTTGGTTTTTCTGCCCCTTTTCCCTCTTCTCCTGTTATAAATAAAAGACAATTAAATTACATAAGTAAATGAAATTAATGCAATTACATAAATTTAGAGACAAATCAAATAAGTTAACCTGAAAGCTGGGATCATGTCGGCTCTGAACAAAGCGATCCCACGTCGCCTTGTCAAGAAACGGATACACCTCGAGTGGGTTCTTTTTACTTTTTGGATTGAATATATAGTATCTGCCCAGGTCGGCCTTAAAAGCCCTCCAACGCTCTCCAGCATACTTTAGCAAACGCTTCTTCATAGCGTATGTATCAGGTATTTCAAAGGTGAAGTAAATTATGACCAAAAGAATCAACGAATTACTGTATGATATTATTAAGATAAAAATAAAGTAGATACAGACAAACACAGGACGTAGAAGTATATATACCAGAACACTCTCCCATATCTGCTCCTTCACGTCCGCCGGTACATCTCTCCACCTATCAATGAGTATACTGGGCCTGTTCCTAGCAAGGGTCGCCACAAAACTGTTAAATTGATCTTCCATTGGCCCAATAGGATTGAGGTTATTATCAAAGTCTACTCTTATCCTTTGATTTGACCCACGGTTGGCAGTCAAATCCTCATCCGTGTGGCACGTCTACCCTTTCTACCGGTAGATGGGGTCTCTGACCCGCTGCATGAAGGAGGGATATCCTCATGATCAGCCATGTATACCTGTTTAAACACAAAACAAAAAAAAAAAACTTGTTAGTATGTCAGGATAAATATCAAACATAACTTATAAATATCGATCAACGTACATAAACATAACTTATAAATATCAACGTAAACATATAATATGCCAAACTTGATGGTAATATCAAACTTCACTTTGTAGCGTGATACCCCACACCTGGGGCACTCGTGCATCTCTTCAAACTCTTTCCTATACAATATGCAATCATTGGGGCAAGCGTGTATTTTCTTATACTCCATACCCATCGGACACAATATCTTCTTCGCCTCATAGTTTCGAGATGGCAATGTGTTGCCTTCTGGAAGCATTTCTTTCAACAACTCAAGCAATTCGGTAAAGCTTTTATCGCTCCACCCATTTCTCGCCTTCACATTGAACAATCTTAACACCGCTGACAACCGTGTGAAATTAGTGCACCCCAGATACAAAGCCAATTGCGCATCACTGCACAAAGTATCATACATATGTGCGCGCCGAAAAGACTCTTGCCCAACATCACGGATCATGTCCTCTAGTCCATCGTCCATTTCCACGTCATCAACTTCCTCTCTATCCGACACCCTCGGCCTGTCTAACGATTCACCATGACATATCCATGTTGTATAACTCTTACAAATCCCCTCACAAATAAGATGATCACGTATCTCCTCAGCTTCTAGTCGTCTCTCATTCAAACAGTTAACACAAGGATAATAAAACCTTCCGTTACCACTATCAGGAGCATTTGTTTTTGCAAACTGTAGAAAATATTCCACTCCATTCTCATACTCATCACTTGTCCGTCTAGCATTCATCCAACCGCGATCCATGACTAAACCAATACCTTCGTACTTAGTCCAACATATTCATCAACCACTTCTTATGACAGGGTATGGCCCTATCCCATTCGAGAAGAAACTTTTTCAACATTCGGTTAACAGTTAGTCCTTAACTCTCATGCTCATACTCGACAAATTTCGGCAGCATTTCCCCGCGGTCTCCGACGTACACTACTTGAACGCGATGACATCCACCACGATAAAGTATGCACCCGGAGAACGAAAGGAAATGTATCAATCCGAACTTTCATCAAGTATATAACATCAGAATCAATGAATAACTATTTTAACTAAATTAAGAAAAAGTTTTTTCCCAAACTGTCCAACTTTGGACAATTCAAGATCCAACACAATGAGTGGTACATTAAGCACGTACACGTACACATACGCTCATTAGTATTGTATCTCAAACGGGAAACTAAGGCTTTACTAATTATTGTGGGCATATTATCAAATCAAATAAATTTTCAAGAAAATACATTAAAACTCCAATGAAAGCTTTTCAGCCAAAACCTGCCTTCTAAGAGACACGCCTAGTTGTTATTATGCAAAGACAGCAGAGAAGTGAACAAAGCAGAGGCAGTAGCACTATGCAATGAAGTGTAGATCACCCTGCAGCAAAATGAACATCTAAGAATTCTAATGAAAACCATAAAATTGACAGACACTATAAGGTCTTTGTAAAGTCACTTACCAAAACACAGAGAGGAAAAGGGTAAAAACAAGATCTAAGGTTAGTTCTTTGCTTTTTTATATTGGGAATTCTATTCTGTCTAAAGGTGTGAGTGTACTACTACTCGTTTGATTCTCTTGTTTCTTGTTTCAATTTCAGAAAGATTATGCAATTAGTCATGTTGCATTCAGTCCTCTTGGACATGAGGTTGTCATCAGCTATGAGAAAGAAAACATTTATGTGTTGAACGTACATCTTTGTAATATATTTTACTTTAAATATTATTTTGTTTGTATTTAGATTTTACTGTATAAAGGGTTGAGATCACATGTTCTTACAAAATAGATGGAGCAAATAAGGATTCATATTCTCCTGACGATGTCATAAAGATGATGAAAGTTGATGTAAACAGAAATGCATCGACCAAAACTGGAGAAACAATCCGAGATCTCAAGGTTTTTGGTTTTTTTTTCTTATAAGCAAAAATGTATTGAATCGAGTACAAGGGGTACTCAAACCCGTATACATCATAATAAAGAAAAGATTACAAAAGAAGCAGGACATTAGGTACATTGTCAACCAGAAACACACAAACTGCTAGGAGGTTGAAATATAGCTAAATTCATGCCCCCAACAATCCATCAAAACCCCTTCTACTCGAACACCCGGGAGTTGAAATAACAGTAATATTCACAAAAACCACCCAATAGTTCTAGGATTAATGACAAAGTGATATCTGTTACCACCATGGAAACACCCAAACAACACTGGAAAAATACAAAACCAAAACCAGATTTCACAAGCATCCAACTAAAAACTTAGCATCTACTAGTCTCCATTCCAGCAACGCAAGTAAAGAAAAAGCATTCAAAAATTACACAAAGAAGAATGAACAACTGGGAATCCAGAAGCTAGAAAACGAGAATCAACTAAAAATCCCCCACATTGATCTGATACTTGAAGCTCACTTGAAAATCAGCAAAAGCAAATGTGAAAAAAGCTAAAGCATAGAACTGGCTTATTATATCAGAACAGCAACTACCAATAACCCATAAATAAAAACAAAAATTCATATGACAGGGGTTGTAACATGTAAGGATGTTCTGTGTTTTACCTTTGAGAAGTTGAGGAGATGAGAGTGGGAACCGAGAAAGAGAAGCCGAAGAGATGAGAGGGAGTTGACGGTGGTGGAGGCGAAGGCAGCACGGCAGATACACCGGAGCTTCCGTCGTCGCGCGGCGGCAAAAAGTGAGGGAGATGGGAGATGAGAAGCTGTGGCTGGTATGAACAACCAGTGAAGACTGCGTCTGCGTGAGAGAGCTCAGATGAAAAGTTCCTTGTTTAGGGTTGAAGAACTCAGATGCGTTGTTTTCCTTGTTTAGGGTTGAAGAACTCAGATGAAAAGGAAAAGGAGGGAGAGAGCTCAGATGAAAAGTTCTCAGCGCCAAAATGAAAAGGGAGGAAGAGGGAATTAATATGTAAATAATAATACACATCGGTTAACTTAGAACCGATGTGGTAAAGGTTTTACACATCGGTTATTCCTTAAACCGATGTGTAATACTTTGATTTTAATTTCAAAAATGCCACCGCCTCCTTTTACACATCAGTTTCATAGAAACCGATGTGTAAACTCCGATGTAGAATCACTTTTCTGCACTAGTGACAATATCGTCCTAATTCTTCTCTATTTGGAAATGGAGGTCAAAGGAAACAAAACTAAAGTCAAATTAGGAGGTGTTACAAATGTGGGGACTCAAATCATATGGCTGATAAATGCCCATTGTGGGGAATGAAGTGTTTTAATTGTGATCAAGTGGGACATCTGTTGAGAGATTGCAATGCAACAAAATGTGGACCAGCTGTTAGCATCACCAGAACTTATAAGCCGACGACTACGGGTAGAGTTTATAATGTGAGGGGAGCTCAAACTTAAAACTACGACGGTAATCTTTTAACTATACTTTTAATTCAGACTCAACGCATTCTTTCATTTCGATAGATGGTGTGAAATTTTTGAAATTGCCTATTTCCTTGTCATCATGATTTGATTGTTTTAACCCCAACTGCTACGCCAGTTACTTTCAATTCCATTTACTTGGAATGTCCTATTGTTGTTCAGGTTAAACACCTTCTTGATAAAAGGGGTTTCTCGATGAGACTTAATCTATTCACATTTACTTTTGGTGGAAGTGATTGATGAGTGTGATTACACCTTATATTTGTTTATGATTTTTCATGCATTTTCATATAGTTTAGGCATTTTTAATTTTATTTTTGTTAGTTTTTACCTTGGAACGGGTAAGGCGGTTTTTTGGTGTTGTTTTGTAGAAATTAAGGATAAAATGCTCAGGATCAACCATGATGCAGCTTGGATGAAGATAGAGCTTGAAAAGTGAAGAAAATGAGCCAAACAGAGCCCATCACGGCCTAGCCGTGATGACCATCACGACCATGATCAAGCAGAGCTGAAAAGAAAGAAGGCAAAAGTCAGAATTGGTCACGGCCTAGCCGTGATGCCCATCACGGCCGTGACATGTCAGCTGAACCAGACCATCAACAGGCAGAATTGGTCACGGCCTAGCCGTGATGAACATCACAGCAGTGACAAACCAAAAATTGAAGAAACGCCCATGGCAGAATCCGTCACGACCTGGATCAGAAGCAACTGATTTGGATCTAAATTTGTGTTTGATTGGGATTCAAACTTCCCAAATCTATAAATAAGGCATCTGGGCAGAGGCAAAAGGAGACTTTTTGGCCTGCTACTCTTAGGCTACAATTTAGGATTTCTCCCTTCTTCTTCTTTTTCTTCTCTTATTTTTATTTTATGTTATTGCTGACCAGGCTTGTCATCACCATGGCAAGGCTTGAGTAGTAGTTTAATTTCTAGGGATTGGGGCTATGTCCAAGGTTGATTTATGTTGTTAATTTGATGTTATATCTTTGTTAATTGCGATTTTGCTTTAGATCTAATTTCTAGTGTTTTCAATTACTCGTAAATTCGGTGGCCACTTATTTGCGTGTCGTAGATATTCTAAGGAGGAACCTAGCGGTGAACTTAGGTATCAGATCTATAGAATCAGACTTAGGACTGAAATCACGAGAGTTAGAAGCCGTCCTTCGAGGATTAATGAATTATCACGAAACGCAAAGGGTCCAATCTAAATTCGACTACCACGAGAGTAGGGGTTGGTTTAATTGGGCACGGTTTTTGTAACCCGAGAGGGAGCATTAACTATTTGAGGATAAATTAACCTTCAAAGTAATTTTGATAATTAACAAGGGATAATCAATTTAGTAACATAAACAATCTTGTTGGTAACCCAATTCCTAGGAATCCATTTAGATCTGAAAAACCATAAACTGATTTACTTTCTGTTTTACTCGATTGCATTACTTATTTGATTTTCTAAGTTATCTCTTATTTCAAATATCAAAACCTTTTTCAAAATCTTTTTATAGTCCAGATTTATCGATTTAGTAATTAGTTGTGATTTGAGATCACGGTCTCTGTGGGATCGATATCTTTTTATTACTTGACGACAATCCGGTACACTTGTCAGATCGCTCGACGTGCATCGCACGCACATCAAGTTTTTGGCACCGTTGCCGGGGACTGTGCTTCCTCGAATCTCAATTTAATTTTTAAATTGATTTTTCTGGACCTTTTCTTTCTCTTTTTAACTGATTTTTGTTATTAAAAAAATATTTCCTTTTTGAGTATCTATCTCTCTGTGTTTTTATGCAAAGATCCCTAAGTCTTGGAAACCTTAGTGAGGTTGATCCCGAAGTCGAAAGGACCTTTCATAGACGTAGGATACTACAAAGAGAGAGAGAGAGGTTGATTCCCATTCCACTAATGGCGAATCTCCCAGATACCAAACCATTGAAGGACTACGCTGCCCCAAATGCTAGGGGTTTGCGAATTGGGATTGCTAGGCCAGAGATTGAGGCGGAGAACTACACTATACCGCCTATGCTGATTAACATGATTAGGCAACATCAATTCGGAGGATTGCCCTCGGAAGACCCGACTGATCACGTGGAGACATTCTTGGAGTTCACCGATGCAGTTAGAATTCAAGGCACCCCTGTTGATGCTATTCGTTTGAGGTTGTTCCCCTCCTCTCTTACTGGAAAGGCAAAAGCTTGGCTGAAGCAAGTTCCCGCTAATACCTTGTCAACTTGGGATCAACTGGAGCAGGCAGTCTTGGAGAAATTCTTCCCTCCCTCCAAGACGGCTTACCTACGAGCCCAGATCACCGGCTTCTTCTAAAAGGACGGAGAATGCTTGTCAGAAGCTTGGGATCGCTACAAGGGATTGCTGGAGTCTTGCCCACATCATGGACTCGAGAGGTGGTTATTAGTGCACACCTTCTACAACGGATTGGATTACTCTTCGAAGGTGTCAGGTTAAACACCTTCTTGATAAAAGGGGTTTCTCCATGAGACTTAATCTAGTCACATTTAATTTTGGTGGAAGTGATCCAGTCTGAATTCTTGTCGGACTATTGTTCTTTTAAATCATTGTTGATAAAATTCTCTTAAATACTTTCTTGTGAAAGTATGATTTTGGGATTAAGGGATCCTATCTTGTTTCGAGTCACGAAATTTTGAGGACGAAATTTTTTTTAAGTGGGACAGTAATGTAACACCCTGATTTTTCCGCTTTCTAAGATCGGTATAAATATAAATTAACGTTTATATTTTTATATGAAACTTTGAAAATGATTTTGGGAAAACCAAAGTCATATTCATATTATACTTATTTTTATAAGTATACGGTTAAATTTTTGATTGAAAATTCAGACGGAATCTGGTCTGCGTTTTCACTGACAGTAAGGTTTTACTGATCAGAAAACCTAATTTTGACCCAAGAAAGAAATGAATAGATTTTATATCTCATTTCCAATAATATAGGTTATTATGAAAATTTTCAAAATAAATACATTATTATACGTGATTCGGGCTTAAAACCCTAAATCGGGTAATCGACGGAGTCGAGAACGGACGTGCAGAGACAAAATCCGACATTAAATGGATAAAGACAAGTGATGACTCATAAGGGTGAGTCATATAGATGACTCACATTAGTCATGATGACTTTTTAGGGATTTTACAATTATGTCTTTCATGTTGGTTTTACTCACAAGTTTGCCATTGTACAAGATTACAATTTTATCCCTAGAAAATTAAGCCTTGGACCCTTTTAACCCTTAAATCCCACAGCAAAGCCTCCTCCATGAGCCCACTCCATTTCTATAAATGGCAATGTTCATCATCTTCACCAAGTTTCACAGTTTTCTGTTAAAAAGCTTAAGTTACATAGTCTTAATTTATGAAGGAAGTGCTTGATTCATTGCTCATTTTTCATTTCCAAATGGTATATCATACTCTCCTCACTTGATTATCATCGTGGTCTTCAAGTATTTTCATGATTCAATACCTTGTTCATTATTTTCAATTCTGAGATCTAAAAACTTTAATAATTCATAGAAAATCATAGTAAAATCCTAAAAATATGAAACCAATTTCCATGTTCCTATTATCAACTCTACTATCGTAATCCAAGAGTTTGTTGCAAACAAAGTTTTCCTCCCCATTTAATTTGTCAAGGCCGAACCCTATAAAGAGTCGGTGGAGGAACATTTGTTCAATTTTTAAAAAGTGATCATATATCTCATCTTTCTAATATGCATTGATGTTGAATCCAAATTCTTGTATCAAACCAAAATTTGTTGCTCTATTTTCATGCTTTGGCCGAAATCATACTTTGAGGAACTTGGAAGATTTTAATTCATTCTTTGTTGATTGACAACTAATCTACTGTTTTAAGTGTAAAGTATCATTAATCCAAAGACTTAAACAATTTTAGAAATTTTAAGCCACAAAACCTACACAAGACTGTGACCTATAAGTGGTGTATAGGTGATGTTATTTGCTTGTTTTGATTGGTTGAGTTGTGGTTTGTTGAAGGATAAAGACTTGTGTCGTGCACGTGTGTCGCCGATTTCCGGATTCGCGACAAGTTTTAAATCGAAAGCTAATTGGAATTCTTAGAGAGCTAAGAGGGGATTTCCTGAGGGTTTTTTCTGATGGCTACGTGCTATCTAGTTGATGTCTGTACTATTTATCTGTGGTGTTTGTTTCAATTGTGTTAATTTTATTTGTGATAGGTTATCTGCACTTAATTGTTTATTTGCAGTTATATATTATAATGTTGTGATGCGTGATCTGTCTGAGAATATTGCTATGATGTTGTTATTGATTGTTGTTTGAGAAGTCTGACAGTGGTTAGTGCCCAATCAATTAACCAGATAAAATCTTTATGAAGCTCTATAAATTATATTCAATGTTTAACGGTGAAATATTGAAATATAATATTTATGGAAAATATTATTTGGAAAAAATAAGAAATATTGGCAAATATTATTATTTTAATGATTTATCAGTGTAAGAGTGTACTATGAGTCACAGTGAGGACGTAACCGTGAAATTATTTTTGTACTGCAAATTTTTACCTAAAAAATTCCGTAATATTATAAAAAGTTGTTTTATGAAATCAATCTTAGAAAATAACTTAATTATGATTTTATAAAAATATTTAAGTGGAAAAGGTTAAGAATTGGCTTAAATGACTTTAAAAAGATTTCAAGTAATTGATGATTTTACAGAGGAAATTCCAATTTTGAAAAGATTTTTTTTAGAATCAAGTTTTACTCAACGACGGTATTTCCGACAACTTGGATAAGTTTCGGAAGTTTTGTTTTGATTTTGTGTTTCACAGTACGAAAACGGTGTTAACGTTGAAATTTAAACCTAGTATCCGAGACGTCGTGATACTGGCGTTCTGAAATAAAAACACGAAGATCTTTGATCCGTGTTATGTTGTTATGGACTTTGTATCCTATTTACGTTGTAATGAATGTTGTTAATGGTGAATATTGTTTTCTATCACCACGAACCTAAGAGTGATTGCAAGGTCTAAGTGTTGTGACCGAGCACCCGGACTTCGTGTCTTGTTAACATTGAAAAATCTAATTCGTTGAAAATGATGAATCGTCGTAAGTAATTTTGAGCTTCGACAAATGAAGAATGAACACAAAGAAAAATGATTAGAACAAAATGTTTTATATGCATTCATTGGCAGACGTGGTCACGTTCTTATGTATGATGCCTTAATGATAAGGTATTCGTGCTACGTTGTTATGTATGGCACCTTGATAAATAAGGTATTTCGTGCTATGTTGTTATGTATGGTATTCCATGCCACGTTGTGCCCAAAATACCTGGCAATCGAGCTTGATTAGCTCATTTACACGGTGTTGGGATCTCCGGAGATTAAGTGAAAAGTTAGACGTTGAAAGTTGAAGTGTTCATGCATTTGTTTTCAAAAGACGGTGATCGGGTATGAAACCCAGTGATAGACTACATGTTTATTTATAGAAATGTATATGTATATATGTTTTCTGTAACACCCCCCTTGGGCATTACTTACGTAACACATGCGGAATTTAAATTAAAAGATAATTTGCTGGTGCTTTCGGAAAATAATTTATATGAGTACATAAGTGTCTGAAATTGGGTATAAAATTTTTGTCATGACTCCACACCTAAGCCTTGATCGGCACACAAACTTACTATCATAGCCTGGCAAGCCTATTTAATTTAAAGAATATACTTGAAGAAAGCTAGTATTTTTACGAAAATTTCGACAGAGTCTCCTCTATAATTCAGACATCCCAGGTAAAAGAACACTTGCTAAAATAATTACATTTTCATTCCAGAATTCCAGTTACACCAAATACAACCAGGCAGTAGTATGCTAAAAAAATAGTTATAACAATAAGCTTTACAAGACCAAAAGGAACAACTTAGGTTTTCATTCAAAAGATATGCTCTCCGAGCCATAAACATTCCATTTTAAAATAAAGGCTCTCTGAGCCATACTCATACATACTATCAAAAATAATCTAAGTCTCAACCCTAAGCTGGTCATCCTAAAAGTTATTCTTGAGGAAAACTCACGTGATCACTCCACGATCAAGTACTTCATCAAACTACCAGATCTAAGTCTCTGAGTGACTTAGGGAGACTCCTCTGCACCATCTGTACTAAAGTACCCAGGGTACAATAGCGAACCAGAAGAAATCTGATATATCTGTAAGGGTGAGACGCCAATATATGGATTTAACACAATAGCTAAATGCGCGACACAAAAGAAGGCACGTGCACATATACATATTTATAACAACATACTCATTCACATTATATCACATCGTTTACCAATGGGCTTCACACCCCAAACATCAACGTTGGAAAACTATGCATGAACACTTCAAAACATCATCTAAACATTCATACCTAATCTCATGAGATATCTCCAACATCGTGATGAGTTGATCAGACTCGATAGTTACAGGCACACAGCCACAGACACACAGCCACATACACGCAGTTACAAGCACGCAGTCACAGGCACACAGCCAAAACCCATCTCACACTGTCCAACATCGTGGCACAGGTGATTACAACGTTGATGGGGCCTCATTGTCCAACTCCAGGCACAATGAGAACATCTTTATGATCTACCATGACGCCGCAAGGTAATCACTCGTTTGATCATGGCACGTCTGCCAAATGCATGCAAAACACTTTTGCTCATAACCCTTTTCTTCGTGTTCAATCTTTCTTTGCCGAAGCTCAAAATGGCTTACGACTCACATAGTATACACCACGTATACAGTAGACACCAAGTCTACAGGACCTCAAAGTCCAAAGGACCCCAAGTCCATAACAACAAAGAACCTTAGTACCCCGACGTCTCGGTTACTAAGTTCCACACCACTTTCAACACAGTTGAATTAATTTTGCTTTCGAGAAATCTTTTCAAATGGGAAATTCTTCAATAAAATCTTTAAATAATAAAACTTAGTTTTCACAAAGGTGAGTCACTTGAGGTTTTAAACTTACTTAAAATACGAATTGCCATTTCAAGATTCTTACCATCGACACTTTTAAAAATTTGCCGTCAATTATCATTTTTAAAGCTTTTTAAGCCAAAATTTAGCTTTTCCCACTTAAACAATTTTCTAAAATCATAATTAACTTATTTTCACCACTATTAGATTTCAACATTTCCCATAAAACATTGAATATAATCTTTTCACAACTTATTAAACCTTTTATCTGATTAATCGGTTGTGCACTGACCACTGTCAGGCTTCTCAAACAACACTCACAAACAACATTCAACAACAATTACAGAATTATATCACCAGGCAGATCATGCATCATAGCAATATAATATACAACTGCAGATAATCAAATAAATTAAAAACAGATCAAACACCGATACACAGATAAACAACACAACGTAAACAACATAAACAGATAAGCACAACCACATAAATTATACAGACTACACTAAAAGTAAATGGTTATTGAGAAAAATCCCTCAGGTAAGCTCCCCTTACCTTTGAAGACAAGTAAAGGATCCTCGTCTTAATGCTCACGTTAGCTCATATCTACTCCATCAAGCAAGCATAGCCGTGTCAAACGTCTCAGAGAGGGAATCCAACAACGCGCAACAACCAGAAATCAAGAAATCAATTACACATGATCAAACACACATTCTAATTTGATCTAAACACTTAACCTTATTACCAAACAAGGTCATTTTTAAAGAAAATCTTGTTTGGAGCTTCAGCTTCATAATACCCTTTGAGGAAACTTTGTTTTGATTAAAGGATCATGAAAAAGAACTTGGGAATCATCAATTGAGAGTCCTAATTGCACTAAATCATAATTAATTTCGCAAAAACAAAAACAAATTCAAATAAAATCAAATTGGGGTTTAGGGCTCCTAAATGCAATTTGGGGAAAACTCATTTTAACTAAAGAATAATGAAATTGGTTTAGGGAAACACTAATTCACAGTCCCAATTTCATAAAACAAAGTTTAATTTCAAAATTATAATATGAAATTAAAGGGATAGGGTTAGGGTTTGCAATTGATTTGGGGCTTTTTGAATATAAATAAAATAGATGAGAGTTCACTCACCCAAGGAGGAAGGAAGAGAAGTGGTGGATGTTGAGACCTCCTGCATGGTGATGGCACATCTAAGGCGGCCGAGCTTCGTTCTGCAACAATCCTGACCAAATAGAGGAGGCGAACCTCATAGAAGGGAAGGAGGTGGACGAACCACCATAGACAGCGGCCAGGCGAGCTCCCCGCGGTGAAGGGTAGCGTTTCTCACACAGATAGTGGCAACTCCGGCCACAGCTTCAAACGATGTGTGCAGGGACGCGAGCGCGGTCCTCTCCTCCTCCAGCGGCGGTCCGAGCAGTGGTCTAGGGCGGTCGACGGAGCTCAGGCGAAACGCAACTGTTGTGGTGATGAGTTGTTTTGAGGTGAAGGGGATGTGAAGGGAGGAAGAAGAAAAGAGAAAGAAGAAGAAAAAGAAAGAAAGAAAGAAAGAAGAAAGCAGAGAAGAAAAGAAGAAAGTGAGGGGGAGGGATCGTCGAGTGTGAGAGAGAGAGAGAGAGAAGAGAAAGTTGAGTTTTAAACTAATTATTTAGTGATAGGTACAAAATGAGTAATAAATATTAAGCCTAAAATAAACATGTTTCTACTTTTAGGAATCTAAAAATAAAGATTGATAAATACATGCTTTCGAAATTCGAATTAGAGTAAAGATTAATAGTTGAACTGATCAACTAAGAAAATACTCGGTCCAAAATTTAATCTCTGATTAAGGTCAAACCAGTTTATTTTCAAATCTAAAATTAAATAGGATGAAAATATGGGAATGCTTTTCTCTTAATCATATTATTTAAAACATTTTTATGTACTGGTAATAATAGTGACAATAACATAAATTATTGTCTAATAAGCGTGCATTCACTGAAATAAATCAGTGCTAACGCACCCAATAAAATAATTTGAAGAGAGTAATTTAATTACTCAAACTAAGCCACATAACAAAAGGAACATAAACATTCAAATAAAATAATTAATCATATGTGTAAAAAAAAACTAGGGTGTTACATTTTCTTTTGTGTCGCGCATGTAGTTATCGTGTTAAATCCATATATTGGTTTCTCACTTTTGCATTATTCTGTTTGGATTTTCTCTGTTGTGCTCTATATTGGGGAGTTCAGATGAACAACTCAGGGGATATGATGTATACAAGAAGAAGGTTCCTTAGTTCGGGGCATGCCGATGTTTATTTGCTACTATTATGTCTGTCTTATAGGTGTGACCAGCTTAGGTTTTATTTTTCGTATGTTGTTGTTTTCAATAAGGACCTATACTTATAAAGGTCTAGGTGTGAAAACAGATGCGATGCAAAGATAGTTGTATGATTATATATATATATATATATATATATATATATATATATATATATATATATATATATATATATATTATATCCATATACAGTTATACATACGTTGTTGTTGTGGTTGTCAAAAAGTTGTCCAAAAGAAAAAGAAAAAGAAAAATTATTTATCACCGTTTTAAGAGATGATAACTACTTAATAAAATATTATTTTTCGAAAGCAACTAGCGAATTACTTTTAGTTTATTTCTGCGCATGTTTACGAAGTAATGCCCAAAGGGGGTGTTACACCATCACGATTTTTTCTAAGGGAAAACTAAAGGCTTTGACAAATTGTTGAATTTGTGTGCAATGACTATATTATTGACTATTTATGTCATGTTCTGATTATGAGTAATTATATTTGAAGTATTCTAATGAATTTTATTTTTTAAAAATTTCAAAATTAATACCTCTTAAAATTTTGAAAATTACAATGTATTAATTACGTTTGACCCATTCCACCAATAAAATTTATTTTGAAAATTATGAAATTAATATTTCAAAATTAATAACTTTGAAGATATTTAAAGCTACATTATATTAAAATCACTTGACACAGTGCAGCCACTTTGAATTTCAAACTAGAGCACGAGCATGCTCCTGGTTAAGCACAATCGTGCTACCTAGAGTGTGGCCGTACTGATCTGGGCAGAAAGGGTTGTAAACCCTTGCCAATTCTCATGGGACAGTTCATAGATTAAACCTATTGGTTCTTACTAATCTATTGAACATTAATTTTATTAGTCTTGATTAAACCTCCTTGTCTTACAATTAATGGGAATTAGTGCTTTAATTAAGTTTCATTTAATTATTCATAAACACTCATGGATCAATCCTTAGGGTCTATAACTAAACCTTTTGGCATAACTCCTTGCGCCTCCCTTAACATCATTATTAACAGTTTAACAATTTTATCATTAGCACGTTCACACGAACAACCAACAACCAGTTTCTAGATAAAACATTCAGTCATGGCATAAATCATTCAACATGTTATAACAACAACATCAACATCAGATATACCAAAATAAGCATGTTGAACATTCATATCATAAACAAATAGACATACATATTTCATATTATCATCCAATAATCATTTAGGCATTTTAACAAACATAAGGGTTATGGGAACCCTTTGTCTTACGCTACCCCCAAGCCTTGGCCAACACAAAAAGGTTAACCAATTAGTTCCTAATTCAAAGGAAAGGAAAAGGAAACATAAGAGGGGAATACCATTACCTTTATTAATTGGCACTAACGCGTGATTGGCTCTCCCAAATAGAGCAAGAACACCAAAAACTGATTGGGTTCAAAGGGGAAGAGAAGGAGATGTTGCCATCACACTTAGGGTTGCCTGTATTGCCAATTTAGAGGGTTTAACTAATAACCCTCGCTGTTTTCTCTTTATATAGATTCTGACCCGAGCACGACCGTGCTTAACTTAAGCAAGGGATTATGCTTAAATTAGCACGGTCAGACAAAAAGACCGTCAACGAACGCGTTAAGCATGGTCGTGCTCCCCACTCAGCACGGCCTTGCTTGTGGATCAGACAACCACAAGGCACGCGCCATGAGCACGGGCATGCTAATACATGAGCACAGCCATGCTCATGCATCAGAAAGGGATTTTTAGCATAAAATCTCACTTAGCCCTTTCTAAACATTCCTAGGTAAACAAGGCATACATACAAGCACTTATACGAAAAGCGGGTGTTACATCAGTGTAATCTTTAGCTTTGAGATAATCATTACTAATAATAGTTGTTTTAATATAGTACCTCTTAGGGTCTGATGGTGATGAAGTGAAGTGGAGTTTAGGTATGGGAGGGGATATGTCCAGTGGTAATGATGTCAACAACTTACATGTTTGTGAAGTGTGTGGCAAGCCAAGTGCCACAAGATGCTCACTATAAAAAGACGTCACACACTGACTAGTCTTAGAAACTTCCTAGTTCTTTTTCCCTTAGTACATTGTCAATGGACAAAATAGCTCCATTTGCTATGAAGCTTCATGCATTTGAGAGTTCTTATTTTTTCAAACTGAACAAAGTGCTTGATTGTGGACTGAAGATGGCATAAAGTTAACTACAATGCAGGGGACATGAATTCAACTCCAACAAAAAGATCTTATGGAGATGTAAAGCCAACATGAAGCGATCAACTCTGTACTCTTAATACAAAAATGATTGACAACAATTTTATGAAGCTCCTCCAATTTGTTTGGGAAGGAAAAAAGATGGAAGTATGGGGGATGATAATGGGGTTGGTTATGAATATGCTAAAATTATTTTTTCACACAATTAAAATTTGTTAATAATATCAAAATTTGAATTGCTATTAACTGATATCAATCAATGACCTCCAACAAATGCATCAAGTTCCATAGTTTGTGGGTTTCTCATTTTGTTTTCTAAAACCATCAGACTCATAAGTCATAAGCAATCTATCACTTCAAAATAGAAAATACTTTGAAGAGGTCTTGTTGGCCAATTCTATAAAATCATTCCGCCACCATAAAAAAAACACAACAAAATTATCTATTCTCTTAGCCCCCCATCAACAATCACAAAAGAAAAGCTATTCTGCCTTGTTTCTCCCTTCTACGACTCTACCATTCAAGAAATTGGTTTCTTTGGGCTTTGGTTATGCAAGGAAATTTTGATTCTATTCATAAGGAAGAGACACAACCATGTAGGATTAACTGCCATTCAAGGTGTTATGAGCAAATTTTTAGACACAATTTTAATATATTTATAATTATAATAGATAGGTCAGGTAAAGACATAAGTGTTAGTACAAATGTTTTCCTTCTTTGTTAATGCTACAACCGCATCTTGAAGGCAATAAAATTAGGGTTTGATGAAAGCAGAGAGTGTTTGAGAAAGAGAAAGGGCTTCTTCACTTTTTCACTTCAATTTGATGGACCCTAGTACGGTTTGTGTGGTGAGAGTATTTATCGAATGTGGCTTCTGTCCTCTTTGCCACACAAGTTTGAGGAAGATGGCAAAACAAAAGGATGAAGAAGACTAATAAGGGCGCTTTTAGTGCAAGTTCATTTGTTGTTGACTCGTCACAAGCATTGATATACAAATTTAATTTACATCATCACATCAATTGTAAAAATTAATTTGGGATTTGGGTTTTAGGAGGACGAAGGAAAGAAAGAGGAAGATAAGTAATAAGAGAGAGAAAGAGAAAAAGGAGAGAGAAATATTTTTCTGATGGGTATACCCAATTTTCGGTTAGTTAACACCTGAGATCTAACACCATTGTACCGGTGGACGGAAAGGACTAACTTGAAATGATTTTAAAAATGGATCAAATAGAGACTTAAAATAAAGATAATGCGTAGTTTAGCAAAAGTTAAATGTGTACCAATGTGATTATTTTGATTTCACAAGGAGAACATTTTTATGATGAAAACAAAACAAAACTCATTACAATTATATTTTAAAAAATATTTATGAAATTATACACACAAGTTCATGACTTGAGACATTTTTACTCTAATTCATCAGTCACATTTGCTATATGATCCTTACATTGGAGAATGTTATTGGTTTTATTGCTCATAAATCGATGTATTTGATAAATCTCAACTCATCCTGTAACACCCTGTATTTCACTGTTTTAAATAACAGTAATACATATAAATATGTTTATAAATTTATTAGAGTTTTAGAAAATTATTTTAAATAAACAGAGTTTACCACTCAATCCTACTTGAATGTAGGAAGCTACGATTAAAATTTAGGTTGGAAAGTCAGGCGAAACCCGGCCCGTAAATTCCATTGACAGTATTAATACACTGCTCAGAAGACCTAATTTTAATTCGTGAACGAAAGACTTAAGATTTTTATTTTATTCCATACCATTCCGTATTTTTAGATTTATTTCAGAAAAAAATAAAATAATTTATGTTTTTCGGGCGAAACACGTAATCGGGTAGACGACGGAGGGAATTTTGGAGTTTCTAAGAGCCGATAAAGAGTTTATCTTAGGATTTTGAGATGATTCATGAGGATGACTCATACTTTTAAGTCTAGAAGGTTCTATAGGGTTATAGTGACAATTCCTGAATTTTACCCTCAAGTCCCTGAACTTTCTGTTAATTACCCTTTTGTCCCTAAGTTAGTTTCTATGTTTTTCCAAGTGAATTGGGCTAGAATTCTTGTTCCAAATTCATATAGGACCGTGGCTTTGAGGACCAAATTTCTTACCCATGAATTAAATTTCATGAAGCCCATTTGGAACCATACAAGTTTTCTATGTTAAGTTTAATGCTTAAATCTTTATGTGGGCCCCACAAAAATGAATCCAAGCCGAAATTTACCAAGCCCATGTGCAAGCCCATGAGGGATTGAAGGCTGCCCTCATTTGTTGTTGGATGAACCAAGATTTTCTAGAATGTTCTACATTCTTCGACTTTGTTCTTCAACATTCTTTGATCTTCTCAAACATTCTTGATTTATCTTAAAATATCTATGACACAAATTCAGCCAAAGTTAGTCAAGATAAGCTTACATTAAATGTGGTAAAAAGGTCATCATGACAATTTATTGGCAAATTGCAAACTAGTCCTTAAACTTTTGGAATCTTTGCAAAATGATCCCTAGGAAGTATTTGCATTTCAATCCTTTTAGCAAGACAACTCATCATATCTAGATCCTTCCCAATATGGAGCAATCAAGCTCTATAAATACCATACTCTCACTTTTCACTTAGTTTCTATTACCATTTGTTCAAAAACCCTAAAGTTCATAAGTCTCTTAGTGTTAAGTTTGTAAAACAAGTTCTTGGATTTCCTTTGTCATTGATCTTCAAGAGGTAAATCCTAATCTTCTTCCTTAATCATGCATATGTTCTTTAGCAAGTTTCTTGATTCAAGGTTTATATTATAGTTGTTCATCACTTTAAAGTTTCTAACCCTAGAACTTTGAAAAATCATAATAAATTCTAGAAAAGTCTCATGATGATGAAACTACTTTCTATATTCTTGATATCATGCATATTATATAAATCCAAGAGCATGATGTAATCAAAAATTTCTTTCCTAAAAACCTAGCCTTGGCCGAATCTATCAAAGTAGGTTTGGTAGAGTTTTGTTCATGTGTTGTCATGTATGATCATGTATTCTATATGGCATGTATATCTACACACTATAATCCACGTTAGTTTCTTAAAATGGAAATCTTTACTCAAAAATCTCTATGTTGGCCGAACCCTAAGTGGGTGAGATTTGATGAGTTTTGTTCATAGTTTTCCTTAATGATCTTGTTAATGAAGTTATTAGTAAGTATGCTTAATAAATCCAAGTTGGTTTATTAAACTAAGAACCCTAGCTCGATGAACATGTTGAGGCCGAATCCTAGTATGAAAGAGTTAGGAAGTTTTGAGTTTGAAACTTAGTTGTTTAGTCACTAATCCATGATTTAGGTTAATCAAGGACCATTAATCCATGACTTAATCATGATTAGGAATTTTAGTTAACCAAAAACTCTAGAAGCCGTGACCATGTGGTAGGGTTTTAGAATGTTTTTAGTTTCATGATTTGTAATTATTTGATTGTAATGGTTGAAGGTTAAGTATAAAGCGGTGTACGTGAGTTTCCGGCTTCCGACGAATTTAATTCACCTTGTTGTGGATCTTCGAGAGGTAAGAGGGGTTACCTGACGGATTATTAGGATGACCATATGTCCATGTTTGTGGTTTGTATACCTTTGTTTATGTGGTTGTGGTGTGTGGTTTGTTTTATTTGGCTATGTGTTGCTAGCTGTTTATCTGTGTTTTGGTTGTTTCTCTGCTTATAATTTATTTAATTATCTGCAGTAGTATCTTATATTGTTATGATGCATGATCTGCCTGGTGATATAATTCTGATGATGTTGGATGTTGTTTGTGAGGCCTGATAGTGGTCAGTGCACAACCGACTAATCAGATAAAAGATTTAATAAGCTATGAAGAATTATATTCAATGTTTTATGGGAAATGTTGGAATATAATAGTGGTGGAAAATATTATTTTATAAAAATAATGAGTTTTAAGAAATATTATTATTTTAATGATTTATTAGTGTAAAAGTAATTTAGGAGTCACGGTGAGAGCGTAACCGTGAAATTTTTTTGTACTGCTGATTTTTACGCAAGAAATTATGTAATATTATAAAAAGTTATTTTGTGAAATTAATATTCGAAAATAAATTATAAAAATAAAAATAAAAATAAAAATAAAAATAAAAATAAAAATAAAAATAAAAATAAAATAATAATATAATATAATAAAATATTATAAAAGTCAAAGTTTGACTTTAAAAACATTTTCTTGGAAAATGATAAACAACGACAAGTTTTGAAATTATTTACAGTGAAAGTTGAAAAACAGCAGTACTTATTTTGAGAAGAAATTTAATCTGAATTGATTTAAAGAGTTGAAGTTTCAGTAAAAGAGTTCTAAACGATTTGACGTTTTATAAATGAATTACAAGTAGAAAGAAATTTCGGTGAATGAGTTTTACTTAATGACGTAAAAGATGATATAGAACTTAGTAACCGAGACGTCGGGGTATTAAGGTTGTTGTGTTGTAGACTGGGTATCTACTTAAAGAGGTTAAAACATTTTTAGATGTTTTCTACTACCACAAACCTAAGCCTGAGGCATCAGTCTAGGGTTTGTGATTGAGCACTCGGACTTGGAGGTCCTGTGTTTTAACGAAGGTTTTAAAGATGTTTAAATTATGGTTGGTCTAAAGCTTTTGAGAGCTTTGACAAAGAAAGATATAACACAAAGAAAAGTGTCGAGAACAAAATGTTTTCTTGCATGCATATGGCAGACGTGCTGTGATTCTACGAGTGATTATCTTGCAGCATCAAGTATATCATGCTACGATGTTCCTCATTGTGCCCGGGCTTTGGACAATGAGACCCCATCTACGATGTTATCACTGTGCCACGATGTTGGACAGTGTGCGATGGGTGTGCATGTGGCAACCGAGTCTGATCAACTCATCACGAGGTTGGGATATCGCATGAGATTAAGTACGAAGTTTTAGACGACGAATATGAAGTGTTCATGCATTCAGATTTTAAAAAAACGACGATGTTTGGGTGTGAGGCCCTTTGATATATTGTGTTGTATGCCAATTTAAATATGAGAAATTAACTGATCTGGGTTTGTATATGTTTTGTTGTGTCGTACATATGGTTCTCACGTTATGATCAAATTGTCGGTTTCTCACTCTTGCATGTTTTATTTGTGGTTTCTCTTCAGGGTTCTACGTGGTGGAATTCAGATGAACCTCTTAAGGACTATGGCGTCTAGAAGAAGAAGAATGTGTAGTTCGGGAAATGTTGATGCTGCTTCTTTTGTCTTAGTGTTTTGACCATCTTAGGTTTAAGTTCAGTTATGTTTTGGGAATAATCTTTTTATTATAAATGTTTAAGTGTGAAACTTATGAGGCAGTATAGCTGTATGATATATATATGTGTGTATATATATATATATATATATATATATATATATATATATATCGATACATCTAAGTGTGATTATGTTAACGTTGTTGTGACGATGTTGAAAAGAAAAAATTTTATCACCCATTTTGTTTAAGACAAACGTTCAGAAAACATTATTTTTTGAAAGCAACCAGCAAATTAACACTAGTGCAAAAAAGGGATTCTACATCGGAGTTTACACATCGGTTTAGTATAAACCGATGTGTAAAACGAGGCGGTGGCATTTTTGAAATTCAAAGGAAAGTATTACACATCGGTTTAGAGAATAACCGATGTGTAATACTTTTCCACATCGGTTATATATAACCGATGTGTAAAATTAAAATAAAAAAATTAAAAATTCGGAATTTTTAACATTCAACATCGGTTCTTTTTGAACCGATGTGTAAAATGGTGAGTAACCACATCGGTTTTTAAATAACCGATGTATAAAATTATAAAGAAAAAAAAATAGAAATTTAGGTTACACTTTTACACATCGGTTTTTATTAACCGATGTATAAAATTTAAAAGAAAAAATCAGAATTTAAATGTTTCATGTTTACACATCCGGTTTTTGCATAACCGATGTGTATAATATGTTTAACACATCGGTTTTCCTCATAACCGATGTGTAATAGTCCCAATTTTTCTATTTCCCTCCGTGTGTTTTGCGCCTCTCATTCTCGGTTCTGAACGTACCCTAAAACACAACACTCCTCCCTCTCTCGCTAACGCGCGTTGTCACTTGCTTTCCATCTCTCTCACTCAGCACTCACATCCGCGAGCTACCCTCAGGTATGCGTCTCTCTCTCTCATTCTCATTCTCTCTCTGCATTTCCTTCTTCTCATTCTCTCTCTCTGCATTTCCTTCTTCTCATTCTCTCTCTTTCTTTCTCTTTCTCTCTCTCGCTCCCTTCTTCACGTCCTTTTTCCCTTTTCAATTGTAGACAAAGAAGACCACTCACGATCATGCGAGCCTTCATTTTCTGCTTCGTAAGAGAACCACTGAGAACCAAAGCCGCGAGCTACCCTCGTTTGCGTGAAGAGCGCCATTTTTGCTCGTCCCTCAGGTATATATTCGTTTCTTCTTTAGAAAAGTTATGAACTTTGACTCGAAATGGTTGGATAATATACTTGCATGTGTTGTTCTGTTGCTCCAAGACTGGATTTTTCCAGTGGTGGTATCACCCGTCACGGCCGTGCTGCCTGTCACGGCTAGGCCGTGACGGATTCTGACTTGGAGGTTGCTTCACTGGTTGTTCTGTCACGGCCGTGACCACCATCACGGCAAGGCCGTGATCAGTTCTGCCTGTGAGGGTTTGGTTCAGTTGGCATGTCACGGCCGTGATGGCCATCACGGCCAGGCCGTGATAGGTTCTGCCTTGGAGGATGCTTCACTGGTTGGTCTGTCACGGCCGTGACCACCATCACGGTTAGGCCGTGATCAGTTCTGCCTGTGAGGGTCTGGTTCAGTTGGCATGTCACGGCCGTGATGGCCATCACGGCCAGGCCATCAAGTTTGGCATATTATGTGTTTACGTTGATATTTATAAGTTATGTTTATGTCCGTTGATCGATATTTATAAGTTATGTTTGATATTTATCCTGACATACTAACAAGTTTTTTTTTTGTTTTGTGTTTAAACAGGTATACATGGCTGATCATGAGGATACACCTCCTTCATGCAAATGGGTCGGAGACCCCGTCTCTCTGGTAGAAAGGGTAGACGTGCCACACGGATGAGGCATTTGACTGCCAACCGTGGGTCAAATCGGGAGGATAAGAGTAGATTTTGATGATAACCTCAAACCTATTGGGCCAATGGAAGATCAGTTTACCAGTTTTGTGGCGACCCTTGCTAGGAACAGGCCTAGTATACTCATTGATAGGTGGAGAGATGTACCGGCGGACGTGAAGGAGCAGATATGGGAGAGTATTCTAGTATCTATACTTCTACGTCCTGTGTTTGTCTGTATCTACTTTATTTTTATCTTAATAATATCATACAGTAATTCGTTGATTCTTTTGGTCTTAATGTAGTTGACATTTGACATACCGGATACATACGCTATGAAGAAGCGTTCTGTGAAGTATCTTTGGAGAGCGTTGGAGGGGTTTTAAGGCCGACACTGGCGGATACTATATATTCGGTCCAAAAAGTAAAAAGAACCCACTTGAGGTGTATCCGTTTCTTGACAAGGCGACGTGGGATCGCTTTGTTCGGAGCCGACGTGATCCCGGCTTTTCAGGTTAACTTATTTGATTTGTCTCTAAATTTATGTAATTGCATTAATTTCATTTACTTATGTAATTTAATTGTCTTTTATTTATAACAGGAGAAGAGGAAAAAGGGGCAGGAAAACCAAAGCAAGAATGTCTACCCCCATGTCATGTCTCGTGGGGGATATAAAAAGCTTGTTAAGAAAATGGTTGAAGAGGAAAAGAATGCACGTCGGCAGGCAAAGCATCTCGGGCGGATCCTAATGCTGAAAATCTTCCGGAGGTTGTTGATCCACCTCCACCCCCACGCCATCGTTCATGGAAGAGGGGCCGACAAAGAAAAACGGGACAATATACATCCGAGGAGGCCCGCCAAGTAGTCGAGAGGATTGTAAGTATAGTTTGTTGTAATTGTCATTTTAAGATTGTTACCGAATTGTAATGTGACCTGATATTTTTATGTGATAGGATGCCTTGGATGATCAGCTAACCCAAGGAACCTTTGTTCCTAGAGGACGCAATGATATCTTATCTACCGCCATCGGTAAACCGGACCACCCGGCCGTGTCATTGGTGTTGGATGGGGAGTCGGCATTCGCCAATACCATGGTTCATCTTCACATTCCTCCCACAGGGGATTCGGTTTGCAGATAGAGCACAATTAAAACAGGAGATTGCAGCCGAGCTTCGACAGGAGATGAACGAGCGGTTGCCCAGTAGATGGCAATATTTACTTCTTTGTCCCAGCAGATGACAGCCGGTGTCCAACCCTCTGTCCAACCCTCTGTCCATGTGAGCACTAAGGGCTCATGTGATCCTCCTCATCATCCTGAAAATGATGATGATGCTGCTGATGATGATGATGATGATGATGATGATGACGACCCTGATAGGTGTGAGCTGTATGTTGATGATCATCATCATCATCGCCGCTTAGTGGCATTGGGTAGGACATATAATAAGTTAGGTAATACCATACACCATCGGTTATTACCGGACGATCATCTGAGGGTGTCTGTTGAGATTATTCGAGATGTCGATGCTCGAGTCCCCGTGCCCACCGAGGAGGTTCAAACAGTGGGTCGTGCCCCCGGAACTTCATCCTCCGGCCAAGAAGACCGGGTCGACTTTCTTGTTGCATCCGAGGTATTCGGTTAGTTGTGTTTTTCTATATTCTTAGTTGAAATTTATTTATTATTTTTTAAAGATAATGCTTTATTTGTATTTTTTATAGGATGTTGGAAATGATATTGTGCCTAAAAGGTCGGATCTAGGAAGGCCGAGAGATGTCCGCTCTCCTGTCAAGGTATTCATTTGACCATTTAGTTCATAACGAATTAAATAACTTAATTATCCGTGATTACTAATATATATCTATGTTGTTTAGGGGATCGACAAAGGGGCACCTGGCCATGGTGATGTTTTCAAAGATCTTGCTATACAAAGTTGTCACCATGGAGGATGATGCAGCATTGGTAACGTTGGAACATGATGCCACCCGTGAATCTGTATATACCAAAGAAAGAACTTATGGAGATGGCACTCAATAAAGAAATGGCCAGTTCTGCACACATATCGTTTTGGTGCACGTAAGTACATTTTATTTATAAGTTAAGTACGTAATTAATTTTTAAATACAATGATAATTAACATGTTTTTCCAATATATTAGGTATCTGCATCGTATGTTAGTCGATCAGGGTAACCTCGCCCTTTATGGGTTCATTGACCCCATGTTCATTCAGGGTGATGTTCTCGTAGCATCGGAAGACCTGGTCACTACCATACGTGATATACTTGCCCGAGACGATCATCAATTCTATCTTGCGCCTTATCTCAATAAGTAAGTACCGGTTATTAATTTAAGTATAACTATATATGACTTACAAATCACTAATTGTTCCGCAAATACAGCAAGCATTGGCAATCTGTTGCTCTTGTACCCAAGAATGAACGTCGTGGTCTTCTTCTGCTCATTGGGACATAAGCGTGCGAATGAACTCAAGACGATCATCGAAACTTAAGCGTTAAAATACTTTATAATCAGTAATGCAGTTGTTTTAATTATCTCAAATCTATTATATATACTTTAATTAATGTTTTTGTCATGATAGGTCTATTAATGCATCCCACATGGAGCGTGGTGAAAGGCGTGCTCGGGCTATCGGATGGATTATTCCCAGCGTAAGATATTTATTAGTTCAAATGCATCAAATGCAGTGGGTACAATAATTGATTTCTATTTTATTTAATTCCTCATATTCTAATTGGGTTTCATTTGTACGTAGTCACGTATACAACGTGGGTCATGGGAATGTGGCTACTATGTGATGCAAGTGGATGTTGGAAATTATCTCCTCCGGGATCACCGAAAGATGGAGTGAGGTAAATGTTAATTGACACAATTAGAAGTAATAGTATAGATTCGTTATATGTTTTATGTTAGTTTATTACTTAAAAGTAATAATCTTTTGTCCAATTAAACTTGCGGATATTCAACAATCCATCTCCATTGTCCGGTTCCGACATCAACATCATAAAGAGGCGTTGGGCAACTTTCTTTCTTGAAGTGTACCACCCATAGTTTGTATATATGTAGTTAGTTTAAAAACTTATCATATACTAGCTATAGTGTACGTACCTTTGACTGATGATATGTATTAGTGCTCGTGTCCGGTTCAATTTTTCTTCTCTCGTGTTTTGATGTAGCTTTGATAAAGTGTTGTTTTCATTCATAAGAAAATTGAATGAAGTATGTTTTGCTTTTGAATGATTGTGTCAAAACTGGTTTGGTGTTCTCGTTGTTGTTTCTTGTTTGATCGAGTGGTAATCGCTGGTTTGTTTATTGATCTGCATTAGTGAAACAGGAATGATTGAAATGTAAATAACAGATTAAAAAAAAAAAGAGATTTTACACATCGGTTCTCGTGAATCGATGTGTATATTTAACTTTCTACATCGGTTTTACATAAAACCGATGTGTAAATTTAACTTTACACATCGGTTCTTTAGAAAACCGATGTGGAAGGTCAATTTTACACATCGGTTTTATGAAAAACCGATGTAGAAAGTTAAATTTACAACAGCTTATCAATTGCTAAATTAATTTTACACATCGGTTAGTAATAAACCGATGTTTAAAATATACTTTACACATCGGTTTTAAAACCGATGTGTAAAGTGGCAATAAACCACATCGGTCGTTTCCACATCAGTTTCAAAACCGATGTGGAAAGCCAAAAATAACCGATGTGGAATCCCCTTTGTGCACTAGTGTAAGTGTTTATTTCTGCAAACGGGTAGCCATGTGATGACCCGAGTTAGGGTGTCACACATCCAACTTAAAGAGATGAATTATATGTCACCACACATACAACGACCATCGAAATAGCAAACTCTTTGTATCGTGGGAAATTTAACAATATAACATAATTCCAAAATAAAATAAGAAATCAAGACATAGAGGATCTTTATTATCATAGAAGCAAAAATAACTTCTGCGTTCAATTTATTTCGAACCTTATATTATTATATCCCAATTAATAAAGATTACATCACAAGATTTCACTTAACCTCCATTCGTAGCAGATAGACGCCTTGGTTGTGTTATCGATCGTTAAACATGGATGATTTGTTTCTATGCTCCAAAGGCAATCAGGGTTGCAGTATTTTCTGTCTCTGCCATCTTTGTAAATGTCAACCCAATGCAATACACCATCCCATGTCATGCCGCAGAAAAACAATGTAGTTCCCCAAAAGTTAGGGTAAAACGAAAAACTGTACATGGCATGGAAGGCGAGATCATGAACACCAAGGTCATCGTCTTTGGATTTACAATGAACTCGTAGAGGAATACCACTGCCCAGGTTATTCGTGATGTTAACATTTACACTGTGATGAGGGAGGCCGAATCCCTCAGTTACTGCCACAAGAGCAAGTAAAAATAAGGGTAGCAAGAAGATATGAATGCCAGATCGAACCATCAACATTTTTTCAAAGGGAAAACTACAAGCTTTGAAAAATTGTTGAATTTGTGTGCAATGACTATATTATTGACTATTTATATAATGTTCTGATTATGAGTAATTATATTTGAAGTATTCCAATGAATTATATTTTTTTAAAATTTCAAAATTAATACCTCTTAAAATTTTGAAAATTTTAATGTATTAATTGCGTTTGACCCATTCCACCAATAAAATTTATTTTGAAAATTATGAAATTAATATTTCAAAATTGATAACTTTTAAGATATTTAAAGCTACACTATATTAAAATCGCTTGACACAGTCCATCAACGGATTTTATTTTGAAAACTTCAAATTTAATATTTGAAATGAATAATCCTTGGAATATTCAAAACTACATTTCATTAATCTCGCTTGACTCATCCCACCAATGAATTTTATTTTGAAAATTTCAAAATTTATATATCAATTAATAGATCTTGAATTATTGAATACAACATAGTATTAATCTCGTTTGACCCATTCCACCAATGAATTTAATTACGGAAAATTTCCAATCAATTTCTCAAAATTAATAACTCATAAAATGAACTTAAATATATGAAATATTAAATATTAAATTTAAAAAATAAACATGCAATGAAAGACACCATTAACAAAATCACAAAGTCTTTCATAGACAGAAAACCAATTATCCACCCAGATCTGTGATGATGATCGCTAATAACAAAATAAAATCGATAGTTCAAATGCAACATGCTTAAGTGTGATGTGGAATGCCATATGGATAAAAGCTCTCTTTTGGATCCAATAGTCGAAGCTTCTGCTCATTTTTACTCAATAATATCAAAAAATTGATAACTAGAATGTATGGTGTAATTTAAGAAAACCCCAGCAAAATTTTAAGAAATTCATGGTATAATTTCACTCCATCTTTTATTTGGGCTGAAGCACCTCATAAAATTTCAGTCACTACTATACAACAGTAAATTGATTGTAGTGAAGCAGGGAAATTCCCTTTTGCTTTACTCATTACATAAAAAAAATGTAAAAACACTGGATTAATACTGGGTCATGCCCAAACCAAATCCATCTATACACGTCATTTTATTCCCCTGAGCCATGGCAATGGTGTAAAGGATCGAACACGAGACATCTAGTTCCAATGCATGACTTTTTTTTTTTTTACATCAAACACAGATAGTAATATTAATGCTTTTAAAATATTGTAACAACGATTAACATTCTATAGCCAATTGATAAAACTGCTCCTTCATCCTTGCGATCACCTTTGCAAGATTTATGACTGAGCATAGCTCGTGATAGTCATTTATCATGTCCTCAGACGTGATGGTTTAAATCCCATTCTTCATTATTAGATTTATCACACCGTCTTTGGCACAATTGTGCAGTTAAAGCGTACAACAATCTTTTATTAATAACTAGATGATAGATTCATGCGAGCACGGGTGAAATATGTGTTGGCAATATAATTTCATATTATTTAAAATCACAATGCATTTTTATTTGGAAATTGGTTTTTTTTTAATCTTAAAAATAGTAAGATTATAAAATATTATTGATAAATAAGTTTTAAGGTAACATGAACACAATTGTCACCAACATAATCCTCCTATTTAAGGTAACACAAATACAATACACTCATGTATCACACGTGTACCCGTGCGATGCATGGGTAAAATATTTGTTGGAATAATTTATTTTTAAATTAAAAATTATAAGATAAACAAAAGTTGTTGAGAAATTTAATATTATCATGATATAATGAGATATAATGGTCTTCAGCATAAAATAAGACATGATATATGTGCAAGAAAATAATAATTATTATACTTCAACATTCTTTTGTTGTACTTTTCAACTGCCCCTTGTACTTAGTACAATCAATGCCTATAGTATATATCAAAAACACAATATATAATTAATGAAATTTCACTTCAAAACACAACTTTGAAATAAAGGAGTTCTAAGAATTTTTACAAATATTATGACATGTATTAGATTAAACTGGTAGCAGTTATGTTATCTCCCTGTCGAAGCAAACATATAAAGCAACTTCTCAGAACCCAAACGTCCTCGTCAAATTGGCAAAGAAATATATTTATGTTAAAATTTATATTGCAATGATTTAAAAAATTACTTAAGTTTTGACAAATTATAATTTTTCCTAGTAATTTATTTATTAGAGTGATTTTAAATAAAATGTTCAATCTTTGTAAGACAAAAGTTCAACCTGTTGAAGTATAATAACAAATTATCCTTAAGTGTAAAATTTCCTTGTTGTTTACATATAAAATATTTATTCCGTGTATTACATTTCATTTATAATTAATTGGAATTGGAAAATAGTAGCTCATTTTTTGTAGTTATCTTATTAAACTAATGATCCATTAATAGAGATAATTGTTATATTTTTGTAAAAAAATTTGCTTTATTATTTCATTGAAAAATCCCTATAAATTCGACTTGCTTATTAATTTTCTTATATTCATTTTTTCCCACTTGCATGTCGATTGTCATAATATTCGTTTTTTATTATTATTTAGTAGGGATTTTGACTTTATTATTATTATTAAAATAAGATTTTTCATCCTGTGAAGTTCCGATGTCACTTGTTGACAAGTGACTCCAAACACAAGAGGGGGTGAATTGTGTGTGAAATGAATTTTACGATAACTTTGATAAATTAAAAATTCCCTTTTAAAATTATTTCATAAAAACACTTGATAACGAAAGCGCGTTTGAAAAAGTGTTAAGTATGAAAGCGATTGCGAAAATTAAAAGAGATATGGAAAGAAGATTGACCCAATGATATATCCTGGTTCGGCCACAAACTACCCACGTGGCCCGCGTCCCGTCCTCAAGGCAATACCATCAAGGTTTTCCAATCAACTCTAGCTAGTTTTTAAACAGGATCAACTAGAACCATTGCAAATTAGAGAACCCTTAACACAAATCTCGGGATATATTATCCCTTCTATAGGAGCCTCAAAATCGTTTCTTGAGATCACACTCACTAAAAATTCAGAAAAGAAGTACAATGAGAAGGCACTCAATAGTATAAAAGATAAACAAGTTGAAGCTCAACAATTACAAACACCTATGTGGTGTGTAAGGCTCTCAAAGTTAACTTTAGCAAGTGAGACAACCCAATGTCCCATTAAAGAAAACCTAATTAATAACTAAAACTTAATCGTGATATTAACGTTAAGCGTGTATACAGAAAAGGCGAATAGCTAAAAACCTTAAATATAAATAACAGCCATATATAAACATCACATCTTACACATACATATACATACACACACACACACACACACACACACACACACACACACACACACACACACACACACACACACACACACACACACACATATATATATATATATATATATATAATACATCACATCATCCAAACATCTGTGCTGTCAAACTGTAAAGGGTACCCCATCAGTAGGGCCCTATATGGATACATACTGACATAAAAGAAAATACATAAGAAGATCAAAGGAAGATTGAGACACCCCGATGTCCCATTAAAGAAAACCTAAATTTAAGTAACCTTAATTGCGATATATACATTAAACATATATAAAACGGAAGACAGAGATATTAAGACATTAAGCATAAAAGAGATAAATATAAGGAGTACATCACACATATACATATAACCATAAAAGGTACAAAAAATGTATAAGGCATCCCATCAGTAGGGTCCCACAATATACATACTAGTACAAATTGACATAAGCAACGGGCGATAAAATGTCTCAAAAGACACACTGGCCACATACTTTAGACTCAGCAACTCGGGTCCATTGCTCGTCCTCAAGCATCTGGCTCATAAGGGGTCCCATCAAGATCCTCAGCTTCTCCACATGTGCTTCTCATAATGATCACATAAATGAAAAATACATAGAAAAGAAGTAAGGAGATTAAAATGTGCCATCATCATAAGCAAAAAAGGTTACATAACATATATACGGTAATAGCACACAGACAGGCATCACATATTATTCACATATAACTATAACAAGCATCCTCAAAAATGTAGATCATTATCCTCTACCCTTCGCGCTCATGCAGCTGATCCTGTATGCTGACGTAGCCACTACGATACTGTCACACAACCTCCACCATAATAGGGATGTAAGTTATTCGTCCGAGCGAGCACTCCCCTCTATCACACACACACACACACACACACACACACACACACACACACACACACACACACATATAAATATATATATATATATATATATATATATATATATCCAGATGCATATGTATACATAAATGGTCCGAAACCACAGTAGCCCGAAGCTACACGGAGCAGCTCTACAAGGACTACGGATATCTACGGATACTCTGACCTCATGCGTTCCACTCATACGGCTATAATCAACATCATACATCTACATGGGTCTCGCCAACGTATATCGAGTCATACCCTGGTGCCTTAACCCCTCATCACTATCTCATAAAATATCACAAGTATATCACATCATTAATCTCATCATAATAAAATTTTAATTAATTAGGTTAGTCACGTTTAAATCATACATCATACACTCCACAACATGCATCGTTCCAGAATATCATATCCCAATGCCTAGGAAACAACTAAACATGTTATAGCAGATGAAACATATTATCACCCAACACATATTATTAACCATAATCATACTATAATAATAATAATAATAAAATATTTTAAATAAACATAATTAATCACATATAACATATTAATCCAAACAGCACACCACAAGAAACTCAAATACGATAAAATCAAACAACCTCAAATATCGTAAAATTAACCTAACAGCGATAAACCTACAATCTCCATATCACCATTGGTACCACTAAGTAGTAGCCAATGTGATATTGACATTGTCAATTATTCGCCCACTAGTAGGGTTTAGCAACGAAACAGACCCACTCCTATCCTCCTCAAATCTACCACGTGAGGTTCTCCTACGTCTTGGGCTCCAAAAATTCATCTGAATGCATATTCATGAAGCACGTGTTACGGTTAACCCTAGTATGAAGACGGAATAGGAAACTGATAAACGGATTGAAAGATAACCTCAACACCGTCACCGACGGCATTTCGGCATAACAAGGACATAGGCTTACCTTAGCCTATTCATGAAAAGAAAGATAGGATAATGAAGTCGACATTGCGAGGAGGTATATTAGGTTTCTCTATGGGATGAACGGATTGCTTGGAAATCTCTCTGGAATTTTAATCTCTCTCACTGCCTCTCACTCTCTCTCTGTCTTTCTTTCTCTCTCTCTCTCTCTCTCTCTCTCTCTCTCTCCCTCTCTCTCTCTTTCTCACACTATTTCCTCACTATTCTGATTCTTTTACATTCACTTAGTTGATTACACTAACTTAGTATCACTTAGTATAAAGAAAGATAACCATCCTTCATAGTGAAGTCTTGTGAGTCACCTATAGGTGCACTATAAGAAAATTCAGTTTTTGTGATGACAAAATTCGTCATTAAAAGCTTTAAAAATCATCACTATGACTGTTTTGTGACAATATTTTAATTTGTCAAATTTCGTTACTATAACTCAAGTCACTATTTAATTAGTGACGATTTTTTGAATCGTCATTAAAAACAGACATTTATTATTACGAAAATAAAGTCACTAATATTTATAAATAACAATGACAAACATGAATCGTCACAAATATACATCACAATAGTGATGATTTATCGTCACTATTAAAACTTATAGTGACCAATAAATTGTCACTATTTTAACACAATTTGCTTTTAGTGATTATTAATATTTGTCACAAAAAATATTAGATATTGTGGCCATTGCCTAAATTGACACTAAAACATATTACTATTTTGTTTTGTACCAAAAAATAAAAAAACAGATTACTGTTAATGACATTGATTCTTGTTACTTTAAATAAATTATTATAGTAATACTTTTTTTATAAGCAAAATGAATATTCCTAAGATGAGTACTAGGGGTACTCAAACACAAGTACAAAGGATAAAGTCAAGTACATAAACATACCTACATACAAATTGACGATGAGTCATGTTACTACTAAAAAAGATAAGTGGCTAAAAAGTCTTTGCCAATGCTAAATATTAGCAGAAAATTCTACATTACAACAAAAGAAACCACACTTGCAACTTGAAAAACTAGCACCACCAATATTCACTACTCACATGCTTCAAACACCTGTTAAAGTATGACAGGGAGGTAAAGTAGACCAGCCCCCAACTTCAAACAGAAAAAAATCTAACAATAACAATAAATATCCCATTTGTTTCGTCATTGCTGGCACAACTTTTGTCCACCAAAGCCTTCACACACCTGCAACAAGTAAATTCCAACAAAATGGTAAATTCAAAATACCTATTAATCAACTCAATACAAGACTATAAACATTTTAAAATTCTTGAATTAAAATGAACCATGCCTAAGTACCAAAGTAAATATTTAAAATGACGGTAAAGAAACACATCCTCTTTGACTTTATCCGTTGAAGTTTTGAATTAATTGTATGTCCACGACCCATCTTGAGGACATGCTCACCTAAAAAAAGAGAAATAAATATAAGCAATTTCAACAATATCTGTTAATTTGTTTTCCAAGAAAATAATCTCCAAACCACCTGTAACATCCGTTATTTTATGCATGGTTAATGTATGAGGGTTAGGATTAGGACTTGGATTATATATTTGGGATGTGGTTTGAGGCATAGAGACCCTTGATTGGAAAGCACACAACTTTTTCGAGTGAGCTTGAACGTAGAAACAAAATTAGGGTTTCCCGGTTAGCATCTTTGAGACATCTGAGTGTGAAATAAGAAATTTGGATTTAGGAATGAGATTAGGCCTTTTTGATGGTTTGATGTTGTTTATTAGGTCTTGATGAGCCTATATCTCAAATTTGAGGTCAATCGGATGTTGAACGGGTCCAGAACGAAAAGAAACACAAACTAACGTTTTGTGATCGATAAATTAATTGAGAGTCGGAATATTAAATTAGGTTTGGCCTGAGTACAATAGGTCTTCGGAGTAACCTAAAATAATACAGAAGAATATCCTAACAGTAGGTTACATGGGAAAATACGGAAGAAAATACCCGGTTGTGCTGATAGGGCAACACGCGGCAACATGTGTGGATGACACATGTCACAATTGGACACGTGTCACTAAGAGGGAGGTTGCATGGGTGTGGCTGCCACCAAGAGACACTTGGACTCCACTACTCTAACTTAGAGACACCTAACCATGCTACCTATGTGACAACTAGCCCACTAACCCACCCAAATTAATCTCCTAACGACACCTAGCCTAACATGCACGCACATGACTAAATCAAGCCACCTAAGTCATCTAAACCAAAACCAAGACATTAGCTAAGTGAAAGAAGAATGATCAGACTTCACTTTCTTCTCACATCATCCAAACATCTGCACTATCAAACTGTAGAGGGTACCCCATCAGTAGGGCCTTATATGGATACATACCGACATAAAAGAAAATACATAAGAAGATCAAAGGAAGATTGAGACACCTCGATGTCCCATTAAAGAAAATGAAACATACATAGAAAAGAAGTAGGGAGATTAAAATGTGCTATCATCATAAGCGAAAAAGGTTACATAACATATATACAGTAATAGCACACAAACAGGCATCACATATTATTCACATATAACTATAACAAGCATCCTCCGAAACGTATCATTATCCTCTACCCTTCGCGCTCATGCAGCTGATCTTGTATGCTAACGTAGCCACTACGATACTGTCACACAACCTCCACCATAATAGGGATGTTAGTTATTCGCCCGAGCGAGCACTCCCCTCTATAACATATATAAATCCAGATGCATATGTATACATAAATGGTCCAAAACCACAGTAGCCCAAAGCTACACGGAGCAGCTCTGCAAGGACTACGGATATCTACGGATACTCTGACCTCATGCGTTCCACTCACACAACTGCAATCAACATTATGCATCTATATGGGTCTCGCCAACGTATATCGAGTCATACCCTAGTGCCTTAACCTCTCATCACTATCTCATAAAATATCTCAAGTTATATCACGTGATTAATCTCATCATAATAAAATATTAATTAATTAGGTTAGGCACCTCTAAATCATACTTCATACACTCCCCAACATGCATCACTCCAGAATATCATATCTCAATGCCTAGGAAACAACTAAGCATGTTATAACAGATAAAACAAATTATCACCCAACACATGTTGTTAACCATAATCATACTATAATAATAATAATAAAATAATAATAAATATTTTATATAAACATAATTGACCACATATAACATATTAATCCAAACAACACACCACAAGAAGCTCAAATATGATAAAATCAGACAACCTCCAATATTGTAAAATTAACCTAATGGCGATAAACTTACAATCTCCATATCAGCATTGGTACCACTAAGTAGTAGCCAATGTGATATTGACATTGTCAATTATTCACCCACTAGTAGGTTTTAGGTCGCCCCACACCATTAATGTAAAATATGCTACTTAGTCATTTCCGACGATACGAGGCTTCTTTCTCCCACCTGAGGTGTCGTAGGTTAGCTTAGGAGTAATGAAACGGACCCATTCCTATCCTCCTCAAATATGCCACGTGAGGTTCTCCTACCTCTTGGGCTTCAAAAATTGACCTGAATACATATTCATGAAGCACGCGTTATGGTTAACCCTACTATGAAGACGAAATTGGAACCGATAAACGGATTGAAAGATAACCACAATACCGTCACCGACGACATTTCAGCGTAACAAGGACATAGGCTTACCTTAGCCTATTCAAGAAAAGAAAGATAGGATAATGAAGTAGACTTTGCGAGGATCACAATGGTATACAGCGCACGCACTGGCCAATCCTACTGTGGACGGCTAAAACTACCCTCACTCTCTCCTCGGTCTCCTCTGTGTCTCCGGTGTGGTAAGGAAGGTCCTGAAGTAGCTCCTCTACTACTGCTAGAAGTACTCCCTCGTGGATGACACTGAAATCGTCGTCAATAAAGAGCACTGTGACGAGAAGAGTCATGACGTGCCTTTAGAGCTGGGCCTACATTAGGAACGATTTGTTCTGAGCCCTGTGGTGCTGCCCAAGGGTACTTCAGTGGAATCGGCGGCAAAGGCGACATTGGTGGCGCTGGTTCTGGAAAGCAAATGGGAAACGAAGAAGATTGGCCGAGATGGAAGGTCTCACCGAATCCAAAATGTGGTCCATGTAACACCCCAACTCGTAATCCCATTTAATTATTAAATAAATAAATTCTATTAAATTGTTAAGGCGCGCTAGGGAAATTTTTTTCGCACGAGGGTCCTTAACATTTATATTTAACTACGAGCTAGTTAATCTGTTCCAAGTTACCAAAATAGTCTGTTTATCTAATGTTGGGATGCTACATTTATATTTATATTTAACTACGAGCAAGTTAACTGTACAACGGTAATTTCATTTATCTAATGTTGGGATGCTACATTTCTATTACACAACTTATCCTTTGTTGTGACTTCGACAAGTGTACCGGGTCGTCGCAAGTAATAAAAATAAACACGGTAAGTAATTACCGAGGTCGAACTCAAGGATTGGGATACCAATTCGACTAATCCGCGGGAAGTCAGATACGTTCGGTCAAGTTACAAAAGGTGGTTGAGAGAGCGAAATTCAATTAACAATCTAAATAAACTAATTAACTAAAAATATGAAAACTAAAATGTCCAAGGTCACAAATCCACCTACCCAATATGTACACCCAAGTGATGATGAATTCCTCCCTAGGTTCAATTACAATGTCAACCGGGACCCCTAAATTCTCCTAAATCCACTCTCGTGCTCATTAGGACGTATTCGACGATTGGATTAATTACTTACTAGGTCTCATAATCCTAATCTCGAATTCTGTTAATTCGTGTTCCCTATATGGTCGCACCGATCTCCTACTCACTCTCGTGCAATATTCGATCGATGATCCTAATTCAAGTTCTAAACGCGAATCGCTGACTAAGCCTCATCACGTTAACAAGTCAATCACGCAACACGTATGATTAACACATTCAAATCAGAATTAGAAAACAAGAATTGAATTAAAGGAGAAAGACATACATCATATCGGATTTACATCGCCCTGGGTGGCTTCATCGTTCCCTCGGACGACGGGGATTAGTTCCTCATGCTCATAAACAAGCGATCGGACATAATCACCATCGTAAAATAAAAAGAAACCAGAAAAGGAGACGCAGCTCCAAGGAGAAATAAGGATTCGTAACTACTGCCCTAACCTAAGTGGAAAACTGCCTACTAAAGTTCGGATCCCTCCAAATCTGATCTGCAAAAGCCTTTAAATAGGATTCCTGATCTGCGCTCGCTCGCGAGGCGAGCATCCTTTCGTAAGGCGAGAATTAAAATTGGCGCGCTTTCAATTTGAACTCTCGTGAGGCGAAATTGTGTTCGCGGGGCGAGTCTTCAATTTTAGGCTGTGACCTTCATCACGGCTGGGCCGTGATGGTCTCTGACTTCCAAGTCTTCATTCTCTCGCGAGGCGAGCTTCCTCTCGCGAGGCGAGTCTTCAAACCTTAAACTGCCACGGGTGTGGTATTCATCACGGCCAAGCCGTGATGGTCTCTGTCTTGCAGTTCCTCATGATTCTCGCGAGGCGAGACACCTCTCGCGTGGCGAGACTGAAGTGCTGACTTTTGTTGCTTTGTTGACTTTCAGGCTCGCGGGGCGAGCATACACTCGCGAGGCGAGTGTCTCCAGACTTGCAATTTCCACTTCTTTTCGACTTTCCTTGACTCCCGGAGCTTCACTTATTTAACCTGAAACAACAAAAGCACCCACAAGCGTAATTCTTTTCAAAATAACCTAAAAACTACACAAAAGACGCAAAACGAGTCAAAGTCCAACTTAGGAACAAAACAAGGCAAATTTGGGCGAAAACGAGAGTGAACTCGAATAATTTGCACAAAAACCCTAGTTCATCTAGTCATAAAACTAGATAAGCCAGAGGCTTATCATCCTTTCACAAGAAGGACTACAAACCACCAAGCCAGACTCAAATAAAATAAAATGTCTAATCGTATACATGTACCCACTTTGGACACTATCAGCCGTCCTCTTCGGGATCCTCTTCTTCTTCACTAGGGTCTTCCTCTTGACTCTCACTAGGATCTTCCTCTTCATCTACCATCGGATCTTCCTCTTCATCTTCCATTCGATCTTCCTCTTCATTTTCATTAGGATTCCCATCTTCGTCCTCATTATCTTATTATTCTATATAATTTACCACAAGGTCCATCTCCATCCATCCGGTGTGCTCTACAGTTGAGAGTCCCATCGGTGAACAGTCGGATACTCGAACTCTTATCATTCCAACAAACACCACATACCTACCTTCTAGGCTATAGGTCCATCTACCGATGCATAGGTGTATGTCCACTAACGTAGTGATATACGTGTCCATTCATCCAGAGTATCTAAGAGAAGGGAAATAGAAGAGAGAAGAGAAGAGAAAAGAGACAACATAAATAGTAGGGGTGAGTATCTCCTTTGATTCACTCAACAGGGAAGAGCCCTCGATGTGCTTTGTCCTCACTCACACGCCGTCAAACACAAACAAGGTTCACACAAACATATAATACAATATCACATTCATACAATTAATCAGAGGTATCAATCAATTCCCTAGACTCCGATATGATGTATGCTCGACTCTAAAAAGACTCTTGCACCTAAGTGCAATGCATGTTAGGCCCCAATTCATCGTAATTCAATTGCGGCATCGTACCCTTGGCGGATAATTTGGCATTCAAGCCACTTCGCAATTCATGCGGCATCGCACCCCTGGAGGATTGGTGGCACCATCATAGGTGGCCACTTTACAGTGCACTGCGGCACCGCTTCCTATGCGACATCGCAACCCAGTTATGGGACTTGGCACACCACTATTTAAGATGGCCACTTCGCAGATCACTGCTGCATCGCACCCCTTGCGTATTATGCATATATATTTATGGATGCAAGACCAACATCAACATAATCATTCATATATTCAAACATCAATAACAACATAACCACACAAGTGTTGGTTATCAGTTTTGGTCTTACATTTATACTTTTAATTCATATACTTTTATGCTTTCATTATTGATCAGTATCTATTACCATAGCCACACAGGCTTCCAATATCAATATTGCCACACAGGCATTTCATTTCACATTGCCACACAGGCTTTCATCATTCTTAATGCCACCCAGGCTTTCATTACTCTTAATGTCGTACAGACTTTCATTATTCATAATGCCATATAGGCTTTCATTATTTACAATGCCACTTAGACTTTTCATTATTCTTAGTGTCACTTGGGCTTTCATTATTCATCCATAGGATATCGCTTAATCATTTCATTAGCATTTTCAACTTAAATTTATGTAGGCAAGGTCAACATCGTTATTTCACTCTTATTCTTATATCATAGGATTGTCCTATATACTATGCCTACTTGTTTGCTTACATAGGACCATTCGTTAATGTTTGTGGGTCAAAACAATATTCTTAAATTATTTTTCTTGATTATTAAATTATTTAATTAATTCTTATTTAATTTTAATTATATTTAATTAATTATTATTTAATGTTTATTATTAATTATTATTTAATTAATTATTACTTATTTATTATTTTATTAGTTATTGATTAATTAATTAATTATTATCTATTTTGTAAAAAAATTTATTTACTTATTTATTTATTTATTTATTTATTATTTTAATTAATTATTAATTACCAAAGTAAAACCACCTTACCCTTTTTCCAACAAGTCACATGGTTTTTCAAACCATGGTTTTCATTCCACCAAGGTGGTTTCCCAAAACCATTGAACTTTCTTCACTTTTAGAAAATCATTGACACATGGCATGCTTCTTCCAAAAGCAAAGATGCCATTTTTATTCTTAAGTCATTGGTCCTGCCACATGGCATCCATGCATGTGATCAGTTGGATTTCATTCTTTATCTCATCCTCTGTGACACATGGCAAGTATGCTAAGGTCGCTTACGATTACATTATCCTAATTACAAATTAATTAGGGTTATCTCCTAAATAGATTTCTAGTGACACTTGTCACAAATCTTGGATTTCTTTTTCCTTTACTTGGATTTATGATTTATCACTTTGATAATCCTTTGTGAGACATGGCAACCATGCTAAGGTCACTTTAGGATTGATTTACCTTAATTAAAAACTAAGGATTTCTTTGGATGGATTACACTTGCCACTTGGCACAGAAGTAATGGCTAATTAGATTTCCTTATCAAATTAAATTTTGGTTTATCTCAAGGATAGATTGCCTTTGCCACTTGGCACAAAGGCTATATTACATTATCTATTAGTTATTAGTTTTATAATTAGGATAGATTGCTCATGCCACTTGGCATAAAAGCAATATTTCTAGGATTTCATTTCTTTATTTAAATATTAGACTATCTTTTAGGGTAGATTACACTTGACATTTGGCATGCTTTCACAAGCCAACTTAGATTACTTATCCAATTTATTTTAAAATTAGTTTACCATTAACCTCTTGGACTTATCAACAAGAGTTTGAAAGGATCAAATTCCAACTTTCACAAGTTCTTATCATGAACTCATCAGGAACACTGTGAAGGTGTTCATTATGTTCTTCATGCCAAACTATATACATTTTTGTCCAAGATTCATTTCTTATATGTTATTTAATTCAACACTTTTATGTTTTAAAATTAAAACTTTTTTATGGTCCTTAAACCATCTAAAAATATTTACTTATTCATCTTAAATCATTTTATTTTCAAAGATCATATTTTTCATTCAAAATTAGGATGAACTCCTTTTTAAAAATATTTTCAGAACAACAGTGGGTTTAATTTGTGAATGATCAGTCAAATGACATTTAAAAATCTTGAAATTTAATTGGAGGTACCCAACTCACATATCAACACATTGCATTTAGTATCATGTCAAAATTCTAAGCCATTAATTTATTAAAAATCACACACTGCCACTGTTTGCACATGATTTTCTAGAAATCCGAATTCACCAACATGTAACTTTATGAAATTGTTTCTCTTTATATACACATGTAAAAATTCCAAATCTTCAACAAAACTTTATTTATACTTCAGTATTAACCCAAAAAATTTTATAATAGTTTTTAACTTTCATATTCATATTTAAATTCACCATGCAATCATTTATGTTCTTATTTTCGAATCCAGAATCTATTTCTACTTTGTTAGGTGTTTTGACCCATTAAATCTTATCCAAAGTTTTACATATTAAATATAAAATTAAAGCCCCAGAAGTCTTCTTTCCAAACATGTGTTTATATTTCGAATATTTATTTATTTTGAGAAGTTATGGGCTCTCGAAGTACTACTGGTCATGCCGTCAGACTTGTGTTCACATGTTCTTTCACATTAAGTTCTTATTTTCATTTAAGCATCATTCACAAGTCACAAAATCAACATTCAAGGGTCCTAGACCCTCAAACACATACATGCAACAACCAAAGGCAGCAACCATCATTGTAACACCCTGTTTTTTGTATGCTTCTTTATCAGTAAATACATGCTTTAATGTGTTTATTTTTGATAAAATCCAGAGGATGATTTTATTTAAAATAAAATCATTTTCTTGTGTTGTTTTACCATATGAAGTCACAGTAAAATTTTCAATCGAAAATTCAGACGAAAACCGATCTGGGTTCTCACTACCAGTACAAGTTTACTGAGCTAGAAACCAAATTTTAATTCGTGAACGAGATGGTTAGTGTTTCTATGATGTTTTGTGTGGGTTTGGAGTTTTTCGAAAAATCTTGTTTGGGGCCAAATCTTAGGGATTTCCCGGGCGAAATCGTCGGGAAATACGATCGGGGAAGTCGTTTGATACGCAATGGACCAGAGCATCAAGAGGATGAAGTGACATGGAGTGACTTGATGTGAAGGCTATGACACTTCTCAAAAGTGAATCTTGACTTTGTCAAAATCTCACTTTTTCATCTTTCTCTCTCCAATCACATCACATCACCTTAACTCCTTATCCTCTCTACAAGCAACCCACTTTCTTTCTTCTATTCTTCTTCCTCTCAAAACCGTGTTCTATTCTCTCTCACTCTCTATAAATACTCTTCATTTCCACACTTCATCACTTTCCTCCATTTGCTCACCTTTACACCTTATTACATTTCTTCTTCTTCTTCTCTCTTACAAAGTTTACATATTTATCAAGCTTTTCTCTCAAAGTTGTTCATCTTGTTAAGTGTAATACTTCTATGTAGTTCTTTTTCAAAGTTTCATCTTTTATTTCAAAGTTTTCTTCATGTCATTTATGTGCTTTTAACTTCTAAAACCTCTCAAAAATGGTAGAAAACTCCTTTTGAGTTGAAACCACTTTCTATATTCTTGTATTTACTCATACTATCACATACTAAAAGGTTGTGTAAGATAAAGTTTCCTAACCTCTTTTTTCTAAGGAGGCCGAAACCATGTATATGGTTTAGGTGGATCTTGTTTCAACTTTTACATGTATGAGTTTGTATTTGAGTTTTGTTTTCCAAGATGATCATGGACCAAGGCTCCCTTATGTTAATGGATGCTATGTCTAAGAGATTGGAAAGTTTAAAGATTTTTACCCTATTTTATGTAAAGACCAAAACCAAAGAGTTTTAAGGCAATGGTGTTAAAGTTTTGTTTTCCAAGATGATCATGGATTAAGACTCCTTGATATAGGAGGATGCTAAGTCCAAGAGATTGGAAAGTTTGAAGATTTCTAACCCCTATTTCTTGAAAAGGCCGAAACCTTAAATGGTTATGGCAAAGATGTTGAGTTTTGTTTTCCAAAGTGATCATGGACTAAAAAGCTCCTTATGTTAAAGGATGCTATGTCTAAGTGATTGGAAAGTTTAAAATATTTTCTTGCTTTATTTTCCTATGATGGCCGAATATAACATTTGACCTAGGATGTGTTATTTTATTTTGTTTTCCAAGATGATTATGGATTAAAGCTCCTTCATGTTAAAGGATGCTATGTCCAAAAGATTGGATGATTTAAAGATCTCTAACCTCACAAACTTGTTAAGGCCGAACCTAAGAGTTCATGGTCTAAGACATTTTTTTTTCCATTTTCCGAAATGATCATGGTTTCAAGCTACTTACTATGTATGGATGCTAACCTAAAGAGATTGGAAAGTTTAGAATGACTTTCAGGCTTCTTCAAGGGCAGCTCATCACGGTCGTGACCAGTGTCACGACCTAGCCGTGATGGCTTCTGTTTCAAATGGATTCTTCCCTTCTTGCTCTTCTTATTAACCTGAAACATGAAATAGCAATAAGTTCTTTATTTGACTCAAAACTTGCTAAAATAACCTAAAACTACTTTATGGACTCGAAACGTTACTTGAAGACAATCAAGTCTAATTTGGGCGAAAACGAGATTAAACTCGAATAAAACAATGGTCTTTACTAGTAAAAAACTAGTAAAGCCAGAGGCTGATCAAAATGCCCCAAACTTAAACTTTGCTTGTCCCCAAGCAAACTAAAACTTAAAAAAGGACTCAAACTTGGCAAGCTTAAAGGACTCAATCAATTTCGCACAAATTTCAAGCAGTTCATCAAAACAATTTTCCTTCAATGTTCCCCCCTTAACAGTGTAATCCCCACAATCATTTATTCTAAACATTTGAGAATTTCATCATTCAAACAATCATTAATCTAAGTAAGGGATCCAAGTTACACACAAAAGGGAGATCACAAATTTCAAACAATTGCTTTCCTCACAAGGGCATGTAGTATTTCACTCAATCACTCAATTTGTCTAGGCTATCAACTTTTTCACTCAGTTTCACTTTTCAAGAGCACTTCCATAAATTTGATTTTCATCTCAATCAAGGTTCCCACGAAAACATGAATGCAACATCAAAAGGTCTTTTAAAGGTTGTAATGGGGCCTGGCTAAGGGTAGGATATACAAAGGAACTAGGCTCAACAACCCTAGGAATTGAGAGAGCATGAAACACTTCGAAACATTGAGATTCCACTCAAATTCCTTTTCTCATTCTTCTTTTTACTTTGGGTGACCACAGCCTTTTTCCCTTGGGCACCAGTTTTGTTTTGCCCCCTTTCTTTTGGCAAAATTCTCTTTTTTTTTTCTTTTCCTTTGCAATTCTTTTTCTTTTTGCCTTTGGTTTCATCCTTTATATATTTTTTTTCTTTTTCTCAACCCAAAATGACATATCACTGTAGCCACCCCAAACTTACTTTCTTGCAACCTTCTCTTGCTCATGCTCTCCTAATCCTAAGATCGGGTTAACATGGTTTTTCCAGATTTTGGCTTACAACATGAGGTTATCAAGAACAACAGGCTAATCAGGCTCAATGGGGCTAACTAGGGAACATGCATTAGGGATGATTCAATTTAGGCCAAGTAGCTAATTCAAAGAAAATCAGCCTAAATCATCTGATGCAATCATATAAGCATGCAAACCAAGAAGAGACTCAAGCAAATTCGGGAAAGTGCAACTTGAAAGTGATTTACACAGTTAAAAACATGTTGGAGGCTCAAATTCCTCACCTGGACATTTTCGCAAATTGTTTGACCGAGATTCTATCCCTAGCATGTGCTTCCCTTCACCCCAAACTTATCATAAATCATGCAATCACAATGAAATACCTCAAAATTCAGTTTTCAATTTTTCACATGGGGGTTACTTTCCAATTTTTTTAAAACCTAGGGGGAATCATCAAAATATCTCATGCAATCAATCTGTGCTAAATCAACAAAATCCAACAAGCTCACCGACACAGGACTCACACACATGCTCTTGAGCTTCTCAAATTATTCAAGAGCGAAAAGAAAACACAACAAAAATACAAAACAAAACACAACAAATGGTTCCCTCCCCCACACTTAAATCATACATTGTCCTCAATGAAACAACATAAATATAAAAACAGAGTGAGGGAAAGGAAAGGGTGCTCCCTGATCAAATTGCAATGTAGGTGGGCTCTCTCAAGGAAAGCTCCTCAACCGTAGCATCCTCAGGCACCGAGCTCTCATGGAATAGCTTCAGCCGCTGCCCGTTAACCTTGAATGCCTTGTTGCTACCTGCACTTTTAATTTCTACTGCACCATGAGGAAAAACATTAGTAACCACAAATGGGCCAATCCACTTGGATCGAAGTTTCCCAGCCATCACTTTCAGGCAGGAGTTAAACAGTAAGACCTGTTGGCCCACAGAGAATTCCTTCCTAGCAATCATCCTATCATGGAATTGCTTGGTTTTCTCTTTGTAAATCCGGGAGCTTTCATAGGCCTCTAGCCTGAGCTCCTCAAGCTGCTGTAATTGGAGTTTCCTTTCAATGCCAACTTTTTGCATTTCCAAATTACAGCACTTGACTGCCCAGTAGGCACGGTGTTCAACTTCCACAGGGAGATGGCATGCCTTACCAAACACAAGCCTATAGGGGGACATTCCTATTGGTGTCTTGAAAGCTGTCCTCTGGGCCCAAAGTGTGTCTTCTAGACGGCGGCTCCAGTCCTTCCTATTCGGCTGCACCACTTTCTCTAAAATCTGTTTGATTTCCCTGTTTGAGATCTCAGCCTGCCCATTAGTCTGGGGGTGATAAGCAGTGGAGACCCTGTGCACAACTCCATACTTCCGGAGTAGAGTTTCCATGGTGCGGTTGCAGAAATGAGTGCCCTGGTCACTTATGACAGCTCGAGGTATGCCGAACCTGCAAAAAATATTATACTTGACAAAATTGGCAACAACCTTAGAATCATTAGTTCTAGTGGGGATAGCTTCTACCCACTTTGAAACATATTCAACAGCCAATAAAATATAGAGGAAGCCAAAAGAAGCAGGGAAAAGACCCATAAAGTCAATTCCCCACACATCAAACACCTCACAGAAAAGCATAGGTTGCTGAGGCATTTCACTCTTGCGAGTGACGGCTGTACCTGCTATCTGACACTCCTTACAAGTCCGGTAGACCTCATAAGCATCTCTAAAAATGGTGGGCCAGTAGAAACCAGAATCTAGGACTTTTCTTGCAGTCCTTTGTGGCCCAAAGTGTCCCCCTACCTGAGAGGCATGAGAAAAGTGCAAAATAGACTCAACCTCATAGTCGGGGACACATCTCCTAATCACCTGATCACTACAAAATATCCAAAGAAATGGATCATCCCAAACATAGTACTTGGCGTCACTCTTTAGTTTGTGGATTTGTGACCTAGTTGCTCTTGTCGGAAAGACACCATCAACTAGGTAATTAACAATGTCGGCAAACCAAGGAGTAACGCCATGCAACTGTAAGAGCTGCTCATCAGGAAAGTCATCCTGAATGGGGGAAGGGTCCTCACCCCTCTCTATCCTACTCAAGTGATCAGCCACTAAATTTTCAGCTCCACTCTTGTCCTTTATCTCCACATTAAACTCTTGGAGCAACAACATCCACCGAATCAACCTCGGCTTTGCTTCCGGCTTCTTCAACAAGTATTTCAGAGCTGCATGGTCAGTGAAAACAATAACCTTGGAACCTAGCAAATATGATCTAAATTTATCAAGAGCAAAAACAACAGCTAGAAGTTCCTTTTCAGTGGTGGTGTAATTAGATTGTGCAACATCTAAAGTCCTAGAAGCATAATAAATGACATGTGCAGCCTTGCCCACCCTTTGTGCCAGGATCGCCCCCACAGCATAGTTAGAAGCATCACACATGAGCTCAAAAGGGAGGGTCCAGTCAGGGGGCTGGATGATGGGGGTAGAGGTCAATGCCTTTTTCAAGAAGTCGAATGCCTTCTTGCAGTTATCATCAAAGATGAATATGGCTTCATTCTTCAGCAAGTTTGACAGAGGGAGAGCTATCTTGCTGAAGTCCTTTATGAAGCGCCTGTAGAAACCTGCATGACCAAGAAAAGAACGAATCTAGCGAACGCAAGATGGGTAAGGCAATGTTGAAATCACATCGATTTTAGCAGGATCTACTGAGATACCCTCTTTAGAAATAACATGCCCCAAAACAATCCCCTGTTCAACCATAAAGTGACACTTTTCATAGTTCAAAACAAGGTCAGTTTCAATGCATCTTTCTAAAATCAAATTCAGACTATGCAAGCATGCATCAAATGAGGAGTCATATACAGTGAAATCATCCACGAACACTTCCATGCAATTTTCAATAAATTCAGTAAAAATGCTAATCATGAATCTCTGGAAAGTGCCAAGAGCATTGCAAAGGCCAAATGGCATCCTCCTGTAGGCAAACGTGCCGAAGGGGCACGTGAAAGTGGTCTTTTCCTGATCCTCTGGTGCAATGTGGATCTGGAAGTAACCGGAAAAGCCATCAAGAAAACAGTAGTGGGATTTACTAGCCAGTCGTTCGAGCATCTGATCGATGAACGGCAAAGGAAAGTGATCCTTTCGAGTGGCTTGGTTCAACCTCCTATAATCAATACAGACTCTCCAGCTATTCTGAACTCTAGTAGGGACAAGCTCATTGTTCTCATTTCTTACCACTGTGAGCCCAGATTTCTTGGGTACAACTTGCACTGGGCTCACCCAAGTACTATCAGAGATGGGGTATATGATACCCGCATGCAGGAGTTTTGTCACCTCCTTCTTTACCACATCCAGAATCAAGGGATTGAGCCGCCTTTGGGGATGCCTAACTGGTTTAGCCCCATCCTCCAATAACAGAATCCTATGCATACATCTAGAGGGGCTAATTCCTGGGATGTCAGCCAAGGTCCAACCAATCGCCTTCTTGTGCCTCTTCAGAACCTCCAAGAGTTTAGCTTCCTGGTCAGAGTCAAGGTTGGAGGAAATAATAACTAGAAGTTTTTCATTCCTCTCTAAATAAGCATACTTCAGATTCCTAGGAAGTGGCTTAAGCTCTAAGAAGGGTGGCTGCTCAACAGATGGTATGTTTGGGGCAGCCGGGCTATCAAGAACTCCAGCTGAACAGACAGCTTCACTTACACTATCACCCTGCAAAGTAGAATCAATCTCAGCACAAACAACACAAGGGTTAGTGTTAGTACAGTCAGTACATGAGTAAACATCATTAAAATCAGAAATGGATGGAAAATCAGCAACCAAGTCGTCATAGGTGTCATCAACAATTTCGGAGAGCAACTCTATTTGGAAAACAGAGTGCTCTTCCAATGGATGCTTCATAGCATCGAAAATGTTGAACCTTGCAATAATGTCACCGAACTCCATGGACATGGTTCCATCATCAACATCAATCTTTGTCTTTGCATTCTTCATGAACGGTCTGCCCAGGATGATTGGTGATCTGCTTGAATTTGTTTCCCCTGCCATGTCCAGGATGTAAAAGTCAGCAGGGAAAATCAAATCATTAACTTGTACCAGCACATCTTCTACCACTCCCATGGGGCAAGCATTGGTCCTGTTGGCCAACTGGATAGTGAGACCTATATGTTGCAAAGGACCCAGATCAAGGTTGTTGAAAACGGAGGTGGGCATGACATTTATGGAGGCTCCCAAATCCAACATGCAATTATCGAATTTGCTGTCCCCAATGGTACATGGGATGGAAAAAGTTCCCGGATCCTTGCACTTCTGTGGCAGTGCCTGAGTGAGGGCTGAAATTGTAGCCTTCTCGGGAGCAAGTCTAGGCTGAATGAGGGCTGAAACATTTCGCCCTAGATTAACTCTCTCATTACCCTTCAACCTCCTCTTGTGGGTGCACAAATCCTTCAGGAACTTTGCATACTTCGGAACTTGCTTGATCACATCAAGGAGCGGAATGTTTACTGCCACCTTTCTAAACACATCTAGAATCTCCCTCTCCTTGTCTTCCCCATCAACCTTCTTATTTTTCTGCATTCTTTGTGGGAAGGGAATCGGTGGCATATACACTCTCTCAGCTTCAACAACAACAGAGGGCTCAGGAGTTACCTCAACAGTTTGTTCATCTTTTTCAGGGGCCGCCTCTACAACTTTCCCAGATCTCAAAGAAATGGCACTCACATTAGGATTGGGGGCATTGGGATTCACCACTGTTTGTGCAGGTAGTTGGTTCGATCCCTGAGCTTGCTGCATGGCATTCATCAAAGTGGAGAGCTGTCCAATCTGTATCTGTAAATTGTGAATGCTAGCATCCGTTCGCTGCTGAAACTGTGCCTGCGAGGCCTGAAACCATCCAACTTGCTGCTGAAACTGGAGATTTTGTGCAGCCATTTGTGCAGTCATTTGTGCAGTCATTTGTGCAGTCATTTGTGCAGTCATTTGCTTGAACAGGTCCTCTAGTGAAGGTCCAGAAGGTGCAGGGGTGGTCACTTGAGGAGGATTCTGTGGTGGTGCCATCAACTGTTGTTGTGAGGAATTCCCATACCGAAGGTTTGGATGATTCCTCCAGTTGGGGTGGTACTTATTTGTGGAGAGGTTAGGAATGCTGTACCGGTTCTGATTGTTGCCTTGATTGTAGAGATTAGCTGCATAAGCTTGAGGCAAATCGGTGACTGACTCATCCTTCAGAATAGGGCATGCATCGATCAGGTGCTCATGAGAGCTACACATGCCACACAACCTTGCCGGCTGAACTTATCCATTGCCAGTTGCTTCACCAGAGAAGTGAGCTCATCAATTCTGGTTTCAAGGGCCTTGTTGGAAGAAGAACCTTGGATCTCATTTACACCCCTTGTCTCGGGAGGTGTTGCTTCTGGTTGTGAACTGCTGGGAGTTTAATGACATATTTTCAATCAATTGCTTGGCAGCAGCTGGAGTTTTATCAACGAGTGCTCCCCCACTAGCGGCATCCAAAATATTTCGGTCCATTGGGAGCAATCCCTCATAAAAATACTGAATAAGGAGCTGCTCAGAAATCTGGTGTTAAGGGCAGCTAGATACCAACTTCTTGAATCTCTCCCAGTACTCAGCCAATGACTCATTGCTTTGTCTGATGCCACATATCTCCTTTCTTATGGATGCATCTCTGGAGGCAGGAAAGTATCTTTCTAGGAAAACTTTCTTCAGATCATTCCAAGTTGTAACAGAATTTGGCTCCAAATAGTACAGCCAATCCTTTGTAGCGCCTTCAAGTGAGAATGGGAAGGCTCGTAATTTGATATGGTCTTCAGTAATGCCTTCCGGTCTCAAGGGTGTAGAGCAGACTACCTGGAATTCCTTCAAATGCTTATGTGGATCCTTACCTGGAAGACCACTAAATCTTGGCAACAAGTGTATTAGACCAGATTTAAGTTCAAAAGGAGCAACCACACCAGCATACTCAATACACAACCCATTATAATTAACATCAGGGGCAGCAAGCTGTCTTAATGTTCTTTGATCAGCCATGTTATTAGAAACAGGTGCAGAATTAGAATTACTACTAGTGCTAGCCCTACGGCGTGTGTGCAGTGTTCTTTCAATTTCAGGATCAAAATCACACAAGTCAGAACAAGTAGACCTAGTAGCCAGACTAATTCAGCAGAAAAACAAAAAAAAAACGAAAAATGTGAGAACAACAAACAAGAGTCCCCGGCAACGGTGCTAATTAGACGCGCTGTCGCGCACGCGTCAAAAAGCGAGCGGTTTGTAAAAATTGTAGTCAGGGTGCGACAACTCGGGTATCGTATCGCAAGGACTCTCGTAATGTTATTATCACAGAAAATTGGTTTTTCCGGGGGTTGGTTTGGAAATCAATTAACAAACAGAGCAAAAACGGAGCAGTTAAGACGATTATCAAATAAGGCGAAGACGATCAATCTGCTGTTCGGTTTCCCACTATCATCGGTTCATGTAATTCCATGCCCTAAGCGGATTCCAATCCCTTTTCGATTGCAGCGTCAATTAACAAGCGAAATCGACGCTACGGGACATATATTCCTAATTCCCGAATTAAGCAAATGGGGTGAAACCCTTCGTGAATTAAGCAAACACGAATTGAACGCTCGCGAATTAAGTAAACGCGATTGAGTTTAGGAACACAAAATCATCGAAATAAATCAACACTAATCTAACACAAACTGAATTAAGCAAACAGAGAATGTAGAATAGTATTGAAAGAGAGAGGGAAATACAGTCGGGAATTACAAAACCTCAAGTGTCGGCGGAAGCCGATTACAGCAGATTAATCTAGGGAGATTAGTTCTCCATTACAAACATGACAAAAACTAAGAGTATATTGAAAGCAGTGAAATTATGGATGATCCGAAGTCCCCTTTCTCTGTCTGCTGCGCTTCTATTTATAAGGTGGCCACGCATCACGGCCGTGACGGGCATCACGACCTGGCCGTGATGCATTCCGTCAAGGGCGCGTCTTCAAATTCTGGCCGGTCATGGCCGTGATACTCATCACAGCCTGGCCGTGATCAATTCTGACTTTGGGTACTGATCAGTCACGGCCGTGACCTCTATCACGGCCTAGCCGTGATGGTCTCTGACTTCCAAGTTCTTCTCATCACGCCCGTGATGCTCTCTAACTTTCATGCTTCTTCAAGGGCAGCTCATCACGGCCGTGACCAGTGTCACGGCCTAGCCGTGATGGCTTCTGTTTCAAATGGATTCTTCCCTTCTTGCTCTTCTTATTAACCTGAAACATGAAATAGCAATAAGTGCTTTATTTGACTCAAAACTTTCTAAAATAACCTAAAACTACTTTATGGACTCAAACGTTACTTGAAGACAATCAAGTCTAATTTGGGCGAAAATGAGATTAAACTCGAATAAAACAATGGTCTTTACTAGTCAAAAACTAGTAGAGCCAGAGACTGATCAATTACCCAACCCATGATCTGGAGTTAGCAGCCATAGTGTTCGCATTGAAGATATGGCGACACTATCTCTATGGAGATAAGTTTAATGTGTTCATTGATCACAAGAGTCTAAAGTATTTGTTTGATCGGAAGGAGCTGAACATGAGGCAACGTAGATGGATGGAGTTCATTAAGGACTATGAGTTTGATCTTCAATACCATCCTGGGAAGGCTAATGTTGTGGAGGATGCATTAAGTCTGAAATCCTTGCATGTATCCGCAATGATGGTGAAAGAGATGGAGTTGCTTGAACAGTTTAGAGATTTGAACCTAGGTATGGATTTGATTGAGGATAGAATATGCTTAGGTATGATCACCACCAGTAGTGAGTTTTTGAGAGACCTTAAGATTAAGCAGGGTCAGGATGAATATTTAGTGGATGTGAATCGAGGTATAGATGAGGGTAAGGTTTCAGAGTTTAGGAGAGGACCAAATGGAGTGTTAAAGTTTAAGGATCGGGTATGTGTGCCAGAGAACTTAGAGATTAGGATGATGATCTTAGAGGATGCACAAAAAAGTAAGCCGAGTTTCCTCCCAGGATCCCCCAAGATGTACCAAGACTTGAAGAAGATGTTTTGGTGGCCAAGGATGAAGAAAGAAGTGGCGGAGTATGTTCTATCATGTTTGGTATGTCAGAAATCTAAGATAGAGCATCAAAAGCCCACCGGGTTGTTACAGTCCCTGGATATCCCAGAATGGAAATGGGATAGCATGGCGATGGACTTTGTGGTTGGATTAACACGAACTCCGAAAAGGTTTGATGCAATTTGGGTTATCATTGATTGGTTGACGAAGTGTGCTCACTTCTTACCTATTGGTGAGAATTATAGTCTTGAAAGGTTGAACCAGATCTATATCAAGGAAGTAGTGAGGTTGCACGGTGTGCCATCGAGTATTGTCTCTGACCGAGATCCTAGATTTACCGCTAGATTTTGGAGACAGTTACACGATGCTTTGGGAACAAAGTTGAGGATGAGTTCTGCTTACCATCCTCAAACGGATGGACAATCTGAGAGAACAATTCAATTGTTGGAGGATCTTTGAAGAGCCTGTGTGTTGGAACATGTTGGTAGTTGGGATGAATTCTTACCATTGATTGAGTTCACATACAATAACAGTTTCCACAACAGTATTGGGATGGTACCGTATGAGGCTCTGTATGGTAGAAAGTGCAGGACTCCGTTGTGTTGGTATGAGACTGGCGAGAGCCAAGTGTTGGGTCCTGATGCTGTATAGCAAACTACGGAGCAAGTAAGGAAAATCAAAGAGAGAATGAAGGAAGCGCAGGATATGCAGAGAAGCTATAGTAACAAGAGGAGGAGGCCCTTGGAGTTCCAAGAAGGTGATCACGTGTTCTTAAGAGTCACTCCGAAGACCGGAATTGGCAGAGCTATAAAGTCTAGAAAGCTCACCCCCCGATTCATTGGACCATTTTAGATTCTTCGAAGAATTGGTCCAGTAGCTTACCAGATAGCCTTACCGCCTAACCTTTCCAACCTTCACGATGTCTTCCATGTATCCCAGTTGAGAGAATATTACCCTAATCCTTCTCATGTCATTGAGCCTGAGTCATTACAACTACGAGAGAATCTGGAATATGAGGCTTTACCGTCTAAGATTGCAGATAGAAGGATTAAAGAACTCCGTGGCAAACAAATTTCCCTGGTAAAGGTCATATGGGATAGTGTTACCGGAGATGCTACTTGGGAGCGTGAGGCGGACATTCAACTGCAGTACCCCCATCTGTTTTCAGGTATGTAAATTCGGAGGACGGAATTTATTTTAAGGGGGTAGAAATGTAACATCTGTGATTTTATGTGAGGTTTACGTATGAGGCTTAGGGTTTACGTATGAGTAGATTCATTTTCATTTAAGGTTTAATGATGAAAAATAGTGGTTGTGTGGTGACCGAATGGTGGTGGTGTGGTGGTGAGGAGTGGAATGTGTAACATCCGTGATTTTATGTGAGGTTTACATATAAGGCTTAGGGTTAGGACTTGAAATACATATATGAGATGTTTTTTGAGGTTTAGAATTCGGGTAAGTTTGAGGCATAGAAACTAATTATGGTTTTCCCGGTGAGCGTCCTTGAGACGTCTGAGAGTGAAATAAGAATTTTGGAGTTAGATTTGAGATTAGGCCTTTTTGATGGTTTTAGGTTGTTTATTAGGTCCTAATGAGCCTATATCTCAAATTTGAACGCAATCGGACGTGGAACGGACCCTGAACGAAAAAGGTTGACTTTTGGTCAGAAGTCAACGCTCAAGCGTGGATGTATCCACGCTCAAGCGCCCAAGTCAACCAGACAAGGGCCATGCTTTGACTTTCCACGTGTCATCAAGGCTTACGTGGCAGCCTGTGAGTGGATGCATGGCGCGGTGGCATTCCACGCTCAAGCGTGGCAATTCCCACGCTCAAGCGTGGGCACGCTCGAGCGTGGCTGTTTTCACGCTCGAGCGTGGTAGCGTGAACTTGTAAAAATAAAAGGTGGCTTAAGTGATATAAGTCACTTAGCCACCAAACAAAAATCAGAAGCAGAGAGCATAGAGCAACTGAGAAACTGAGAGGAGAGGTTCTAGATAGAGGGAGAGAGGAATCTTAGAGAGAGAAGGGCTTCTAGTGAGAGTTGTGAGAGTTTCAATCGTCCCATTGCGAATCGGAGTACATCGTTGTGTTCGTATCAACGATATCTATCTTCTTCTCTTCTTCGTTTCTTCAAAAACCGAAGCTAAATCATCCTCTTTTATGTTGAAACTCCGTTATGTTTCTCATAATATCTTCCATTTCGTTTGTCGGAATTCAATTTTGTATTCAAGTATGAACTTGTAGTAACATGTGCTTCGCAGTGTGATGCTTAGGTGAATTTTTGGAAGCTCTGAGGCCCAAGAATCACATAGGGAAGAATTGAGAAAGTGGGAGGAAGTCTCATTTTGCTTTGTTTCGGGCATCGTACGACTCTCCAGGTGGGGGAAAGAAACTATTTAACGTCGGAAACAACGCGTTACATTTAATTAGATAAGGGGGTAGGGCGACCCAAACCCTACACGAGAGCGAGTAACGGACAATGTCTATACCACATTGGGGACTACTACGTGGTACCGATGATGATATGGAAATTGTGCGTTTATCGTCGTCACGCTATATATATATATATATATATATATATATATATATATATATATATATATATGATTATTTTATTACGTGATGATTGCCTGTTTGACTGGTTGACTTGAATTGGTACTTGATGAATGATAACATGAACCTTATAATTATTCTTTTGCATGTGATTATATTTATTATTATTATTATTATTATATTTTGGTATTTATATTTTTTTGGAAATGATATTATGACATGGTGATATATGATGATGATTTTGGATAACATGATGATGATTGTGATGATATGATGAGTGTTATGATTGCGCTTAGAGGTTGAGTAAGTTACAAGTTATGTTGAGACATGCGGATGTATTGGGGATTTCATATGATATGTGATAGCGGTGCCTAACCGAGATGATTATTGTGATATGAGGCTGAGATTGATGAGATGAGATTATTTCGAGGTTATCTGTGAGATTATGATGAGCGGTTATGGCTTTAGGGGGTGACCTGAAACATGCTCTGTGATATGAGGGACCTGAAACATGGTCGAGTGGACCTGAAACATGGTCGAGTGGGGTATATGCCTCGGAGGGAGAATTCCCGGGGATAGGCTAACGGCAGACCGTCCATAGATGATTTCATTTTAGTGGTAGCTATAGTTCATGCGTTGCATGAGCACCTTGACCGGGGTTCAGAGGTGTGCACCGGATTGTACAACTATAGTGCCATTGCTTTGCATGGGCATCCTCTATCCGCGGATGAGGGTGTGCGCCGGGGACTCTAGGACATGTCGATTTGTTGATGTGATATCCGGATATGGCCGATACCTGATGAGATTATTCATAGAAAATTTGCATTGCATCATGATGAAGGGTAGAGGAAAGATCCTAGATGTGTATTGAGGATGATTGTGATGTATATATATATATACACCCATACTACGGAGACGTATGTTTAGTGTGCCGTTATTTAATTAAGTGTAGCTAAACCCCTTCCACGTTTAATGTTATATGGCTTCTTTTCCCCTTTTTCTTTTGCTGTGAGTTGTGTATATATATGTTTTGTACTTCAGACTCCGACAGAGCAGATGGCGTACTGGAACCACCCATGGATGACCCAGGATCCAGGGTTCCCCCTCTGGGCGACCTGTGAGGTGGAGTGCTTAGACCCGCATGGGTGGCTTGTGGACCCGGTCACTCGTTTTGCGATATATACGGGTCTTGTTTCCATCACTACAGGGCTTGGGCAGGGAGCGTCCATCGGAATTGCTGGCACGTTTCGTTTCGGTACGACCTTCCCGTTTCCGATAGGGCAGCCTGATGGACACGTACCACCGATGCCGCCTATGTTCGGGATGGCCCCTGTACCCTTCATGGTACCTCTTGATGCCTTGGTACTCGGGTTTGCACCCGCACCACCGCCGGAGCCCAATTTGGCTCCTATTCCGGAGGAGGACCCAGTTGCCCCCGCTCAGGTTCTAGCACCCCGTCCTGAGGTACCCACACCTCCAGAGGTCCGTGCTATGGTCTCTGAGTCTTCACGGGTATCTTCTAGACGACTACATCCTCGGGATAGCAGACTCTATAGGAAGAGGCTTCAGGGGCAGGCGGCCAAGAGTTCTTCCAGCGATAGTGGAGGAGTGTTCGGACCTGCCGGACCTCAGGATGCAGACGAGGGCGGTAGTGTATGATGGCTCGGGCCAGTGCCATCAGTATAGGTGTGAGTGAGGTTTTACTGTATTTTTGAGAGGAGACGGGGTGTGGAGTGCATCGGTGAGGCTTTTCTTTTGGCTTTTGATGTATTTTGTTGATGTCACCAGCTTGTGTATATATAGGGATCCTACAGAGGGGAATCCCTTGACAGCAGTACTAGCATGTACATATATATTTATAGTTATGTGCTGTATGTATGTTTACATATGTGTTTATAATTTTAAGTTTTAAATTTTCCGCTGTTTTAATATACTCGCTTAATGATAATAACGAAATTAGATCTTAATATTTTGGGTTTTTTTTAATGGGACGTCAGGGCGTCTCAGAATGCCTTGGAGAGGTTGAGAGAAAATGAGAGAGTGTAGAGAGAGGAGAGAGAGCCGTGAGGTTAGAGAGATTGAGTGAAATGGGATATTTAGGTTGTTTTTGAGCTTTTATAGTGGAGTCCCATTTGTACTGAGACCCTTGAACTTTAGCTTGTTTTGTAAACAAGCCTTCCTCCTCTTGGGATTAACACTCTGGCCGTTCTACACTAGAGATTACCACCTCGACCACTCAGTTATGGAGTCCCCCATAGCCACTAGGCTACCAAGGTATATTATTATCTTAAATTAATACTCTGGTCATTAAGCACCAGATATTACCACCTTGACCATCATGTATCAAGGACCCCTTGGCCACTAAGGTACCAAGGTACAACATCTTATCAAACTATTTTCAAGAGCTCAAAGTGAAGAACTTGCAAGGACCATCAAATTTCTCTTCATCTTCCCTTTTAGCTTGACGTAACATGATGATTCCTACTCATCCTTCTCTTCTCTAGATCATTTTCTCTTGTAATCATGCTTAGTTTTCTTCAAACCCATTTTTGCTTTGTTCATGAAAACTTGAAGCAACAAGATTTGTATACATGAATTCTTAAATAATGATCATTCCTATCATCTTTCTAAGACCTTAGCTTATTGTATCTAAGAGATTGAATGAAATAGAAGGTCCGAAACCCATTTTTCCTTGGTTGACCGAAAACCCTTGAAAAGAGGGGTTTTATATTTTGTTCAATTTTTGAAATCTAATACTTGATTAAAGCTCTCTAATACCTATATTATCTATATCCAAGAGCTTGAATCAAAAGGAATTTTCTAACCCATTTTGCCAATGGAGGCCGAAACCTAAGGGAGAGGGATTGAAATGATTTTGTTTAATTTGTTATTAAAGATGATTGTTCTTGTTTCTAATATGCCTTGTGATCTTAAATCTAAGAGTTTGAACTTAAAGGATTTTGCTAACCCATTTTTACTCTTGAGGCCGAAACCCTACCCAAAGGGATTGGATGATTTTAGTTCATATTTTCAACTTATAGTAATTTATCCTTGCTATCTAAGACTCTAAGAATTAGTATCCAAAAGATTGGAATGAGAAAAGAACCATAGCCCTCTTTTGCATTGATTGGTATTAATTTGTGGTTGTGTTGTTTGGTTGAAGGTGAATTTGTTAATTTGTGGCGTGGTAACGAGGAGCTTCGAATTCGGGATTCCCGTGTTAACTTTTATGGGAGAAAGAACCATTCCATCGTTGGAAAGGATAAGTAGTGTATAATTTATAATAACTGTGTAGGGCGACCTAAACCCTACTAGTGGTCGAGTAATCGACAATACCAAAATCTCATTGGAAACTTTTTCGCAATACCAATGCTGATTTGGGAATTGTAGGTTTATCGCCTTAGGTTAATTTTAGAGTATTGGAGGATGCTGTTGAGTCACCGGCAACTGTACCGGGTCGTCGCAAGTAATAAAATAAACACGGTAAGAATTTACCGAGGTCGAACACAAGGATTGGGCTACCAATTCAACTAATTCACGAGAAGTTCGATACGTTTGGTCAAGTAACAGAAGGTGGTTGAGAGAGAGAAAATAGGATCGCAATCAAATTAACAAATCTAATAAAATTAAGGTATTAAAATCTAGAATTAAAATATCTAAAGTCTCAAATCCACCTACCCAATCATGCATAGTACCCAAGTGATGATGATTCTTTCCTAAGTTCAATTACAATGTCAACCAGGACCCCCAAATTCTCCTATATCCACTGTCGTGCTCAATAGGATGTATTCGATGATTGGATTAATTACTTACTGGGTCTCATAATCCTAATCATCAAACTCTATTAATTCTTGTTCCCTATAAGGTTGCACCGATCTCCTACTCACTCTCGTGCAATAGTCGATCAATGATCCCAATTCAAGTTCTAAGCAAATTGCCTCCTAAGCCTCATCACGTTTAACTAGTCAATCACGCATGCATATGATCAACACAATCAAATCAGAATTGGAAAACATTAATTGAAAGAAGGGAGAAAGACATACATCACATCAAATTCTACACCGCCATGGGTGGTTTCATTGATCCCTCGGACGAGGGGATTAGTTCCTCATGCTCGTAAAGACAGACAAGCAATCGGACCTAACGACCATAGTAAAATAAGAAAAAGAAAAGAGGAGACGCAGCTCCAGAAACAAGGATTCTGCCTAAACGCTACTCTAAACAGTGGAGAATCCAAAAGCTCCAAGCCATCTCCTCAATCTGCCCTAAAACATCAATATATAGGATTCCTGATCTGCGCTCGCTCGCTCGGCGAGCAAGCTCTCGCGAGGCGAACATTAAAATTGGCGCGCATTCAAATTGGACTATCGCGAGGCGAGACTACGTTCGCGAGGCGAGACAGAGAGGATGTCATTTCTGGCACAGTCAGGCCTTCAGGATCGCGAGGCGATCGGTATCTTCGCGGGGCGAGACAGAAAGGATGACTGTTGCTGCTTCAGCTGGTCTTCAGGCTCGCGAGGCGAGAATCCACTAGCGGAGCGAGTGTCTCCAGAATGGCAATTTCCACTGTTTCTTGACTTTCCTTGACTCTCAGAGCTTCACTTCTAACCCGAAATAATAAAAAGAAACAAAAAGCGTAATTCTATTCAAAATAGACTAAAAACTACTAAAAATGCCTAGAACGAGTCAAAGTTTAACTTAGGAACAAAACAAGGCCAAATTTGGGCGAAAACGAGATTGAACTCGAATAATTAGCACATAAACCACAGTCCATCTAGTTATAAAACTATATAAGCCAGAGGCTTATCAAAACACCCCAAACTTAAACCTTGCTTGTCCCCAAGCAAGCTAAAACTCAAAAAGGACTCAAGACTTGGCAAGCTTAAAGATTTCAATCGATTTCGCACAAATTTCATGCAATCTTAACAAAGCAGTTTTTTCTTCAATGATTCCCCCCCTTGCATCGATGTAATCCCCACATTCATTTACTTTAAACAATCGAGAACTTCATCATTCATGCAATCATTAATCTAAGTTGAGGATCGAAGTTACACACAAAAGGAAGATCACCAATTTCAAACAATTGCCTTCCTCACAAGGGCATTTAGTAATTCACTCATTCGCTCAATTGTGTCTAGGCTATCAACTTTTCACTCAAATTCACATTTCAAGAGCACTTCCCATGAATTTGATGTTCATCTCAAAAATAGTTCCCACGAAAACATGCATGCAACATCAGAAGGTCTTTTAAAGGTTGAAATGGGGCCTGGCTAGGGGTAGGATATTCAAGGATACTAGGCTTAAGTCCCTAGGAACTAAGAGAGCATGAGCATTTGACACATATTCCACTCAAATTCCTTTTTCCATTTTTCTTTTTGCCTCGGGTGACTACAGCCTTTTCCTTGCTAATCTTTTTGTTTTGACCCTTTTCTTTTGGCAATTTTTTTTTCTTCTTCTTTTTTTTTTCTTTTCCTTTTTGCCTTGGGTTTCAACCTTTATTTTTCTTTTTCTCAACCCAAAATGACATATCACCTTGTAGCCACCCCAAACTTAGTTTCTCACAACCCTTCTCTTGCTACGCTTCCATGCTCTCTTAATCCTAAGATTGGGTTAACATGGTTTTTCAAATTTTTGGCTTATAATATAGGGTCATCAAGAAACAATAGGCTAATTAGGCTCAATGTGGCTAACTAGGGAACATGCATTAGGGATGGTTCTTTTTAGGCCAAGTAGCTATTTCAAAGAAATTTGCCTAAATCATTTCATGCAACACATAAACATGCAAACCATGAAGAGATTCAAGCAAATTCGGGAAAGTGCAACTTGAAAGTGATCCACACAATCAAAAACAAAGTTGGAGGCTCAAATCCTCACCTAGAAATTTTTGCAATTTGTTTGACCGAGATACAATTCCTAGTGTGTGCACCCCCTCACCCCAAACTTGTCATAAATCAAGCAATCACAATAAAGTTTCTCAAAGTTCAATTTTCAATTTTTCCCATGGGGATCAATTTTCCTATTTTCATAACCTAGGGGGAAATCATCAATGGTCAAAATAATTCATGCAATCAATCTATGCTAAATTTAATTAAAATCCAACAAGCTTGCCGACACACATTCATACACAAACTCTCGATCTTCTCAAATTATTCAAGAGCGACAAACAAAAACAAAAACACAAACACAAACTGAAACAAAACAATTGGTTCCCTCCCCCACACTTAAAGCATACATTGTCCTCAATGAAAGAACGCAGATATAAAATAAGAGTGAGGAAGAGAGAGGGTGCTCCCTGATCAAGGTGTAGTGTAGGTGGCCGCTTCCACGCAAAGCTCTTCTATGGTTGCATCCTCATCCAATTGGTCTCTCGGGCACCCCTCTGCTAGGCTAAAGGCCTCTCCTGGAAGAAATCCTGCAAATCAAAAACTTAATTGCAGATTCGCGAGGCTAGATATAACTCGCGAGGCGAATCTGGAAAATTGTTCTTCACACTTTCCAGAATAGCGAGGCGAGTAGTATCTCGCGAGGCTAATCTGGAATTCCAACAGATGCTGATGCCCAGAATCGCGAGGCGAAAGTATACCTCGCAACGTGAGACAGAAGCGTGAGCAAGCCTCTGAGATTCAGGGCTTCTGTCTCGCGCGACCACTGTGGATTCGCATGGCGAATCAAGCTTTTTTTTTATATATAAATGAAAATGACAGAAACTAAAAATAAAGGATACCTAGCTTGGGTTGCCTCCCAATAAGCGCTTCTTTAACGTCACTAGCTTGACTTATTAAGAAGCATCCACCTGGATCCCACAGCCTGTGGCATAAGGGCCAAGAGATGCTCATCATGTGAGATCCTCCACCCGGATCCCATGGTTTGTGCAGTGGCAATTGTAGAAGCAATACGACTCTTTCCACAATTCCACCTATCACGTGTGTGAAAACTCCATTGAACTCTGCAATTATGAACTCACTTCCTCTCGGGTCAAATGGTGTTTTCTCGAGGAAGTGTGCCAGACAAGTGGGAGGGACTAACTTACCAGTGTCCACACATGCATGCAAGCCAACATATTTATTTAATGCAGCAAAATCAGATTGCTCATCAAGCATGGTGGAGTCCACTACTACTTTATCTTCATTTTGAACTCTACCCCCTTGCTCCGGTGCCTTGTCACTTGTCAACTTCTCTTTCTCCGGTTGATCTTCGTCAACATGTGGTAGTTCTTCCTCAACTTCCTGAGAACTAGTTGCATCCCTGTTAGATCCCAACACCCCACTGCTTCTAGTTGTTATGGCATCGCATTGGTTCTTAGGGTTGTTCTCGGTATCACCTAGGAAAGTGCCTGGGAGACGCTCATTTAGTTGCTTTGCGAGCTGAGCAACCTGTGTCTCTAGATTCTGAATTGCCGCCCCTGTATGAGCTGCCAACTTATCAATGGATGTGCCTGTATAGATTGCCAAATTCTCAATTGCCGCATTCGCCTTCTCAAGACTCAATTCCCAAGGTTGTCTTCCACCATCCTGTTGAGGTTGTTGTTGCCAATTCTGTTGAGGTTGTGGTTGCCAATTCTGTTGAGGTTGTGGTTGCCCGGCTAGACCACCGCCAGCATTACTCCAAGCGAAACCCGGATGGTCTCTCCTCATATAACCCCTATACTGATTCTGACTCTGATAGTTGTTCTGGGGCACGCTGTCATAGAAATTATGGCATGAATCCACATATTCTTGAGAGAAGTAGAACGGACAGCTCTGAGTGTCATGGTCTCCATTACAATTTTCTCAACCCGGAAGCATTCCCTCGTGTACCTCGCATACAAAACAAGGCAAGACCAAGTGGAATCAAAGAAGTAGAGAGAGATAATAGTAAATAAAAATAAAAGTAAAAATAAAAATAACTTAAACCAAATAATCAAACTTCCCTAAAAATTAGGAAAATTGGTTGTACCAATCCCCGGCAATGGCGCCAAAAACTTGTTGAGTCACCGGCAAGTGTACCGGGTTGTCGCAAGTAATAAAATAAACACGGTAAGAATTTACCGAGGTCGAACACAAGGATTGGGCTACCAATTCAACTAATTCGCGAGAAGTTCGATACGTTTGGTCAAGTAACAGAAGGTGGTTGAGAGAGAGAAAATAGGATCGCAATCAAATTAACAAATCTAATAAAACTAAGATATTAAAATCTGGAATTAAAATATCTAAGGTCTCAAATCCACCTACCCAATCATGCATAGTACCCAAGTAATGATGATTCTTTCCTAAGTTCAATTACAATGTCAACCAGGACCCCCAAATTCTCCTATATCCACTGTCGTGCTCAATAGGACGTATTCGATGATTGGATTAATTACTTACTAGGTCTCATAATCCTAATCATCAAACTCTTTATAATTCTTGTTCCTTATAAGGTTGCAACGATCTCCTACTCACTCTCGTGCAATAGTCGATCGATGATCCCAATTCAAGTTCTGAAATGCGAATTGCCTCCTAAGCCTCATCACGTTTAACTAGTCAATCACGCATGCATATGATCAACACAATCAAATCAGAATTGCAAAACATTAATTGAAAGAAGGGAGAAAGACATACATCACATCGAATTCTACACCGCCATGGGTGGTTTCATTGATCCCTCGGACGAGGGGATTAGTTCCTCATGCTCGTAAAGACAGACAAGCAATCGGACCTAATGACCATAGTAAAATAAGAAAAAGAAAAGAGGAGACGCAGCTCCAGAAACAAGGATTCGGCCTAAACGCTACTCTAAACAGTGGAGAATCCAAAAGCTCCAAGCCATCTCCTCAATCTGCCCTAAAACAGCAATATATAGGATTCCTGATCTGCGATCGCTCGCAAGGCGAGCAAGCTCTCGCGAGGCGAACATTAAAATTGGCGCGCATTCAAATTGGACTCTCGCGAGGCGAGACAGAGAGGATGTCATTTCTGGCACAGTCAGGCCTTCAGGATCGCGAGGTGATCAGTATCTTCGCGGGGAGAGACAGAAAGGATGACTGTTGCTGCTTCAGCTGGTCTTCAGGATCGCGAGGCGAGAATCCACTAGCGGGGCGAGTGTCTCCATAATGGCAATTTCCACTGTTTCTTGACTTTCCTTGACTCTCGGAGCTTCACTTCTAACCTGAAACAATAAAAAGAAACAAAAAGCGTATTCTATTGAAAATAGACTAAAAACTACAAAAAATGCCTAGAACGAGTCAAAGTTTAACTTAGGAACAAAACAAGGCCAAATTTGGGCGAAAACGAGATTGAACTCGAATAATTAGCACATAAACCACATTCCATCTAGTTATAAAACTCGATAAGCCAGAGGCTTATCAGATGCCTGAATTATTTATTATTGACTGTTCTTGATACGCTGGTTGAGGTATTCTACTGCATGTGACATTTTATTTTGATGTTTGAATATTTTATTGATTATTGTTATGCATGATCTGCCTTGTTTGATAAATTGCTTAGTTGATTTTAATTAAAGATATATGTTGTTCGGAGGTATTTTGTTTGGGTGTGAGATTGAATAGAATTAGAGGTGCCTAGCCATTATTTTATAGAAGTGATGTGACAGAGAATGTAAATGGAGGTTATGAGGAAAGCTTGAGGCACTAGGTTATTATTGATACAGGTCAGTGAGGTTCATGTGTATTGTTGTTCACAACCGTGTATTGGGAACACACGAGGTCCGAAGCTCATGCGGGGATGTCCCAATTTAGTTTTAGATTGTGCAGCTATAGTGTCATTGCTTTGAATGAGCACCCTTGAGAAAGAATCAGGGTGTGCACCGACTGTATTGTGAAGCTATAGTGTCATTGTTTGCATGAACATTCTCACCATGTATGAGTATGTGCACCGGTTAATGGGGATGCATCGCTTGGACAACTGACTAACATCCCTCGGCGGGCAAGGGATGTGTGATAGGATTTGTGGTGACCACTTCAGCCTAAAAGTTTAGTTGCATGAGATTGATGGTAGAGGGAAGTATTGTGAGTTAAAGATGATTGTCAATGATGAGTGTTGTTTGTCTGTGACTGCAATTATATTAAATGCTATAAGTATTTTCCACTTATATTGATAGAACTGTTTCTTATCTCCCTATTTCTTTATTTTTGTGTATGTTTACTTTATTACGTTAGAAAACCCAATGGAGGATTACGTTGCTGAGGAGTTAGATGGAACTCTGTATGAAACGGATGTTGCTGAGGAGTTGGATGGGACTCCACATGAAGCGGATATTGGAGGACAAGCTACAGATCCTAACGATATAGTGTAGTAAGTTTAGGGCCAGTGAGTCTTAAAAGACATTTTGTTTTCCGTTAGTTATAAACAGTTTGTATAATTAAGTACCTGTGAGGGATCCTACTGATAGGATACCCTAAACAATGTTTTGGTATTGTAATGAATAAACATGTGTGTATTTATATATTTTAACGTTGGTGTGTTTAAATTTGCAGAAGTTATATGATTATTAATTAAGTTTTAATTTTTACATATTTTCAACGATAAGCACGTGATTAAGTAAACAATTAATAAGGTTTTAATTTAATAAAACAATGGGGCACAACGGGGTGTCTCATTTGGTGGTATCAGAGTAGTTCGGTTCTAATCGAACTGTGAGGTCTAGGATGTTGTTACTGGCCTTGTTAGTTGAATCCACATCAGATTTTAAGTAAGCTTAGAAGTGGGTAGTGTGTCCGAATTTGACGCGATACTTAACATTTGTATGGCATATAGTATTTGAATACTTGTTTAAGTAGTATTATATGTCATAATGATGAGAGCAGATGATTTCTTTTACAGAATCATGATTCGTGGAAGAGGACGTCCGATCGATAGTGGGGACAGAACTCCAGAAAGAATTGTCGGAGCTGACAACGTGGATAATAATCATATCAAAAGGGGAGGAGAGTCATCTGAGACTCAAGTTACCATGAAAAACATAGCTACTGCTTTGTTATTACAAGCACAAGAGAATGCTAAGATGCTGTAGATGAACAAAGAGCAGTTGAAACTACAAAATCAAAGGAGAGCTGTAGCAGTTGAAAATGCCAGAATAGCTACTTTTCTGAAAGGGAAGCCACCCTAATTCTGAAGAGATTATGACCTAGAGAAGGAAGAATGGTGGGTACAAGAGATCGAGAAGATATTCGATACCATGCGCCGTAGAAAGGATAGGAAAGACACGTATGTTGCCTTCATGTTAACTAGAGGATCAGAATCTTGGTGGAGAGGCAAGCTAAGATTGCTGGAGGCCGAGGGCAAACTGATAACTTGGCAGTTGTTTAGCGACTAATTCTTTGAAAAATATTTTCCACGTCTGGTTCGACGTGAGAAGAAAAGGGAATTCATGAGTCTCAAACAAGGCAACATGACGGTAGGTGATTATGCATCGCGTTTTGAGGCTCTGATTAAGTATTTAGAATTTTATCAGAGATTCCCAGATGAATATTGGCAATGTATAAGGCTTAAGGAAGGACTTCGACATGAACTCCAGAGGGCTATAGTATCTCTCGATATCCAGAGTTTGTTGGAGCTGGTGGAAAGATGCAGAGCGACCGAAAGTATAGATCAGAGGCTGGCTAATGAGTAAAAACAACAGAGGATCGGAGGTCCTACCCGACCGGGTTTTCATAGGCGAGTAGGTAGTAACTCTCAATGGAGACAGAGACCATATGCCCAACTAGTGCAGACACCTGCCCCAGCACCAATGATTAGAGCGGGTCAGCAACAGCAAGGCTATGCTTGTTTCAGATGCGGAGGATCGCATCATATTAGAGATTGCAGGGAGAGACCCAGTTGTTGTAACTTTGGGAAATGATGAGTGTGATTTCACCTCATCTTTGTCCATCATTTTGCATGCATTTTCATGTAGTTTAGGCATATTTTTGTTAGATTTTAGGTTAATTTTCCTTTGGAATGGGTAAGGCGGTTTGTGTGGTGTTGTTTTGCAGAAATCAAGGGTAAAATGCTCAAGATCAACCATGATGAAGTTTGGATGAAGATAGGGCTTTAAAAGTGAAGAAAATGAGCCAAACAGAGCCTATCACGGCCTAGCCGTGATGCCCATCACGGCCATGATCGAGCAAAACTGAAAAAGAAGGAAGGCTGAAGTCAGAGTCTGCCACGGCCTAGCCGTGATGAACATCACGGCCGTGACCAAAAACCCCCACAAGTCAGAGACCGTCACGGCCATTGCCGTAATTCCTGTCACGGGAAAAATCTGAGGGCTCGCGTCGCGAGACCACCTTCGCGTCGCGAGGGTCCGAAAATTTCCAGAAATGTCAGAAACAAAAGCCGTCACAGCCTGCCCGTGATGGCCATCACGGCCGTGACGCGCATTACTTGGATCAGAAGCAACCGAAATAGATCAGATTTTGAGTTGGATTGGGACTCTAACTTCCCAATTTCTATAAATAAGGATCAAGGCAGAAGGAACAGAGATATACAGAACATCTGGATCATCTGAGACTTGTACACACATAGAAGGACTCTAAGCATAGATCTCTCTTCTCCTCTCCTCCTCTCTTCTCTTTTCTGATTTTTCATGATGTTGTCAACCAAGCTTGTCATCTCCATGGCAAGACTTGAGTAGTAGTTTGTTTCTAGGGATTGGGGCTCTGCCTAAGTTTTGTTTACGATGTTGAATTTGATGTAATATCTTTGTAATTAAGATTTTGCTTTAGATCTGATTTCTAGTGTGTTAATCACTCGTAAAATCGGCGACCGCTTATTTGCGTGACGTAGACGTTCTAAGGAGGAACCTAGCGGTGAACTTAGGATTTCTAGGGTGTTTCACTCGTAAAGCCCGGCGGCCGCTTATCTGCGAGGTGTGGATATTCTAAGGAGGAACCTAGCGGTGAACTTAGGTTATTTGCATGGCTTAGACATTCTAAGGAGGAACCTAGCGGTGAACTTAGGTTATTTGCATGGCTTAGACATTCTAAGGAGGAACCTAGCGGTGAACTTAGGTGTCAGATCTATAGAAGTCAGACTTGGGACTGAAATCACGAGAGTTAGAAGCCGTCCCTCGAGGAGCAACGAGTTGTCACGGAACGCAAAGGGTCCAATCTGGGATCGACTACCACGAGAGTAGGGGTCGGGTCAATTGGGCACGACTTTTGTAACCCGAGAGGGAGCTTAAGCTATCAGAGGATAAACTCGCCTTCAAGGCAATTTCGCTAATCATCAAGGGTAATCGACTTAACAACGTAAACGATCTTGTTGGTAACCTAAATCCCTAGGAATCCATTTAGATCAAAACCCCAAAAACATTTGTTTTCTGTTTTAATTATCTTCTGTCCATCTATCTTTTAATTTCGAATTCAAACCTTTTCAAAATATAAAAATCCTTTTAAAAAGTCCAGATTTAACCAATTCGAAAACCAGTTGCGATTCGGGAACACAGTCTCTGTGGGTTCGATATCTTTTATTACTTGGCGGCAATCCGGTACACTTGCCGGAATCGCAGAGCGCGGTGCGCAACACACGCGCATCGCACGCAATCAAGTTTTTGGCGCCGTTGCCGGGGACTGTGCCTTTTCGAATTTCAATTAGTTTTTAAATTGATTTTTCTGGAAATTTTCTTTTTATTTGATTTTTAATTTTAAAAAAAAAATTTGTTTTCCTTCTATCGTATCCATCTCTCTGTGTGTCATATGCAAAGATCCTTAAGTCTTGGGAGCCGTGGTGAAGTTGATCCGGAGATCGAGAGGACCTTCCACAGACGTAGAAGACTACAAAGAGAGGGAGAAAGGTCGATTCCCATTCCACTCATGGCGAATCTCCCGGATACAAAACCTTTGAAGGACTACGCAGCCCCAAATGCGAGAGGCTTGCGAATTGGGATTGCAAGGCCAGAGATTGAGGCGGAGAACTACACTATACCGCCCATGCTAATCAACATGATTAGGCAACATCAATTCGGAGGATTGCCTTCGGAGGACCCGACCGATCACATAGAGACATTCTTAGAGTTCACCGATGCAATCAGGATTAATGGAGCCTCGGTCGATGTTGTGCATTTGAGACTGTTCCCCTCATCTCTCACTGGAAAGGCGAAAGCCTGGCTTAAGCAAATCCCCGCTAACACTTTGTCCACTTGGGACCAACTGGAGCAGGCGTTCTTGGAGAAATTCTTCCCTCCATCCAAGACGGCCTACATAAGAATCCATATCACCGGCTTCTTCCAGAAAGACGGAGAATCATTGTCGGAAGCTTGGGATCGTTACAAGGGACTGCTAGAGTCTTGCCCGCACCATGGACTCGAGAGGTGGTTAATAGTGCACACCTTCTATAACGGATTGGATTACTCTTCGAAGGTGTCACTAGATTCCGCAGCTGGTGGAGCATTTATGAATAGGCCTCTGACTGAGGCATTCAACATCATTGAGAATGTCGCCACCAACTACCACCAATGGGGATCCGAAAGAGGTAATAACCCGAACAAGATTTCGGGGGGTAAGTTCGAGGTAAATAGCACTGATCTTATCATGTCAAAGATAGACTCACTTAATAAACGTTTTGATCGGCTTGAAAGAGCTAATGTGAGTGCATTAGGTGCTACTAACACTGTTTGTGAGATTTGTGGAATGCAGGGACATGACATGATGGAATGCCCACATGGTATCGCTCATGGATCCAGCGCTTCGGGTGAACAAGTGAACTCTTGTCACAACTTCTACGATACGAACCTGAAGCTGCCCAACTATGCTCCCCCAAATCCCTACAACCAAAGGAAGAACAACCCTTACCTCTCCTACGGCAACTACAGCAATACGCTCAACCATGAGTTCCAAGAGGGCCAAGGTACTAAGAGAGCCACACCGGGGTATCCTCAGGATCGATATCACGTCTCCAGTGGTAAAAGAAGAACTCAACATGGAAGCAACTCCGAAGATATGCATGGCTGATGATGCACCCAGAGGTGACGAAGTTGGAGTTGCTGTCCATGCGGAAACAAAACTTCTGCCGGGAGGAAGGAAGGCTAGGAAGCTCCGAGAGAAAAGAGCGAAGAGGAAGCGTTATTGGCCGTATGAGAAGAAACGGCTTTTTGAGGGAGTTCCATGGAAGAGAAGTGTTCCTGCACTTCTACGCCCAGCCGACCCCGGTTGATTGAAGGAAGTATGATCAAGCTTAGGACCATAAACAAGCGCTTCTTGGGAGGCAACCCAAGTCTTTCTTTCCCTTTTCCTTTTGTTTTTGAATTTACCTCTTGAATAATTTGAGAAGATCAAGAGGCAAAAATATCATTAATAGGTTTGTCTAGTGTTTTCAGGTTGAGAAAGGGAAGAAGAGCAGAGAAAAAATAAAGTCAGAAGCCATCACGCCACGGTCACGGCCGTGATGAACTAATACAAGAGCACAGAAAGGATCACGGCCTAGCCGTGATATCCATCACGGGCGTGATGAGTAGGATGCCAAGACCAGAAACGATCACGGTCTGCCCGTGATGAGCCTCACGACCGTGATGAAATTTCCACCCAAGTTTTGACTGGAATGTGAGCCAACACCCGCTACCGACTCGGTAAGTTGTTCCATTTTTCTCCTCTCTCCGACTTGATTATTTACATTGGAGACAATGCAAGTAATCAAGCTTGGGGTAGGGGTATTTTTGCATTTGCATTGTTGCATTCATATTGCATTCACTTAGGCATAGATTGGTATGATCACATTCTCTAGATTGCCCCTCACTTAGAACATGCATCCAAATGTAAGAACTTGGAGCCAAATGAATTGAGATAGTGAATTTTGAACCCAATTCTTCATTATTCTTGTGATATGGCTAAAAATAAAAATTCTTGAGATGGTCTTTTGATAGTTGATGATTAGCATGTGGTTCCGTAGATTTGTGTTTCTCACTGATTTTTGAACTACTAAATGTAAGATTTTGAGCCAAAAGGGGTATTCACTAAATCTACCCCATTTCTTGTGATAGAGTGTTTTAATTCCTCTTGGACTGTATTTTCTAGAACTTGACTTGAAACCATTTCGAAACTTAAAAAAAAAATTTTGAAAACACTTTTTGAAAATGATTGAGGCACTAAGTATTTTTCCGGCCTCCCGAGATTTGAATGTTTAAATGCTACCCCTTAGTTGCCCAATTTTGAGCCTAAAAGAAAAAAAATACTTTTCTTGGTACCTTGAATTACTTTGATAAATAATGCTTGGTATGGCACCTTTTAAAGTATTAAAAAAAGGGTAAAATGGTAGTTTGAAAAAGTATGGGATGAGAAAATTAGAAAATATTTCTCTTGAGCTATAAATCTCCCCTTCTCCAAATAAATAAAAATGAAATAAACACAAAAAAAATTGGAGAAGGGGATGACAAAAAAAAAAGGTGGAAAAGTAAATCAAGGCCCCTAAAAGGTATTTTAGAAGGTGTCATGCTTTGCAATGTTTGATAATTTGTTTAGCCTTCCTGAATTTCCCTTCTCTTGATTTTCCCACCTAACAATAAATCCCATGGCCACATTACAACCAAAGTGAAAGACCTCTTGATTCTTATGTGTTTTCATAAATAAAGTAGAGATTTGGTTAATAGTCAAGCCTATGGTAGAATACTTTCCTTGAGGAAATTGAGTGAATTGTCATAAACCCTAAAACACTTGAGTGAGGTGAAATGAGTGCCCAAATCAGTGAGGATATGAACTTGAAAAACCTAAGCTTCTAATTGGACTTGAAATTGATTGTCTCTTAAGTGCTTATTGAATATGCCTATCACTTGGATTAGCTTCTAGGGTTCTTGGTTCACTATCCATGCTTTGATTGATTTATCTTATGGCCTTAGTAATTGCTTGAGGACAAGCAAAGTTTTAAGCTTGGGGTGATTTGATGAGTGTGATTTCACATCATCTTTGTCCATCATTTTGCATGCATTTTCATGTAGTTTAGGCATATTTTTGTTAGATTTTAGGTTAATTTTCCTTTGGAATGGGTAAGGCGGTTTGTGTGGTGTTGTTTTGCAGAAATCAAGGGTAAAATGCTCAAGATCAACCATGATGAAGTTTGGATGAAGATAGGGCTTTAAAAGTGAAGAAAATGAGCCAAACAGAGCCTATCACGGCCTAGCCGTGATGCCCATCACGGCCATGATCAAGCAAAACTGAAAAAGAAGGAAGGCTGAAGTCAGAGTCTGTCACGGCCTAGCCGTGATGAACATCACGGCCGTGACCAAAAACCCCCACAAGTCAGAGACCGTCACGGCCATTGCCGTAATTCCTGTCATGGGCAAAATCTGAGGGCTCGCGTCGCGAGGGTCCGAAAATTTCCAGAAGTGTCAGAAACAGAAGCCGTCACGGCCTGCCCGTGATGGCCATCACGGCCGTGACGCGCATTACTTGGATCATAAGCAACCGAAATAGATCAGATTTTGAGTTGGATTGGGACTCTAACTTCCCAATTTCTATAAATAAGGATCAAGGCAGAAGGAACAGAGATATACAGAACATCTGGATCATCTGAGACTTGTACACACATAGAAGGACTCTAAGCATAGATCTCTCTTCTCCTCTCCTCCTCTTTTCTCTTTTCTGATTTTTCATGATGTTGTCAACCAAGCTTGTCATCTCCATGGCAAGACTTGAGTAGTAGTTTGTTTCTAGGGATTGGGGTTCTGCCCAAGTTTTGTTTACGATGTTGAATTTGATGTAATATCTTTGTAATTACGATTTTGCTTTAGATCTGATTTCTAGTGTGTTAATCACTCGTAAAATCGGCGACCGCTTATTTGCGTGACGTAGACATTCTAAGGAGGAACCTACCGGTGAACTTAGGATTTCTAGGGTGTTTCACTCGTAAAGCCCGGCGGCCGCTTATCTGCGAGGTGTGGATATTCTAAGGAGGAACCTAGCGGTGAACTTAGGTTATTTGCATGGCTTAGACATTCTAAGGAGGAACCTAGCGGTGAACTTAGGTGTCGGATCTATAGAAGTCAGACTTGGGACTGAAATCACGAGAGTTAGAAGCCGTCCCTCGAGGAGCAACGAGTTGTCACGGAACGCAAAGGGTCCAATCTGGGATCGACTACCACGAGAGTAGGGGTCGGGTCCATTTGGCACGGCTTTTGTAACTCGAGAGGGTGCTTAAGCTATCAGAGGATAAACTCGCCTTCAAGGCAATTTCGCTAATCATCAAGGGTAATCGACTTAACAACGTAAACGATCTTGTTGGTAACCTAAATCCCTAGGAATCCATTTAGATCAAAACCCCAAAAACATTTGTTTTCTGTTTTAATTATCTTCTGTCCATCTATCTTTTAATTTCGAATTCAAACCTTTTCAAAATATAAAAATCCTTTTAAAAAGTCCAGATTTAACCAATTCGAAAATCAGTTGCGATTCGGGAACACAGTCTCTGTGGGTTCGATATCTTTTGTTACTTGGCGGCAATCCGGTACACTTGCCGGAATCGCAGAGCGCGGTGCGCAACACACGCGTGTCTCACGCAATCAGGAAACCAGGTCATATGGCTCGAGAATGCAGACAACGGACTATTCAACAGCCGGCAGCTGTGGGTAGATGAGCTGGAGGCAATAGAAATGGAGCTGGAAGAGGAACCCCAACAGCAGGACAACAAGTGGCCAGACCTCAGGCCACCGGAAGAGTATTTATCGTGAGGGGATCTGAATCCTCTCAATCTGCTGATCTTATACAAGGTATGTGTTTGATAGTTGGTAGACTCTCGTATGTATTATTTGACTCAGGCGCTACACATTCATTTATTTCGCATGAGTGTGTAGATAATTTAAAATTAACTATTTCTCAATTACCTTATACCCTTACAGTATCTACTCCAACTAGTAACCCTTTGACTACTATGTCTGTTTGTTTACAATGTCCTATAGTTGCCGAGAGTAAAACATTTATTGTAGATCTTGTCTATTTGCCTAAGCAACAAATAGATGTTATCCTTGGTATGGATTGGCTTTCGGCTAACCATGTAATGCTAGATTGTTCTAGTAAGACCTTATCATTTCTTGAGTCTTCTAGTGTAGTCTCTGCCAATGAAGGAGTATCCATGAGGAGTGATTGTTCTCGACAGTACGTGATGATATTTGCGGTGGAAGCTAATGAGACTCCTAGTATAGATTCTATGCCTATTGTGAGAGAGTTTCCTAAAGTTTTCCCTCCCGATGTTCCAGGTTTGCCACCAGAGAGAGGTGTAATTCACCATAGATCTTGTACCGGGGACAGGACCTATATCTATAGCGCCTTATCGGATGTCACCTGTAGAATTGGTGGAGTTAAAGAAACAGTTGGATGACTTCTTGGGGAAAGAGTTCATAAGACCGAGTGTTTCCCCGTGGGGATCTCCCGTGTTGTTTGTTAAGAAGAAGGATGGAAGTTCTAGGTTATACACGAATTATAGACGGTTGAACAAGGTAACAATTAAGACCAGGTATCCGTTGCCTAGGATAGATGATCTTGTGGATCAATTTAAAGGATCAGCAGTATTTTCCAAGATTGATTTAAGATCTTGATACCATCAGATTAGAGTAAGGAAAGAAGATATACTCAAAATGGCTTTTAGAACAAGGTATGGACATTACGAGTATTTAGTTATGCCTTTCGGTGTGATTAACGTGCCAGCAGTGTTCATGGATTATATGAACAAGATATTTAGACCGTTCCTCGATAAGTTTGTTGTTGTGTTCATCGACGACATCCTTATCTATTCTCGTACATGGGAAGATCATGAGGAACATTTGAGAGTGGTATTGCAAGTTCTAAAGGATAGGCAGCTTTATGCTAAACTTTCCATGTGAGTTTTGGATGGAAGAAGTCCAATTTCTTAGACATGTGATCAACAAGGAAGGTATATCAGTAGATCCAGCGAAGGTTGAGGCAATTCTTAAGTAGGAACGGTCTAAGTCAGTAAGTGAAGTATGGAGTTTTCTAGGATTAGCTAGATATTATCGGAGGTTTATAGAGGGTTTCTCAAAGATTACGTTGCCTATGACGCAGTTGAAGAGGAAAAATACAGCTTTTGTATGGACGGACAAGTGTGAGCAGAGTTTCCAAAAGCTGAAGGACAGGTTGACTACATCACCTGTGTTGACTTTACCCGATCCGTTAGGACAGTTTGACGTATACTGTGATGCGTCATTCCAAGGTTTAGGTTGTGTTCTAATGCAAGAGGGAAGAGTTGTGGCTTATGCTTCCCGACAATTGAGAATTCATGAGAGGAATTACCGGACTCATGATTTGGAGTTGGCAGCCATAGTGTTCGCATTAAAGATATGGTGACACTTTCTGTATGGAGTGAAGTTTAATGTCTACAGTGACCATAAAAGTCTGAAGTATCTTTTCGGCAAAAAAGAGTTGAATATGAGACTTCAGAGATGGATGGAGTTTATCAAAGACTATGGGTTTGATTTACTGTACCATTCTGGGAAGGTGAATGTTGTAGCGGGCGCCTTAAGTAGGAAATCATTTCATGTATCCGCGATGATGGTTAAAGAGTTGGAATTTCTGGAACAGTTCAGACATTTGAACTTAGGAATGGAGTTGGTTGTTGATAAACTTTGCTTAGGTATGATCACTGTTAGTAGTGATTTTATGAGAGATCTTAAGGATAAACAGGTTCAGGATCTATATCTACAGGAGATAAGTAGAGGTATAGATGAATGTAAGATTTATGACTTTAGTAGAGGGACAGATGGTGTGCTGAGGTTTAGGGATAGAATATATGTGCCAGAGGATTTAGGACTTAGGAAAATGATATTATAAGAAGCACATAAGAGTAAGTTGAGTTTTCATCCTGGATCCACTAAGATGTATCGGGATTTGAAGAAAATGTTTTGGTGGACGAGGATGAGGATAGAGGTAGCAGAGTATGTACTATCTTGCATGGAGTGTCAAAAGGCTAATATTGAACATCAAAAGCCGGCAAGGTTATTAAAATCGTTGGATATCCCACAATGAAAATGAGATAGCATTGCTATGGATTTTGTGGTTGGGTTACCACGAACTCCTAAGAGACATAATGCGATTTGGGTTATCATTGATAGATTGACGAAGTGTGCTCACTTCTTACCTATTGATGAGAGTTATAGTTTGGAGAAGTTGACCCAGATTTATATCAAAGAAGTGGTTAGGTTGGATGGTGTGCCATCAAGCATTGTCTCAGACCGAGATCCTAGATTCACATCTAGATTTTGGAGACAGTTGCACAATGCCTTGGGGACAAAGTTGATGACGAGTTCTGCTTATCATCCCCAAATAGATGGACAGTCAGAAAGGACGATTCAATCATTGGAGGATCTTTTTAGAGCTTGTGTTTTGGAACACACTAGTAGTTGGGATGAGTTCTTGCCATTGATTGAATTTACTTACAACAATAGTTTTCATAGTAGTATTGGAATGGCAGCATACGAGGCTTTGTATGGCCGGAAATGTAGGACCCCATTATGTTGGTATGAGATTGGTGAAAACCAAGTCTTGGGTCCAGATGTGGTGCAACAGACTATGGAACAAGTTAGGAAGGTAAGGGAAAAGATGAATAAAGCACAGGATGGGCAAATGAGCTACAGTATCTAGAGGAGGAGACCTTTAGAATTCCAGGAGGGTGATCACGTGTTTTGGAGAGTCACTCCGAAGATTGGAATTGGCAGGGCTATCAAATCTAGAAAACTTACTCCTAGATTCATTGGACCTTTCCAGATTCTTCGAAGGATTGGTCCAGTAGCTTGCCATATTGCTTTACCACCTAACATTGCTAACCTTCATGACGTCTTTCACGTTTCTCAGTTGACAAAATACTATCCTGATTCCTCACATATTATTGAGTCTGAGTCTATAAACTGTGAGAGAATCTAGAGTACGAGGCTTTACCTGTTAAGATAACAGATAGAAGGATTAAGGAACTTCGCGGTAGACAAATTCCTTTAGTTAATGCTATATGGGATGCAATTACTGGAGATGCTACTTGGGAACGTGAGACGGATATACAACAACAATATCCACATCTTTTCTAAGGTATGCAAATTCCGAGGGCAGAATTTTTTCTAAGAGGGATAGTAATGTAACAGCCTGTTTTTAATTACGTTGTTTAACCAGTTAAAATATAATTTTATATTTTAATCTGAGATCCAGAAAATGATTTTGAAAAAAATAAAATCATATTCATACTCTACTTTATGGTAGAAGGATATAGTGAAATTTTGGGTTGAAAATTCAGACGGAACCCGGTCTGCGTTTTCAGACAGTAAGATTTTACTGAGCAGAAACCCTAATTTCGACTCAGGAACAAAATGGTTAGGTTTTATATTTCGCTCCCAACAATTTTCTGTATTTTGAAAATTTTCGTTAGGAATGAAATAATATTATTTTATTCAAGTGTAATCTTTAAGAAAACATGTAAAATCTAAGTCGGGGGATAAGTTGGGTAAACAACGGAGTCGATTATGGATCTGAGGTAATGGAAGTAATTAATGTAGTCAAGGGGACAAGCATTAAATGTTTGTGATAATGAGTTTTCAAGTGAAATGACCAAAATACCCCTAAGCTTAACTTAACAGCCCCCTACCCCCCAAACCACTCTTGTTCATTTCATTTTCTTCACAAACAAATACTCATCAAACTATTTTCAAGAGCTCAAAGTAAAGAACTTTCCAAGGATCATCAAATTTCTCTTCATCTTCTCTTTTAGCTTGAGGTAACATGATGATTCCTACTCATCCTTCTATTCTCTAGATCATTTTCTCTTGTAATCTTGCTTAGTTTTCTTCAAACCCATTTTTTCTTTGTTCATGAAAACTTGAAGCAACATGATTTGTATGGATGGATTCTTAAATAATGATCATTCCTATAATATTTCTAAGACCTTAGCTCATTGTATCTAAGAGATTGAATGAAATAGAAGGTCCCAAACCCATTTTTCCTGGGTTGGCCGAAAACCCTAGAAAAGAGGGGTTTGATGTTTTTGTTCAATTTTTGAAATCTACTACTTGATTAAATCTCTCTAATACCTATATTATCAATATCCAAGAGCTTGAATCAAAAGGAATTTTCTAACCTATTTTGAAAATGGAGACCGAAACCTAAGGGAGAGGGATTGAAATGATTTTGTTTAATTTGTGATTAAAGATGATTGTTCTTGTTTCTAATAAGCCTTGTGATCTTAAATCCAAGAGTTTGAACTTAAAGGATTTTGCTAACCCATTTTTACTCCTGAGACCGAAACCCTACCCAAAGGGATTGGATGATTTTAGTTCATATTTTCAACTTATAGTAATTTATCCTTGCTATCTAAGACTATAGGAATTAGTATCCAAAATATTGGAATGATAAAAGAACCCTAGCCCTCTTTTGAATTGATTGGCCGAACCTAGCCTATTGTGATTGAAGGTGAATTTGTTAACTTGTGGCGTGATAATGAGGAGCTTCTAATTCGGGATTCCGATATTAACTTAGGTGGGAGAAAGAACCATTCCATCGTCGGAACGGGTAAGTAGTCTATAATTTATAATAACGGTGTAGGGCGACCTAAACCCTACTAGTGGTCGAGTAATCGTTAATACCAAAATCGCATGGAAAACTTTTTCGCAATACCAATGCTGATTTGGGAATTGTAGGTTTATCGCCTTAGGATAATTTTATAATATTGGAGGATGCCTGAATTATTTATTATTGACTGTTCGTGATACGCTGGTTGAGGTATTCTACTACATGTGACATTTTATTTTAATGTTTAAATATTTTATTGATTATTGTGTTATGCATGATCTGCCTTGCTTGATAAATTGCTTAGTTGATTTTAAGTAAAGATATATGTTGTTCGGAAGTACTTGTTTGGGTGTGAGATTGAATATGAATTAGATGTGCCTAGCCATTATTTTATAGAAGTGATGTGACATAGAATGTAAATGGAGGTTATGAGGAAAGCTTGAGGCACTAGGTTGTTATTGATACGAGTCAGTGAGGTTCATGTGTATTTTTGTTCACAACCGTGTATTAGTAACACACGAGGTTCGAAGTTCTTATGGGGCTGTCCCAATTTAGTTTTAGATTGTACAGCTATAGTGTCATTTCTTTGCATGAGCACCCTTGAGAGAGAATCAGGGTGTGCACCGACTGTATTGTGCAGCTATAGTGTCATTGCTTTGCATGAGCATTCTCACCATGAATGAGTATGTGCACCGGTTAATGGGGATGCATCGCTTGGACAACTGTCTAACATCACTCGGCGGGCAAGGGATGTGTGATAGGATTTGTGGTGGCCACTTCAGCATAAAAGTTTAGTTGCATGAGATTGAGGGTAGAGGAAAGTACTTTGAGTTAAAGATGATCGTTAATGATGAATGTTGTTTATTTGTGACTGCTATTATATTATATGCTATAAGTCTTTTCCACTTATGATGATAGAACTGTTTCTTATCACCCTATTTCTATATTTTTGATTATGTTTACTTTATTACATTAGAAAACCCGATGGAGGATTATGTTGCTGAGGAGTTAGATGGAACTCTATATGAAATGGATGTTGCTGAGCAGTTGGATGGGACTCTGTATGAAGCCGATGTTGGAGGACAAGCTACAGATCCTAATGATATAGTGTAGTAAGTTTAAGGCCAGTAAGTCTTAAAAGACATTTTATTTTCCGCTAGTTATAAACAGTTTGTATAATTAAGTACCTGCGAGGGATCTTACTGATAGGATACTCTGAACAGTGTTTTGGTAATGTATTGATTAAACATGTGTGTATTTATATATTTTAACGTTGGTGTGTTTAAATTTACAGAAGTTATATGATTATTAATTAAGTTTTAATTTTTACGTATTTTCAACGATAAGCGTGGCCGTACTGATCTAGGTAAAATGGGTTGTAAACCCTTTCCAATTCTTTTGGGATAGTTCATAGATTAAACCTATTGGCTCTTACTAATCCATTGAACATTAATTTTATTAGTCTTGATTAAACCTCCCTGTCTTACAATTAAGGGGAATTAATCCTTTAATTAAGTTTCGTTTAATATTCCTAAACACTCATGGATCAATCCTTAGGGTCTTTAACTAAACCTTTTGGCATAAATCCTTGCCCCTCATTACTATCATTTAGTTTTATGAGCAAAAGGAAAAACCCCCCTTAACATCGTTATTAGCAGTTTAACAGTTTTATCATTAGCGCGTTCACACGAACAACCAACAACCAGTTTTATGATAAAACATTCAGTCATGGCATCAATCATTCAACATGTTATAACAACAACATCAACATCAGATATACCAAAATAAGCATATTGAACATTTATATCATAAACAAATAGACATTCATATTTCATATTATCGTCCATAATCATTTAGGCATTTTAACAAACATAAGGGTCATGGGAACCCTTCGTCTTACTCTATCCCCATGCCTACAAAGTCATACTATTCCTTCTCCCCATACCTGGTATGAAGATTTCCCCTTTTTACCAACGAAAGCTCTAACCGGTTCCCTCGATTAACTCGATGAATCATCCCAAGCCTTGGCCAACACAACAAGGATAACCAATTAGTTCCCAATTCAAAGGAAAGGAAAAGAAACATAAGAGGGGAATACCATTACCTTTGTTAATTGGCACTAACGCATGATTGACTCTCCCAAACAGAGCAGGAACACCAAAAACTGATTGGGTTCAAAGGGGAAGAGAGGGCGAGGTTGCGTATGGTTCCAATTTAGAGGGTTTAACTCGTAACCCTCCTTGTTTGCTCTTTATATAGATTCTGACCCGAGCATGATCGTGCTCCTTTTTAGCACAATTGTGCTTAAGTTAGCACGGTCAGACAAAAAGACCATCAACGAACACGTTGAGCACGGTCGTGCTCCCCACTCAGCACAGTCGTGCTTGTGGCCTAGACAACCACAAGACACGTGCCTTGAGCACGGTCGTGCTCATGCATCATAAAGGGATTTTCAGCTTAAAATCTCATTTAGCCTTTTCTAAGCATTCCTAGGTAAACAAGGCATACACACAAGCACTTATACGAAAAACGGGGTGTTTCATCCATGTAATCTTTAGCTTTGAGATAATCATTACTAATAATAGTTGTCACTAGAGAGTACCTCTTATGGGTCTAGTGGTGATGGAGTGAAGTGGAGTTTAGATGTGGGAGTGGATATGTCCAGTGGCAGTGATGTCAACAGCTTACATGTTTGTGAAGTGTGTGGGAAGCCAAGTGCCCAAAGATGCTCACTATACAAAGCCGTCACATACTGACTAGTCTCAGAAACTTCCTAGTTCTTTCTCCCTTAGTACATTGTCAATGGACAAAATAGCTCCATTTGCTATGAAGCTTCATGCATTTGATGGTTCCTTTTTTTTTTCAAACAGAGCAAAGTGCTTGATTGTGGGCTGAAGATGGGATAAAGTTATCTGCAATGCAGGGGAGTAAATTCAACTCCAACTAAAAGATCTCATGGAGATGTAAAGCCAACATGAAGAAATCAACTCTGTACTCGTCATACAAAATGATTGACAACAATTTTATGAAGCTCCACCAATTTGTTTGGGAAGTAAAAATTATGGAAGTATGGGGGATGATAATGGGGTTGGTTATGAACATTCTTAAATTATTATTTCACACAATTAAAAGTTGTTAATAATGTTAAACCCTAAATTGCTATTAACTGATGATATCAATCAACGCCCTCCAACAAATCACTAGTGGAAGTAATGTAATATACGGGAACATTTTACGTCAGTTGACCATATGTTTGACGTTAAAAATGAGGCGGTGACAGTTTTGTAAATATCAAATCACTATTTGCGTCAGTTGTGTAATGAACTGACGTTAAAAGTGATTTGTAAGAATTATTAACACTTTTAACGTCAATTTTTTATACAACTGACGTTAAAATTGCGATTTTTACGTCAGTTAAATAAATAACTGACGTAAATAATTATATTCCTCTTTCCTATCTGTCTTTAGTTGTCATCTCCCTGTTGTCACTCTTAACGCAGATCACTCCATATATATAGTGCAGTTTATTTCTAAACTTTTTTTTAAACAAGTTTATTTTTAATCTTCATTAATTAGCTTGAATTAGTAAACAAATTCTTGTGCAAATTAAAATAAATAAACACTTAACATAAAACAATTTATATATGTATAATCAAATCGTATCTCATTGAAGCGATTCATAAGTTATAATTACATGATTAAAAGATAAAAAATTTCTGCAACATTGCCCTAAAATATAAAAAAAGTTTCTGCTTCAACAACATTTTCTTCTCAGTCCTGTCCTCAGAAACTCCAATGGATGCATCTCCTCCCGTACATGAATTCCTTGATGCTCCATCTGAATCCACAGTCACTTGCTGCGAAAGCAGAGTGAGGGGGACGAATGGGATGAAATAAAGTGAGGCAATCACACAACGTGATTTACTCAACCTTACCATCCATTTAACGTGATTTACTCAACCTCGGAGTTTTTTGACCATTAAGACAGAGACCTTTAAGTCTAGGTATAGGAAGAAATAATAAAAGTCTCAGAGCCATTTTATGAAGGAATAGAAGAGTCTGTATTACAAACTGATACAAAAGACTGGCAATTTATATAGAGAGAATAGAGACTCTCTGATTTTCTTGAAAACTGATCTATAAACTTAATGATCATTAAGAGGATTAGGTTACAATGTGAGACACCCCGTTGTGCCCCATTGAATTATTACATTAAATCCTTAATTAATTATTTACTTAATCGCGCGCTTAACGTTGAAAATACGTAAAAATTAAAACTTAATTAATAATTATATAACTTATGCAGATATAAAACACACCAAACTATTTTACATAAATACTCACATATAAGTATCCTTTATTTTACACAACTTGCTTATCACTAACGGAAACAAAACATCTTATGTGACTCACTGGCCTTTAACTAACTACGCCACATTATTAGGATCAGTAAGTTGTTCTTCAGCGTCAACTTCATACGGAACATCGTTCAACTCTTCAACAATCTCCGTCTCGTATGGGGTTCCATCCACCTCCTCTGTAACATAGTCGTCTATATGGTCTTCTAACATAACAAAGTAGACATACACCAAAAATACAGAAATAGGGAGATAAGAAACAGTTCTATCATCATAAGTGGAAAAGATTCATAGCATATAATACAATAACGGTCACAGACATGCATCACTCACAATTTACAATCATCCATACTTTATAACATCATCCTCTACCCTTCAACTCATGCAACTAGACCTTTATGCTGATGTGGCCACTACTACTCCTGTCACACATCCCTCGTTAGGAATGTCAGTCAGTCGTCCAAGTGACACGTTCCCCACGCCGGTGCACATTCTCATCCATGGTAGGAATGCTCATGCAAAGCAATGACACTATAGCTGCACTGTACCGTCGGTGCACACCCTGGTTCTCTCTCTCAACTCTATCAAGGGTGCTCATGCAAAGCAATGACACTATAGTTGCACAACTTAAATTCTAATTTGGAATGGTCTACAAGAACTTCGGACCTTGTGTATCTCAAATACACGGTTATGAACAACAATGCAACACATGATTCTCACTGACTTTTATCAATAACAACCTAGTACCTCAAGCTTTTCCTCATAACCTCCACTTACATTCTATATCACATCATTTTTATAAAATAATAGCGAGGCACGTCTAATTCATATTCAAAACTCTCACCCACACAAAATACCTCCGAGTAATATATATCTTTCCTTAAAATCAACTAAGCAATTTATCAAACCAGGCAGATCATGCATAACACAATATCAACAAAATATTCAAATATCATAAAATATCACATAGAGCAAATTATCACAACCAACATATCACAATCAACTCAAATAAGTAATAAAGCCACACATCCTCAACATCATAAAATCAACCTTATTGTCGATAAACCTACAATCCCCGAATCACCATTGGTTTTACAGAAAAGGTTTCCAATGTGATTTTGGTCTTGTCGGTTACTCAACTACTAGTAGGGTTTAGGTCGCCCTACACAATTATTATATAATATGCTACTTATCGATTCCGACGGTAGAATGATTCTTTCCCCCACCTGAGTTATCACCGGAAACACGTACACGACGATCCTCGTTATCCCGCCACGAGTTAACACAACCACCTTCATTCAAACAACATAACTATAATTAATCGACTAACAACCATCTATGACACTTTAGGGCTAGGTTCGACCAAGACTTAGAAAATAGGTTTAGGATTATCTTCTTAATGCCATCTTTTGGATCCTAGTTACTAGAGTCTTAACTAACATAGATTACTTATTACAAGACTAAAATTTGAAACAAAATCCTCTAACCTTTAGGGTTAGGGTTTCGGCTTCAACCAATTATATAGGTTAGGAAGTTGAAAATTTGATTAACTTAAGGATTAATGATCCATAAGTTACTTAAGCATGATTAATCACTTAAACCATGATTATGAACCAAGAACATGAATTAAACTCATCTAGTTCTAATAACTAGGGTTCGGTTTTCTCAAGATTTTTAGGCTAGAAATTTTAAGATTTCCTCAACTCTTGGATTTAATCAACATACAAAGTTTAGAATTGGATTCAAGGATTACAAACAACTTTTGAATCACAAAACCATTAAGTACACAAACCTAGGGTTTCGGTTTTTGAAGAAACAAATAGGCTCAAGTTTGATTTTTTATCTTCTATATACTTGAATACAAGAACTAGCAAGATACAAAAGGATTGAATCATGAATCAAGACATGAAATTAAAACAAAACCTAAGAACACAACTTTAACCTAGGTTCGGCCATAACCAGAATTCAAGGTAAGAAATTTCTCATGATCTTATGCTTCTAGATGATGAAAATAGAGATGATTATAAGATCATAGCAATTGGTTTCATGTCAAAAGGATTTTTCTAGAATTAGTTATGATTTTTCAAAGTTCTAGGGTTAGAAACTTTAAAGTGATGAACAACTATGATATAAGCCTTGAATCAAGAAACTTTCTAAAGAACATAGGCATGATTAAGAATGAAGATTAGGATTTACCTCTTGAAAATCAATGACAAAGGAAATCCAAGAACTTGCTTTACAACTTAGAACTAAGGAACTTGTAAACTTTAGAGTTTTGAAAGCAAATGACAAAAGAAACTAAATAAAAAGTGAGAGTAAGGTATTTATAGTGAGAGTGGCGCCATATTAGGAAGACTCTAGATGATGGTGAGTTGTCATGTTAAAGGATTCAAATGCAATTAAGTTCTAAGGACCAATTTGCAAAGATTCCAAAAGTTGAAGGACTAGTTTGCAAATTGTCAATAAAGTGCCATGATGATGATTTTGCCACATTTAATGCAAGATTATCCTGACCAAAGTTGGCTGATTTTGTGAGTCAAAGATAGGTTAATAAGAATCAAGAAACTTGGAGAAAATTTGAGAACATTGGAGAAAAAGATGAACATGATGAGGGTTTAGAACAGTTTTAGTAATTTGAGTATATCTCTCAACATACTTGTCCGTTTTGGATGATCTTTATGTCGTTGGAAATAAGAGAGAAAGATGAACAACTTTCATGTTGGAAGTTTTTCGAGATCCAAATCATAAACTGGACATAATTTCGTGGCAGTTTCGGGTGATTGATGAGAGAATGACTTTGCCTTATAACTCATCCACTTAACATAAATGTCATTTATGACTTAGGAAAAGTGATGTCCAAGTGATTTGAATGGAGGAAGGAGCCGTGAGTTTTGGGTTGGATTTGGTCAAATTTTCCAATGGCATGGTTTGTAATTGTCATAAAAAGACAAGGGCAAAATGGTCATTTCATAGGAAAATTTCACTTTGTCATAAATGTGCCATTATGGCCATTATGACCCGGATAAGCTCGTCATAAATACTCGGCAAGTCGGTCAAATCCATCATCTATGCTACATTGCCGACTCCTCGATTCATCTGGCACAAGCTTTTCCTAGAGACATCTCGACGTATACGCCCGCAACAAATATAATATTTTAATTTTTACACTAAATTTTTCAAAACTTCCTGTATCATAGCAAATACGATAACAACATTTTTCATCTCGTTCACGAATTAAAATTTTGTTTTCTGAGCAGTAAACTTTTACTGTCAGCGAAAACACAGAAAAAGGCAGACCGGCTTCCGTCTGAATTTTCAACCAAAAACTTCCCCGTAACCTTATGAAAATAAGTATAACAAGGAAATGACCTTGGTTTATCCAAAATCATTTTCTAAGTCTCGGATAAAAATATATATTTATATATTTATTACCGATATTATAAAGCAGCGAAAATCGGGGTGTTACACAATGTGCAAGGGTAAGTAGCACAGTAGTCATGGGTAAGTAGCACAGTAGTCAAAGGAATGAATGTTTTTGCAACACTTTTAACATCAATTGTTTAATACAACTGACGTTAAAAGTGTTTTCAAAATAAAAAATATTTATTTTTAACGTCAGTTTTTTATACAACTGACGTTAAACAATGACTTTTAACGTCAGTTGTTTGTAACAACTGACGTTTTTTTAAAATAAAAATATTTATTTTTAATGTTAGGAACTGACTTTTAACGTCAGTTGATTAAGATAACTGACGTTAAATAAATGATCTTTAACGTTAGTTGTTACAAACAACAGACGTAAAATGTTGTTTTACTTTTGGTTTTTGATTATAACGTTTACACCCGCGCGCCTTCTGCACTTCACTCTGTAAGTCTCTTGTTCTTCTCTTTTCATCATGCTCACTCTCACTCTCAACTCTCACTCTCACTCTCACTCTGCCCTAATCGCGAGCTCATCTCCACCGCAACCACCGCGAGGGCTTCTTCGCCACCACCGTGAGGTACACTCTTAACCCCTAACTCTGTCTTTCCCTCTCATTCTTTGCAATAACTTGACATCTCTCTTTTACCCCTTCCCGCGCACTAACTCTCCTTGCCCCTCTGCTCTCAGTAACCACATCGAACGTTGGCCATCACTCGAGCTCCCCTCCCCACCACCACGCGAGCACCTATTTCTGGTGAGTCTTTAGGGCACATTTTTTTTTATTTTTGGTTTTGAGTGTATGTTGAAATTGTAGTCTCAGCAGTTGAAACTTGAAACGGTGAGTTTGAGTTGTTTGGAATGTCTATATTTTTGGTTTTGAGTGTATGTTGTCTGCTGGTTGGTCTGCCACGGCCGTGATGCTCATCACGGCTAGCCGTGAACAGTTCTACCTGTGAGGGTCTATTTCAGTTGGCACGTTACGGCCGTGATGGACATCACTGCCAGGACGTGACCAGTTCTTGGCAATCTTCAAAAACTAGTTTTCAATCTCCCGTATTGTCCTTATATTGGATATATGTTTTGTATATCTATAGCACCTATCTAGTTATGGATCGTAGTTGGATGGTTTGTAAGCACACTAGTGCTGAGTATTTGAAGGGGGTAGGAGAATTTATAGAATTTTCTCAAAGGAATGTTCCTAATAGTAATGGAATGTTCTGTTGTCCTTGTGTCAAGTGTTTGAATACGAGGAAATGTACGGTGAAGGATATACGTATTCATTTGATTTTTGAAGGGATTTGCTTGAGTTATACAAGATGGATATGGCATGTGTAACACCCTTCTCGGGTGCGACATTTTCTATGACATTTTAAGGCCGAAAGGTAGTTTAATTAAATTCTCTGCAATAAAATGGGGTAATTTTTTTTTATTTGAAGATCAATGGAATAGATCAAGGTAAGAATTTTCGAAGTTTGAAAGAAAACATTTCGAAATATCCCCTTTGAAAAACGGGGTTTGGATGAAGTCAGAATACCTGATAAAACATTTTATAATATCAAATCCTTTTCTTTTTCTCAAGGTAAGCAATAAAACATTCAACCTCATCAAATATTTACATAATACAGTCCAGGGTTACTCAGAAAATAACAGTGCATTAAAACATCTACTAATCATGATTAAGGTTGTAAGTTCGAAAATTATTTACACAAAACCCAACCCGACTCATAAACTGAAAACACAAAGATACATAGACCCAACATAGAGCTATGGAGACGCAGCTCCTAAAATATAATATACTTGGAGTCGCAGCTCCATAAACGGAAATATTAACTCCCAGACATCCCAAGCTGGCCAAACCAAATTATAAAAGACCATCATCTCTCGTACATCGTGAGAAGGATAAACCCAACTGACGAGATCTAGTGGAAAATCTACTTGAGTCCACTATCGACATCATCACGACGACACTACTAGAGCCACTACAAAGGTAGCTCTTGGACCAAGCCTTTCCCTTTCCAAGAGAAAGGTCATAGCCTACAGACCAACGACAATCATGCCTGTCTCTAGAGAAGAAAGGTCAGGCATGACAGAAAAACACAAAGGCCATCAACTTGAACCATCTAAAAGCTGAAAGACGTTCACTAGGGACTTCAATATATCATCAGTATGTTCGAACCTCATCCACTACGATGAATCAGTCAGGCAACATCTTAACATCTCAGTCTTCTCTGACGAATGCAGAATGCACATAGCCAGCCAACATAGTCAATATAAAATAAGAGGTGAATTCCCAAACATCACAGCATATGGCAGATATGAAAATAGCACGACACCACATAGCATACATTCATATCCATGTAGACATATAGATATATCTCAATCAGACAATTCAATATATATATTCAAGCAATAATCACACACACCTATAACCAAAGGTGTACAATAACTTCATAAACATGATCTCATCAAGGCATGTCTGACACTATTAGTTCACAGAGACACGAGAACGGAGGTAACTGATTTGAAACTGCATAGTCCCATACCTACACAGCCTCAAGGAAGATTTGACCCTAACTCCGGAGCTAAGAGAACATTCGGAAGGAGTGATTAGAGCACATGTTTCACAACTGCCAACATTGGGCATCTTGTGCGTTCGATAAGTATGACCCACATAGCGGTACTATAATTGATTGTGAAACACTCTCAATAATCGTGACCGGCTAGCGTCTAGTCGTTGATGTCAGTGTATTGCATGGAACGCCACGACCAAGAAGAATCACCAGCTGGCCATTTGTGACCCTCCTACCCTGAACACCCCCAAGACCATTTAAGATCGTCACTAGCACGTCCTCATGCGCACATGCATGTCGGCTCAACTTCCTAGGCACAAAGGCCTTACAGAACATAGTATGAACTATGTGTTTAGGCAATAATGCCGCTAATGGCGTGTGCGTTAATATTTATCCACCGGATAAATTTCGGGGTTCCTTACGGAAACCAAACGCCATTTCGTTCATATTTATCTACCGGATAAATTTCGTGGTTCCTTATGGAAACCAAAAACCATTCTAGAGGCAAAGCAGACAGTACCAACCTCTTGGGAATCACCCCTCATCGGACTATCCATGTTTCAACGCTTTAGCACATTATGAAGGTTGGTCATTCGTCACGAACTCAATTTTACCTCTTTAAGTCCATTCTCGAATAGGATTACTTGTCGAGCAAGCAACCTCAAAATACTCTTTGTCATTAAGTATTATGGATGTAAGGATGAGTGAATCGTCCTTACTTTATGACATATGGTCTTGCTCCACCATGAGTCATAATCATTAAGTCTTTGTCTTCACTAAGCCATCCTCGACTTAGGTTTTTCATTTAACTTGAAATATTAGACTAAAATCCTTTTGGTTAAAAATCAATACTCCTTGACTAAAACCAAACCATTTGAAGATAAATTTAAATAAAGACATATTGTCATCAAATCCCTCAAAACACTTGAAATACATAAAAGGTGGTTTTGTCCCATTTCACTGAATTTAGGACCTAAACTCCGCATTTTCACAACTATGACTCCTTTTTCTCAAATCTTTCACTCTCTTGAGTTCCATTATTCATGTTAAGGTATTAAAATACCAAATTAAGGTCTTGAATAACATTTCACTCAAAAGTCTTAAAACTTGACAGAAAGCTTCTAATTGATTTCTACACAAGTTCTGGGAAGAGAAAGCCAGATAATATAATCATATTTAGGGATGGTGTAAGTGAATCACAATTTAATCGAAGTCATTTTGGAATAAGCTGAACACTTTAAGATGGTTTTAAACACTGTAAAAACAACTTTGGAAGAATAACACTTTCTTCTTATCTTCATTTTTCCTTAAAACACTTATTTTCTTCGGTTTCTAAAGTATAACTTTGGTAAATCAAAACATAACGTACGATTGAAATAGTTCTCAATCCATTTCTAAAACCTTAATCAAAATCAAAGTTCTGAAATAATTGTTCAAAACTAAATCATTTTTCCTTTATGGATTTAACATTCCTCTTCTCACTTAAGGATATTAAAGTCGCTTAAATTTCAAGGATTGGAGTTAAACTCCCATTTCCATTCACCTTTGGCCAAAAGCCAATCACAACCAAAGTGAAGGTTACGCTTCACCAAATAATCTCACAATTATTCATGCGCATCAACATATCATGTTATATCAAATAATCATAATAATCAAGTTATTTGCAATAACCAAGTATTAAAATCCTCACTTTGATCCAATGATCCAAGTGATGGTTTTCAACATGCTAGAAATCATTTTCCAACCAAGCAATCACACCAATAAACATAGATCAAACAACAATTAACCACTACAATCATGTCCTCATAAGGGACTAATTAAACAAAGTGGAAAATCCTTAACTTAGGATTTTCCGACAACCAGATAAATAAAGCCATCTTCACATCCACCAATATGGTATGATGTGGTTCACTCCCCCCTTTCCTCTTGTAGACAAGAGAGGACCATTTCTTTGGTTTTCAACAGTCAGCTTCCCTCAGAGTGAAGCTGCACAAGGCTAAACTCCAACTCGACGTTCCGGTTTACTCTAAACACCTTGCAACAGGTGCAGACAACTCCTGTCAGCTTCCGAAGAATGTAAAACCTGCTTCCCCAAGCAAATACAACCACTTTAACATCCCAGAAAGGGAGTCCAAGGATTTTCAACAACCAGACAATTCAAACAATTTGCTACTCATCATCAAATGCTCCCTCTAAGTTGATTTAAATTCTTAATTTCACAAAATAGAATCAATTTCAAAAAAATTCAGATTTGGGAAAAAATAAGACGAGCATCATCAAAATTGGGGAAAATGAGCTTTGATCAAAGAATCATGAAATTAACCTTAGAAATCATAAATTAACAGCCTCAATTGCATAAAGACAAAATTAATTTCATAATTAGAAACTAATTTCAAGTAAAATCAGATTTGGGGATTTAGGGTTCATAGATTAATTTGGGAGAAAACCAATCTACTTAGAGGATGGTGAAATTGATTTAGGGAAACACTAATTCAGAGTCCCAATTACACCGAACAAGGTCCAATTTCAAAATCCAAAATAGAAATCAAAAGCTAGGGTTAGGGTTTGCAAACTGATTTGGGGCTTTTTGAAACTAGAAGAAATTAGGGGTAAACACTTACCCAAGGTGAAGTGTAACACCCCCTTGGGGCATTACTTAAGTAACTCGTGCGGAAATAAAATTAAAAGTATAATTTGCTGGTGCTTTCAGAAAATAACTTATATAAGTACATAAGTGTTTGAAATTGGTTATAAAAATTTTTCACGACTCCACACCTCAACCTTAATTGACACTCAAATTTAATATCATAGTTTGGCAAGCCTATTTAGTTGAAAGAATCTACTTAAATACAAGCTAGTAGTTTTACAAAAAAAAAAATTTGACAGAGTCTCCTCTGTAATTCGGATATCCCAGACAAAATAACACCTGTTAAAATATTTACAATTTCACTCCAGAATTCCAGTCACACCAAATTCAATCAGGCATCAATACACAAAAGTAATAGCTATATTCAAAAGCTTTACAAAACCAAAAGAAATAGCTTAAATTTTTCATTCAAAAGATACGCTCTCCGAGCTATAGACATTCCATTTTAAAATAAAGGCCCTCTGAGCCAAACTCGTACATATCATCAAAATAATCTAAGTCTCAACCCTAAGCTGGTCGTTCTAAAAGTTATTCCGTAAGTAATACCTCATCAAGCAACTACATCTAAGTCTCGGAGTGACTTAGAAAGACTCCTCTGCACCATCTGTGATAGAGTACCCAGGGTACAATATCGAACTTAGAAGAATCCTGAAATGTTTGTAAGGGTGAGATACCGACAAATGGATATATCACACAACAACCATACACATGATACATGCATCACATAATCATATAAGCATTTTAAATCATGCATATACATAACATAACAGTATTATAGCAAAGGGTCTCAAACCCGAACAATCGGTTTTATAAAGAGAATGCATGGCACTTCAATATTCAACTCTATTTTGATACCTAATCTCCGGAGATCCCACAACTTTCTGTTTCGTTTCAAGCTGATCAGGCTCGCACATGGTGCATTGTAAAAACGAACAAAACAATGCCCAAGCACATCACATAACACACTGGTCTCACACAGATATGCCAAGGTTATAAATCAAAATTTGACTCATTGTCTCACACATGTACAGAGGCACAATTGTCACTGCGAATTATGGAATCTATTTTCCATAACCTATTGTGTCACTCAGATTGCAATAGTTAACGCATAAACTTGGACACTCAGTCCTATAAATTTGGACACACAGTCCTACAAATTTGGACACACAGTCCTATAAAAGATACATTGATCCACTCCGGACCTCAATGATCATCATCTCCTGGCACGTCTGCCATATACATTGATCCACTCTGGATTCAATGCCCATTTACATGACACAATTGCCATTGAATGCATGAGAAAAACTTCTATTCTCGTTTGTTTTCTTTGTCGTAATAATCTTTCCTTGTCGAAGCACAAAGCTTAACGACCTTGCTTAATTCTTTTAATTAAGACTTTTCACTTAAAATGAATACAGGACACACAGTCCAAATCTTTTAATCCCAACATAGGACACACAGTCCGAATGCTCAATCACGAGGCCCTTAAACCGATGCACCAGTTTTAGGCTCGCGGATATGGAACTCACACTGTCCACATCAACTTAGGACACACAGTCCAAAAACAAAACTCTACAGGACACTCGGGTCCCCGACACTGCATCCTTGATCTACGTGTCCATACAACACTAGAACCCCGACGTCTCGGTTTCTAGGCTAATTTATCAACTTGTAAAACATTTCGCTCAATGAAAATCAAAACCAAAACAAAACCTCGGTCACTTATCCAAGTAACCGGAACGTTTCCAAAATTATTTGGGAGAAAGTCCTTTTCCTTTACAAAATCTTTTCTAAAACATTATTTGGGAGAAAGTCCCCTTTACAAAATCTTTTCTAAAACATTATTTGGGAGAAAGTCCTTTTCCTTTACACAATCTTTTCTAAAACATCTAGGAAATTCATTTGTATTTAAAATTCATTGATGGAATAAAGTTAAATATTTTCAAAAGGTCTCTCCTTCATAATAAATATTTTCAAAGGATCTTTCCTTCATAACGCACACCGTTCGAAAATGTTTTCTCTCATACAAAACTTTTTATCATAAGATATAGTTTCCTTCAACTCAAAATCACTTTAAATTTTTTCTAAAACAAAAGAATCTCATTCTTCTGAAGTAAGCACTTTATACAATGATCTTTTATAAGTGAACCCAAAACTTTTCAAAATTCTATTCCAGACTTATTAAGGCTTTTAATCCTTATCATTATTAGGCACAGACTCAAGTCTGGCTTTTCAAACTTCAATCAACAACAATAACATCACAGTTAATCATGTATATATAATTTATATATATCACAGTTAATCACATACATATAATTCATAACACTTTAAAGCATCAAATATTCAACTCCAGGTAATAACCACAAGGGTTCAAATAAACAAGTTATTCAAGTATTGGCTAAACATCACAACAATATTCACAGAAATCAATTACACACATGCATATAGTTATTGAATATCCCTAGGTAACTCCCCTTACCTTTGAAGACAAGTAAAGGATCCTCGTCCTAAGGCTCACGTTAGCTCATATCTACTCCATCAAGCAAGCATAGCCGTGTCCAAACGTCTCAGAGAGTAAATCCAACAACGCACAATAACCAGAAATCAAGAAATCAATTTCACATAATCAAACACACATCCTAACTTTATCTAAACACTTAATCTAATTACCAAACAAGGTTATTTTTAAAGAAAATCATGTTTGAAGCTCACGCTTCCTAATACCCTTTTAGAAAACTTTGTTTTGATTAAAAGATCTTGAAAAAGAACTTTGGAAATCATCCATTAAGAGTCCTAATTACACTAAATCATAACTAATTTCACAAAAACATACCCAAATTTAAATAAAATTAAATTGGGGGTTTAGGGCTCATTATTAAAATTTAGGGAAAACTCAGAATAATAAAATTGGTTTAGGGAAACACAAATTCACAGTCCCAATCTCATAAAACAACCTTAAATTTCAAAGTTAAAATCTGAAATCAAAGGGTTAGGGTTAGGGTTTCAAATCAGATTTTGGGGGTTTTGAATCTGAGACATAAGAGAAGGTTTTGACTCACCCAAGCTTAGAGACAACTTGAAGGTGGTGCTGTGGTGCTCCTCGCGGCGGCGAACGACGGCCATGGCGGAGGACGGCGGTGGAGATCTCTGTACTGACCAAGACCAAAAAAATAGAACCAAGAACATGCAGAGGTGAGCTTTAAGGAAGGAGAAAGAAGTTTTTGTAACATAACTATGGTTGAAGACCACCATAGATGGTGGTCGGACTACTTACCAGCGGCGAAGGCGCGACGCGAAATGGCAGGGACGCTGGAACAGCACGCGCGGTTGTCTCCCCTAGTCCAGGTGGCGGTCCGGCAGTGCTCCGCGCTGGTGGTCGGCGATGTCGCGTCTAAGGAGAAGGAGGAGGAAGAAGATGGTGTGAGGAGGAAGAAGAAGAAGAAAGAAGAAATAAGAAAGAAAGAAGCAGAGAAGAATGTGAAAAAGAGAGAGATTAGCGTCGAGTGAGTGAGAGAAAAGAGAGAAACTTTAAGTTTTTATACTAATTATTTAGTAATAGGTACAAACTGAGTGATAAATATTAGGCCTAAAATAAACATGTTTTTACTTTTTAGAATCTAAAAATAAAGATTGATAAGGATATGTTTTCGAAATTCGAGTTAGAGTAAAGATTAATAGTTGAACTGATCCACTAAGAAAATACTCAGTCCAAAATTTAATCTCCGAAAATTATCAAACCAAAATATTCTTAACTCTAAAATTAAATAGGATAAGAATATGAAAATGTTTTTCTCTTATTTACATTATTTAAAATATTTTTCTGTACTGATATAAAAGTGACAATAACGTAAATTATTGTCTAGTAAACGTGCATTCACTGAAATAAGTCAATGTTAACGCACCTAATAAAATAATTTGAAGAGAGTAATTTAATTACTCATACTAAACCACATAACATAATAAACATAAACATCCAAATAAAATAATTAATCCTAGGTGTAAAAACTAGGGTGTTACATTACTACCCCTCTTAAAAAAAATTTCGTCCTCGAAATTTCGTATCTCAAAACTAAACAGGATGTTATAATCACACCTTAACTCTAAAATCTTGCTTTGTATTCTCATCGCTTCATTCCTTTTATTTATAACACTATAACAGAATCAATTCTTATGCCATTCTATTTATCCTCGAAACTTTTCACTACCGCATTCTCTCCACTACCTTTGATATTTCATCTTAGTCTATTACACTTCAAAGAACAAAATCAACGCTTAATCTCTTCATTTAACTTTCTCAATACAAACCCATTAGGAAAAATTTCTCTAATATCTAACTTTCATAGATAACGTCAAAACCAAAACTATCTTTACCATAACATCCATCAACCTTCTACTCAAGAGATGCGATCCTAGTCTTAGTCCATTTAAGCATAATCTACTCTTCTAGTCATATCAAATTCACACTTTTTAAATCTCCAATCAAAACATCATAACATTCCTGAGTTGCACATGATAACCTTTGCGCCAAGAACCTAAGAAATTTAATCTTATTGAAATTGAATCTTACCACATTCAACATAGTTCATTTTCTTCTTAATTCCTCTCGAATCTTTTGCCTACTTCGATTTCATATCCTTCACTGGCCTCTCATTTTGAATTTAATTCTCAAGCCCCGTTAGTATCCCTGATTTAAGAAATTTCCTATGCACCTTTACCCTATTGTCCAAGGAAATATACAACTCCTAACAATTCCTCCATCTGAAGACATAGCTCTATCACTTATACAAGGAAGTGCTTATATCATGTCTGCCCTTATATATTTGCAGCCGAGAAAAGAGATTATAAAACAGAGTTTTTCTAAGGCCATTACCCTTAAGAGTTGCACCAAAACAAAGCCAAGAAATCAAAGTGGACACTCCCTAATGGCAATCTTGGATTTAAAATATCTAGTTTCCAGTATGGATCATCAATCACATATTTACCAGAATAAGACCTCAAAGATTATAAACATTTCACCATAGCTTATTACACTCGAAAGACATAATCAAAACTTAACCACTTCTTGCCTCCAAATTTGTCTACTAGCAAAACTTCTTCAACACCTTTTCCTCACAACGAACATCAAGTTCAACACTAACTTTTTACCCCATCATACATCAACCTTCAACTCAAAATTATATCATAATCATTCCTTTGAACATATTCCACCACTCCAAATTATATCATAATCATTCATTTCAATCTTAAAGAATACGATTACCTTCCTCCATGAAACTACAACCAAAAGGAATCACTTCAGTTTGAATTATCCAAAATCATAATTCTTAAACTTTTCTAACAACTTAGTTTCACTCAAGAACTCATCTTTACTAATTCCGTTCAGCTTAAGGATAACTACCATATATATTTTACCATTAATCCTCAGACTCACTAAGTCAACATTAACCATAATCATTGATCACTATTCTAAATTCCTTTAATTATATATCTGCCTCGATCATGATAAGGTCCATTGTAATCATCTCACTCAATAATGTTGAACTTAAGGGTTCTCATAATACCATTCACATCTTATACATTAACAAAACTCCTATCAACTCTGGTTCGTAATACCATAGAGATGAAAAAAATTAGATACCACACTATCTCCCAATTAACCTGCTAAAGATAGGTCACCTCATTCCTTATCCATCCCATGGAGGATGATCAGTTGAATTTAGCCTCAACTTATCCTTCAACACTTAAAGTAAACATAACCGACACACGTTGATAAACTTCCGTTTTTATCTGAAACAATACTTGAAGATACTCCACGAAGTCTAAACAATTCTCCGATACTTGATACACTATTCGGTTCACTAAATCTGCTTGTGGATCTTAACTCGTAAGAAGATGTAAACTTCACCAGTTGATCAACGATCACTTGAATTCAAACAAGACTCATGTAGGTCTTCAGAAAACTCATAACAAAGATTGAAGGAATGCCAACATCTCAACAAAGAAGGTCTCAATTGTACATCTTGATGTGGAGATATCCATCTCACGACTGATGAGATAAGTCACACATCGACAACATTTGAAAAATACGTAGAATTAAGATGATCAATGACAATAAGCACTTTCGAACCGCAATAAGACATGACCTCAGTGATTATAAAAGAATTTCTCAAGAAAAGAAATTTTTCTGGATTTCACTTTCACATAAGCATAGAGAAGAATTTCATTAATTTGAAGGATATCGGAACATCCAGTATGGAAAAAGATCCTTCCATCAGGTTCGTGGGTGTAAAAATGCATGATCAATACACATTTACAAACATGAATCTAATAAAGTTCATTCTTCCACAAGAATCTTCCAAAGGATTTTAAATAATCAAAGAGTGAATAATGTCTAATCCCAAGAGGATTAATTCTTATTCTTAATACAAAGAATTTACAAAATGATGACTTTCACCTCTAACACAAATAGAAGTGACGAAACTAAGTTTCACCAAGAAACTTCTACTACCACGAAATTATCTGGGTTATAACTCAAGAAAAATAGTTATAACCACTTTTCCCAACAAAGTGTGAAAGTATCCAGACCAATCGATTCCTTTAAACCAATTCACTCAAATGTCTAATACATCGAGGATCATTTAGAAGTGTGAGTACAACTTCTCACAAACAAAGAAATGTATAACTGGAAATTTATGAATCAGCATAACTAATTCATGAGTCTTGACAGATTTCAAATTAAGATCAGAAAATTTATCTGACCCACCCAAACTTCACCGTTGTGATTATCTAATACAATCACAGGATTCGAGAAATATATGTCAACTAACAAACACAAGAGAATCAAAGAGTACAATGAAGAGTTCCTTAATCAAGAAACACTCACCCAAGATCGAAAATCCACTCGATTCGTCTTGGTTCCAACCAACATACACGTCTTTCTAGCCAAGCTTAGTATGACCACCTTGAATTGGGTACGATCCCGGACAACTTAATCAATCGATCAAACATGCAAAGAGTTGATCTTTCTTCATAAACTAAATTGACGACACCAAACCTTAGATAAGTCATCACTCCAATCTGGTAATACCTCGTCTTCAAGTCAATCTTTGAGTAGTCGACAACTCCTCGAAATAGATTTACCAAATCAACTACGCAAGTCAGAGAATACTTGTCCATCATTCGTCCTTTTACCTAGTCGTCAAAAATCCACACAGCGACACAACCTCCACACTACTATTGGTGCTTCACAAGGAAAACACTCGGTCTAATAAACGATTCAAACCACCAATCTTCCAGTCGAATCGAGTCGTCCAACTCGTTCAACTTTGTAGGTAACATCCTACACAAAGCGACATAGATCTGATCGAATCCAAAAACTAAATCAATCTGAAATCAATGTCCTTTGCTAACCATAAACCTAGAATATTTCCAGGAAACATTCCCGGTAAAACCCTATACACAAACACCTTGTTTCGAATGTCTGACACGATTCGCAAGGATAATCGAATGTCATATACGAACCCAAGTAACATTCAAGATCTATGGTCTCCCAGGACATAAAACCCTTGGAAAAACCATCAAGAAAACATATACTTGTGCTTCAACACACATTGCTTCAACAAGAACCAATTCAAACAAGAACCAACCAGAGATCACACAACAAAAACTTAACAGACCTATTCCCCAAAGATCCCGAAAGACTCGACCAGCTCTGATACCACTCTGTAACACCCCCCTTGGGGCATTACTTAAGTAACTCGTGTGGAAATAAAATTAAAAGTATAATTTGCTGGTGCTTTCGGAAAATAACTTATATAAGTACATAAGTGTTTGAAATTGGTTATAAAAATTTTTCACGACTCCACACCTCAACCTTAATTGACACTCAAATTTAATATCATAGTTTGGCAAGCCTATTTAGTTGAAAGAATCTACTTAAATACAAGCTAGTAGTTTTACAAAAAAAAAATTTGACAGAGTCTCCTCTGTAATTCGGATATCCCAGACAAAATAACACCTGTTAAAATATTTACAATTTCACTCCAGAATTCTAGTCACACCAAATTCAATCAGGCATCAATACATAAAAGTAATAGCTATATTCAAAAGCTTTACAAAACCAAAAGAAATAGCTTAAATTTTTCATTCAAAAGATACGCTCTCCGAGCTATAGACATTCCATTTTAAAATAAAGGCCCTCTGAGCCAAACTCGTACATATCATCAAAATAATCTAAGTCTCAACCCTAAGCTGGTCGTTCTAAAAGTTATTCCGTAAGTAATACCTCATCAAGCAACTACATCTAAGTCTCGGAGTGACTTAGAAAGACTCCTCTGCACCATCTGTGATAGAGTACCCAGGGTACAATATCGAACTTAGAAGAATCCTGAAATGTTTGTAAGGGTGAGATACCGACAAATGGATATATCACACAACAACCATACACATGATACATGCATCACATAATCATATAAGCATTTTAAATCATGCATATACATAACATAACAGTATTATAGCAAAGGGTCTCAAACCCGAACAATCGGTTTTATAAAGAGAATGCATGGCACTTCAATATTCAACTCTATTTTGATACCTAATCTCCGGAGATCCCACAACTTTCTATTTCGTTTCAAGCTGATCAGGCTCGCACATAGTGCATTGTAAAAACAAACAAAACAATGCCCAAGCACATCACATAACACACTGGTCTCACACAGATATGCCAGGGTTATAAATCAAAATTTGACTCATTGTCTCACACATGTACAGAGGCACAATGGTCACTGCGAATTATGGAATCTATTTTCCATAACCTATTGCGTCACTCAGATTGCAATAGTTAACGCATAAACTTGGACACTCAGTCCTATAAATTTGGACACACAGTCCTACAAATTTGGACACACAGTCCTATAAAAGATACATTGATCCACTCCGGACCTCAATGATCATCATCTCCTGGCACGTCTGCCATAAACATTGATCCACTCTGGATTCAATGCCCATTTACATGACACAATTGCCATTGAATGCATGAGAAAAACTTTTATTCTCGTTTGTTTTCTTTGTTGTAATAATCTTTCCTTGTCGAAGCACAAAGCTTAACGACCTTGCTTAATTCTTTTAATTAAGACTTTTCACTTAAAACAAATACAGGACACACAGTCCAAATCTTTTAATCCCAACATAGGACACACAGTCCGAATGCTCAATCACGAGGCCCTTAAACCGATGCACCAGTTTTAGGCTCGCGGATATGGAACTCACACTGACCACATCAACTTAGGACACACAGTCCAAAAACAAAACTTTACAGGACACTCCGTCCCCTGACACAGATCCTTGATCTACGTGTCCATACAACACTAGAACCCTGACGTCTCGGTTTCTAGGCTAATTTATCAACTTGTAAAACATTTCGCTCAGTGAAAATCAAAACCAAAACAAAACCTCGGTCACTTATCCAAGTAACCGGAACGTTTCCAAAATTATTTGGGAGAAAGTCCTTTTCCTTTACAAAATCTTTTCTAAAACATTATTTGGCAGAAAGTCCTTTTCCTTTACAAAATCTTTTCTAAAACATCTAGGAAATTCATTTGTATTTAAAATTCATTGATGGAATAAAGTTAAATATTTTCAAAAGGTCTCTCCTTCATAATAAATATTTTCAAAGGATCTTTCCTTCATAACGCACACCGTTCAAAAAGGTTTTCTCTCATACAAAACTTTTTATCATAAGATATAGTTTCCTTCAACTCAAAATCACTTTAAATTTTTTCTAAAACAAAAGAATCTCATTCTTCTGAAGTAAGCACTTTATACAATGATCTTTTATAAGTGAACCCAAAACTTTTCAAAATTCTATTCCAGACTTATTAAGGCTTTTAATCCTTATCATTATTAGGCACAGACTCAAGTCTGGCTTTTCAAACTTCAATCAACAACAATAACATCACAGTTAATCATGTATATATAATTCATATATATCACAGTTAATCACATACATATAATTCATAACACTTTAAAGCAGCAAATATTCAACTCCAGGTAATAATCACAAGGGTTCAAATAAACAAGTTATTCAAGTATTGGCTAAACATCACAACAATATTCACAGAAATCAATTACACACATGCATATAGTTATTGAATATCCCTAGGTAACTCCCCTTACCTTTGAAGACAAGTAAAGGATCCTCGTCCTAAGGCTCACCTTAGCTCATATCTACTCCATCAAGCAAGCATAGCCGTGTCCAAACGTCTCAGAGAGTAAATCCAACAACGCACAATAACCAGAAATCAAGAAATCAATTTCACATAATCAAACACACATCCTAACTTTATCTAAACACTTAATCTAATTACCAAACAAGGTTATTTTTAAAGAAAATCATGTTTGAAGCTCACGCTTCCTAATACCCTTTTAGAAAACTTTGTTTTGATTAAAAGATCTTGAAAAAGAACTTTGGAAATCATCCATTAAGAGTCCTAATTACACTAAATCATAACTAATTTCACAAAAACATACCCAAATTTAAATAAAATTAAATTGGGGGTTTAGGGCTCATTATTAAAATTTAGGGAAAACTCAGAATAATAAAATTGGTTTAGGGAAACACAAATTCACAGTCCCAATCTCATAAAACAACCTTAAATTTCAAAGTTAAAATCTGAAATCAAAGGGTTAGGGTTTCAAATCAGATTTTGGGGGTTTTGAATCTGAGACATAAGAGAAGGTTTTGACTCACCCAAGCTTAGAGACAACTTGAAGGTGGTGCTGTGGTGCTCCTCGCGGCGGCGAACGACGTCCATGGCGGAGGATGGCGGTGGAGATCTCTGTACTGACCAAGACCAAAAAAATAGAACCAAGAACATGCAGAGGTGAGCTTTAAGGAAGGAGAAAGAAGTTTTTGCAACATAACTATGGTTGAAGACCACCATAGATGGCGGTCGGACTACTTACCAGCGGCGGAGGCGCGACGCGAAATGGCATGGACGCTGGAACAGCACGCGCGGTTGTCTCCCCTAGTCCATGTGGCGGTCCGGCAGTGCTCTGCGCTGGTGGTCGGCGATGTCGCGTCTAAGGAGAAGGAGGAGGAAGAAGATGGTGTGAGGAGGAAGAAGAAGAAGAAAGAAGAAAGAAGAAAGAAAGAAGCAGAGAAGAACGTGAAAAAGAGAGAGATTAGCGTCGAGTGAGTGAGAGAAAAGAGAAAAACTTTAAGTTTTTATACTAATTATTTAGTAATAGGTACAAACTGAGTGATAAATATTAGGCCTAAAATAAACATGTTTTTACTTTTTAGAATCTAAAAATAAAGATTGATAAGGATATGTTTTCGAAATTCGAGTTAGAGTAAAGATTAATAGTTGAACTGATCCACTAAGAAAATACTCAGTCCAAAATTTAATCTCCGAAAATTATCAAACCAAAATATTCTTAACTCTAAAATTAAATAGGATAAGAATATGAAAATGTTTTTCTCTTATTTACATTATTTAAAATATTTTTCTGTACTGGTATAATAGTGACAATAACGTAAATTATTGTCTAGTAAACGTGCATTCACTGAAATAAGTCAGTGCTAACGCACCTAATAAAATAATTTGAAGAGAGTAATTTAATTACTCAGACTAAACCACATAACATAATAAACATAAACATCCAAATAAAATAATTAATCCTAGGTGTAAAAACTAGGGTGTTACATGAAGGAAGAGGAACGTGGTGGCTGTTTTGGAGGTCCGGTGCGACAGAGCTATGGCGGAGACAGCGGCATCAAAGTTTCGCGGTGGTGGATAGTGTCAAATGGCAGAATGAAGGGCCAGAACACACGGGACGATGAGTGACGGTGTAAGGTCATCCTTTCCCTTACCAGACACGGCGGAACAGCGAACAAACGGTACACCTCCGACGGCGACGCGAGTCCAGGTGCAGTGGTCGTCCCCTCTGTATCGAGCTGCGATCGAAGCTGCTACCAAGGGCTGCGCTCGCGACTGGGGTTCCAAGATTGTGGTTCGCGCTGCTGCACTAGGGAGGAAGGTGGAGAACTTTGAGGCTAAGGGAGAGAGAAGAATCTGAGTTGTGGTGAAGAAGGAAGAAGAAAAAAAAAGAAAGAAAAACGAGGGAAAGGGGTCGAGTACGGGGAAGAGAGGAGAGGGACCTTTTATGTTCTTTTTTTTTTCTTTTTGTTAGTAGTAGGTAAAATGTGTGTTTGATATTGATTCTAGAAAAAGAATAATAATATTGATCATTAGATCTAAAACAATGAGTGACAAATATATATTTCCAAAATTCAAATTAGAGTAAAATTTGATGGTTGAATTGATCCATCAAGAAAATCAGTGATCCAAAATTAATCTCCAATTAATGCCAAACCAATTTATTTTCAAATCTAAAATTAAATAGAGTAAAATCTGAAAATAAATTTATTTCAACGATATTATTTAAAATATTTTTCTAAACAAATAATAATAGTGACAATAGCGTGATATTATTGTCTTGTAAGTGTGTATACACTGTAATAACGCAGTGTTAACGCACCCAATAAAATATTTTGAATTAGTAAATAAAATTACCCAACCAAACCACATAAAAATAATCAAAAATAAGCATCCAAATAATTAATTATCTCAATAAAATAATTAACCATATATGTGAAAAACAAGGGTGTTACATCATGGTGATGTGTTAATAAATATATATTGTTTCTGAAACAGGCATACATATGGATCAGTCGGATAGCCCACATGCACTGGAGGACACTGTGGGGCCTACGCAATACCCGATCGCGCATACGGCCGATTCTAGTGTAAGTTTACATGTTATATACTATCTTTAGTCCTTCTTTTTAATGTAAGTTTATAATGTTACAACCCTCTATTTTATCATTTTTTTTGTCCATACAGACATCACAGGCTCAAAGGAAACGGGGTAGAGGTGCCACGTCGTTGAAGAAACTAGAGAAGGACAGGTAAAGCGGACAGAAGCTTGAGGTGTCCTTCGATGCTAATCTAAATGCCCAGGGACCCCGTGCTAAAGAATTTAATAAGTGGGTGTTTCTACAAGCGAAGCAGCACGTAAGCATCAAGTACAACCACTGGAATGACGTTCCATAGAACGTTAAGGATCAGATTTGGGAGGCTATCACAGTATTTTACCTTTACATTCATTTGATTTACATTATTAGATAATTATCCGAGTTATAATCCATCCGGTTGTTATGTATTTAATGTGTAGGTAGCTTGTACTGTGCCAAATGACGAGGATCATTGTCATAAATGTATGAAAATGGCATCAAAGCGTTGGAATGGGTTCAAGCATGATCTTACCAGGTACTATGTCTCTGGGAAGAAGTGGCTTGATAAAATGTTCTCGGATTATCCCTGGATTGATCAGCATACTTGGGATATGTTTGTTAGGAGTCGACGGGATGGAGAATTTCAGGTTGGTTGATTAAGTTAATTTTGTATGCTTCTTATAGATCATTTGACTGTATTTAATTATGTGTTTTGTTTGAATAGGCTAAGGCAGATAAGGGTCGGCAGAATCAGGCAAAGAACGTCCACCGCCACACCATGTCTCAGGGTGGGTACCAGACTCGGATCGAGCAGATGATGGCGGATAGGCTGAGGGCGAAGCAGGAAGAGCACTCTGCTAGGATTGAAAGAGGAGAGGTGCCTGAGGGCACACCGTTAAGTCCTCCGTCAGACATCGACCGTGAGGATGTCTGGTTAGCCGGCCGCATGACAAAGACGGGATCTTTTAAAGTTGATGCCACTCGCGAAGTGGCAGATAAGATTGTAAGTAAATAATTAACTTCATTTCAATTGATATTTGTATAGACATTTTTAACACTTTTCACTTGCACTTTTTTTCATTTTTTCATTGTAGATGGATCTTAAAGCACAATCCTCCCAGGGCTCATTCGTCCCTTCTGGACGGAGGGACGTCTTGATGACTGCTCTAGGCAAGAAAGACCATCCTGGTCGGGTTATCGGTGTTCCTGGGAACGTTAACATCAAAGGATATTATGATAAGTCTACTTCACGAAAGCGGGTGGTCGATGAAGCATCAATTTTGACTGACATTACTCAGCACCCCATGTCCAACCCTGCCATTACAACACATCTGATACAAAGCTTAATATCCAACCCAGAATTCAAGCAGGCACTTGCCAGAGAGCTTTCCCCCGTCGGTTCATCCCAGGACACCGTAGGGCATGCCAACCCTTCACATGTGAGCACAAAAGAGAGTTATAGTAGGGCACATGTGGAGGACGATGAGTTGGCAGCTAGGGAGCGGGAGTTGGAAGTCCAACGCCATGAGCATGAGTTGGAAATGAAAAGGCGTGAGCTTGAGTTGGACTTCAAACGATGTGAGTTCGAAATGTTAACAAATGTATGTATTCATTATTAATGTCCAAATTAGTCAAATAATTACTTGTTTTTTTTTAATTATCAACAACTTATCTATTTTATTTTTCCTAAATTGAAGGCCAAGTCGACGTCGGTGTCGCTGTCACCTGTCACTCGTTTGTTCTCACTTGGTGAGGATTATGCGTTTGAGATTTTTGAATGTCCATTGGAGCACGATGGATGGGTGGCACGCCCAGATCAACAAAGGATATTTACCTTCTGTGGTGACGATCTTGGGAACGCCTGCAGAAATAGCGTCTGGATGGCCAGCACGGTTGTGAGTCTCTGGTGCACGTAAGTTAATTTTAATTTTATAACTTATTTATTTTTTGGTATTTTTCCATTTAATAATTTATTTTAATTTCAATATATATATTATGTAATTAACATCCACACCTTTTCATATCTTAGGTATCTCCACCGTCTTCAGCTTGATAAGGGAGTTGCATCAGTTTACGGCTTCTTAGATCCGACAGTCCTTCTGTCCCAATTCTTTGATGGTGATGGATTGAGTAAATACATAGGGAACTTGTTGGGAGACAATTGGAAAGAATTATATCTGGCTCCCTACTATATGAAAAGGCATTGGCAGTTGTTCGTACTTCACCCGTCTAGGCATAAAGTCATATTCTTATGCTCTCTCCACCAAAATCCGCCACAGCAGGTGGTGGATGCTGTAAATAAGTAAGTAACTAATCTTAAATTTAATTTAAGTTTTAATATTAGTTATTTTTAGTTTATTACACACATGATATATGAATTTGTTAATTGACATGGTTATTTGTTTATGATAGCGCGCTGAAGGCGGGTAGCATAAGTTGCGCCAACGGGAGAAGTAGGACTTCTAAGGCTAAACCAAATCCTGAATGGACCATCCTCAAGGTTTGGTAGTTTATTTATCAAATAATTAATATTATAATTACTAATTTATATGTATATTCAATTGACATTGAGATTAATTTTGTTTGTAGTCTCGATTTCAAATTGACAGGTGGTCATGCGGCTATTATGTGATGCTTCATATGCTGAACATAGTCTCCGCATCTATTACGGATGGATGGAATAAGGTAATATTTAAACAACTTGTTAGATTATATATTATAGTTTTGAAGATGACTTGCATTGATGTTATTGTTATTATTTGAACGTGTGTAGGCATTTATCGACCAATCGCCTATTCAAGAAGATGAGTTAGGAGACTTGAGGATGCGCTTGGCTGAATTCTTCTTCAAGTATGTGCCTGAAAAAGGAATTGACAAGATACCTCCGCACTACTTAGATGAATAGTTTTTTTGTTAGACTTTAGAAACTAATTAATAACATGTATATATATATCCTTAGATTGGTAGTTTTGTTTTTAGACATTGGAGACTAAAATTTATATATATATACTTGTAGATAGTTATGTTTTTCCTATACATGGGTTTTGGTTTTAAGTCCCCCCAATGTTCCATTTTTCCTTTGCAATTCTGTAATGTGTGTGATATTACGTGTTCTTTGGGATATTTCTTGAATGCGAGGATAGTCGAGGGAGTGATATTTTAAAATTGAATTTTAAAAAAACAATCTATTAACGTCAGTTGTATCAAACAACTGACGTTAATATTATTTTATAAAATATATAGTACACTATTCACGTCAGTTGTTTATTACAACTGACGTTAAAATTAAAACCTTTAATGTCAGTTATTTACAACAACTGACGTTAGTTTTAACAAAATTAACGTCCGTTGTGTTAAAGAACCGACGTTAATAGTTTTACTATTAACGTCAGTTGTTTAAACAATTGACGTTAATTTTAACAAAATTAACGTCAGTGGTGTTAAAGAACTGACGTTAATAGTTTTATATTTAACGTCAGTTCTCAACTGACGTTAAAATATTAACTATTAACGTCAGCTGTATTTACGTCAAACATTATTCTGACGTAAAAAATCAATTTTAACTGACGTAAAAAGCACTTATTGCACTAGTGAATGCATCTAATTCCATTGTTTGTGGGTTTCTCATTTTGTTTTCTAAAACCATCAGACTCATGAGTCATAAGCAATCCATCACTTCAAAATAGAAAATACTTTGAAGAGGTCTTGTTGGCCAGTTCTATAAAATCATTATTCTACCATAAAACAATCACAACAAAATTATCTATTCACTTAGCCCCCCTCGTCAACAATCACAAAAGAGCTATTCTGCCCTGTTTCTACCTTCTACGACTCTACCATTCAAGAAATTGGTTTCTTTGGGATTTGGTTATGCAAGGAAATTTTGATTCTATTGACAAGGAAGAGACATAACCATGTAGGATTAACTGACATTCAAGGTGTTATGAGCAAATTTTTAGAGAAAATTTTAATATATTATAATTATAATAGATAGGTCAGGTAAAGACATAAGTCTTAGTACAAATGTTTTCCTTCTTTGTTAATGCTACAACCCTATCTTGAAGGCAATAGAATTAGGGTTTGATGAAAGCAGAGAGTGTTTGAGAAAGAGAAAGGGCTTCTTCACTTTTTCACTTCAATTTGATGGACCATGGGTACGGTCTATGTGGCGAGAGTATTTATCAAATGTGGTTTCTGTCCTCTTTGCGGCACAAGTTTGAGGAAGATGGTAAAACAAAAGGATGGAGAAGACTAATAAGGGCGCCTTTAGTACAAGTTCATTTGTTGTTGAGTCCTCACAAGCAATCATCTACAAATTAAATTTACGTCATCACATCAATTGTAAAATTAATTTGGGGTTTGGGTTTTGGGAGGAGGAAGGAAAGAAAGAGGAAGATAAGTAATAAGAGAGAGAAAGAGAAAAGGAGAGAGAAATATTTTCCGATGGGTATACCCAATTTTCGGTGAGTTAACACTTGAGATTTAACACCATTATACCGGTGTACGGAAAGGACTAACTTGAAATGATTTTAAAATTTAAAAGATCAAATCGAGAAGAAAATTATAAAAATGGATCAAATCGAGACTTAAAATAAAGCTAATGGATCAAAAGTATTGATAAGCAAAAGTTAAATGCATACCAATGTGATTATTTGGATTTCATAAGGAGAACATTTTTGTGATGAAAATAAAACAAAACTCTTTACAATTATATTTTAAAAAATATTTATGAAATTTTACACACAAGTTCATGACTCAAGACATTTTTTACTCTAATTCATCAGTCACATTTGCTTCAGGATCCTTACATTGGAGAATGTTGTTGGTTTTATTGCTCATAAATCGATTGTATTTGATAAATCTTAAAACTTGACCAACTTAAAGAGAAGAATTATTCATCACCACATATACAACCACCATTGAAATAGCAAACTCTTTGTATTATGTGAAATTTCACAATATAACATAATTCCAAAAGAAAATAAGAAATCAAGATATAGAGGATCTGTAACATCATAGATGCAAAAATAACTTCTGCTCTCAATTTATTTCGAACCTTATATTATTATATCCCAATTAATAAAGATTACATCACAAGATTTCACTTGGCCTCCATTCGTAGCAAATAGACGACTTGTTTGTTTATCGATGATAAACTTGGAAGTTTTGTTTCTATGCTCCAAGGCAATCAGGGTTACAGTATTTTCTGTCTCTGCTGTCTTTGTAAATGTCAACCCAATGCAATACACCATCCCATGTCATGCCGCAGAAAAACAATGTAGTTCCCCAATAGTTAGGGTAAAACGAAAAATTGTACATGGCATGGACGACGAGATCATGAACACCAAGGTCATCGTCTTTGGATTTACAATGAACTCGTAGAGGAATACCACTGCCCAGGTTATTCGTGATGTTAACACTTACTTGGTAACGAGGGAGGCCAAATCCCTCTGTAACCGCCACAAGAGCAAGTAAAAGTATGGGCAACAAGAAGATATGAATGCCAGATCGATCCATCTGTAACACCCATATTTTTCCGCTTTCTAAGATCGGTATAAATATAAATTAATGTTTATATTTTTATCTGAAACTTAGAAAATGATTTTGGGAAAACCAAAGTTATATTCATATTATACTTATTTTTATAAGTATACGGTTAAATTTTTGGTTGAAAATTCAGACGGAACCCGGTCTACGTTTTCACTGACAGTTAGATTTTACTGATCAGAAAACCTAATTTTGACCCGAGAAAGAAACGATTAGATTTTATATCTCATTTCCAACAATATAGGTTATTTTAAAAAATTTCAAAATAAATAAGTTTTTATACGTGATTCGGGCGTAAAACACTAAATCGGGTAATCGACGAAGTCGAGAACGGACGTGGAGAGACAAAATCCGACATTCAATGGATGAAGACAAGTGATGACTCATAAGGGTGAGTCATATAGATGACTCATATTAGTCACGATGGCTTTTTAGGGATTTTACAATTATGTCCTTTATGTTGGTTTTAATCACAAGTTTGCCATTGTACAAGATTATAATTTTGTCCCTAGAAAATTAAGCCTTGGACCCTTTTAACCCTTAAACCCCACATCCAAGTCTCCTCCATGAGCCCACTCCATTTCTATAAAAGGCAATGTCCATCATCTTCACCAAGTTTCACCATTTTCTGTTAAAAAGCGTAAGTTACATAGTCTTAATTTGTGAAGGAAGTGCTTGATTCCTTGCTCATTTTTCATTTCCAAAAGGTATATCATACTCTCCTCACTTGATTATCATCATGTTTTTCAAGTATTTTCATAATTCAATGCCTTGTTCATCATTTTCAATTCCGAGATCTAGAAACTTTGATAATTCATAGAAAATCATAGAAAAATCCTAAAAATATGAAACCAATTTCTATGTTCCTATTATCAACTCTACAATCATAATCCAAGAGTTTGTTGCAAACAAATTTTTCCTCCCTATTTAATTTGTCAAGGCCGAGCCCTATAAAAAGTGGGTGGAGGAACATTTGTTCAATTTTTAGAAAGTGATCATATATCTCATCTTTCTAATATGTATTGATGTTGAATCCAAGTTCTTGTATCAAACCAAAATTTCTTGCTCTATGTTCATGCTTTGGCCGAAATCATACTTTGAGGAACTTGGAAGATTTTAATTCATTCTTTGTTGATTAACAACTAATCTACTGTTTTAAGTGTAAAGTATCATTAATCCAAAGACTTAAACAATTTTAGAATTTTAAGTGTAACATCCTAAAAATTCAAATATAATTATTTTAATAAAAAAAGGGTAGTATAAGAGTTTATTATAATTGTTTTCTTTATAATAAAAATCCAGTGGGTTCCACAATAATGTAAAATTGATTTTAAAAAATAAAAGAAAAATAAAGGATAAGAACCTACCCTGGACTGAATTATTGCGGCAATAATGATAGGAAACATAAGCATATCAAGGTCAATGCTGTGTTACCCATTATAAATAGATAGTTTGAGTGTTTTAAGCTCAATTTCGCATAATATGACTAGATACCTAACTTCATATGGATATTTCGTAACCAAAGAGAACTTGTTTGAATTCGAGATCTGCATAAGAAATATATCCCTGTCTCTTAGCTTTCCACAGACACCAAATTCGTCCAAATTGAATTCTTGTAGCTCAAGTTATGACCAAATTCGTACACACTATTCATGTTCTAGCGCCAGAACCGTTTTTTTAAAATTCTATCCACGTTTTGACTATCTAAACGTCAGTTTCAGATTTTGTGGTCTTCATAATAGATGTAGAAAATTCTTTTATCTTTCCAACGATATAAAATTTATAATTTTTGAATGTCTGTAACTCAAGATATGTGCGAAATACAGATCATATGCAGAGTAAGCGTGCTTAGCACGTTTTTACACGTTTTGGGCTATTGGGGGCTCTATAAATAGGATCTTAACACTCTTAGGGTGCGTTTTTGAACCCTAATTACACCTAGAAACTCAGAAACAACTAAGAAGAGAAGAAATTCAAGGACTAAGAAGAGATAGTTGTGGAAGAGGGAGTCTAGGAAGAGGGAGATGATGATAACTCTTGGCTAACGTTAGGATTCGCAGTAGGAAACGCTTAGAGCTATTTGGAGGTCTTCAAAAGGTGAGTAACAATACTTTTTACGAACCATTTCCATGGTATATATGATTGTTTGTGTTGACACTGAATTACCATATGAAATTGGGAGCTTTTAATTGATTTGATGCATATTGTCAGTAACCTAATTTCTAAAATTGGGGGTTTTTGTTAAAAGGGGAATAAGTTGATTAATTGATGTTGTAAGATGCTTATTCATGTATGATATAATGTGATATTCGTGATTGCTTGTTGATGGGAGAAATTTATTTGTTTAATTTGTGGAAAATAGTTTGTTACATGCATGAGACATGACATATTTGAGATATAATACGTTGTATGATGTTTGCCGCAATACCACCTATGATAGGGGTATCGAAAAGTAATACCACCGTAATGGGGTATCGAAAGTAACATCCCCATATAATTGGGATGTCGAAAAAGAGTAATACCATCGTAATGGGGTATCGAAAGTAACATCCCCATATAATTGGGATGTCGAAAAAGTGCAATACCGCCTAAAAAGGGGTATCGAAAGTAACACCGCCACACGTTGGGGTGTCGAAAAGGGAGAAATACCGCCATGTGCACATGGGAGGTATCGAAATAGAAATGTCTCCGACAGGAGGGTGACATCGAAACTTTCCTCATGAGTAGGGGTGGGCAATGGGACGCCATTGTCATGTGATGTGTGAGATTTATGGCATGCTGGCAAGAGACCAGATTAGTTATGAGGCCTTCGAGCCACTTGGATTAATTTTGAATTTACTTGGTATGTGGAATGCGATGCATTGAGACGAGTTGATCTTATGCTATATGCATTTGACTTGATGAAGTTTTTGTTGTTATTAAATGTATTTCTTTATATATTATTTTGGGAAATTAGCGGATACCATGGACAGTTTTTCCGGTTACCACACCGGCTGAGAACAACACTTTTTTCGAAACATTTTATAAATGTATTGCTGTGCACTGGGATTTTATATCTCATTATAAGTGTTGTTTTCAGAGCCCGAGGACATCGCTGTTGAGGATCCAGAGATCTGAAGAGTTATCTTTGATTAGCTAGTTGGTTAGTAATGTAGTATGGTTTAGAGTATTATGTGGACGACGTTCTTTGGTTTACATACTATTTTTCTCAGATTGTAATTAGACGCCCGATTTTGAGTCTTTTAGTTTTTATTCAAATGATTTGATTTAATAATATTTTCAATACTTTGTAAACACTATTATTTTATTTAATACGAGGTATTTTCATACTTAGTTATTTGAGAAATTTTTTATGACTTGTGTTTTTTAATTAAATGTTTTGAAGGATTTTTATTGAAACTAATTTGGGTTACTAATGTAACGAAGGGCGTTACGTTAAGCCTCAAAATTACTTAATTATGATTTTAGAAAAATATTTAAGTGGAAAAGTTTAAGAATTGGCTTAAACGCCTTTAAAAATGCTAGACAACGGTAAATTTGGAAAAGAATCGACGGCAAGAAATTCAAAAATGGCAGTACATGTTTTAAACCCAGTCTGAGCCTCAAGTGACTCCATTTTTGAAACATAAAATTTTCAAAAAAAATATTTCAAGTAATTGATGATTTTATAAAGGAAATTCGAATTTTGAAATGATTTTTTTAGAATCAAGTTTTACTCAACGACGGTATTTCCGACAACTTGGATAAGTTTTGGAAGTTTTTGTTTTGATTTTGTGTTTCACAGAATGAAAACGGTGTTAACGTTGAAATTTAAACCTAGTATCTGAGACGTCGTGATAATGGCGTTCTGAAATAAAAACATGAAGATTTTTGATCCGTGTTACGTTGTTATGGACTTTGTGTCCTATTCACGTTGTAATGAACGTTGTTAATGGTGAATATTTTTGTCTATCACCACGAACCTAAGACTAATTGTAAGCTCTAAGGTGTTGTGACTGAGCACTCGGACTTACTGTCCTGTGTTAATGTTGAAAAATCTAATACGTTGAAAATGATGAATGGTCGTAAGTCATTTTGAGCTTCGACAAATGAAGAATGAACACAAAGAAAAATGAGGTGAACAAAATGTTTTGTATGCATTCGTTGGCAGACGTGCCCATGTTCTTATGTATGATGCCTTAATGATAAGGTATTCGTGCTACGTTGTTATGTATGATGCCTTAATAATAAGGTATATGTATGGTACCTTGATAAACAAGGTATTCCATGCTACGTTGTTATGTATGGTGTTCCATGCCACGTTGTGCATAAAATACCAGGCAATCGAGCTTGATCAGCTCATTTACACGGTGTTGGGATCATCGGAGATTAAGTGAAAAGTTAGACGTTGAAAGTTGAAGTGTTCATGCATTTGTTTTCAAAAGATGGTGATCTGGTATGAATCCCAGTGATAGTCTACTTGTTTATTTATAGTAATGTATATGTATATATGTTTTCTTTTGTGTCGCGCATGTAGTTATCGTGTTAAATCCATATATTGGTTTCTCACTCTTGCATTATTCTGTTTGGATTTTCTCTGTTGTGCTCTATATTAAGGAGTTCAGATGAACTGCTCAGGGAATATGATGTATACAAGAAGAAGGTCCCTTAGTTCGAGCCATGTCGATGTTTATTTGCTACTATTATGTCTGTCTTATAGGTGTGACCAGCTTAGGTTTTATTTTTCATATGTTGTTGTTTTTCAATAAGGACCTATACTTATAAAGGTCTAGGTAAAAAATAGTAGGATGCAGTATAGTTGTATGATGTTACATATATATATATATATATATATATATATATATATATATATATATCCATATACGGTTATACTTACGTTGTTGTTGTGGTTGTTGAAAAGTTGTCAAAAAGAAAAAGTAAAATTTATTTATCACCGTTTTGAGAGATGATAACAACTTAAGAAAATATTATTTTCCGAAAGCAACCAGTGAATTACTTTTAATTTATTTCTGCACATGTTTACGAAGTAATGCCCGAGGGGGGTTGTTATATTAGTGGTATCAGAGCTGGTCGAGTCTTTCGGGATCTTTGGGAAACAGGTCTGTTTTGTTGATGTTGTGTATTCTCTGATTAAGTCTTGTTTGAATTATTTCTTAGAAGTAATGTATGTTAATACATAAGTACGTGTTTCATGTACTGGTTACAGTTTAACTGATTTCGTCTTGTAGGTCAGTTATGGAACTAGCACCAGAAGGTGGACGTGGATGAGGACGTGGATGCGGTCATGGAAGGGGATGTCGAGGTGGTCCCATTGGCGGCGGTGGAAACATGAATGAAAATTATGATGATGGAGTAGATTATGTGGCTCAGGCGATGGAACATGTGGCAGCTGCGATTGCAAATCAAGCTACATCTATGAATGCCCAGAATTTACAAGTTGCGGAAGGCAAGGCTCTTATTACATTTCGAAGCCAAAATCCTTCACAGTTTGGTGGGGATGTTGACCATGAGAAAACTGATTTATGGATTCAGGAACTAGAGAAAATCTTTGAGCTGGTGGTCACTCCGATAGAGGTTGGGGTTACCTATGCTGCTTTCCTACTGATAGGAGATGCTATGTACTGGTGGAAAGGTGCCAATCAACTTCTGGAAGATGATCATCAGGAGATTACCTGGATCGTTTTCCAAACTGCATTCATGAACAAGTATTTTCCAGAGAGCGTTAGGATCGAGAAAGAACAAGAATTTCTGGGGTTACAGCAGCGAGACTTATCTGTGGGGGAGTATGCGGCGAAGTTTGAATCGCTTGCCAAATACTTTCGTTTCTTTCAAGCACAACCCAATGAGAGGTGGCAGTGTGAGAGGTTTGAGGCAGGACTGAGATTTGAGATTAAAGAGTCTGTCTTACCTTTGCAACTCCGAACTTTCCATGCTTTAGTTGAGATGAGTCTGAATATTGAGCAGATGAGGAAAGGAAGAAATGATAAGGGGGATGTTGGAGGACCATCTAGACCCAAGGATCAATTTCAAAATAAGGGAGAAAAGCAAGTCCAGAGGAAACCGTACTTCCGACCGGCAGGAAATGACCAGAATCAACAACAATATCCTCATAATTCTTCTGAATCGGGAAATAGAGGTCAAAGGAAACAAAACTAAGGTCAAATTAGGAGGTGTTACAAATGTGGGGACTCAAATCTTATTGCTGATAAATGCCCAGTGAGGGGAATGAAGGGTTTTAATTGTGATCAAGTGGGACATCTGTTGAGAGATTGCAATGCACCAAAACGTGGACCAGTTGTTAGCAACGCCATAACTAATAAGCCGACGACTACAGGTAGAGTTTATAATGTGAGGGGAGCTGAGACTTAAAACTACGACGGTAATCTTTTAACTATAAGTTCAATTCAGACTCAACGTATTCTTTCATTTCGATAGATCATTTTTCGAACTTCATTCATGGACAAGTATTTTCCAGAGAGTGTTTGGATTGAGAAAGAACAAGAATTTATGGGGATACAACTGTGAGACTTATCTGTGGAGGAGTAAGCGGTGAAGTTTGAATCGCTTGCCAAATACTTCAGTTTCTTTCAAGCACATCCCAATGAGAGCTGGAAGTGTGAGACGTTTGAGGCAGGACTGAGATTTGAGATTAAAGAGTCTGTCTTACCATTGCAACACCGAACTTTCCAATCCTTAGTTGAGATGAGTCGGAATATTGAGCCGATGAGGAAAGGAAGAAATGATAAGGGGGATGTTGGAGGACCATCTAGATCCAAGGATCAATTTCAGAATCAGGGAGAAAAACAAGTGCAGAGAAAACCTTACTTCCGACCAGCAGGAAATGACCAGGATCAACAACAATATCGTCCCAATTCTTCTGCATCGGGAAATGGAGGCCAAAGGAAACAAAACTAAGGTCAAATTAGGAGGTGTTACAAATGTGGGGACTCAAATAATATAGCTGACAAATGCCCAGTGAGGGGAATGAGGTGTTTTAATTGTGATCAAGTGGGACATCTGATGAGAGATTGCAATGCACCAAAACGTGGACCAGTTGTTAGTAAGGTCAGAACTAATATGTCAACGACTATGGGTAGAGTTTATAATGTGAGGGGAGCTGAGACTTAAAACTACGACGGTAATCTTTTAACTAACCTTTTAATTCAGAATGGACACATTCTTTCATTTCGATAGATCGTTGTTCGAACTGCATTCACGGACAAGTATTCTCCAAAGAGCGTTAGGATCGAGAAAGAACAAGAATTTCTGCATGTTACAACAAATGAATTATCTGTGGGGGAGTATGCGGTGAAGTTTGAATAGCTTGCCAAATACTTCGGTTTCTTTCAAGCACAATCCAATGAGATCTGGAAGTGTGAGAGGTTTGAGGTAGGACTGAGATTTGAGACTAAAGAGTCTGTCGTAACATTGCAACTCAAAACTTTCAAAGCTTTAGTTGAGATGAGTCGGAATATTTAGCAGATGAGGAAAGGAAGAAATGATAAGGGGGATGTTGGAGGACCATCTAGATCCAAGTATCAATTTTAGAATCAGGGAGAAAAGCAAGTGCAGAGAAAACCTTACTTCCGACCGGCAGAAAATGGCGAGAATCAACAACAATATCGTCATAATTGTACTACATCGGGAAATGGAGGCCAAAGGAAACAAAACTAAGGTCAAATTAGGAGGTGTTACAAATGTGGGGACTCAAATCATATGCCTGATAAATACCCAGTGAGGGGAATGAAGTGTTTTAATTGTGATCAAGTGGGACATCTGTCAAGAGATTGCAATGCACCAAAACGTGGACCAGTTATTAGTAACGCCAGAACTAAGAAGCCGACGACTATGGGTAGAGTTTATAATGTGAGGGGAGCTGAGACTTTAAACTACGATTGTGATCTTTTAACTACACTTTTAATTCAGACTGAACACATTATTTCATTTCGATAGATAATTTTATGAACTGCATTAATGGACAAGTATTTTCCAGAGAGCGTTAGGATTGAGAAAGAACAAGAATTTCTGGGGTTACAGCAGCGAGACTTATCTGTGGGGGAGTATGCATCAAAGTTTGAATAGCTTTCCAAATACTTTCGTTTCTTTCAAGCACAACCCAATGAGAGGTGGAAGTGTGAGAGGTTTGAGGTAGGACTGAGATTTGAGATTAAAGAGTCTGTCTTACCTTTCAACTCTGAACTTTCCAAACTTTAGTTGAGATGAGTCTGAATATTGAGCAGATGAGGAAAGGAAGAAATGATAAGGGGGATATTGGAGGACCATCTAGATCCAAGGATCAATTTCAAAATAAGGGATAAAATCTAGTGCAGAGGAAACCGTACTTCCGACCGGCAGGAAATGACCAGAATCAACAACAATATCGTCATAATTCTTCTGCATCGGGAAATGGAGGCCAAAGGAAAATAAGCTAAGGTCAAATTAGGAGGTGTTACGAATGTGGGGACTCAAATCATATTGCTGATAAATGCCCAGTGAGGGGAATGAAGTGTTTTAATTGTGATTAAGTGGGACATCTGTTGAGAGATTGCAATGCACCAAAACGTGGACCAGTTGTTAGCAACGCCAGAACTAATAAGCCGACGACTACGGGTAGAGTTTAAAATGTGGGTGGAGCTGAGACATAAAACTACAACGGTAATCTTTTAACTATAATTTCAATTCAGACTCAACGCATTCTTTCATTTCGGTAGATCATTTTTAGAACTTCATTCATGGACAAGTATTTTCCAAAAAACGTTTGGATTGAGAAAGAACAAGAATTTATGGGGATACAACTGTGAGACTTATTTGTGGAGGAGAATGCGACGAAGTTTGAATCGCTTGCCAAATACTTCCATTTCTTTGAAGCACATCCCAATGAGACCTGGAAGTGTGAGAGGTTTGAGGCAGGACTGAGATTTGACATTAAAGAGTGTGTCTTACCTTTGCAACTCCGAACTTTCCAATCCTTAGTTGAGATGAGTCAGAATATTGAGCCGATGAGGAAAGGAAGAAATGATAAGGGGGATGTTAGAAGACCATCTAGATCCAAGGATCAATTTCAGAATCATGGAGAAAAGCAAGTGCAAAGAAAACCTTACTTCCGACAAGCAGGAAATGACCAGAATCAACAACAATATCGTCCTAATTATTCTGCATCGGGAAATGGAGGCCAAAGGAAACAAAACTAAGGTCAAATTAGGAGGTGTTACAAATGTGGGGACTCAAATAATATAGCTGATAAAAGCCCAGTGAGGGGAATGAGGTGTTTTAATTGTGATCAAGTGGGACATCTGTTGAGAGATTGTAATGCACAAAAACGTGGACCAGTTGTTAGCAATGCCACAACTAATAAGCGGACGACTACAGGTAGAGTTTATAATGTGAGCGGAGCTAAGACTTAAAACAACGACTGTAATCTTTTAACTATACTTTTAATTCAGACTCAACGCATTCATTCATTTCGATAGATCGTTTTCTGAACTGCATTCATGGACAAGTATTTTCCAGACAGCAATAGGATCGAGAAAGAATAAGAATTTCAGGGATTACAACTGCAAGACTTATCTGTGGGTGAGTATGTGGCAAACTTTGAATCGCTTGACAAATACTTCCGTTTCTTTCAAGCACAACCCAATGAGAGCTGAAAGTGTGAGACATTTGAGGCAGGACTGAGATTTGAGATTAAAGAGTCTGTCTTACCTTTGCAACTCCGAACTTTCCAAGCTTTAGTTGAGATGATTCGGAATATTGAGCCGATGAGGAAAGGAAGAAATGATAAGGCGGATGTTGGAGGACCATCTAGATCCAAGGATCAATTTCAGAATCAGGGAGAAAAGCAAGTGCAAAGAAAACCTTACTTCCGACTAGCAGGAAATGACCAGAATGAACAACAATATCGTCCTAATTCTTCTGCATCGGGAAATGGAGGCCAGAGGAAACAAAACTAAGGTCTAATTAGGAGGTGCTACAAATGTGGGGACTCAAATCTTATGGCTAATAAATTCCCAGTGAGGGGAATAAAGTGTTTTAGTTGTGATCGAGTGGGACATCTGATGAGAGATTGCAATGCACCAAAACGTGGGCCAGTTGTTAGCAAGGCCAGAACTAATAAGCCGACGACTATGGGTAGAGTTTATAATGTGAGGGGAGCTGAGACTTAAAACTACGACGGTAATCTTTTAACTAAACTTTTAATTCAGAATGGACGCATTCTTTCATTTCAATAGATATTTTTCGAACTGCATTCATGGACAAGTATTCTCCACAGAGCGTTAGGATCGAGAAAGAACAAGAATTTCTAGGGTTACAACAGCGAGAACTATCTGTGGGAGAGTATGCGGCGAAGTTTGAATCGCTTGCCAAATACTTCCGTTTCTTTCAAGCACAACCCAATGAGAGCTGGAAGTGTGAGAGGTTTGAGGTAGGACTGAGATTTGAGATTAAAGAGTCTGTCTTAACTTTGTAACTCAAAACTTTCCAAGCTTTAGTTGAGATGAGTCGGAATATTTAACAGATGAGGAAAGGAAGAAATGATAAGGGGGATGTTGGAGGACCATCTAGATCCAAGGATCAATTTCAGAATCAGGGAGAAAAGCAAGTGCAGAGAAAACCTTACTTCCGACCGGCAGGAAATGGTGAAAATCAACAACAATATAGTCTTAATTGTACTACATCAGGAAATGGAGGCCAATGGAAACATAACTAAGGCCAAATTAGGAGGTGTTACAAATGTGGGGACTCAAATCATATGGCTGATAAATACCCAGTGAGGGGAATGAAGTGTTTTAATTGTGATCAAGTGGGATATCTGTCGACAGATTGCAATGCACCAAAACGTGGACCAGTTATTAGCAACGCCAGAACTAATAAGCCGACGACTATCGGCAGAGTTTATAATGTGAGGGGAGCTGAGACTTAAAACTAAGACGGTGATCTTTTAACTACACTTTTAATTCTGACTCAACACATTATTTCATTTCGATAGATCGTTTTATGAACTGCATTCATGGACAAGTATTTTCCAGAGAGCGTTAGGATCGAGAAAGAACAAGAATTTCTGGGGTTACAGCAGCGAGACTTATCTATGGGGGAGTATGCGGCGAAGTTTGAATCACTTGCAAATACTTCCGTTTCTTTCAAGCACAACCCAATGGGAGGTGGAAGTGTGAGAGGTTTGAGGCAGGACTGAGATTTGAGATTAAAGAGTCTGTCTTACCTTTGCAACTCCGAACTTTTCAAGCTTTAGTTGAGATGAGTCGGAATATTGAGCGGATGAGGAAAGGAAGAAATGATAAGGGGGATGTTGGAGGACCATCTAGATCCAAGGATCAATTTCAGAATCAGGGAGAAAAGGAAGTGCAGAGAAAACCTTACTTCCGACCAGCAGGAAATGTCCAGAATCAACAACAATATCGTCCTAATTCTTCTGCATCGGGAAATGGAGGCCAAAGGAAACAAAACTAAGGTCAAATTAGGAGGTGTTACAAATGTGGGGACTCAAATCATATGGCAGATAAATGCCCAGTGAGGGGAATGAAGTGTTTTAATTATGATCAAGTGGGACATCTGTTGAGAGATTGCAATGCACCAAAACGTGGACCTGTTGTTAGCAATGCCAGAACTAATAATCCGATGACTACGGGTAGAGTTTACAATGTGAGGGGAACTGAGACTTAAAACGACGACGGTAATCTTTTAACTATACTTTTAATTCAGACTCAACGTACTCTTTCATTTTGATCGATAGCTTTCCGAACTGCATTCAAGGATAAGTATTTTCCATAGAGCGTTATGATCGAGAAAGATCAAGAATTTCTGGGGTTATAACAGCGAGACTTATCTGTGGGGGAGTATGCGGCGAAGTTTGAATCACTTGCCAGATACTTCCGTTTCTTTGAAGCACAACCCAATGAGAGCTGGAAGTGTGAGAGGTTTTAGGCAGGACTGAGATTTGTTATTAAAGAGTTCGTCTTACATTTGCAACTCCGAACTTTTCAAGCTTTAGTTGAGATGAGTCAGAAGATAGAGCAGATGCGGAAAGGAAGAAATGATAAGGGTAATGTTGGAGGACCATCTAGATCCAAGGATCAATTTCAGAATCAGGGAGAAAAGCAAGTGCAAAGAAAACCTTACTTCCGACCAGCAGGAAATGACCAAAATCTACAACAATATCGACCTAATTGTTCTGCATCGGGAAATGGAGGCCAAAGGAAACAAAACTAATGTCAAATTAGGAGGAGTTACAAATGTGGGGACTCAAATCAGATGGCTGATAAATGCCCAGTGAGGGGAATAAATTGTTTTAATTGTGATCAAGTTGGACATTTGTCGAGAGACTGCAATGCACGAAAACGTGGACCGGTTGTTAGCATCGCCAGAACTAATAAGCCGACGACTATGGGTAGAGTTTATAATGTGAGGGGAGCTGAGACTTAAAACTTTGAGGGTAATCTTTTAACTATACTTTTTATACAGACTCAACACATTCTTTCATTTCGATAGATCGTTTTTCGACCTGTATTCCGGGACAAGTATTTTCCAGAGAGCGTTAGGATCGAGAAAGAACAAGAATTTATGGGGTTACAACAGCGAGACTTATCTGTGCGAATGTATGCGGCGAAGTTCGAATCGCTTGCCAAATACTTCTGTTTCTTTCAAGCACGGCCCAATGAAAGCTGGAAGTTTGAGATGTTTGAGGCAGGACTACGATTTGAAATTAAAGAGTCTGTCTTACCTTTGTAACTCCGAACTTTTCAAGCTTTTGTTTGGATGAGTCGGAAGATTTTGCAGATGAGGAAAGGATGAAATGATAAGGGGGATGTTGGAGGACCATCTACATCCAAGGATCAATTTCAGAATCAGGGAGAAAAGCAAGTGCAGAGAAAACCATACTTACGACCAGCAGGAAATGACCAGAATCAACAACAATATCATCCTAATTCTTCTGCATCGGGCAATACATGGGTCGAATTAGGAGGTGTTACAAATGTGGGGACTCAATGAGAGATGGAAGTGTGAGAGGTTTGCAACTTTGAACATTTCAAGCTTTAGTTGAGATGAGTCGGAAGATTGAGCAGATGAGGAAAGGAAGAAGTGATAAGGGGGATGTTGGAGGACCATCTAGATCCAAGGATCAATTTCAGAATCAGGGAGAAAAGGAAGTGCAGAGAAAACCTTACTTCCGACCAGCAGGAAATGACCAGAATCAACAACAATATCGTCCTAATTCTTCTGCATCGGGAAATGGAGGCCAAAGGAAACAAAACTAAGGTCAAATAAGGAGGTGTTACAAATGTGGGGACTCAAATCATATGGCAGATAAATGCCCAGTGAGGGGAATGAAGTGTTTTAATTATGATCAAGTGGGACATCTGTTGAGAGATTGCAATGCACCAAAATGTGGACCAGTTGTTAGCAACGCCAGAACTAATAATCCGACTACTACGGGTAGAGTTTACAATGTGAGGGGAACTGAGACGTAAAACTATGAATGTAATATTTTAACTATACTTTTAATTCAGACTCAACACATTCTTTCATTTTGATAGACCATTTTCCGAACTGCATTCATGAACAACTATTTTCCTGAGAGCATTAGGATCGAGAAAGAACAAGAATTCCTGGGGTTACAACAGCGAGACTTATCTTGGGGGGAGTATGTAGCGAAGTTTGAATCGCTTGCCAAATATTTCCGTTTCTTTCTAGCACAACCCAAAAAGAGCTGGAAGTGTGAGAGGTTTGAGGCAGGACTGAGATTTGAGATTAAAGGGTCTTTCTTACCTTTGCAACTCCGAACTTTTCAAGCTTTAGTTGAGATGAGTCGGAAGATTGAGCACACGAGGAAAGGAAGAAATGATAAGGGGAATGGTGGAGGATCATCTAGATCCAAGGATCAATTTTAGATTCAGGGAGAAAAAAAAGTGTAGTGAAAACCTTACCTCCGACCTGCAGGAAATGACCAGAATCAACCACAAAATCGTCCTAATTCTACTGCATCAGGAAATGGAGGCCAAAGGAAATAAAACTAAGGTCAAATTAGGAGGTGTTACAAATGTGGTGACTGAAATCATATGGCTGATATATTCCCAGTGAGGGGAATGAAGTGTTTTAATTGTGATCAAGTGGGACATCTGTTGAGAGATTGCAATGCACCAAAACATGGGCCAGTTGTTAGCAACGCCAGAACTAATCAGACGACGACGACTACGGGTAGAATTTATAATGTGCGGGGAGATGAGACTTAAAACTACGACGGTAATATTTTAACTATACTTTTAATTCAGACTCAACGTATTCTTTCATTTCGATAGATTATTTTCCGAACTGCATTCATGGACAAGTATTTTCCAGAGAGCGTTAGGATCGAGAAAGAATAAGAATTTCGAGGGTTACAACAGCGAGACTTATCTGTGGGGGAGTATGCGGGGAAGTTTGAATCGCTTGCCAAATACTTCCGTTTCTTTTAACCACAGCCCAATGAGAGTTGGAAGTGTGAGATGTTTGAGGCAAGACTGAGGTTTGAGATTAAAGAGTCTGTCTTACCTTTGCAACTCCTAACTTTTCAAGCTTTAGTTGAGATGAGTCGTAAGAGTGATCAGATGAGGAAAGGAAGAAATGATAAGGGGAATGTTGGAGGACCATCTAGATCCAAGGATCAATTTCAGAATCAGAGAGAAAAGCAAGTGCAGAGAAAACCTTAATTCCTACCAGCAGGAAATGACCAGAATCAACAACAATATCGTCCTGAATCTTCTGCATCGGGAAATGGAGGCCAAAGTAAACAAAACTAAGGTCAAATTAGGAGGTGTTACAAATTTGGGGACTCAAATCATATGGCTTATAAATGCCCAGTGAGGGGAATGAAGTGTTTCAATTGGGATAAAGTGGGATATCTGTTGAGAGATTGCAATGTACCAAAACGTGGACCAGTTGTTAGGAACGCCAGAACTAAAAAGCCGACGACTATGGGTAGAGTTTATAATATGAGGGGGGCTGAGACTTAAAACTACGACGGTAATATTTTAACTATACTTTTAATTTAGACTGAACGCAATCTTTCATTTTGATAGATCGTTTTCCGAACTGCATTCTTGGACAAGTATTTTCTAGAGAACGTTAGGATTGAGAAAAAAAAAAGAATTTCTGAGGTTACAACTGCGAGACTTATCTGTGGGGGAGTATGTGGCAAAATTTGAATCGCTTGCCAAATAATTCTGTTTCTTTCAAGGACACCCAATGAGAGTTGGAAGTGTGAGAGGTTTGGGGCAGGACCGAGATTTGAGATTAAAGAGTCTGTCTTACCATTGCAACTCCGAACTTTTCAAGCTTTAGTTGAGATGAGTGGTAAGCTTGAGCATATGAGGAAAGGAAGAAATGATAAGGGGAAAGTTGTTGGACCATCTAGATCCAAGGATCAATTTCAGAATCAGGGAGAAAAGCAAGTGCAGAGAAAACCTTACTTCCGACCAGCAGGAAATGACCAGAATCAACAACAATATCGTCCTAATTCTTCTGCATCGGGAAATTGTGGGCAAAGGAAACAAAACTAATGTCAAATTAGGAGGTGTTACAAATGTGGGAACTCAAATCATAAGGCTGATAAATGCCCAGTGAGGGGAATGAAGTATTTTAATTGTGATCAAGTGGGACATATGTTGAGAGATTGCAATGCACCAAAGCGTGGACCAGTTGTTAGTAACACCAGAACTAATATGCCGACAACTACGGGTAGAGTTTATCATATGAGGGGAGTTGAGACTTGAAACTACGACGGTAATCTTTTAACTATACTTTTAATTCAGACTCAACGGATTCTTTCTTTTCGATAGATCGTTTTCCGAACTACATTCTTGGACAAGTATTTCCCAGAGAGCGTTTGGATCGAGAAAGAAAAAGAATTTCTGGGTTACAACAGCGAGACTTATCTATAGGGGAGTATGCGGCGAAGTTTGAATCGCTTACCCAATACTTCCGTTTCTTTCAAGGACAACCCAATGGGAGCTGGAAGTGTGAGAGGTTTGAGGCAGGACCGAGATTTGAGATTAAAGAGTCTGTCTTACCTTTGCAACTCCGAACTTTTCCAGCTTTAGTTGAGATGAGTCGGAAGATTGAGCGGATGAGGAAAGGAAGAAATGATAAGGGGAATGTTGGAGGACCATCTAGATCCAAGGATCAATTTCAGAATCAGGGAGAAAAGCAAGTACAGAGAAAACCTTACTTCCGACCAGCAGGAAATGACCAGAATCAACAACAAGATCATCCTAATTCTTCTGTATCGCGAAATAGAGGCCGAAGGAAACAAAACTAAGGTCAAATTAGGAGGTGTTACAAAATGTGGGGACTCAAATCATATGGATGATAAATGCCCAGTGAGGGGAATGAAGTGTTTTAATTATGATCAAGTGGGACATCTGTTTTGAGATTGCAACGCAACAAAACGTGGACCGGTTGTTAGCAATGCCAGAACTAATAAGCCGACGACTACTACGAGTGGAATTTATAATGTGAGGAGAGCTGAGACTTAAAACTACAACGGTAATCTTTTAACTATACTTATAATTCAACCTCAACGTATTCTTTCATTTCTATAGATCGTTTTCTGAACTGCATTCATGGACCAGTATTTTGCAGAGAGCGTTAGGATCAAGAAAGAACAAGAATTTCTGGGGTTACAACAGCGAGACTTATCTGTGGGGGAGTATGCGGCGAAGTTTGAATTGCTAGCCAAATACTTGTTTCTTTCAAGCACAACCCAATAAGAGCTAGAAGTGGGAAAAGTTTGAGTCAGGGATGAGATTTGAGATTAAAGAGTCTGTCTTACCTTTGCAACTCCGGACTTTTGAAGCTTTAGTTGAGATGAGTCGGAAGATTGAGCAGATGAGGAAAGGAAGAAATGATAAGGGGGATGTGGGAGGACCATCTAGATCCAAGGATAAATTTCAGAATCAGGGAGAAAAGCAAGTGTAGAGAAAACCTTACTTCCGACCAGCATGAAATGACCAGAATAAAAAACAATATCGTCCTAATTCTTCTGCATTGGGAAATGGAGGTCAAAGGAAACAAAACAAAGGTCAAATTAGGAGGTGTTACAAATGTGGGGACTCAAATCATATGGCTGATAAATGCCCAACGAGGGGAATGAGGTGTTTTAATTGTGATCAAGTGTGACATCTGTTGGGAGATTGCAATGCACCAAAACGTGGACCTGTTGTTAGCAACGCCAGAACTAATAAGCCGCCGACGACTACGAGTGGAATTTATAATGTGAGGAGAGCTGAGACTTAAAACTGTGACGGTAATCTTTTAACTATACTTATAATTCAAACTCGGCGCATTCTTTCATTTCGATAGATCATTTTCCGAACTGCATTCATGGACCAGTATTTTACAGAGAGCATTAGGATCAAGAAAGAACAAGAATTTCTGGGGTTACAACAACGAGACTTAACTATGGGGGAGTATGCGACGAAGTTTGAATCGCTAGCCAAATACTTCTGTTTCTTTCAAGCACAACCCAATAAGAGCTGGAAGTGGGAGAAGATTGAGGCAGGGCTGAGATTTGAGATTAAAGAGTCTGTCTTACCTTTTCTACTCCGGACTTTTCAAGCTTTAGTAGAGATGAGTTGGAAAATTGAGCATATGAGGAAAGGAAGAAATGATAAGGGGGATGTTAGAGGACCATCTAGATCCAAGGATCAATTTCAGAATCAGGGAGAAAAGCAAGTGCAGAGAAAACCTTACGTCCGACCAGTAGGAAATGACCAGAATCAACAACAATATCGTCCTACTTCTTCTGCATCGGGAAATGGAGGTCAAAGGAAACAAAACAAAGGTCAAAATAGGAGGAGTTACAAATGTGGGGACTCAAATCATATGGCTGAGAAAAGCCCAGTGAGGGGAATGAAGTGTTTTAATTGTGATCAAGTGGGACATCTGTTGAGAGATTGCAATGCATCAAAACGTGGACCAGTTGTTTGCAATACCAGAACTAATAAGCCGACGACTATGGGTAGAGTTTATAATATGAGGGTAGCTGAGACTTAAAACTACGACGGTAATATTTTAACTTTACTTTTAATTCAGACTAAATGCGTTCTTTCATTTCGATAGATCGTTTTCTGAACTGCATTCATGGACAAATATTTTCCAGAGAACGTTAGGATCGAGAAAGAAGAAGAATTTCTGGGGTTACAACAGCGAGACTCATCAATGGGGGAGTATGATGCGAAGTTTGAATTGCTTGTCAAATACTTCCGTTTCTTTCAAGCACAACCCAATGAGAGCTAGAAGTGTGAGATGTTTGAGGCAGGACTGGGATTTGAGATTTAAGAGTCTGTCTTACCTTTGCAACTCCGAACTTTTCAAGCTTTAGTTGAGATGAGTCGGAAGATTGAGCAGATGAGGAAAGGAAGAAGTGATAAAGGGGATGTTGGAGGACCATCTTGATCCAAGGATCAATTTTAGAATCAGGGAGAAAAGCAAGTGCAGAGAAAACCTTACTTCCGACCAGCAGGAAATGACCAGAATCAACATCAATATCGTCCTAATTCTTCTACATCGGGAAATGGAGGTCACAGGAAACAAAACTAAGGTCAAATTACGAGGTGTTACAAATGTGGGGACTCAAATCATATGGCTGATAAATGACCAGTGAGGGGAATGAAGTATTTTAATTGTGATCAAGTGGGACATTTGTTGAGAGATTGCAATGCACCAAAACGTGGACTGGTTATTAGCAACGCCAGAACTAATATGCCGACGACTACGGGTAGAGTTTATCATATGAGAGGAGATGAGACTTAAAACTACGACGGTAATCTTTTTACTATACTTTTGACAAAAATGATTGACAACAATTTTATGAAGCTCCGCCAATTTGTTTGGGAAGGAAAAAAGATGGAAGTATGTGGGATGATAATGGGGTTGGTTACGAATATGCTTAAATTATTATTTCACACAATTAAAAGTTGTTAATAATGTCAAAATTTGAATTGTTATTAACTGATATCAATCAATGACCTCCAACAAATGTATCAAGTTCCATAGTTGTGGGTTTCTCATTTTATTTTCTAAAACCACCAGACTCATAAGTCATAAGCAATCTATCACTTCAAAATAGAAAATACTTTGAAGAGGTTTTGTTGGCCAATTCTATAAAACCATTCTACCACCATAAAAAAAACACAACAAAATTATCTATTCACTTAGCCCCCCATCAACAATCACAAAAGAAAAGCTATTCTGCCCTGTTTCTCCCTTCTGCGACTCTTCCATTCAAGAAATTGGTTTCTTTGGGCTTTGGTTATGCAAGGAAATTTTGATTCTATTCATAAGGAAGAGACACAACCATGTAGGATTAACTGCCATTCAAGGTGTTATGAGAAAGAGAAAGAGAAAGTGTTTGAGAAAGAGAAAGGGCTTCTTCACTTTTTCACTTCAATTTGATGGACCCGAGTACGGTTTGTGTGGTGAGAGTATTTGTCGAATGTGGCTTATGTCCTCTTTGCCAAGCAAGTTTGAGGAAGATGGCAAAACAAAAGGATGGAGAAGACTAATAAGGGTGCTTTTAGTACAATTTCATTTGTTGTTGAGTCGTCACAAGCATTGATATACAAATTTAATTTACATCATGACATAAATTGTAAAAATTAATTTGGGATTTGGGTTTTAGGAGGAGGAAGGAAAGAAAGAGGAAGATAAGTAATAAGAGAGAGAAAGAGAAAATGAGAGAGAAATATTTTCCGATGGGTATACCCAATTTTCGGTTAGTTAACACCTGAGATCTAACACCATTGTACCGGTGGACGGAAAGGACTAACTTGAAATGATTTTAAAAATGGATCAAATAGAGACTTAAAATAAAGATAATGTGTAGTTTAGCAAAAGTTAAATGTATACCAATGTGATTATTTGGATTTCACAAGGAGAACATTTTTATGATGAAAACAAAACAAAACTCATTACAATTATATTTTAAAAAATATTTATGAAATTATACACACAAGTTCATGACTCGAGACATTTTTACTCTAATTCATCAGTCACATTTGCTACATGATCCTTACATTGGAGAATGTTATTGGTTTTATTGCTCATAAATTGATGTATTTGATAAATCTCAAAACTCATCCAACTTAAAGAGGTGAATTATTTGTCACCACACATACAACCACCATCGAAATAGCAAACTCTTTGTATTGTGTGAAATTTCACAATATAACATAATTCCAAAATAAAATAAGAAATCAAGACATAGAGAATCTTTATTATCATAGATGCAAAAATAACTTCTGCGTTCAATTTATTTCGAACCTTATATTATTATATCCCAATTAATAAAGATTACATCACAAGATTTCACTTAACCTCCATTCGTAGCAGATAGACGCCTTGGTTTGGTTATTGATTGTTAAACATGGATGATTTGTTTCTATGCTCCAAAGGCAATCAGGGTTGCAGTAGTGTATGTCTCTGCCGTCTTTGAAAATGTCAACCCAATGCAATACACCATCCCATGTCATGCCGCAGAAAAACAATGTAGTTCCCCAAAAGTTAGGGTAAAACGAAAAACTGTACATGGCATGGAAGGCGAGATCATGAACACCAAGGTCATCGTCTTTGGATTTACAGTGAACTCGTAGAGGAATACCACTGCCCAGGTTATTCGTGATGTTAACATTTACACTGTGACGAGGGAGGCTGAATCCCTCGATGAGCGCTCACAAGAGCAAGTAAAAATAAGGGTAGCAAGAAGATATGAATTCCAAATCGAACCATCACCATTTTTTCAATGGGAAAACTACAAGCTTTGACAAATTGTTGAATTTGTATGCAATGACTATATTATTGACTATTTATATAATGTTCTGATTATGAGTAATTATATATGAAGTATTCCAATGAATTTTATTTTTTTAAAATTTCAAAATTAATACCTCTTAAAATTATGAAAATTATAATGTATTAATTGCGTTTGACCCATTCCACCAATAAAATTTATTTTGAAAATTATGAAATTAATATTTCAAAATTGATAACTCTTAAGATATTTAAAGCTACACTATATTAAAATCGCTTGCCACAGTCCACCAACGAATTTTATTTTGAAAACTTCAAATTTAATATTTGAAATGAATAATCCTTGGAATATTCAAAACTACATTTCATTAATCTCACTTGACTCATCCCACCAATGAATTTTATTTTGAAAATTTCAAAATTTATATCCCAGTTAATAGATCTTGAATTATTGAATACAACACAGTATTAATCTCGTTTGACCCATTCCACCAATAAATTTAATTACGGAAAATTTCCAAATCAATTTCTCAAAAAAAAATTTAAAAGCAAAAATGGTATGCAACGGCATCATTGTGGAAACAAGGCATCCCAACTAGGTTGGCACCCCAAGAACCACCAATCACTTGCAGCACACCATGAATATATTAAAAGATGAAGAAACCAATACAAAGCATGGGGGGACCAGACCAAAACCCATGCAGGAAACCAACTTATTTGAACCTATAGTTAGGGAGACCATTCCTATCCCGGAAGAAATCTTGCAGTATAAAACTGGGAGCTAAATCCCACCAGACTAGCCCTTGGGAAAAAATACCAAAGTTAGCTAATTTGTCAGCGCAAGAATTCCCCTCTCTAAAAATATGGGAGTAACCAAAGTGCATTTCCTTAGGTAAGCCTATGCAATTCATCCATCTATTTCTAAGCTGTCAGGGGACCAGCTTGGGGTTTGAGAAAGCTTCAATAACCAATTTTGAGTCACACTCCAGCCAAAGCTTGCGCCAGTCCTTTTTATGAGCCAACTCAATGGAGAGAATAGCGCCCAAGATTTCAGCAGAAAATGTATCAAAGATACCAATGTTATAGGGGAAACATCCCAGAATAGCTGAGCTATTGTCCCTGAAAAGGCCACCACAAGCAGCTCTACCTGGGGAACCTCTGGCTGCTCCGTCACCATTGGCCTTAAACAAACCGTTTTAGGAGGAAACCACAAGACCTCTTTAATCAGAGGAGCTGAATTGGCCTTTCCAATAACCTGAAAGTGCTTTAGAATATTGAACTCCTCAATAGCAGATGACATGGAACCCGTAGAGGAATTTCCAGACAAAGCTACGTTTGCCCGGATCAAATTCAGAGAGGCCTCGAAAGAAATAACCTTCCCTTCAAATTTAAGTTGGTTTCTACAGAACCAAATACCCCCAATCATGTTTGCTATGGCTGAGGCAATGATGTCTCTGACTTGAGAGCTCCAATTTCTATTGCAAATTGAAAGGACTGACTGGATTGAGGTGGAATCAATTGCCATGTTTAGAACTGAACTAAGCCAGTACCAGAACCGTTGAGCAAAGCTGCAATCAAAAAAAAGGTGGGCTGAGGTTTCGTAAGCCTGACCACACAAGCTGAAAATGGATACCACATGACAGTCTCTAGACGAGAACTTATCCTCAGTTGGGACCTTGTTATGAAATAGGCTCCAGATGAGGAAGGATTTGGACGGAGGTATTGATTTGGACCAAATTAGCTTAAATCAAGACTGAGGCGACTTGGCTGGAAACAAAAAATTATAGGCATTTTCGAGGATAACTCACCAGAATTAGAAGCAGACCAGTACAACGAGTCTTTCGTAGGGAAGGTAGGGATGCTGATACTTCTGAGTTCAGAGCCCAGAATCTGATTGCGCTCTAAAATGGCTTGGGGGACATTCCATTTGCCGTGAGCAATGAAATTCTCAACTTTGGATTGCAATAAATGATGCACACTATCAGGGATATCCAGAAGATCAATAATAGGTTTAGCTAGCCAACAATCAGACCAGAAATTGATACTAGAGCTATTACCAACATTCCATCTGCTGTTAGCAAGAACAGTAGAGACCTGATTTTTCATCCCTGCCCAAATGGAAGAGTTTATGTGGTGCCGAATAGGGGTTTTATTCCAAAAGAACCTAGCACGAAGGAGAGTCGCCCACAGCTTATCCGGAGACTAGCTCCCAGCTTCTCTTAAGCAAGGCTGCTTTATTAATAGAGCTAAGAGATCTCAAACCAAGGCCTCCCTCGTTAAAAGGAGCACACAGAGTGTTCCAGGCAACCGTGACAATCTTCCAAGAGTCTATGTTACCTGACCAAATGAAGTTTCTGATCTAGCTGTCTAGCAGTTTTAGCAAGGAAACAGGCCAGGCATAGATCTGGAAGGAGTAGAGTAACATACCCTGGATTGTAGACTTGACCAGCTGAACCCTGCCCATAACAGACAGCATTGCACCTTTCCAATTAGCCAACTTGATCTTGATCTTGTCTGCAATATGCAGGAGATGAACCTTCTTTGGTTTGCCTCTGAACAAAGGCACACCCAGATAAATAAAAGGGAGATGACCCAGTTTGAAACCAAGGGCATTAATGATCTTAGCCAATCTTCATGATGGAATGTTCCCTGGATAGACTCTAGACTTGTCCAAGCTAATCAATTGGCCTGAGGCCTCACCGTATCTTGCAAACAAGGACATTAAACCCTACATGTTCCGCTTAGTTCCCCTGCAAAAGATAAGGATGTCATCAGCATACAACACATGAGAAGGAACTTGGTAGCCTCTTGGGCTCGACATAGGCAGCAACTCCCCTTGTTGAACAAGAAGGGGGGACAAAGGATCCCCTTGTCTAACGCCCCTCTTATAGGAGAAATAGACAACTGAATTGCCATTAACTGAAATTGACAGCTTTGCAGAGAGCAAGACAGTTTCCACCCAATTACATAAGATAGGAGCAAAGCCAAACTGATGAAGAACCTTCAGCAGAAAATTCCAATCTAAAGAATCAAAGGCCTTTTTGATATCAATTTAAGGGCAATGTTACCTCCAAAGGAGCGTTTGTGCAAAAGATTAACAGCTTCGGAGGCAACACCAATGCAATCATGGATATGTCTGTCTTTGATGAAGCCCCTTTGATTCTTCGAGATAATCTTAGGAGCCACCAAAGCTAACCTGTCAGCCATGACCTTTGTAATTATTTTGAATTTAAAGTTGGCTAGGGATATGGGTCTGTACTGTTCAATTGACACTGCCTCCGGAGACTTAGGAATTAGGACCACCACATTAGAATTGAAGTTAGGCAGAATCCAGCCCTACTGGAAGAACTGAAGAACTGCACAGAAAACATCATTCCCCACCACTTCCCAGTATTTCTGATAGAAGAAGGCACCAAATCCATTAGGACCAGGGCCCCCATTAGCATTCATGGAGAAAACTGCATTTTTGACTTCCTCCGGGAGGGCAGATTGGTTAGCATAATGTTGTCCTCTAGGCTCACTTCAGGAGAGTTGACTTGCTCAATCAATCCGTTATCACTACAGGTGTTCTCAGAGGCAAACAGAGAAGTGTAATACTCGTAAACGTGAGATTCTATATCAGTTGTTCTATCTAGAATCAAACCATCCTTTTTCAACAAGGATATTCACTTGGTCGCATTTCTAAATTTAGTTACCTTATGGAAGAAGGCCGTGTTCCTGTCACCACTAGAATGCCAATCTATTCTGGGTTTTTCTCTCCAAAAATCCTCTTGGAATGTAAGAGCGAGACTTAACTCCAGTTGGGCAGCCTTTTCCTGCTCAGATCTGTCATCCGAGTAGCCAAGGACAGAAATTTGCTCTTGAATTATGTCCACTGCTTGTTGAGCCTTACTGACCCTGTCATGAACATTGCCAAACTTTTCTCTGTTCCAAGCCTTCAACTTATGTTTCAGATGCTTCAGTTTTTTGGAGAGGACGTACATTGGGCAGCCAGCCACATCCATCTTCCAAGCGTCCGCCACAATACCACGACAGTCCTGATGTTGAGACCACATTCTGAGGAATTTGAAAGAGGAGCTGTGAGAGCTGGACACTGATTCCAGAGATAAGAGGATAGGAAAATGATCAGATTTGCTTCTAGTAAAAGTGCAACCAGACACACCGGACCAAGTGTCCAACCAAGAGTCATTTCAAACCACTCTATCCAACCGTTTTTCTGTGAGGTTGTTTCCCATTCTACCATTGGACTAGGTATATAAGGACCCTCTTGTTGGCAGATGAGCAAGATTATGAGCATCAGACCAAGCTTTGAAGTCATTACATGAGAGTTGGGGAGAAGGGCATCTGCCTCTATGCTCATGATTCCCTAAGGTGGCATTGAAGTCACCAATGAAGCACCAAGGGCCTGGGTAATTGTCCTGCAAAAGATTTATCTCCTTCCACAAATTTCTACGAGAGAGATAGTTAGTGGCAACATATATAGAAGAACAATATAACAGACGATTCTCCCAATTGATTGAAAAAGAGACATGTTGAGGAGAACTACTAATAACATTCAGAAAAATGTTTTCCTGGCAAATGCACCAGAGATTTGGTGCCAAACTACCTCTATCATTTACGGAGAAAACTTTAAGATGCAAGCTACTGAAAAATCTCCTTGGGGAATGATCAATCTTGATCCATAGTTCATCAAGAAAAAGGAAATCTGGTTTATGCAGAAGAAGTAACCTTTTGAGAACTAACCTAGTGTCTAGGTTGGCAACGCCTCTAGCGTTCCAATAGAGTACCTTCATTAAGCAAAGTTTTCAGGACCAGCCCTATTACGGGCTTTGAGATTCTCATGCTTCAGAGTCTGGTTAGCCTTCTTCTTGAGTTTCTTCTTTTGAGATTTACTCAGGACCACTATGAAACCAGGAGTGGAATGCTGATTATCTGCCTGATACTTAACCGCATGAGTATCATCATGAACCGGCACTGAGTTTAGAGGGTTATCCTCTAGTTCCTCATCCTCCATTTGTTCACTCCATAATATGCCCACAATCCTCATGTCCTTAACCACCTTGGGATTTGAGACCGGGTTAACAGTTACAACAGGGGTCTGTAGGTAGTTAATCTATAACATAACAGGAGCAGAGTGTCTAACCACAGAATTGCTTCTGGTGTCCGAAGATTGGAGAGAGTCTTCTACCATAGTACCAACACCAGAGACAAACAGAATTTACCGTACCATTTGGAGAGTCAAAGTTGCCTTACTGAATCGTTTGCAGTTGCTGGTCTGAGATGAATTCCACAGAGGCGACTGGCTGCTAGACCAGATTGGGAACAGGTGGTGAGACAAAGCCAACGAGAGGGTTCACAGCATAACCGAAGAGGGGAACCGCCACCTTATCAGGCCCAGGAACATCTGGTTGGGGAGCCAGAAATTCTGCAGATGCAGACTCGACATCATTAGCCAGAGCAGACTCAACTCTAAGAACCAGAATGGGATCACCCCCTGGATCCAAGGGAGTAAACACGCCATTATTTCCATGGGGCTGAATCTGAGAATCATTAACAGCAGTGTTATGATCCTTCTGTTTGGGCACATAAATCTTGCGTGAATTCCTTACTGCTGGTCGCTCAGAATCCATCCCTGCATTACTGCTATTCATTCTTTTGCAGTTGGCAACAGAGTGACCAATGTTTTGGCAGAAAGTGCAGAATGCAGGGAGCCTTTCGTACTCTATATTGACAACAAAATCATGTTCTTCCCTCTCCATGATAATTTGGTTGTGCAGTTTCGCCTTTAGATCAATATCCACGAGAACCCTCGCAAAGTGGCCCAATGTCTTCTTGCTAGTGGCTTCATCGAGACTGATTGGAATTCCCAAACCACCGGCAATGGCAAAAATTATTTTTGGTCGCCAGTATTCTTGAGGCAGGTCGAAGATACGAACCCAGCACTGTGAAGAAGATTGCTTTTGATTGTACGGGTTGAAATCTGGGGTCCAAGAGGACAGCCGCAGGATCCCTGAACTGAGATTCCATTGACCGATCGCCCAGACACTTCTGAGATCCTCTACAGAAGCGAAAGAGAATTCATAGAAGCCTTTTCCAAAGGAGATCATGGCCCATTGATTCAAAGGTTTCCACAGGGCCGATAACTTTGCTCTCAAGTCATTCACCTTGATTGGATGCTCGCCTTTAGAAAGGATCAGTCAACCATGGAGATGGTTTTTACAGCTTTCTAAACCGGCTTTGTACTCCTCCTCCAGGATTTTGATAGAAACTGTCTCACCCTTTAGCCGGGGACGAGGAAGTTGGCTATAGGGGAAATCACATGCGTTATTCAGAACTTGGGCAAAGGTTTTCCTTTGAGAAGGCACTGTGTGAGAGGGAGAAGACTGGGGCGACTCCATGGCCAGAAAGCTCCATGGGCAGATTGCGTGAGGCGCAGCAGCCATGGATCTTGCAAAAGTTTTGTGCAGGCGATGGCTATACCCTAGCAGAGACACTCATCAGCGTTTTTTCAATAAAGAAAACATGTCAAGCAGTTATTGAAACTCTCAATTTCTCAAAATTAGTAACTCTTAAAATGAACTTAAATATATGAAATATTAAATATTAAATATAAAAAATAAACATGCAATGAAAGACACCATTAACAAAATCACAAAGTCTTTCATAGACAAAACCAATTATCCACCCAAATCTGTGATGATCGCTAATAACAAAATAAAAGCGATAGTTCAAATGCAACATGCTTAAGTGTGATGTGGAATGCCATATGGATAAAAGCTCCCTTTTGGATCCAATAATCGAAGCTTCTGCTCATTTTAACTCAATAATATCAAAAAATTGAGAACTAGAATGTATGGTGTAATTTAAGAAAACCCCAGCAAAATTTTAAGAAATTCATGGTATAATTTCACTCCATCTTTTATTTGGGCTGAAGCACCTCATACAATTTCAGTCACTACTATACATCAGTAAATTGATTGTAGTGAAGCATGGAAATTCCCTTTTGCTTTACTCATTACATAAAAAAAATGTAAAAACACTGGATTAATACTGGGTCATGCCCAAACCAAATCCGTCTATACACGTCATTTTATTCCCCTGAGCCATGGCAATGGTGTAAAGGATCGAACACGAGACATCTAGTTCCAATGCGTTTTTTTTTTACATCAAACACAGATAGTAATATTAATGCTTTTAAAATATTGTAACAACGATTAACATTCTATAGCCAATTGATAAAACTGCTCCTTCATCCTTGCGATCACCTTTGCAAGATTTATGACTTAGCATAGCTCGTGATAGTCATTTATCATGTCCTCAAACGTGATGGTTTAAAGCCCATTCTTCATTAGATTTATCACAGCATCTTTGGCACAATTGTGTAGTTAAAGCGTGGTAATTTCAAATCCAAGCGACAAATTTGTACAACAATCTTTTATTAATAACTAGATGATGGATTCATGCGATGCACGGGTGAAATATGCGTTGGCAATATAATTTCATGTTATTTAAAATCACAATGCATTTTTATTTGGAAATTGGTTTTTTTATCTTAAAAATAATAAGATTATAAAATATTATTGATAAATAAGTTTTAAGGTAACATGAACACAATTGTCACGAACATAATCCTCCTAATTAAGGTAACACAAATACAATACACTCATGTATCACACGTGTATCCGTGCGATGCATGGGTAAAGTATTTGTTGGAATAATTTATTTTTAAATTAAAAATTATAAGATAAACAAAAGTTGTTGTGAAATTAAATATTATCATGATATAATGAGATACTTTGTCTTCAGCATAAAATAAGACAAGATATACGTGCAAGAAAATAACAATTACTATACTTCAACATTCTTTTGTTGTACTTTTCAACCGCCCCTTGTACTTAGTACAATCGATGCCTATAGTATATATCAGAAACACAATCTATAATTAATGAAATTTCACTTCAAAACACAACTTTGAAATAAAGGAGTTCTAAGAATTTTTACA